>OY747132.1:5188397-6388397 GCA_963556465.1 Berberis vulgaris | reverse complement strand
AGCGAGGAAAAACATTCCCCAATTCTAATTGTCGAGGAAACCAGCGAGGAAAACAGCGAGGGAGGGAGGACCCTCCATCCCCCTTGCGATACGTGCAAGGGATGGGATGCACGCATTGCGAGGGGGATAGAGGGTCCCCTCCCTCCCTTGTTGTTTTCCTCGCCAGTTAGCCAAGTTCTCAAACATTTGATCCAGATGGGGCAAAAAAAAAAAAATTCAGAGTCTTGAACCTAGGAGGTGGGGGATAAACCCTAACCACTCGACCATAACACCATTGACATTATTATTTTCAATTATACTATTAAAAAAAGTATTATTAATTATTATTTAAATTATACTATTACTTAGATAATTATTAATTAAAAAATATCTAAATAACTATTATTTTCAATTATACTATTATTTAGATATTTTTTTAATTATACTATTATTAATTTGAACCTAATTTAAATTTGATTAATTAAAAAATTTGGGAGTTTTTAAAAAAAATTAGTATTAATAATTAAATTTTTTATCATTATTTAAATATATCTTCCACTTTTTTATATCATTATTTAGATAATTATTTTTTTAATTATACTATTATTTAAGTTAGTATTAATAATTACTATTAATACTTTTATCATTATTTAAATTATAATTAATAATTACTTTGTTTAAATTAGTATTAATTTGTTTTTAATTATACTATTAATACTTTTTTAATTGTACTATTATTTATATACTTTTGTTTTTATTTTTTATTTATTTTTAGTTTAAAAAATTAAATATTAAAAATATTTTATTATTATATGAGAGATAAATGATTGTTAACTTCCCCTAAATTAGGTAGAACTATTATAGGGGTTGATTTAGGAGGGGATGATTAGAGGTGCTCTAAGGGTGTGATTTTGAAAAGCTTGACTTTCCATTTTGATAGGCTGGAATGACATTTTTTTTCATTGGTACTCTACAACGCATCAACCTTTTGACGATACCATTTTTCCTATTTGACATCACCATTCTTTATATTTTTGTTTAACACGATCATCTGTTTTTTTACACCACCAATATAAACCTAAAATTCTCAATTTTCAAAATTTTATTTCTTCTCCTCTATTCTCAACTGTTTCTCCCCGGAGCAATAACAGTCACTTCTCTCCATCGCCATCGATGCTGCTGTTGTCGCCTCGCCGTCTTCATTTTACTCCCACCTCGCCACGGACGTACATTTTAATGAACATTCAAACAAAGACCCGGAACATTCAATTGATTATAAATTTAACTAAGTTTGACTCTAAAAAAAATTAGTATTTTTACCGTAAAATAGACATGCACTTAAAAAAAAAAATAGTTTACATTCTATGATATGATTTTTTTTCATGGAACTGATTAAGGAGAATGGTGAAGATGGTGGGGAGGGTGTCTAATGCATGATAATTAACAATAAAAATATGTGGAATGTCAATGGCACGAGTAATATGCTAGTCTATGTTACAAAAAGTGAGGCTAGGGAACCAAGTTTTGCAAACAGGATGATGTGGCATCATCAAAGAGGTTTTTTACAACCTCGAGATACACAATTTTTTTTGGGATTTCATCATTTTTTCGAGATGATACCACATTACCTTGGTTGTAAAACATGGTTGCACAAACCTAGATTCCTAGCATTTTTTTATGTTACAAATCAATGTTTCACTATTCATAAAGAATTGGAGATAAAAAATTACTAGGATTGAAAGTTCGGAAAAATATTGAGGGCTGAGATTCATTTTTTATAATGACATATTTGTAAATATAAAACATGTAGATGGAAAAGGAAAATGAAAAACTGATAAAAAAAAAATTGGTAAAATATACACGTGGCGGACAGAGAATCTTTTTGTCTTCTTAAAATTGAAATCGTCACATTCTCATAAGCAGACAAAACTCTAATTCAAATATACACAGCACACATTCAAATCACTCACGTAAACCTATTAATCATATATAATAGATATATAATTTGAACAAATTACACGGTCATTACGCGTGTCCAGCAACTCCATAAAAAAATATTCTCGGAATCTGCTAGTCATACAAAGCGTGGAAGTTTATGAACCACAAGACAAAGTGATCTGATAAAGGTTTTAGGAGGAAGAACTTAAAGGTGTTTGGTAGGTACCATAGGACACTTTATTTCAATTCCGCAAGTGCATACGTGGTCCTATCTTCTCCTTGATCACGAATCAAGCAATTCGACAAACATATTTTTCCAGATTCCAACTGATGATGGCCTCTCCGTGAGCACAACATGTCGACACCATGTTTATACCATTTCTATCACATGTCTTGTATACAATTTTCGGAAAAAAAAAAAAAAGTTTGGTGGAAGGTTTGATTTGTCGTGCATCACCAACCATTAGTATTACTCGTAAATTAAATCATTTAACATGATATATACTAATTTCTTCTAATTATTTATTGATTTTTGAAACTATCTTTTTGATTTTTTAATTATATATTAATTTCATATTTATTTTATTTATTGGTTTAGACTTTATTTAATGTGAGATTTATTTACTTGCATTTTATTATTTTTTCATATTTTTTATTTACCCTCAAAATTTCATGCATTCTTAAAAAAATATTATATTTTTCCTTATGCATCAAAATATTCTTTCCAAATATTTCTTAAAATATCAGAAGACCGAAATTAACTCGAAAAAGAAAATCACAATCTTTGGTTTTCCCAAACAAAAGGAAAAGACTAGTTGAAGGTTTGGTCCACTCGTGAATGGCACACCAGTACAGTGTGGCTACTTTAGCTGTACACACGCCTGTTGTTGCCAAACTTGTGTCTTCTGCTAAAGCCACTGCTCACTGTACTGTGTGAAAATGGAATGAAGTTTGGAAGAAATTGATGACTTGTTTTCAAAAGTTTAAACACACTCAATGGATAATAGAACAAACTTTTTGAGCCAATTTATTATTGTACTAGCTAATCTAGTTGTATTGATTTCACATGGGTGGTGGCCATATGTGCAAAAGATTGATTTGGTGAAACATATATAGTTGGTAGATCTTAGGATCTTTGCAAGTGGGTTCCATACATTATTCCTTCATATTACAATCATCACTGATTCCATTATTTCAGTGAATTATGAGAATGTTCTTTTAAGGCATACCTACCAAACACTTCTATCCAAACAGACTCTTTAAAAAAAAAAAAAAAAAATTGAACTTAGCAATTGTAGATTTTTCGAGTGAGGTTAGGAAGCCAGGTTTTGCAATCAGAATGATATGATATTATCAGTTGAGGTTTTTTAAAATCTTGAGATACACAAATATTTTGGAGATTTTATCATTCTTTCAAGATCACGCCACGCCAGTCTCGTTGCAAAACCCGGTTTCCTAGTATTTTCATTTTTTATTTCAATATAATGTAATGACCATTTTCGTTAAAAAAGTTTATGTATTCTTGACACATTTCTATTCATGATCAATGCAAACAGTGGATTGCTAAATGTTTACAACTTGGCTACCCTTTTTGGTGAGACATTGAAAAGTTAGAAAATTCAAATTCAAATTCGAGTTGGCCACCATGTCCATGAGGTCAAATTCAAATTCGAGTTGGCCACCATGAGGTCCTTCTGGTTTGCCCGAATGCTTGAACTTGAATTACATATTTTCTAGGGCTGAACAAAAAACCGATCAAACCGATTAAACCGACCGAACCGATCTAAACCGAATCGATTGGTTCGGTTTAAATTCGGTTCGGATCGGTTTCGATTTTAAAAAATTCAAAACCGAAGTAGTCGGTTCGGTTTTTGGTTTCTATATGATTTTAACCGACCAAACCGAACCGACCGAATATATATAATAAATAATATATTTTTATATATAAATAATACAATATGTTTAAAATAGTCGGTCGGTTCGGTTTTGATTCGATTTTAGTCGGTTCAATTCGGTTACGGTTTGCATAAATTAGAATCAGTTCGGTTTCGGATCGGTTTTGTTAATGGTCGGTTCGATTTTGGTTTGAAAATTTTAAAACCGACCTAAGTCGATTCGGTTTTCAGCCCTAATATTTTCCACGGTCTCAAATTAAATTTTGTTGCCAATACATTAAGCATCCATCAAGATTCCTTACAAATTTTTTTTTGGAGATGTTCTAATACTCGCGGCAATGAATTTGTATGATGAATCAAGCATATCAAACCAATTAGCAATAAATAAAGTTTTGAATTTTGGGTCTTAAACAATAATGGTTTTATGTTTTTTTTACTCAAACACAAAATTCCAATTAAGTCTATCAAACCTATGATGAACACATGCATGGAGACATTTTAGTTGCATAGCCTTGACATAGTTTACTCCCAAAAAAAAACAGAATCACAGAAAGACAAAAACATTGATTATTAAATGAGAATGACCTCTGAGATTCTGGTCTTTTCTTTGTCATTTAATTATAACATAACCAAAAATAGCAGAGATAAAGATAAGATAGAGATGAAAATTACAAGATATAAATCCTCTTTAATTATATATATATAAAGATAGATAAAGACATAGAGGCACACTGTCTGATAACATGTGTTGTGATTCAGAATTCAGATTACTCTTTGTCATTTCATTCTTGATTGTTTGAATGATCTCTTTTTTTTTTTTTTTATTCTGTTTTTTAAGTCATAATTTCTTATTTCTCAATCCCCAAGTGGCTTCTCTTGTTGCTTTTGTACCATGTTTGATGAAATTATTCCTATAGGGCCTTGAACACTTCATATTCCTTCTTCATTCTCTTGCATGGTTCTTCAAATTTCTGAAGTGGGATGGAGTTGTCTGTGATGATTGTTAATGTAGTCGGGTTTTCGTTGTTGCTTGTATGGATGTTAATAGAGCTTCTGAAACAAAGTAGACATGTAGAGGATGGTGAACTGAAACAACCAACAAAGAAGAAGTTTGAAGCTTTTATGAAGATTACTATTGTTTCTAGCATTCTAATCTCAGTTTCATACTTGGGTTTTTGTTTTTATGAGGTTTGGGTGCTCAAAAAAATCTCTATTGAGTCAATTTTTAAGGCAGTAACTTGGGGTCTAGCAACAATGTTTGCAGTCTACTTCAAGAGTAGAACTATTAGAGAAGACAAGAGATGGCCTTTGGTTCTTATTTTCTGGTGGCTATTTTCAAGCATTCTCAACATGGTATCTGTCTTCGTTTATGTCCTTGCCTATTTTGAATCGAAATGGTTCCAGCACTTGCTCCTCAAGGCTAACTTTTCGGATTTTGTTTCAGTTCCCTTGTCTATACTGCTTTGTTTGAATGCTCTGCATTTCAATTATGCGGAAAATGTTCTAGAGATTGAGCACCCATTACTTCAGAAGGAAGATGAAGGTGTCAATGAGGATGTGGATGCATTATCGAAAGCCACAGTGTGGAGCTTACTTACTTTCAGGTGGCTAAACTCTCTATTTGAAAAGGGTCGGCATCAGAAACTTGAATTTGCCCATGTTCCTCCAGTATGTGAATCTGAAACGGCAGAGAAATCTTTTGCCTCTTTTCAAGAATCATTTCGCAGGCAGAAAACTGAAACATTTTCTCTACCGAAAGCTATAATTTATGCTATATGGAGACCTCTCGCCGTTAATGCAATCTTTGCAGGTATAACTCCTCAATTTACTTTGCCTATTGCAATCAAACTGTGTTTATAGCAAATGTGTTTGTTCTTTACATTTATTATTTCGAAATTTTCAGGTACAAACACAATTGCTTCCTATATGGGTCCCTACTTAATCACGAACTTTGTGAATTTCCTATCGGAAAAACAAGATGATTCAAGCCACAGATATGGAATTATTCTTGCATTCATTTTCTTCTTCTCAAAGACTGTTGAATCATTGTCACAACGACAATGGTACTTTGGAGCTCACAGGATAGGCATTCGAGTAAGAGCAGCTCTTATAGTCTCAATATACAAGAAAACTCTGTCAATCAAGAATTTTGGTTCAAGCACTGGGAAAATCACAAATTTCATCAATGTAGATGTTGAGAGGATCGGTGACTTCTTTTGGTATATCCATGGAATCTGGTTATTGCCGGTTCAGGTCTTTCTGGCACTAATGATACTGTACAAGAATCTTGGCGGGGCTCCCTCGCTTGCAGCCCTCATTGTCACGATTTTTGTGATGGTGAGCAACACCCCTCTTGCTAATTTGCAAGGAGGACTTCACTCCAAGATCATGGAAGCTAAGGACTCGAGAATCAAAACTACTTCTGAGACTCTACGCAGCATGAGAGTGTTGAAGCTGCATTCTTGGGAGACTGCCTACTTGAAGAATATCTTAAAACTCAGAGAGGTTGAAAGAGGTTGGTTGAAAAGGTATCTCTACACTTGTGCAGCTGTCGCCTTTCTCTTTTGGACTTCACCGACTTTGGTTTCAGTGATCACCTTCGGTGTCTGCATTATAACAAAAACACCATTAACATCTGGAACGGTCTTGTCCACTCTAGCAACATTTCGGATACTTCAGGAACCCATCTATAATCTACCTGAACTTATTTCCATGATCGCCCAAACAAAGGTTTCCATTGATAGAATTCAAGAATTCATTGGAGAAGAAGATCAAAATAAGCTAATGCCAAAGTACACCCCTAAAGTATCCAACGTAGCCGTAGAGGTTGAGCCAGGGGAGTACACATGGGAAACAAGCAACCCGTATTTGAAGACGCCCACTATCAAAATCAACAAGAAGATGAAAATCATGAAAGGTGATAAAGTAGCAGTGTGTGGATCTGTTGGGTCAGGGAAATCGAGTTTACTGTGTAGTATACTTGGCGAAATCCCAAGGCTTTCAGGGGCAGGAATCAAAGTGTATGGTTCAAAAGCTTATGTCCCACAATCTGCCTGGATTCAAACAGGAACAATTAGAGACAATGTGCTGTTTGGCAAAGAGATGGAGAGAGATTTTTACGAGAATATTGTAAAGGCATGTGCACTAAATAAGGATATCGATATGTGGGCTGATGGGGACCAGAGTATTGTAGGAGAGAGGGGGATGAATCTCAGCGGAGGGCAGAAGCAAAGGATTCAGCTTGCACGTGCCATCTATAGCGATTCAGATGTTTACTTACTAGATGATCCTTTTAGCGCCGTAGATGCACATACTGGAGCACATCTTTTCAAGGTAAACAACATAACCTCTCTCAACATTTTAGTTTATACATCCCAAATGATCAGTCCGAGTTGACAAACTCTCTATTAACTGAAAAGAGACTTTTGCAGGAATGTCTAATGCGAGTGTTAGCTCAGAAGACTGTAATTTATGCCACTCATCAGCTGGAGTTTTTGGATGCTTCAGACCTTGTCCTGGTAAGTTATTAGCATCCGATGTTATCAACCGATAATGCTTGTATCACTGTTTTGAGTATTCAGATATGTTAAAAACTTTTCTTTCTCCCCTTCTGACGTGACATCTATTGAATTTCCACAGGTACTGAAGGATGGGAAGATTGTACAATCAGGAAAATATAAAGATCTGATTGCAGACCCCCATGGAGAGCTTGTCAGACAAATGGCTGCTCACTGCCAATCATTAAGTCAAGTTACCGCACCTCAAGACTACGGAAGCTTTGTATTTGGGCCCCATCAGGTCAATCAAACAGAACTTGTAGAAGAAAAATGCGAAAATCCTGAAGGCATTGATACAATCAGAGATAGAAATCACGAAGAAGAAACAGAATCTGGCAGAGTGAAATGGAAAGTTTACTCGACCTTTGTGACCTCAGCATATAAAGGAGCTCTTGTTCCGGTTATTCTTCTGTGTCAAATTTTCTTCCAAGTGTTACAGATTGGAAGCAATTACTGGATTGCATGGGCAACTGAGGAGGAAAACAAAATTAGCAAAGAGAAGTTGATTGGAGTGTTTGTTTTGTTGTCTGGTGGCAGCTCCATGTTCATCTTAGGAAGGGCTGTATTGCTAGCAACAATTGCCATCGAAACAGCTCAGAGGCTATTTCTTGGCATGATTAACTCCATTTTCAGATCACCTATTTCCTTCTTTGACAATACACCCTCAAGTCGAATACTCAATAGGGTTAGCACCTTGGTTCTTTACTATTTATACTTTTTTAAGTTTTCTTATTTTTTGTTCTAAGACCTTAATTATCAGTTACAAGTAAGCTAACGTCTGAATGTTCTGTTTCGATGTCTGTCAGTCTTCAACAGACCAAAGCACGGTGGATACAGATATTCCCTACAGATTAGCAGGATTAGTATTCGCACTAGTTCAGCTCTTGAGCATCATCATTCTTATGTCTCATGTCGCCTGGCAAATCTTCATTCTCTTCCTTGTGATCTTGGCTATCTCCGTATGGTATCAGGTAAGCATAATGGCTTTCTCCCACATAATTGCCACTAAACTTATCTCTACTCACTCCTAGGTGGATGTAAGATGATAATTAACCTGTCATATATCCCCACATGCATAAAGAGGGACCTAAAGTTTACGGGTTCTCAAAGGCTGCCACCTTGTTTCAGTTACCAAAAAAATGACTCGTAAATCAACTATATTTTAGGTTAAACTGTGTATCTCTTGTAAGAATGTCCTTGCCTTCTAGTAAATGAGTGTAACAAATACGAGTTTTTTTGCAGGTTTACTACATCAGTACAGCAAGAGAACTAGCTAGGATGATCGGGATTAGAAAATCACCAATCCTGCATCACTTCTCAGAATCCATTAGTGGGGCACCTATTATCCGCTGTTTCAACCAGGAACTTCGTTTTCTGGCGAAAAACCAAAGATTCATTGATGATTACTCTCGCATCACACTCCACAACTCTGCTACAATGGAATGGTTATGCATCCGAATTAACTTCCTCTTCAACCTAGTCTTCTTCCTGGTTCTAGTTATCTTGGTGACCCTGCCAAGGTCGGCCATTGACCCTTGTAAGCTTCCCGTCCACTCTCTTCTAATAGCCTATTAAACTACACTAATATCTCCAGATATGTACGTTAAATTTCTGCCTCCTAAATTAAATTTTTTTTTACAAATCCTTGCAAACTAATGGAGTTGAGGAATGTAATTGCAGGCTTGGCAGGACTGGTGGCTACATATGGTCTAAACCTTAATGTTCTACAGGCTTGGGTAATATGGAATCTCTGCAATGTTGAAAACAAGATGATCTCAGTAGAGAGAATTCTTCAGTTCTCTAACATTCCAAGTGAAGCTCCATTGGTGATTGAAGGGCATAGACCAAATCCTGATTGGCCTAGAAACGGAACCATAGAGATTGACAATCTCCATGTTCAGTACAGCCCTTCGCTTCCCATGGTTCTCAGAGGAGTCACTTGCACGTTCCCTGGGAAGAAGAAGATTGGCGTTGTGGGCAGGACAGGTAGTGGCAAGTCCACTCTCATCCAAGCTCTGTTCAGGGTGGTTGAGCCGTCAAAAGGATGGATATGGATTGATGGAGTAGATATTTGTAAGATGGGGTTGCAAGATTTGAGATCTAGATTGAGTATAATACCACAAGACCCGACACTCTTTCAAGGAACTATGAGAACTAATTTGGATCCTCTAAATCAACACTCTGACATAGACATATGGCAGGTAAAGAACTAGCGAACTACTAATGCTGTTGTTTCAATTATTTGAACTAAATTCCATTTTAAACTGAAAGACTAAGGTTTCAGGTTCTAAACAAGTGTCATCTTGGAGAGATCGTGAGACAAGATCAGCGGCTTCTTGATGCTCCAGGTATGTAAATATAGATATAAAAAGTAAAAGCTTAAAAATTAAGAATGTGTGACAGCCTTTAAGTTTTTCCTTCTTTGTTTATGCAGTTGCAGAAGATGGAGAAAATTGGAGCATGGGACAAAGGCAATTGGTGTGCCTGGCAAGAGTATTGCTAAACAGGAGGAAGGTTTTGGTGTTGGATGAGGCAACTGCTTCGGTGGACACTGCCACAGATAATCTGATACAGAAAACTATCAGAGAACAGACTCATAACTGCACCGTTATAACAGTGGCCCATCGAATACCTACAGTGATTGACAATGACTTCGTTATGGTGCTTGATGAAGGTATGCTCAAGGAACTTCTTATTGATAATATATCCTATTGAGTCCAATTATGAATTTGTATAAAAATAATGCTAAGTATCCATTTTCTTACCTCCAACAGGTCAAGTTCTTGAGTACGACTCCCCAGCTGAATTACTGAAGGATTACTCATCAGCATTCTCAAAGTTGGTTATGGAGTTCTTAAATAGAACATCCCAGAGCAATCATCATATGGATCCAAGCTGAAGGGCCAAGGGTGGATACCATGCATCAACTTGTTTTCATTCAAGAAGTAACAAAAAGAACAAAATAGCAACGGCCACAATAGCATGACAGCAGCAGCGAGAAACAAAATTGTTTACAAGTTTAACATTAACTACACAGTCACCTCTTAATTTTTATATGATACAAACTGGAACATTTAGCTATTCTTGGTCAATAGAATCGACAATTGTAAATTTGTTGTCTTTTAAGCAGTCTTGTGAATGTTGTGAAAGAGAGTATCTTGAGCTCTGTGGAGAGCTACAAATGATATATGAATAGTCGGCTTACACAGACGTAGAGCACGTATTTTGTATAAATTGTTGATCTTTCTACAAGCTCAAAGTTATAGAAGGACAATGTTTTCATACATCAAGTGGAAGCAGATATGTGGGTTAAATCTTTGTTTGTATCAGCTGCTCGGTACAAACTAAGCCATGAATTCACAGAGGGGATTGCTGTGGACATACCCAAGGTGAAATATGATGTAAATCTAGTCAAGCCCCATAGGCAATGGAAGTTCAATTTACATCAATGATACTAGAAAAAATGCCACAAAGACACCGTTGCAAAAGCCCTTACAAATAAAACAACTAGACTTACGAGTAATATAACATCCTCACAAGATTAACTTCAATATACTTAATAGTTACTAGATCAACAATTTATGGGCTTCCCCATAATCCATGAGCATTATTGCGGAAAAAAAAGGCAAACTAAACATCACAGGCAAGTACTAGTACACCGAGGGGGAAAATTGTGATCAAGAATGTACCTTTTAATGAAGTCTAGAATCACAAATTCATAAATGTAAACTTTTAATGAAGTTTAAAGCATTCATCAACTAACAATAATGAGATGTTTCTATAAGCCTAGCAATGCAGCATACTCCGAATGACGAATTGCAGGCATCGTTTAGTTGGGATCTGAAAAGAACTTGTTCAGAGATGGCATGATCTCAGGGGCTCTGCCCTGAATGTATTTCCTGACTCCGTGAACAGCATACTTCTCACCCTCAGCATGGTTGTCGAGAATTCCAGCCATTCTGTTCTCTTTTGTAACCCTGAAACCAAATCAAAATTGAATCAACAAATCTTGTTTTGAATCTTCTTCCCTGTTGCATCTATCTTTCGCTAATTCTATATGCTAACAACATAGATTGCAAATACTTGTTAAAGTAGTACTGCAAAGGCTTTGTGTCATATTACCATACCGAACTAGCATTTTGTTCATAAACAAAATTAACTGCAGAGTTAAACGGAGGTATGGATCCATTCACTTTGTTGAAATTGACTCATTTTTACTGGTATCACCATTTCACCCACGTTGCGGTTTGCAAATCACATTATTTTTTTCTCTCTTATCCCCAATTCCCCACTATAGATAGGACATTCACAGAAATTTATCATGAATTTAAGAACCAGTAGAAACTATCTATCTATCTGTAGACTGTGGGAATATAAATTACTGAAATGTGAATTTTTGCGAGTGTCCCATCTATGTCAAGCAGATTAGTTCGAAACAAAACAACAATGAAACTTGTTTAGTGAAGCATGGGTATAAAAACGATTCAAATTTCATTAGGCAAAAAATAAAAATAAATAAATAAAATCAGAACTTCAGATATTGTTGTTTGTGTTTCACATTACACTATTCCACATAGAAACCAAAGGAAAGAACAAGTACCTCACTTCAGGGTTGGTGGTAATATTCCGAATGAGTTGCATGCCGCAAATGCCTACAGCTGTCCCGACCACAGCAAAGATCGGGTATACCTATATATCATCATCAAAGAGTAGACCCAGCAATGTTAGGTAACTTATTCCTTTCTTGAGCAACCCAAACAGATGAAGGAAGCCACAAAACTCATGCGGTAAACTCTTTCACTTTCCCATTGAGAATCAATTAAAAATCAATGCACAAACACAAGTATTAAACAAAAAAATTTGGGTTAATCACAACACCTATGTCGTTAATAATTGTATCCAACCATGTCTACAAAAGATGTGCAAATCACAAACCTATCAAAAACAAAGGTAAGCAATTACTAAAATTATGTGCTAGTTAGAATGAAACTGATCTTTGAAACCCAATAGTTAGAATGAAAATGATCTTCGAAACCAAGAAAATATCATACTGTTAAAATTGTTTAAAATGTTCGCAGAGTATTTTTTTGGGAAACACCTTGAACTCAAAATAACCCTATATAATTATTTATAAAAAATAAAATAAAAAATAAAAAATAGATCCAGAACTTAACAAATAACAAGAAGCATCAAAGGGGTATCAAGAAAACACAAACAGTCAATCAAACAACACAACCAAGCTAGATATATGAATACCCAATAAGGAGAACATCTTACCTCAGGCCTCAACCATCTTTTCATGGTAGCAGAAGACATTTTCAGGTGATGGGGTTGGGGGGTTTCAGGAGAGAAGACGAAGAAGAAGAGAAACACAAAAACAAAAACAAGAGAAATAAAAGTTGCCTCTTGTACATGGAAGAGCAATGAATATAAAGAACGCAAGTGATTTAGAGAATATAAATGGAAAGTTGAATGAAAACGAGTAAAGCAATAACTGCCGCCAACTCTGTTTGAGTTGGAATTGTGTTTTGTTTGGTCGGTCATTATGGGAAAGTGATTCCCTGTAGGTTGGCGGAATTGGAAGCTTCGGTTGAATTGTGTAGGGCATGTTTTTTAGGTGTCATATTTCATGGAATTATTGATTATTGTAATCAATTTTTTTTTCGAAAATGTTAGGAAATCAAGTTTTTGTAATCATGTTTCGTAATCAGGGTGACATGGCGTGATCTTGAAATAATGATAAATTTCCAAAGTGTTTATGTGTATCTCGAGGTTGTAAAAAAATCACCTCTAATGAAGACACATCATCATGGTTGCAAAACCTAATTTCATACGAAAATGCTAGGAAATCAGGTTTTTGTAACCATGGTGACGTGGCGTGATCTTGAAAGAATGATGAAATCCCCAAAGTGTTTATGTGTATCTCGAGGTTGTAAAAAACCTCCTCTAACGATGTCACATTCCTGGTTATAAAACATGGTTGCAAAACCTGATTCCCTAGCCTCACTCATTTTTTTAATTAGTAATGGAAGGGGTGTTCAATGTGTGTTTATTGACCAATAAAAAAATAAAAAAATAAACAATGTTTATTAAAAAAAAAAAAATCTTATTGACAATGAGGTTGAACAACATGGACAAATCATTAATTTCAATTTTTTTCTTTTTAGGAGAATCCCACCTTCCATGTTTATATGGCACAAGTACAACATTGTCTAAAACGATTTGCATAAATAAAGATACATATATACAAAATAATATGATTGCATAATGAAATACATACCGATTTTGAGGCTCTACATATGGTATTTGTTTGAATGCAAGACTTTAGATACTTATACTCTAATTTTAGAGGTTTATTTAAATGATATTTTTGTATTGTACTTATTGATCGTTAAATACTCCACAATAGAGTTTGATAAGAGCGTATAATTAAATAAGTATAATATGTTATGATGGTGGCTAGCGATGGCGGCGGTTAGGTGATAATAGTAAGGTGGTGTTGGTTGTGGTGGTAATAATGGCGACAATAATGGTGGTGGTAATAATGATGGTAATAACGGTGGTGGTGTTGGTTGTGGTGATTATGATATGGTAGTAGTAGTGATGGAGGTGGTGACGATGGTGGTAGTGGCGTGGAGGTGGTTGTGATGGTTATGGTATGGTGGTTATGGTAGTGGCAACGATGGTAGTTGTGAAAGTGATGTGGTTTGGGTGTTATGAAGGGGTTGGGAGTACTCGAGGAGACGATAAGAGTTTTGCAAAGTAATGCGGGAGATTTTGTCCCGTAAAGTTTTGCAGAATTTTATAACTAGGAGATGCAAAAGTCATGAATTCAAATTTCAATAACCGTTGTTCGTAAAACCAACCAAGCACCCAATTTGTGTAACCACCGTAAATTTTTACATTATGTATTTTTTTACCGTGTACCAATAGAAGCCTTGATGAAGTTTATAGAGTATGGCAGACTTTGGGGTATTGGTTTTAGATTAGTTATTTGTATGGTACTCAAGTAGGTATTTTGCTCCTTTTTGACCTTGTACCTTTCACTATGGCAAGGTAAAGTTTATTAATGAAATGGTTCGTCCGACCTTGGAAGTTTACCTAAAAGAAAGAAAATGAACAAAATGGATTAGAAAGGTTTCGAAATACTCACTTATAGACCCATAGGCGCCCTAAGCGTGGATGTTAATCAGGAAAATAACATAATCAAACACTTACTAAGAGTATAGAACTAACCTTGAAGAGTGAACAAAATGGAAGGAAACATGTCCTTTGTATCGCTAGAAGGTCGACATGGTGAACTTCTTATTAGGGAAGTCCATGTTTTGAATCTCGACCGAGAAGTGGAGATTAGTTAAGTCAATCCAGAGTGTCCTCGGAGTCATGGGTTTTCCTCTTCTTAAGTTGTTTATTTTTGTATTCTGCCAGTAGCTCCTGGTGCATTTCCATTATGACCACATTGGTCAGGGGAGTCAGAATGGGACCAAGGTCAGGTTTCGGATAAATGGCGAATTAGGCCTGTTCTGGGGTGCAGGATCGGGAGTATGAGGTTGGGCCTTGTCCGGGCCAGCCTCACTCTGAGGGTGTTTGTTTTTGCTTCTGGATAGAGTCAGAAGTCTTAATAAGAAGTGGGACACCTAAACAATGGTGTTTTTTTTAGTTCTGAACTTCTAATTGGAGTAAACAGCAGAAGAGTGTTGATCACTTAGCACTGAGTGCTGACTCAAAAATTATTATAATAGTAATCTTAAAATAATTTTGTAATCACAATTGTTGCCCCCATCTTTTTAAAAACAAGTAGGCTAAATTTTGACGTCACGCCTTCATGCTCTTCACCAACATTGTCGTTCTACCTACCTTCATAAGGACTATTCAATAATAAGAAATTTATTTTGTTTCTCTCATTCATCTTTGTTTTCTTTCTCTGTATTCTCCAAGTTTTTCTTCATTACTCCAACTCTCCCTCTTTTTATTTTTCAAGCTTTTTTTTATCTCTGTATTTTCGATATTCTTGTAATGAAAGATAGTGTAACATTATCTAGGATTTAGATAATTATTGGGTATGATTTTATGCACAATATTTATTCAGTTTACCGGGGCAAAATTGTCAAACAGTTCTCATTCAACACATAAAAACAAACACCTTTCAATTTTACATCGTTTAATCAGCAACCCATTCAAAAGCAAAACAAACAGTTCATTCAAAAGCTCGTTCAGAACTTCTAACTCCAATTAGAAGTTAGTTTCTAAACGCTTAAAAAACAAATGCCACCTCTCCCTCATGGGATTCGGTCAGACCATTGGTCGGGTTTCGAATGTTCACTATCTCCGCCTTGTTGGCGACCCTCTCGGCCAAGCGATCATAAATCTCTCTCTCTCGACCAAGAGATATTTTCTCTTTCTCAACCATCAAATGTTCTTGCAGTTGGGTCAGGGATCCTCGCAGCTATGTAAACGTCTCAAACTCTCCCAAAGATTTGGAGTTTTCCTCTCAGGTCTCGCCCATTTGAGAGGTAGCGGGTGCTTTCATAGTATTCCTCTCAGGTGGCATGATCCATTTGCTTTTAACATTCCCACGGACCACGCCAAATGTTGAGGGTAAAAATGTGATCGAACCTTCTCCTGCTAAGGATCAAGTGGAAGGCTGGGAAACGAGGGTCAATACGTGCACAAACTCCAATCTGGGTAGGTTACTGATGTAGTCGATTCGTGTTCTCCTTCCTCGTTGCTTATCTAAACTTGCACAAGTAGCACACATGAGCCAATGACCACCTTGTGGTAGCCGATGACATTTCAATCTTAAGTTAGATAAGGTGCTGGTTCTGTCTCAGGTTCTGCTGCGGTAAGCTGTCTAACTAAGGTGCATTAGTAAATGGTAGATCATTACATATTGAATCAAGTGCAAGTTGGTTTGTGTTGTTCCATTAGTGGGAAATTGAAGCTATATAGACTGCTAATATCCATCCGGACATAATTCTTTGATCTAGGATGAATATGTAGGTTGTAGTCCTCGGTACTTGCCAGTAGTTTGTTCATTGAAATGCAAACTTGATCTGTTGAAGTGCGTCTTTATGTGTCTGACATAATGAACACGAATAAAATCATATTTCTATACTGTCTTTCTTTCTAATTTTCTTACATGACATTGTCTGCAGAAATATCTACCATCAGTCTCAGTTCCAAATCAAAGTGGTGCACTGGCATCCAGGGGCGGAGCCAGGATTGCAGATAAAGGGGGGCAAACAGTACATAACTATTTACGAAAATACTAAAAAATTGGATTTTTATAATCATATTTTTTCAATCAGGATGACATGGCATGATCGTGAAAAAATGATGATTAATTCAACAATACAAACAAATACATGACATGATTAATTCAATTGTAGCTAGCTAATTAAGAGCTTCCTTTTTTACTTGAAGAAAACAGAAGCAGGCATAGTGGTATAAGATGAGAGTTGGCGAGGAGCAGACCTCTGGCTTTCTTTCTGGCTTTGAGGTAGCAGGATGGTATAGTCCAAGTCCAAGGAGTAGTAGCAGTAGTAGCTTGACTGGACTGGATGGATTCAAGTGAATTTATCGAACAACCATTTTATTTTTGGAATCCTCATTTTTCTTTTTATTTTTCTTCTTCTTCTTCTTCTTCTTCTTCTTCTTCTGCTTTATCTGTCCGTCTGTCTCCTCTTATTTGAAACTCACTCCTGAGTCAGAGCCTCCAAGGATAACACTTACACAACCAACCCACTATCTTTTGTCTTCTTATTCTTGTCTGTCTTCTTGAAAGGGAAATATATGTGTATAGAGAGATAACTTTCTCCTTTTGGGCTAGCTCAGTTGAAGCATACAAACAACAACTAAACTGAATCGACCTACGACCTTCGTGTTTTTCGAACCGCCCCAAACCCAAATGATTACTTTTAATTTTGAAAGATCAGAGAGAAAGCAAAGCAGATCAGATCATAACCCCCAATTAATCTAATGTGTTAACTAATCTTTTATCATTCTTACCACCATATGCTAGCTAAGTCAGAGATAAGATAATCCTAATTCTTTTTTCTATTTATTTTTTTTAACAAAACAAAAGAAAACTAATGATGATGACGATGTAAAATTTCCTCGGCCGGTCCCTAACCGAATTAAAATTTTTAATATGAATATAATCACATGGGAAGCAAACCCACCATGTATGGTACATCTCTTCTGGTTTCTCTGTTGCTCTCTGCGTGTGTAGGGGGTGAATGGATTAAAATGAGTTGGTAGGAATTAAGAGAGAGAGGGAGAGATTAAAAAAGAGAAAGAAAGAGAGAGGGTGGGAATTAAAAAAATTAAAATAAAGAGATATTAAAAAAATAGAGAGATTGAGTGGGATTGGGATTGGTGAGGGTTGAGTTAAAAAAAAAAATTGTTGTTTTAATTTTTAGTGGAGTTAGAAGTCAAGATTTCATAAAGGGGGCAACATAAAATTTTAAAGGGGGACAATGTAAAAAATATGAATAATTTAGTGAAATTTTTTGAAAAGATAAGGGGGGCAATTGACCCCCTTACCTAACACATGAATCCGCCCATGCTGGCATCGGCTCTTTGGGAATGATCTTGCAGTTTCAGCTGAAGCCTCCAGCATGCTAAGCCTTAATTCTAATAATTCAGTTTATCTGTCCACCATGACAGGAATCCTTCAACATAATAGCAAACTCTAGGATGCTAACAAGAAGAGAAAAAATGTTAAAAAAAATCACTACAACAGATTCGTTTTTACCGGCGCTTTGTAAAGTGCCGGTATATCGGAAAAAGTGCCGGTTTAGATCATAGACGACATTTTATAAAGCGCCGCCAAAGCGCCGGTAAAGGTCTGTGCCGCAAAAAGATTGTCGGCGCTTTAAGTGAAGCGCCGGTTCAAATTAACATTGCCGGCTAAGAAGAGGTATTTAAAGAAGAGGTTTGAAGAACATTTCACAGTGCTAAGAAACATCGCAGAGAATGAGAAATTGAGAACGGAGTTGAATATACAGTTTCATATGTAAACTTGTAGAGTAAAACACGCAAAAGAAGAAAAAAGAAATCAGAGATATCAAGCGATATGCAAAAGCCAAGCAGGTCTTGAAGCCCCACATTTTTATCATTTTGCCAACGTATTGTATGGTTGATGAGGCGTTCGCAAATTAATGATAATAGAAAGTAATTATGTTCTTTGTTCTTAATGATAGAAGTAAATCACAGTGATTATCTTTTTTTTTTTGTAAATATATAAAGTTACAACAATGTGACAAAAACAAGTACTTCCTACTTTCTTCTTTGGTTAACTTTCAATCAGATTTCTTCGGTCTTGATCCTGCGAAAAATTAATTGAGTGATGGCATGATCTCAGGAGGTCGGTTTTGAAGGTACCTTCTGACGGAATGTTTTGCATATTTCTCACCCTCTGTGAAGTTCTCAAGTACTCCTGCAGGATACTGATATATTATCGTATGAAATTCAATCAGAGTTTATCAATAAAATGAATTATATTTGCACGTTACGTCAACTTGAAACATGATAGCTACTAGTCACGATACACACCGCACTGGTGGTCAGGGGCGGATCTAGGATTGCAGACAAAGGGGGGCAAAAAAAGTTATAGATAATTTAATTTCTAAAATAAATAGATAAATATGATTAAAATAGAGTTTTAAAAGTGTTACAAGATAAACATACATACTGAGTCAATGTAGATGCGCTGTAGATTTAGGTAAAAGCTCTCTGCGGGTTTTCATGTTCTGGTAATGCTGCATAATCACCTCATCATCGATGCCATTAAATATATCTTTCTCAACATATGTAATCAAACTATCTGTCATCCACTGATCACCCATACGATTACATAATCGATTCTTGACAATCTTCATAGCACATCGATGATAGAATTGAACAACTTAATCAAGCTTATCAAAGTATTGTAATGTGAGCCCCAACGTGTATCTCCGGCTCTTTTAAGAGTTGATTGTTGATTTTGGCCACTTCCACTTGCAAGTTCACCACTTTCAAGTGCTTTTAGAGTGTTAATAGATTGTGCTTCTAAAAGAATATCATGACGCTTACATGAGCCACCAACCACATTCACAACACTCGTGATCAAAGAGAATAATAAAACAATGAAATCCTCATTCTTTGCAACGGCAATAAGTGCTAATTGAAGTTGATGTGCAAAGCAGTGAATATAAAATGCACTTCCATTCTCTTTTAAGATTAATGCTTTAAGACCGTTAAACTCACCTTGCATATTGCTTGCCCCATCGTACCCTTGGCCACGTAGTCTTGAAATGCTTAACTTGTGCTTGGAAAATAAAGCGTCAATTGATGCCTTTAGGGATAGAGCAGAAGTGTCAGAAATGTGTACAATACCTAAAAGTCTTTCAATCACATGCCCGTGTTTGTCCACATAACGGATCACGGAAGCCATTTGCTCTTTAATTGATACATCACGAGCTTCATCAACTAATATGGAAAACAAAGAATCTCCAAGGTCTTGAATGATAACATTTGTGGTTTCGGTTGCACAAGCATTCACAATATCTTTTTGAATTTCCGGTGCTATTAATTTGAGATTCCCAGGACATTTATCCAAAGTTACCCTTTTGATGTCTTTATTGTGATCACCAAGAAAATGTAACATTTCCAAGAAATTCCCTCGGTTGTTTGAATCACAAAATTCATCATGACCACGGAAAGCTAATCCCTGTCGGAGTAAGAATCGAATACAAACAACAGAAGCATTTAGACAAACCTTGTAATCATTTCGAGTTCATTTGTTTGCTTAATCACAACAGTCTGAAGATGTTGTTGTTGATTCATTAAAGCTTCACAATTACTCCAAGCTTGATTGTGATCACTGTTAGACCCTCCAACATGTGTTTGTAACTTATCCTTTTTCTTCCAATTGGTAAATCCTTCAACGACAAAAGCATCACAAGTACCCACATGCTCTTTACTCTCAGATCTAAAAAGGTAGCAACACAAGCAGTATGCAGCCTCTTTCTCTATGCTATACTCTAACCATGTAGAAAATTCATCAAACCATGAAGGATTGAAACGCCGTAAGACTTTTCCTTGCAAAGTTTGCTTAAAGTTATGTGTCCGAGGTTGGCAAGGACCTTTTTGCAAGTATGTTCTTCGAATTTCATCCCTTATGTTGGGATGATACTCCTTGATTGGCTTACGTAATCCAGGGTCTGCTGGAAGAGTTTTTGGATCAAACTTAGTCTCAATACAACTCCTTTTGGAACTAGGAAGCTCCTTATCAGACCTATCAGTGACAGCCTGAGCAGTAGAACTAGAACTCACATCATTTATTCTTTTAAAGTATCTATCCATCACTCGTCAGCACAAGTGCTCAAATATTTAACTACACAAATACAACAACACAATCCCAATATTCATATTAATAAATGCTATCCCAGATTCCCAAATTATCAAATTTGTAATGTAAATCAATAATTAATACATGAAAGAGAAGAAAACTTACCAAATATTAAGAACTTGAGATAATGGCCTTTTCAGGATATGAAATTAAATACTCACTTAAGCTTTAAGGATCAAATACTCGCTTTGTCAAATCCTAAACAAATAAACAAATTAAATTAAATTAAAAATCAAATATAAAATATTCCTATATAAAGATAACATAATAAATTAAATGCTTAAACAAATATGAAATACCTCGTTAAAGCTTAAACAAATATGGTACAAAAGAAAGAAATTTACCATATATTTGAATGATTAAAATAATATTTTAAATAATTTTAAAAATAGCACTCCATTCATAATTTCATTATCTCTCTCTCATTTCTCTTTTTTATCAAACCCAAGTTACCCAACCCCATACATTACGCCAAACCAAACCCATAGCCACACTCAACCCTCACGCGTCACTTCACTCTTCTTCATCTCACTCAAAGTCAAAGCTCTTCATTTCACTCAAACAGAAGGAAAGCTCTTCATTTCATTTCACTCAAACAGAAAGAAAGCTCTTCTCACTCAAACAGCAAACAGAAAGCTCAAGGTCCTCATCTCACTCAAACTCAATCTTCTTCGTCTCAGTCAAGATTCAAGCTCAAGCTCACTCTTCTTCATCTCACTCAAACTCAATCTTCTTCGTCTCAGTCAAGACTCAAGCTCAAGCTCACTCTTCTTCATCTCACTCAAAGTCAGTCTTCTTCATCTCACTCAAACAGAAAGCTCAAGGTCAGTCTTCTTCATTTCACTCAAACTCAATCTTCTTCGTCTCAGTCAATACTCAAGCTCAAGCTCACTCTTCTTCATCTCAGTCAAGCTCACTCTTCTTCATCTCAGTCAACCTCACTTTGCATCTCACTGAGAATCAGGGAGATCGACTTCATCAGAAGAGAGATCGATCTCCATCAGAGTTCATCAGAGTTTCTGATCTGGGTTTCGATCTGAGAAGTTTCTGATCTAGAGTTCATATGGGTTTCGATCAGAGTTTAGATCAGAGTTTCTGATCTAGAGTTTTTGATCTAGAGTTTAGATCAGAGTTTCTGATCTAGAGTTTCGATCTCAGAAGTTTCTGATCTAGAGTTCATATGGGTTTCTCAGAAATTTCTGATCTAGAGTTTCTGATTTCAGAGTTTCGATCAGAGTTTAGATCAGAGTTTCGATCAGAGTTTAGATCAGAGTTTCGATCAGAAAGATTAGAGTCTGTGATTTCAGAGTTTAGATCAGAGTTTCTGATCTCAGAGTGTCGATGTCAGAGTTTCTGATCAGAGTTCATCAGAGAAAGATCTGAGTTTCGATCTCTCAGAGTTCATCAGAGACAGATCTCCATCTCTCTCTGATCTCTCTCCATCTCTTTCTCTGATCTCTCTCTCGAGTTTCTGATCTAGGTTTTTTATTCATCAGAGCAATCCAAGGTAAAAAGAGATGTTAAGATTAAAGGTGATTTTATTGTTCAATTGTTCTGTTGATTTCATTTAGAACCTATAATCAAAAAAACTCACCTTGTTTCACAGGGATGGAGAAGAAGCTATTGTTGAGGACCGAAAGCGTGGAGGCGGAGATTAGAAGCGTCAATTGTTTTGTTTTTGTTTTTGTTTTTGTTTTTGTTTTCTTGAATTGTGATTGTAATTGTAATTAGGGATTGTAATTATGATATGTGATATGTAATTGAGATTTTTGTTTTTATAAGAGGGGCAAAATAAAATTTCTAAGGGGGGCAAGATTGAAATTTTATATTACTTTGGTAGATTTTTTTCAAAACCTAAGGGGGTCAATTGCCCCCCTTACCCAAGCTGTAGATCCGCCCCAGCTGGTGGCAAGGTTTTGCCACAGTTGCATGCCGCAAAAGAAGGCCAACAACTCCCACAATGGGTACTAGAAGTGGTTATACCTACAACAACATCAAAAACACAGAATAGTTAATCTAACATTTGTCAATGGCAACCAGAAGCTTGGTTTGAATCCATGACCTAAGATGTCGCAAGCTAGGTTTGAATCCATGACTTAATTATACTATCCGTCAAGCTCTAACCGTTGAGTTGTCATGCCATTGGCTAGCATACAGCTAGCTACTCCATAGTTTACAATGTTTCTTTAGTTAAATGACAAAATATTTTATGGAATAATTGTTGTACATGCTGTAAAGATTGAAATAAAAATATAGGAACGAATGTACCAATTATTCTTGGGTTGAGTCGCGGACTAGGTCGCTCTCTTTAAGACGTTTCGCGGCTCTGCCCAAAAAATGTGCAAGCAGTGTATTAGCCCTGCCGTCCCCAGGATAAAACAGCCCAGAATCTTCTCTGTCTCGTTCAAACAATTGCACAGTTGATGAACGGAATACTATCACCCTTAAACTCTTGTTTTGCTCGGAATCACCAATAAAGCATAAATTGCAAAACTAAATAATCACTTCTTTGCAAAACGAAATACTTTTGTTTGCAAGAAAACTGTGTATTTTTTTGATATTTAAAAGTATGATTTTTGTGTTGTATTTATAGTGAAAAGTGACATTCGTTGAAAAACGAAAACGCAGCTAGATACATTCGTAGAGAACGCAATTAATAAAAACGTAACGCATTTAAGAACATAATCATGGTGCAAAAACCTGTCTAAATACATTTGCATGGACAAGAAAAGAACCTGTCTAAATACATTTGCATGATTATGGCGCGACGCATGAAAAATCTAAACGTAATCGCATTTAAGAAAAACGTGGAAAACATGGCAATAGGAAGACACCTAGATTTATTCCCTCTTAAAACGTGAAAATAAATTTGTAGCAAAAAGAATGGGTTGCTCTCGAGTCTATCTCTCCCCTCCTCACAAAAGTGTGGTACCCCAAGGGGTCCAAGTCCAAGTCCTAACAATCTCCTTATAAACTCTACCACAAAGAGTTGTATAGTAGATATGGGACTAATATTAGACAGAGAAATCCAGAGATCGAAACCTGTTAAACACCCATTTTCTTTTATTTTAAAAAACCATATTTCCAACAATAATTGCATTTGCATGTTGGGGTCGGCAGTGTGGTTTTTCTTGATAAAAACCTGAAGAAGAACACGAGTTAGGTGGAATAATGGATATATAATAAACAGTCATGAAGTGATCAGCATATGCTTTTCACTTCAATAAGTATATCCACTCTAGAAGAACGCAAAAATATACCCAAAAACAAGTCCCAGAATTCAGATAAACATATGGTGGGACTGGTAGTAGATAATGTGTAAGATTATGGGACATAACACTATGGACCAGGACCACTATAATGGATTTCTCTACCCTTTTTACACCATTATCCATTATGAGGTGTTTTTCTTTTTTTGTTTTTTTGAATGAATGAATGAAAAGCTAAACCTCGTCATTTCCTAGTAATTTAGTTCCAGTGAAGTAGGAGCCTTCTATCGAATGGCCGGACAATGTTATTGTAATCAGGTTAATTAATTAAATGCATCATGTTTTATAAAAAAAAATGAGCCTTCTATCGAATGGTCGGACAACGTTATTGTAATCAGATTAATTAATTAAATGCATCATGTTTTATCAAAAAAAAAAAAAAGCAAATTTACAAATATCCTATTCCTAGTGTGTAGCAGTAAAGACTAAAGACAACATACTTTTTTCTTTACACACCGGAATATCTTTCAAGATATTTTTTAAAATCAAGAAACCGAAATTAACTCAAAAAACGAAATCACAATCCCTACTCGTACCTAATGATATTTGAAAAAATATGCTAAAAATTTATTTCCCCTACCTTGTCGATTATTGCGTAAGTAAGTTTACAAAGAACAAAAAAGGCAACACCACCTAAAGTATTGTCCCATACCACCATCTAGATTTTTATTTTTATTTTTTTTACATATTAACCCACACCACCCAAAAACTGTTTTTGAAAAAAACTAGTACGATGAAATCGCGGGAAGAGAACCATCATCATCCATTGTTCTCTTTGTCTTTTCTCTTCACTTCTCTGTAGATCAACAAACAACGGAGCAACACCACCCCGCCCCTGCCACCACCGGACTCCCCTCTTCTCATCTCTTTGCAAAACATTCATAGCTATCACTCATTCAAAACATAAAAACAGGATATTATTCCTAAATTTCGGCCAATTTAAACCCTCAATTGAGACCGATTCTCAAGATCATCAAAGCAAAAAAAATTGTAGTACTTTGAGTTAGCTAATAGACACAATTTGAATCAGTTTAAAATGTTATGAAATGAGCGAGTTATGGTCATTTTACTAAAGTCATGCAAATCTGTATCGAAAAGAAAACGTGGTAGTGTTCCTGACTTTCGGCCAACTTATACGTTTGATTGAGACTAATTCTCAAA
This sequence comes from Berberis vulgaris, assembly GCA_963556465.1. NCBI lineage: Eukaryota > Viridiplantae > Streptophyta > Magnoliopsida > Ranunculales > Berberidaceae > Berberis > Berberis vulgaris. The sequence goes on along the minus strand of OY747132.1, from coordinate 6,363,205 downwards.
CTCATCAAAACATTAAAAATGTAGTACTCTGGGTTATCTAGTAAGCACAATTTGAATCACTTGAAAATGTTTTGAAATGAGCAAGTTATGATAATTTTACTAAAGTCACACAAATTTGTCCTGCAATGAAAACGGTTAGTGTCCCTAATTTTCGGCCAACTTATACTCTCTATTGAGGCCAATTTGCAAGCTCATCAAAGCACAAAAATTGTAATACTTTGCGTTATCTAATGAACACAATTTGAATCACTTGAAAATGTTTTAAAATGAGAAAGTTATGGTCATTTTATGACAAACACTCAAACTGTCCAAAACAAACAGTCTGTTTTCACCCATTCGCAATGGAAAAGGCGAGTTCGAGTCTCACATTCACAAAGGGCCTTGTGAGTGGAAGTCTCATATTCGCAAAGATCTGGGCAATTTGGAGACTTTAATTCACATAGGTCTGGGCGAATTTGACACTCCTACTCGCATTTCCCAATGCGAATGGGTGAAAACAAAATTTTTTCTGAACAGTTTGAGTGTTTGACGTAAAATGGTCATAAATTTCTCTTTTCAAAACATTTTTAAGTGATTCCAATTGTATTTATTAGATAACTCAGAGTACTACATTTTCATGTGATAATCTTGAGAATTGGTGTCAATCGAGCGTGTAAATTGGCCGAAAGTCAAGGACACTACCCCATTTTCTTTTCGGGGCAGATTTGCATGACTTTAGTAAAATGATCATAACTTGCTCATTTTAAAAAACTTTCAAGTGATTCAAATTGTGTTCATTAGGTAACTCAGAGTACTACATTTTTAGTGTTTTGATAAGCTTGAGAATTGGTCTCAATAGAGTATATACGTTGGCCGAAAGTCAGGGACTCTTCCCCATTTTCTTTGCAGGATAGATTTGTGTGACTTTAGTAAAATGACCATAACTTGCTTATTTCATAACATTTTCAACTGATTCAAATTGTGTTTATTAGGAAACTCATAGTAATACAATTGTTATGCTTTGATGAGCTTGAGAATCGGTCTCAATTGAACATATCAGTTGGCCGAAATCAGGGACAATACCAGGGTTTTTTTTTATAGTTTTGAGCGAGTTTAGTAAAATGACCATAAGTTGCTCAATTCACAACGTTTTAATTCATTCAAAATATGTTGATTAAATCACTAAGAGTAGTAAATTTTCATGTTTTGATGAGCTTGAGAATCGATCTCAATTGAGCGTTTAAATTGAACCAAAGTTCGAAAATATACCCTATTTTCAGGGACAAAGAGGTAGCGGGGTGGTGGTGGTGCTTGATGAAGAAAATAGGGAGAAAGGTGGTGGTGTTGGGAAGGAGAGAAGTGGCAGTGGCGGGGTGGTGGTGGTGTCTAATGGAAAAGAGAGTGAAAGTGGAGAAGAAAATGAAGATAGGGGAGTAGAGAAAAAATTTTAATTTTGGGTTTTTATTGGTGGTGTGGATGAGAGGTGGTGGTGTGGGTAATAAAGGGGGTGGTGTGGGAGAGAAAATAATTAAAATGGTGGTGTGGGACAGTACTTTTGGTGGTGTTAAACAATGTTTGCCAACAAAAAAAACTTGATTAAATTATATTTTTAGACATTACACTGTGCTATAATCTCATGCATGTAATATGTTATTAATATACTTGTGACAGATGAAATCACAAGTCCATGATTCGAACCATACCAGAGGCGTTTAATAGTTTTGGATCCAATAAAAACCTTGTTTGCCTTTCAAAAAAATAAAATAAAAAATATATACCACGAATAATTAACATATTTTTTTCATATACAAAGTACATTAATTGGAAATGCTAAATTAAGTAAATATATGAGAGAGAATTAAACATTGATCATTCCACTATTTTCATCAAATGACTGCTGACTAAGTTTGAAGCTCGAGCCTGATAGGTGTTATCAAGATTTACTTCATGAGGACCATCAATAGATGCAGTTAAACCACTGGCAAAAAATTATGCATGAGGACCATTCCCCATTTTAACCAAAAGCTAAATTTAGGGGTCTTTATATTTCTTCATCACTCCAATCACATCCCTTATTTTAACTTTTTTCACCATTGTTTAAATATATATTTCCCTAGTTTTTTGAAAATTTTATTTAAATTTATTTGATTGGATGAAAGAAAATGAAGAAATGTGACTTTTATAATATTTATTGTGATTTGGGGGATGGTATGGTTACCCATAAATTTAGGAAAAAGTTGGAAGTGAAGTTAAAATAGGGAATCCATCATCCAGACTCGTGCTCCAGTCGGGCTCGTCTCCATTCGGGCCAGCTTCTAGCTGGGTTCAACATCCATATTCGTTTTTCATTCGGATTCATCCTCTAGAATCGTTATCTATTCGGGCTTGTATTTCGGACTCGTCTTTCGGATTCGTCCTCCAGTCGAGGAGTCAGCAAAACTTTAAACTAATAATTATGCTGCCAACCGAGTTCGAACCCACGATTTGAGGTCTTTTAAGCATCTTTGCTGGTTCACATTTAACAAAACATTTACTTATGCATCATTATATCCAAATGTACCTGGATTACTCGTCTTATTCACATGACACAATTTTAGTAATTTTAACCAAAATAGAATATTGAAAAATTTGTTACCATTGATTTTGAAAACGACTCTGGATGATCGTGATATTTTATTGTCTTGTTGCTCAGTTGTGATCAAACATTTTTTTTTAAGGAAATTTGTCGTTCCCCAAGGACGGCGCCAAACTGATGCGCCCAAATCTCGTCATCCTAAGAGTTTGACATGCAAAAAGATGTTAGAATGCCAAAGACCACCTTTTTGGTGATCGACGCACTCCGATGTTTAAGTCAGCGACTCTGTTAGAAATAAATATAGACCAAACACAGTTAAAGTTGCATCGTGTAGATAGAATAGTCGAATCGACTTCATTTTCTCATACATTTTCCTTTACTTTATATAATGAGTGAATTGATGACTACATTCAATTGTGTGCATGACTTAAGCTCGGTTGGCGCAATGAAGGGGAACGTTTATTATAACAGTCTTCTCTTTCATTGAGATGAAGTGATTCCCTACATCTCCTTCGTAATGGTTCATCTATATTTATGATGACTTGAACTTTCGTAATGACCCTTCACTATTTATGATAATTTGAGCCACGTGTATGGCCATGATTGGGTGAAGATTTTATGTATCATCATCACCAAAATTTTGGATGATGTAGACGGATCGAATGACCTTTAAAATTTTGGATGAAGGCGGTAAAGGAAGACATTCTTGAGTTTGGATTAGATGAGGATATGTGAAAAGACCACATTGCTTGGAGAACCAAAATACGTGTAGCCGACCCCGAGAGTATCGAGATTGGGCTTTGATGATGATGATGTATTATATATAAATACAAAATAACATGTTTAATTTAGTATATCTGTTCGGTTTTAGTAACATTTTAGGCGGTCAGTTCACTTTTTCGATTTACTTAAATTTGAAAGTGACATGATCGATATGGTTTCTTATACATTCAATTCAATTCGGTTGAAACAATTTAAAATCGATAATAGTCTATTCGATTTGCCGTTTGGGTGAAAAATGGGTTCAATTTTCATACCCTACTTTATTTAGAATGGTCTACGACTCTACATAATAATTGTAGTCCCCTTTGTGGACCAACCGTGCAAGTTTTTTTGTGGTAGTTAAGGACTTCAGGTATCCTTGTCATTAACTTGGAAATCAAGTTCCATTTTTCCCCTTCTTCTTAGAACCTCAAAATATTCCTACGTCCTTCCCAAAACTATATATACTCCCTAATCAGGTTTAGATTTTTACTTACACCAAAACCAACGTCCCACCCACAGAAAAATTCTTCTAATCCATGACTCTCTTTTTTACCTTTTCTTCCAAATCAGAACTCTCTAGACCCTCTCGTAGCAATCACGCAATTTATCCAAACAAACAAGGGCATTTTAGTAATTCATCACCTCGTGAACTATCAAAAGAGGCCGAGTCACGTTAAAATGCTGACCCCATCGAAACTTCCGCTCGTCACGAGCCACGCACGCATGCACGCCTTCAGTTCACCCACCTGGCTCACGTTAGCGAGAACCACTCTTGGTATTCTATTCATTCAAAACCGCCTATCCACTCTTTAAATAGCCCCTCGTTTCTTCCTCCCTCTCCACATCACTCTTCTAGTGTCTTCTTCTCTGTATTTTCTATTTCCGTTTTTACCCCTCTCGTTTCAGAGCTCACTCTCACTGCAAAGAATGGGTAAATCTGTCTCTCTAATCTCTACTTCTTCTTCTTCAATTCAATCGCTCTTATCTCGTTCGATCTCTGATGATTTTGTTGTTGTTGTTGTGTTTGATCTCACTTTACAGCCAAGATCAAGATCGGAATCAACGGTACAATCTCTCTCGCTCTTTGGATCTAAGTTTCTTACTCTCTTGATCTATTTATTGTGGTTTGATGTTTTGTTTTCTTGATTTTGATTCGGTTTTCGATCAATTTGTGTGGAAACTTAGGGTTCGGAAGGATCGGACGATTGGTTGCAAGAGTCATCCTTCAGAGAGACGATGTTGAACTCGTCGCTGTTAACGATCCATTCATTACCACCGATTACATGGTAAACTCATCGGTCAATCTCCATTTTCATGCTTATTTGTTTCTGATTCATTTTGAACTCTCGATCTGATCTATCACAGATCAGAGTGAGTGCGATGAGGTCATTGATAGATGATTTGCTTTGCTGCAGACCTATATGTTCAAGTATGACAGTGTTCACGGAGCATGGAAGCACCACGAACTCAAGGTGAAGGATTCCAAGACTCTTCTCTTCGGAGAGAAGCCAGTCACCGTGTTCGGATGCAGGTATAAACCCTAATCATTTGGATCTATCTAGTTTGTCGGTGAGTATTTTAGTAAATAAGATAGATTTTTAAGTTGTTTATTTATATATTGTCGAATCAATATTGATGTGAAGGAATCCTGAGGAAATCCCATGGGCTGAGACTGGAGCTGAATACGTAGTGGAGTCCACTGGAGTGTTCACTGACAAGGACAAGGCAGCTGCTCACTTGAAGGTTTGAATCTCCATATCGACTTTGATTAAATTCTTATTTATTTGTTTATTAAAATCTATGCATTTATAATTTTATATCCACTTGAGTAATCGATGAATTGTGATCCAGAAATGCTTAATTTCGTAAAATTACATTACATTATACTTTTTATTGAAATGAGTTTGACTACCGGTCGATTCTGACCAATCATCACAGAGAACTTCTCATCCTGAGAAGATTATCCATTTCAAATGTCAGATTGGTAACATCATCATTTTCACAAAAAGTTCTCAGTTAATTTTCCTCACAATTATCTAGACTACAAACAAGTGTGGTTTAGAACTTTCTATCACAGATCTGTGGTCACTCCTGGTCTTTCATTTTCTGCAAAATATCAATCTGAAATCAATTCCACTTTGGTTTCAACATTTTGGTGGAATTATTTTGGTCCTATACAAGACATTTTGCCTTCTCCTGTCAATGAAGGATGACAAGTCTAATCCACCAATCTCTGTTTCTAAGCAGGTTTTGTCACTTTGGTTTTTTTGTTAAATTCAATCTCTCATGGATTGTTAGTTTGTCACGGCTCTCGATTCCATGTCAAATCAGTTCAAGCTCCTCGTTGGTTCCGTTGCCGATTTAAAGTCAAATGGTAGGTTTAGTTTGATCACACCAATGTTAAAAAAGAAGCATAAAGTCAATTTTCATAAAATGGTTCTTTGCTTCTTGATGTGGTGGAAAGAAGTCAAATGGTGGGCTCAGTTTGATCACACCGGTTCTTTGCTTCTTGATGTGTTGTTGTTCTTGTCGATTTTCATGCAAGAATGGTTGGAAACTATTTAAAATTTATTCAGAAGGCTCAGATGAAAAATAACTAACAGTATCAGACAATGAGGATGATTGCTTTGGCTTCTTTTCCCTACTAGCATAAAGTCCTACTCTACAAGCATTATTGCGTCTATGATTTAGCATGATTTTCGAAACAATAATTACAAGGCTACAAAGGCATCTGTCACCTTTATTACAAGATGAAGTTACTTTCGGTCAATCGACAACATCTTCTTTTAAAGGCAAACGTGTTCATCAACAGTGTTTGCACTTACAAAAGTTCAACAGTGTGTCTCTACCAACTACAAAAGCGAATAGTATTCGCACAAACTCCAATTATTGCATCATGACAATCAGACAGAACGAGAAGACGAGAGAGAACAAGATAGATAATTAAGATAAGATAAAAGAAAAACAAAAAAGCTAAAACAAAAATATCGATATGAAAAGTTTTCTTCAAACTGTTCAAGCGAACGGTGTCGATACTGGACCAATATTAGATTTAGCTAATATTGGATAACCAATATAACGAGATTTTCAGCTAGTCCAGTTTTTAGAAAATATTTTAAAAGAAAAAAGCTAGAACATGCATGATATTATTTATTTAAAACTTAAATACACAGAGACTTAAAGAAAGGAAGGATTATAGAGTGAGAGAGCGGGATTACATCTAAGATGAGTTGGAAAGTTTTGTCATGATGCAATAATTGAGTTGGTGCGAATATTATTCGCTTTTGTAGTTGGTGGTGACACTGTTGAAGATGCTTCAACTGTGAAACTTTTGTAGTAGATGTTGCAGATGTTTTTGTAGTTTTGTAATTAAATGCTATAATCCTTGTAGGGTAGGACTTCATGCTAGTGGTGGGAAAATGCCAAAGCAGTCGTCCTCATTGTCTGGTATTGTTGGTTTTTTTCTTCGTCTGGGCATTTTGAACAGATTTTAGATGGAGTTTTCAACAGTTCTTGCTTTGTAGGTTTTCTTTGAAGTTGCTTTTTGATGTGTTGTCGAATAAGTTGAGCCTGTGAAGGAATCTTGGAGTTTACCTGTGGATTAGGTAAATTTCCTTTGGCTGATAAGAAGCGTAGGACTTCTTTTGTAACATTGGTGTGATCAAATTTAGCCCATCATTTGAATCGGCGACGGAACCAAAGAGAAGCTTGAACTGATTGACATGGAACCGAGAGAGCTGTGACAATATAGTCCCAACAACAGATCCATGAAATATTGAATTTGACAAAAAAACTAAAGTGACAACCTGCTCAGAAACAGGGATTGGCGGATTGAATTTTGCTTTGAAGACTTGTCATCCTTTATTGACTGGGAAAAGCAAAAATGTCTTGTATAGGACCAAAATAATTTCACCAAACATATTGAAACCAAAGTGGAAATCATTTCAGATTGAATTTTTTGCAGAAAAGGAAGAATCATGAGTGACCATAATTCTGAGAGAAGAGATAAAAAACTCTAAACACGAGGAAGGTAATTAATTGAGAACTTTTTGTGGCGAGGATGTTGTTTTTAATCAACTTTAGTCATTATCTTCAAGATATGACATTTGGAATGGGTAATCTTCTCAGGATGAGAAGGTTCTCTATGATGAGTGATCAGTACCAAGTCAGAATAAATAGTCCGACATGACTCATAATGTCATACAAACTACATATTAATCATTTGTATAACAAAATTTTAATACTAAGGTTCTAACGGAGGAAATGTACAAAATGTGAGATTGGCATGATGAAAGAAATAAATATTTTCAATTTTGAAGGAAATTTCAAAAGAGAAATATTTCGTGAAATTGTCATTTTTGTGAAATAAAATTGCTTGCTTCAATCGTGCTCTGGAGTTGTTCAAATAAAACATGCTATGAACTTTGCTTTTATGAAGTATTTGTGTTGATGTTATGTACTTGCCTTGATTTTGAATGTTAAATTGTTATGATCAGGGTGGTGCCAAGAAGGTTGTCATCTCTGCACCGAGTAAAGATGCTCCCATGTTTGTTATGGGTGTGAATGAGTCGGAATATAAGTCTGACATTACCATTGTTTCCAATGCTAGCTGCACCACCAACTGTCTTGCTCCTCTTGCGAAGGTTTGAATCTTATCTAATTAGGTTTTGTTCAATGAATTCTTATATGGGTTTAAATAATCAATTGTAAGCTATGGAGCTTACTTAATTTTCTTGAAAACAGGTCATTAATGACAGATTTGGCATTGTTGAGGGTCTCATGACCACTGTCCACTCCATCACTGGTATGTTACACTTCTGCTGTTGGTTTAAATTGTCAGCTATTAGTTAATTTTGATTTTGTATTTGTATTCGTTCGTTCCAACTTATTTGTCTGTGCGATGTAATGTAGCTACACAAAAGACCGTTGATGGCCCATCTAGCAAGGACTGGAGAGGTGGAAGAGCTGCCTCCTTTAACATCATTCCTAGCAGCACTGGAGCTGCAAAGGTAATTTTGTTTAACGTCAAAATAATTTTCTGTGACTTGAACAAAAATTGAGAACTCCTTTTTGTTTAATATTCTGTACGATCTTGCTGATTTTGCCCATCTAATGAATTCTGTTAGGCTGTTGGTAAAGTGCTCCCAGCTTTGAATGGAAAGCTTACTGGGATGGCTTTCCGTGTCCCAACTGTCGATGTTTCTGTGGTTGATCTGACTGTGAGACTTGAGAAGGCGGCCTCCTATGATCAGGTCAAGGCTGCTATCAAGTAAGAATTTCTTTTCATTGCTGGTGTTTTATTCATGATATGTGACTATTTAGTTGGACGGGGGACTAATTTCTATAATCATTTCAGGGAGGCGTCAGAGGGTAAGCTAAAGGGTATCTTGGGTTACACCGAGGATGATGTGGTTTCCACCGACTTTATTGGTGACAACAGGTAATAGTTTTTTGTTTAACATAGCTCATTTTCATTTCCATTAAGGAGGTGCATGTAGCATCTATTGCTTTTTTGTTGGTTTTGTTGCCATTACCAAAGAACATGGTTGTAGGTCATGAATACAAATATTTAAGTGAGTAGAGCTAAATCCAAAAAATATTAGCATTGCCACTTAGTTAATTGGTGCTAAAACCCTAAAATATTATCAGCACACTTTTTACATATGTGAACTCATTCTTTGTATTCCTTGTAGGTCGAGCATTTTCGATGCCAAGGCCGGAATTGCTCTGAATGACAATTTTGTGAAGCTTGTCTCTTGGTATGATAACGAATGGGGCTACAGGTAATTTTTATATCTTTTTTACCTTTTTTTTTGGTCAAGACTCTGCAGGACAGTTCATTACTGACTCATATCATTTGTGTATTTTTATTATATTATGCTCCTTAAAGCCTAGTACTACTGTACAGCACAAGCTATATTTCATGAACCCTTCTTGATCACAATCTTTCACATAAACCCCATGACTCGGCTACTCCCATTTAGAATACCCTAACATCATCACACTTCAAAAGAGAATCCTGTGTAATTCTTGAAAGCTTCTGCAAAGCTGTTTCATCTCATTGCCAAGGATTGCTTCAGTACTCCATGTATTCTTCTACCCTCGCGCAATGCATTGCCTGAAAAGCTGTTTTTCCACCTCCAGAACTTCACATTTCTATCTCTTGCATCCATTTAAAAGCTGATTTGATTCTGCTCTATTATTTATTCATCTTGCATATTTGTATGCTGCCCATTTCTGAACTGCTTTCGTGCTCTATGGCAACCTTTCAATATGTAGACCCATCCTTTCCGTCCTGGTCTGCCATTTCCATTAAGTAGTCTGCTAAAATTTTGAAAATATTGCTTGACCAAAACAAAATTTACACAACTTTTCAAAAATACTTGTGTTTATTGTTCATATTGGATGCAATGTTACTATTACTGATTGCCCTTTTATAATGCAGCACACGTGTTGTTGACTTGATCGCCCACATGGCTTCTGTCTAATCAGTTCTCGAGGAGAGATTTTAGCCAGGCTGCAGTTACAAGCTCGTGTGCAGTAGTAAGGTTGAAAAGTAGTTTAGAATAAATTGAGCTGGGATGCTTGATATGATACATCGATGGGCTCAACTGTGAATGATGATTGAGGTAGACTCGCCTTTGGAGTTTATAAGAGTTTTGTTATGAACTTCTCTAGTACACATTTTCTGGGTGTTGTCTTAGATGGTAATCATAAGAAGCTGAATTGTTCCATGTTATTTTCACCCTTTCCCGTAGTATGATTTTCTGTTTGAATATTTTGGAACACTTGGTTTTAAACTATGTTCTTCATGCCATTTCACATTGTTTGTTGCTGATGGTATGTTTTGTTCGGAAATTTATCCCAGTTGAGGTATTTTGCAATTCTGAGTAGTGTGGTGCTATAAAGCTGGTCTTGTTTAATTATAAAATGTACTTTTAATTCTAGATGTAAAAATTATTGGTTTGCGAGAGTAGTAGGATGTTTGGCACCAGGCACTTTGTGGGGAAAGGTGAATTTATGTCTGCCTGTTGATAATGATTTTGTGATGGTTTGTGGTTCCACTCCATTTAGTGAACTTAGTTGAAGCTTAATCTGTATCTAACAGAGAGCAATGCTCTGCTGCATCCATTAGCTGTATTATTTGTAGTATCCACAGCCTACTGTTTCCCTTTCCATTTGAGCTTGAGACTTGGGCATTTGCCAATTGTGATGTAATTGCTGTGATGCCAGCTCTTGACCATTTCACCGGAGCCTGTTGATTAAAATTTTGGGATACTCCAAGAGACTCCCCCTTTTACCATTATTTATTTAAAGGAAGATGGGGCATCAATCTTGATTCAAATTTTGGGGGATGATACTAGTTTGTGTTCATATTTTTGCCCATTAGTCTCCGAATATTTTGAATTCTGATTGGCTTTACAACATGAGAATTCATTTGGAATTTGTACAAACTATATAATGCACTACTTATGAAAAATAGATTTGCAAGCAAAATAATTTTAACAATATTACGATTACACTGTTGTAAAAAAAAAAATAGAATGTAGAAGGCAAAATGGAAAATTTAAAAGTTTGGACATAAGAAGTCTTGTTATAGTTTAGAAATAATTGAGGGCTTTAAATAAATTATGTTAGGGTTTAAGTAATTAATTAATGCTTAGAAATGGTTGGTTTTGATTGTGAAAAAATAGAATGTAAGACAAAATGGGAGTAAAATTTAGATATATCTTGTAAGGGTCTATTTATAGTTTATATTTAATTTGGGACTTAAAATATATTATACTAAGGTTTTTTTTAAAGGCAGTGTTATATAGTAAGGTTGAATTATATTTAAGTAATGTTTGGAATGACTGATTTTAAATGTAAATAAAATAAAAAAAAGGGATGGTTTGGGGTTTTTTTAACTTTAGGTGAGGCTACTTTTGGGAGAAAAAAAATGTGCATGACAAATTTACAAAATCACTGTTCTTTAAGCCCATTGCTATTACAAAGTTAGATTAACGTTACAAATATATTCCTCATTTCAATACTTTTTTAGTTGGATGCTAAAATGACCAACCCTCACAGAGGCTCGTTGGTGCAAACTTGTATGGGAATGGTCATAGCCTTCAGTGTGCAGTTATTATTCATTGGACGGCACAGTCGCATAGTGTGTACTTATGTTGTTGGTACGAGTATCATATCGGCATGACATCTTGTTAGTCTCATGCCTTTGGCATACCACCTTGGCCTTTGAATCGTGCCTTTGACATTTTTCAAATAGGTCATTAAATTATCAAATATATATGAAAAAAATTTATTGTTAGAGAGGAGGCTAATATTTGGGTTGAAATAGGTTTTTGAATTTAATTGAGTTTTGAGTTATAATTAGGTGCAATTTTGAAATTTAGTAAATTGTGCGAGAGCTTTACCTAAATTTTGAAGAATCCACATGCACAACCAACTTGTCAATTGTCAAAGAGGGGAAAATGAGGGTTTGGGAATTTTATAATTTGGCCCTAACAATTTGAAAATCTAAAAAAATTACGAATTGACATGCAGTGAACAAATAAAACTGTGGGGCTACACATAAATGGGTGTTATACTCATATTGGGCTCCATTTGTGGGGCCTAACATTGGGCGTACGTGTCCATTTGTGTTGGCCTCAATTTTAGAGAGCGAGTACTGTTAATCATTTTTTGGTTAGGGTTGAGGGTTCATTATACTTCTATCCCTTTTTATAAATGATGTTGTGATTTTATTTTTTTTTAAAAAAACTTAGAATTGGGCTAAAAGAAGAGTCAACTCTGGGAGGAGCACATGGCTCAAAAATGACAAAAAGCAGGCATTAAAAAGAGAAAAAAAAAGAAACCCATATAGTAAATCATCCATTATTTTATACTATTCAATTTGTCCAACATAATGATAGATCTTTGTAATTAACATACATAATAATGGCAAATCTTTTGTAAACAACGATGAAGACAAGGGCATTTTTTGAAATGAAAATGCGAGGACATCTGAAGCAGCTATTTCACTGTTCCTCCGCCCAAAATTCGTTATGAAAGAGAAAATGGCAAATCTTTTGTAAATAATGATGAAGGCGAAGGCATTTTTGGAAATGAAAATACGACATGACATCCAAAGCAATTGCTTCCCCTGCTGCTCTACCCAAAATTCGTTATGAAAGAGATGTCAAAGTTCGAGAATATGATACTAAGTAACCTTCGAGAATCACAAGTTATATTTTCAGCTTCGACTTTTTGACACCATCACTCGTTTTTTAACATACTAAAGGACACCACTAATGAAAATCTTTTTTCCCCTCTCTTATCTCATTCTTCCTCTGCGATTTATTCCCAATAGCAAGCGAAAACAGTAGTGTTACTATTGTTGCTGCCCCGCCCTCCCTTCTTTTTTTCTTCTCAACAACAATCAACAAAAGTACATGCAATTGGTGTTGCTGTTGTCCATCGCTCCAGCATCACCATCGCTCCCTTTCCCCATTCCATCCTCAGAGAGGTTGGAGTGAGAGCAAAGGAAAAAAATCAAAAGGAGGCGACCACAGGGCGGGCGACAACAATTGTTGATGAGAAGACAATAGAGGAAAGCCAGAAAAATTAAGCAAAAAATAGGCAGGTGAGCAACGACGGCGGTATAACGAGGCAGCAGCAGAAACATCGATGCTAGTGGAAGAGACAAGTTTTGTTGTTGTTACGAGGAGAAACAATTAAAATTGAGAGAAGGGAAGATAGAAAAGAATTGAAATTTGAAAGTTTTGTTTTATATTGGTGGTGTATTAAAAAAGAAATGGTGATGTTAGACAGAAAGGTGAAGTGGTGGTGTCAAATAAAAAAAATGATAGGTGTGTCAAAAAGTCGGAGCCAATATTTTCTCACCCTTTCCTTTTTCTCCATGGTTTTTTTTTTTTTTTTTTGTTGATAGAAAAATCAAACATACCCTCAGCGGGTGAGTTGCAAGTTTGATTTTCCAACTCTCATTTTTATTTCTCATTTCAGCCAGCAATCAACTAAAACCAATTATTTGTTCCAAAGAAAGATAAAAAAATTCAAAGATCATCGGGTAAAAATGTTGGACATTCAAACAGGCCAACTTGACATTTTGGCTGAACCCTCGAGGTGTTTGGACATCACAAATTTAAGGGGGTGTTTGTTTTTCTTCTAATTAAAAGTAAACTTTTGATTGAATTCTTAATTGGAATTTTGACTAATATTCATACCATTGTTTTCTTACTGGCTTCTAATTATAAGCAAAACTCACATCCATATTATAATGGCTTCTAATTATAAGCAAAACTCACATCCATATTATAAAGGGTATGTGTCTTTATCTGCTTTCACTTAACGTTGGTTAGTAACACAGTCCTTAACGGTGATGAACATCGAAGAGTAGGTTCAATAAGCCAATAGTTAAACTATGGTATCGGTCCAAATAGTTAAAAAGTAAGGCCTGTAGTCATTTTCCCTATGATTTACGCAAAAATTCCAAATCAATGACATTCGTATATAAATTTAAATTCAACGAGAAACACCAAACTATGTATAGATAATAATGTAACAACCCCACCTGCAACAACCGCAATGCTACAAGGCGTGGTGGAAACAAAGATGTTATGAGCATTGTTATGAACGATTGTTATGAAGCTCAAGTCAGAACTATTAGTCTAATTTTAATCTAACATATTTCGCCATACCAAATGAGATTCAACGTGAAATTGAGAAATTGAGAAATCGAGAGCAACAGCAAGAAGTTCAGTTTTGTGCCACCAACCTCGTGAACATCACAGGTTGAGTCTTTGTTCATCTTTAGGTCTAAAGCTATTCTCAACTAAACGGAAAGCATAAACTGACTGCAAAATGATTTAACAGCAAAGGGAGCTACAATTCTGTAATCAAACACCTGCAGAAGGAACAAAATGTGAAGCAATTAATAGCAAAGAAGAAGACAACTTGCACAACCTTAATTTACAGGAAATAGCAAAGAAGAAGAAAACTTGCACAAATGACTAATAACAGTAACACAACTGGAAGAATGTTTATCAGTAAGGCACAACATGTTCCACAGCTACTTTGATCAGTGAAAGTCACAACATACAAATGTACCCTGTATTTGTTGGTTTTTTAATCAACGTGTAGGACAGCGACAACTATAGTTCGTTATTACTGGAAGAAAAAAGTGAACAGAAGTAGAGACATGAATATAAATAAAATCAAAATATGTATCTTCGTCGCAATAGGATTAAATCCATTTTATCATCAAAGTGACCAGATACACGCCATGGCAACATTAAGCTTGCTCTTACATAACTGAAACCCAAAGAAAAACATCCTCAAGTGGTCAATTATGCACTGTGTCAAAATATATTCTCGCTAAAGAATCACCAGCTCAGTACATCCCTAGACACAGTATTATATCTTTTGCCCATGAGTCTGATACCACAATTGATTTTCCGAACCCTTCGTCTAAATGAACTCCTGGAAGAAATACTCCCATCACCTCTGCATTACAGGCTTCCACAACCATTCTCCAGATATGTAGTCACCCATCCTATCCCATAATATAGAAACAAGAGAGACACAGTTATGAATGCATGATATTATCCCAACTGAAGGGTCTCTGTCCACATCATCTTTGTGAAAAAAAAAAAAAAAAAAAAAAACCGTAATAGCCCACATCCACTCCCTAAGTCTTAATGCTAATACATAATGACTATTGAAGAGGCCTTGTTTTTAAAATTCATGTGTTCCTTTCACCACTAATCAAGCATTGGCCCAGTGAAGAGCCTGATGAGATGCAACCCCCAAAAGGAAAATTTTCCTTGTGACTCCATCGACTACACAATAGTGTCTGAGTTGAAGAGAGAATAGTCTGCACATAGACTGAAGGCCATGTGTGCAAGGTTCTGAGAAAGGAGGTGGCTGCTTGACTACTGATCATGTGTGTGCAAGAAGAGAGAGAGAAATGGTAAATGTAACTTGGAATGGGGGTTTGAACTCTATGAATCTTTAAACCATAAGTTCATATCAATTGGCTACTGTAGGTCACTGGAATTAAATATCATTGACCACAGTATCTGAGTTGCTAGTTGATTAGTGGGAATAGAGTTGAGGATTTTGAACGGGATGACAAATGACCATAGTCATGGTTGCTAGAGAATAGTCATTGTCGTTTCCATCATTGTTAAAGACTTTGTTGGACGAAAAAAAAGTTAAATCTCGCAAAAAACGTTGGTATAAAATCAAGCACATCAAGAGTTGAGTCTGGTTTCGCCTCATATTCATTGGCAGACTCCTTTAGAGTACAATGGTACTACAAGTACACTTCTTTAGGAACCGTGACTATTTCCATTGTCCTTTTCGCTGTCATTTTTTTTTGCCAATAAAACGCTTTTCAATTAATAAATCAAAGGAAGATACAAGTGTGTGAGAAGCTCAAAAACAGAAAATGAAGAATAAGCATTCAGATGAAAGCAAAAGAAGACTGTTATCCCATTTGTGAGGTAGATCAGAGATGGCCACCCTCACCTTGTAAAGATTGAAGGAAAAGATGGGTAATGGCTTCCATCTTTATTTCACAAAGGCACAATGATTTGTGAGGTTCCTTTTTTATTTTCTAAATTATTGAGAATTAGGATACCTTCATGAGCAAGAGTCCCAAGGAAAAAAGTTGTCTAGGAAGGGTTTGCTTTCTTCAACACACCATCCGACCAAAGTTGTAGTTGGACTGGATAAAGGAGTTGTTGGTCAGTTGTATTTCTCAAGGAATTTTGTTATGTTAAAGATGCTAGATTATTGGTCCCACATGACTGCTTTCATCACAATTATCAGCTGAAGCCATTTCCAGAAGCCCTGTGAGATCCAGTAATTGGCTCATCTCACCATCGCACAGCCCTCTTCTTGCAGCCAAGTCCGAATTAATATTTCTATCACTACGCAGGGTAAAAAAGAGGAAAAAATGCTCTGCGGAGTGCGGAGAATCCATATCTTAGAACTAGATAGCTAAAGGTTGACATTAGATCCACCTATCATGCAAGAAAACCAACTCTGCTACCATTTCCAACTTGGAATGACAGAACATTGGAAGTTGTGCTTTAGGTTCATGATACTTCTAATGATGAGAGACGGTAAAACTGAAATGTTTGCCAATGTAATTTTGATCCAAATAAGTCTTCCTACATTAGAGAGATATAACTTGATCCCCAACATCTCTGCTCAGTAAGGCTTAGTATTTAGAAGGCAATTGATCATCTCTACAACCCAACAAAACTGCTAAATCTTTTATTGGATAAATAAATGTTTTTATAAAAGTTTACTATCACCCAGATGCCCCTTCAAACCATGTCAAAACAACGCTCAAGTTCAACAACTATGTTTGGTCAGCTTCTAGATAGAATATTGTGTCATCTGTAAATTGCAAGATAGGGGGCCAAAATACCCTTATGAATACAAAACCCACTGATAATATTCTCATCATTTGCTCACACATTCTAGTAAGAGCTTCACCCATGAAGGAGAAAAGAAGAGAGGTGAGAAATTCCCTTTTCTAATCCCTCTAAAAGTTTTTAAGAAAATAAACCGGGATTTTATCGAGGTTATTAGAGAGAAGTCATTTTGATAATGGTGAAATCTATTTTAACAATGTCACCATAGTTCCCAGATTCAATGCGGGAGTTGATAAGATAATTGTCTATAGGGGGGCCATTAAGGCAGCAACAAATTGAAAGGAAGAAACAACGAGAGATGATGCAATTCGCAGGATCTTAGTATCTTTGCAACCGAAGATATGAGGCTAATAAGTCTGAACTCTTCAATTGTAGTGGAAACCCACTTTCAGGATTAAAGCCATTGAAGTCCATTTTTTGAGTAATTCCACCAAATCACCTCCAAGGTACCAAGGCATCTCGCACAAGGGCCACAACGAAAAAAGGATCGTAACACTATCCTAATTCTACCACAATTGTTCCATTTGGTAATTGGGTACTGACTCATACACATTAGTTAAAAGCCATTCGAAATCATATGTTAATCCAGAACACACGGAGAAATCTCCATGGAAATTTTCAGCTCAAACATACAGAAGACCTCTAAACAGACCAAAAGAAAGAATAAACTCCTCTTTAAGGTTGAAAACTCTCTCCTCATAACCCATACCTCTAGGATTCTACAATAACATTGTAATCATCATCAATGACTAGATCTCCCTCATCCATCTCCTGGTTTAGATCCACCATTACTCACCACCACTTTTACGTACAATTTGATTGCTTCCTGACTTGCTTGTTTCATGTCACCCATTTGCAACCCACAGTTAAATCGTTAATCGGTCCACGACCGCTAAAAGATTAATCGATCTATTTTTCAAAGTATACATTTTTGTACCCTTAGACCTTAGTAATGTAAATTAAAATAAATAACACATCATGACAATAAAGATTAATAAGTGTTATAGAGCAACGAAAGTAACATAAGCAAATCATGTCATCATGTCCAAAACATCACATCCAAAATATTTAAATTAAAACATAATAAGTAACAAGCAATTCACCCCATCTTCATGTTCACGACTCCGTCAATATGATCTTCCTCAACATCCTCTCCATCTTCATATTCAATATCCCCAATTTGGTCTTCTTCATCATGATTCATGAAGTGAATACGAAATACCCATATTTGATTCCGCACCCTAACTCCTCGTTTTTGGCCTAAGATCAGTAGCTTCCATTGCATTTCTAACTTGTGACCATGCGAGATCATCAGCTTTCCTCACAAAATCTTGTAGCTCTTTATCCGCAGGAATGAGCCAATCATCATTTTTATCAACCCTCCTCAAGACAATGAAATCATGAGCTTTTTTCTTTTATATTGGCCTTCCTTTCCTTCAATCTTAGGTCCAACCTTTGTTGTATTCAAAGAATACAAGATCATTCAATTTTGCCTACAAAATACGATTCCTCCTTTTGGAATGAAACTCAAACTATATATATATATATATATATATAATTAAAAACATTGTAAAATAAAACTTATGGTGATTATACTAATAATGGCTACTTAAATGGTCAAATACACTTCAATTGCGCTAATTAAACCACCATTCGGCTATTCTATAAAGTCATAAAGATTATAAGTAAAAATTAATTAATGTAATGAAGTAATAATATAGTTTGTAAGTCTAAATTACTCACAAGATGAGAGTCTATCTCTTATGCGTATGGCTGATGCAGACCCTAATTGCCCCTATTGCATTTCTCTACACCCTCAAGTCAAGGTGAATATGATAATTCTCCTCCTCATTGGATACAAGCTTATCGATTCTTGCAAGAAGTCTCATTTTAATCTCTTTGTTCCACTCAATTTGAGTTAGTGGTTGCTTGTAAAATAAGGAGTTTAGGTAAAAGCCAGTTGAACACAACTCAATTCAATGTTTATTTAATAAATAGATAAATAAAAATATTAATTTAAGTTTAGGCTTTAATACTTACATGTAAAGGATGACGTAATTTATTATTACACCATTCATCAATAATTATCCACACTCTTCGACAACCTTATCATTATCATCTGCGCCAAGATTATTTTTTATTATTTCCTTTGCTTTATCCTGGCCTCAGCCCTCATATATATAATCCATACAAGGTTTTTCATCTGCACCCACCAATTGTAACACTTCCACTAATGGAGCAAATATTTTGCAAGCAAACTCAATATTATCCCAAAGTCATTTCTTGCCACTAGATTTTCAATCTTCTTCCCTCAAGCTTGGTTGAGAAAGTATTATTCCTCCCTGGGGTTTAAATAAACAAGACTTGCAAATGACACCTATTATCCTAAATGCGTTGCAATATGTAATATGAGGTGGCAAATCTAGTTACATAAGATGTATGCAACTCTTTATTATTCGTCAACTTTTTCATCACATTCAAATCTCTCCCATGGTTAAAAATGTATACCACAACAAATTTGGCTTCTGGCAAAAAAAAAATTGTCTTTGACAACTTCTAATCAAAATCATTTGTCAATTCCCTTAGGAAGGAACAGGGGTGGATCTACCTTATAGCTAAGGGGGGCAATTACATTTTAAGAAACTTCACCAAACTAACAATATTTGCAATCTTGCCCCCCTTTAAAATTTTAGATTGTCCCCCTTTTATAGATGATGGAATACAAATATACACAAAATCGCAAACCCTTTGCAAGTTCGCAAGCCTTCGCAAGTTCACCTCTCCGCCTTCTCAATTGCCCAAAACAATTTTGACAAAAATCAATTTTCTCCAATCGCACAAGACGATTTCAACGGAGATCGATTTCTCCAATCGCACAATACGATTTCGATTAGACATAGATCGATTTATGAAGGTGGTCTTACTCTCTCTCTTGCTTGTTTGCTCCTCATCGACACTCTTCAGTCTTCACAGTAGCATGCTTCAGCTAAGCAATTGGATGGTAACATTCTTAATATTACCAGTTGTTCACCAAGTATAGTTCAGTTGATCGGACATCAACTCTCATGTGAGAGGTCGCGGGTTCAAGACTCACCAGTTAGGATTTTGTGAGTTTTCACCTAATTATTAGGAGCACATGTGCTACGCCGTGGATAAGTTGTCTTTATGCAAGGTGAAAACAACGGACTGGAACGAAAGCAAATCTCAATACGAGATGGAGGCGACGAGGATATTAAGTGGCAACAATACTGTAGCCTTCGGGCCTGGTTTGGTAAACCCTATAGGGTCAGCTATGTAGCATTCGGCCATGGATTACTAAATAAATAAAAAAGGGTCAACGACCTAATTTAAAATAAATAATAATAATATTAATATTACCAGTTGCAATATCTAGTGTCGAGAGAGTTTTTTCTGCTATGAAGATTATCAAGAAATTACGTAATCAGATGGAAGATCAATGAAGGCAGATAATTTGATTACATATGTTGAGAAATATATATATATATATAATGGAATCGATGATGAGGTGGTTATACATAGGGATGGCAGTGGGGCGGATTTTCACGGATATCCGCCCCACCCAATCCGTTTGGGGCGGTTTTGGATATGGCTGAATGGGTTTTCGAGTGATTTCGGGTATTCAAAAAATATTCGTTCACTATTCGGGGCGGGTACGGATTTGGCCATATCCGCCCCACGGATATCCATTTATCCGTTTATTAGGTAACATTACAACAATACCCTTCCTCTATATAAAGAGATTAAACCCTTAATCCCTCCCTCACACCCGCCTCTCCCTCTCTGCCTCTCACACGCAGAGAAGTCTCCAGAGCAATCTTCCTCCCTCTCGCTCAGTCGCACACCACCTCGCCTACACCTCGCCCAGTCGCCCTCCCTAACACCGCACATACCACCGCGATCTCCCTCGCCCAGTCGCCCTCCCTCACACCGCCCTCTCTGCTCCCTCACACCGCACACCACCACCTCGTCCAGTCGCCCTCCCTCACACCGCCCTCCCTGCTCCCTCACACCGCACACCACCACCTCGCCCTGTCGCCCTCCCTCACACCGCCCTCCCTGCTCCGTCCCTGCTCCCTCTATTTGAAGCTTGGAGATCGATAGACAGAAGCTTGGAGATCGAAAGACAGGGGCTTCTTCCTCTTCCCCATCAGAGATCAAGATCAGATCTGAGACCGAGATCGAATCTGATCAAGATCTGAGATCTCGAATTTTTTGAATTTGTTGTAATTTTTGTTGTTAATTTCTGTATGGTTTGTAATTTCTGTAATTTTTTGTGTTAATTTTTGTATGGTTTGTAATTTCTGTAATTTTTTGTTAATTTTTGTATGATTTTAATTTCTGGAATTTTTTGTAATGTCTGAATGATCTCACAAAAACCAAACTTGTATTATCTATTTTTCTGTAATTTTTGTGATTCGATATTTGAGAATCTGTTTTTTTTTTTTTTCTCCGGGTATTTTGGGCGGGGCGGATATTCACCGATCCGTCCGGTTCGGGGATGGATTTTACAAAATATGGTAAACGGATATTCGGGGCGGATTTGGATATCCGTGATCTCCAGCAGGGCGGGGATGGATTTGTCCAAATCCGCCCAAATCCGCCCCGTTGCCATCCCTGATTATACAACATTACTAGAACATGAGAACTCGCAGAGAGTTTATACTAAAATCCAATGTGCAATAACATTGACACATAAAATATGTTTATCTTGTACTATTTTTGAAACTTTGTTTTAATCATATTTATTTATTTATTTATTTTAAGAATTAAATTATCTGTGATTTTTTTTTTGCCCTCCTTTGTTTGCAATCCTGGCTCTGTCCCTGGGAAGAAAGCGCCTATTTCCCAGTGAAATGATGGGTTAAATCAACAATTCAATAATTAGTTCAATCTTAAAAGCAATCATTACTCTTCATACAAATTGAACTACTGAAGTATATAATAATATGCAAATTCCTTGATCAACATCTGTTCAAGTTCATGACAAACTTATAAACCACAAGCTAAAAGAACCAATGCAAGTAGTAAAGCGAAAAGATCAATATGATATACCTGCATTTACCGGCCGGATCCCATAGGTGCATTCAACCCAAGAAGCATATTATTCCCATTGGGAAGATAAGCCACATTAGGCGTCCTCGCCAGAGTCGCAGCAATCTCTCTTGAAGCCTCAATCCGCCTCAGCTCAATCAACCCCATTCCAGCAGCAGCGGTAGCATCCGAAATGAGCTTCGCCGAATCACTCTCACCTTCAGCCCTAATAATTGCAGCTCGCCTCTCCTGCTCTGCCTTCATCACCACAAATTTCGACCTCTCAGCCTCCTGCTGCGCCACCTGCTTCTGCTCCACTGCCTTAGAGAACTCCGCACCATACGACAAGTGCGTGATCGCGACATCATCAAGAACGATATTAAAATCCTTAGCTCGAAGAATCAAGCTCTCGCGAACCAAATCCGACACGTGTGGCCGCTCAGTGAGCAACTGGTCCGCATTGAATTGCGCGACGACGGCCTTCAAGACTTCGTTCCCGATCGAAGGCAAGACTTTGTCATCGTATTCGAGACCGAGAGTCTTGAAGATGTCGGGGAGACGAGGGACTTCGGGCCGCGAGAGGACCCTAAGAGTGAGGTTCACCATTTGGAGATCTTTGGTGCCAGAGAAGGAAGAGAAGGTGTGTGGACGTGTACGGATGTCGAAGATGTAGGGTTTCTGAAGCCATGGGACGAGGAAATGGGTTCCTTCGCCGATTGGTTCGTCTAGGACTCCACGGAACCGATCGAAGAGCACTGCGCGTTGGCCTCCGTCCACTGTGTAGAGCGAGGCGTTGAGCAGAGACGCGCCTGCGCCTAGACCGATTGCTGCGCGCGCTAGGTTCGTGAGGAAGGAGACTGCTGCTTGGTTGTTCGCCATTTGCGCGCGATCGAAAGAGAGATTGGAAATGGAGGAGAGGTTAAACCCTAGTACTAAACCCTAGGTAGGTGATGACCGACTGGAGAAAGGTGGCGTGGGGTGAGAGAGATGAAGTGGGACACTGACTTAGGAAAGGGTCTAGAAGAGGAACACTATTTTCACCCAAGTTGCTTGCCAAGAGCACTACACTTTGTCGCACAAAATCGTGACGCGGGGATGGAATTTGGAGCACGAGAACGAGAGCGAGAGCGAGAGTGTATAACGTAAACATCAGAAGGATAAGGAGGATGTTTATGTGATATGACTGCGAGAAATTTGTTATCCAAAATCACTGGTCCCACATTGAACGTGAAGTTAATACAAGTCTTAAATATCAAGTGGGAGGTTCACCTAACTGACATTGAGGTCCACCAATTGTAGCTTAGTTGGTCGAACATCCACTTTCCTTGTGAGAGATCACGGATTCGAGACTCGCTGGTTAGGATTTTGTGAGTTTTGACCTAATTATAGGAGCACATGTGCTCTGCCGTTGATAAGCCTTCGGATATTGAATATAGTTGTTTAGATGAAATAGACCGGATTGAAGTGAAAGCAAGTCTTTATGCAGGGTGGAGGCAATGGACCGGAGACTAGATAGAGATGATGAAGATGTTAAGTGACAAAAATATTATAGCCTTCAGGCCTAATTTGATTAACCCTATAGGTTCAGTCATGTAACATGACCTGGCCTAATTAAAAAAAATAAAAAATAAAAAAACTTGCATCGAGACATGTTAAAGATTCATGGAGTGTCAGTTAGGGTTTGACAAGCCACCTTAAATTTATTGTCTGTTGATATAACGGCGACAATGACATGAGCTGATGGAGCCACCTTGAATTTCTTGTTTGTTGATATAATGGTGGTAACAATGACAATAGCGAGATTCCCAGCTTAATCTCAGTCATGTCCATCACTGTTTCATCAATTTGTCACTATTGTTTTAGTAAAAAAAAAGGTTAAAAGTCTTAGGCAATATATTAAAAACTTAAAAGCTATTACAACCAAATCTACCGGCTACCAATGCCAATTGGTGAGCAATACTATTAAGGTCTCTAGATATACATTTACATTGCCAGAAAGGAAGCACTAGAATTAGTCATCTAATATTACATATAAGAGGGCGTCAGACCCAGTGCATAAGAGAGAGTTGTTGTGGTTCATCATGATGGATGAGGTCCATAAGGGTTGCAGAATTGCCCCAAAGAAGTCCGGACCTCCATTTTCGAGCCCGAATGAGTAGCAAGGTCGCTTCAGCTGCATATCCTTCCGCCGTCGTATTGTCCGAAACTTTGTCGCCTATCTGACCGGCAACAGAAGCCAGTACATTCCCAACCAAGTTTATCGCTGAAACTCCCACGCCTCTCTGCTTGGTAGACTAAAAAAAGAAAACATCAAAGTGACAATAACTGTATCTCTATCAAGGTAGATAGGGATAGGATGAGCACGGTTTGCTTTGAGATTAAGCCTGTGGGTGTGAGTAAAGTGGATCTGGTTCTGGATAAGATGTGACTGTGTAGACCCAGCACCATGAAAAGGGATATCAGAGGCTTAGGTTCAGTGTTAAAGAAGAGCTAGAATCAAGTTGTACGTCTGTGATGACTGTGTTTAGAATGTGGGGGATCGATGGAAATGGGGTGTATTTGATTTTGATCTGATAAGGAACCATTGCTTGAACCAAGATTCCCAAAGATTATTGCAATGGGATATAAATGTCATTGGGGAGACTTTGGTGTTGTTGAAAATAACTTGGTTACACAAATACTAGATAGTTACAAGAATGGCAGTAAGCTGGGACAATATCTCATCAGATTTCATAACCTAGGCTTTAGCAGAGTCCCAGAGAAGATGACTCTGATCAGAGATTTTATCATCCTGAGGAATTTTCATTAACTGTGGCAGGCCGGTGCAGACACGTCCATGGTGACGTATTTAGAGCTTATTTCTTCGGCACCGTTGAACATTGGGAGAAGTCTAGAAGTTAACACCCTCCTTAGGCTAAGATCAACACCAACTAATTCCTTCAACCACCCATGATGCAACACAAGACATCATGGGGAAGAAGCACCGACTAGTAGATCCACTTCAACGACGTTCATGTCCATTTCACCGATGTATAGATCCACTTCATCATGAATAGATCCACTCCATTAGAGCACAGATTCCTTGTCCGACCAGCAAAATCATAGAGATTTGAAGTCAGTGGCGATCCTAAGTCTACAGGGACCCTAGGCGAACTCTAAAAATGGGGCTATCTTTAGAAGAAGAAAAATTCAATGCCTTATTTAACTTAAATATAATTCTTCTAGCATTTTGAGATGCAAAATCACTAATTATATTGTTGTAATCAATTTTTTCCGCCAAGTCACTCTCAATAGACATCATAGCTAACCCATTTAATCTTTCTTGTGGTG
Source organism: Berberis vulgaris (assembly GCA_963556465.1). Lineage (NCBI taxonomy): Eukaryota > Viridiplantae > Streptophyta > Magnoliopsida > Ranunculales > Berberidaceae > Berberis > Berberis vulgaris. The sequence goes on along the minus strand of OY747132.1, from coordinate 6,338,059 downwards.
GACCGAATATACGATTTTATCAACTTCAATTTTGAAAAACTTCTCTCTGCGGAGGCTACCGTTACTGGAATAGTCAACAATATTCTATATGCGATCCAAGTATTTAGAAAATCACCATCCATTGTTTGCAAAATGATTTAGATTACAATAGGTTTTGGGTGTGGACTTGAGTCATGAATTTGTGTCTCCAAATCCCAATCCATACTTTAATTTTGAGGTTATATATATATATGGGGCCCTGGGCGACCGCCCATGCCCAGGGGCGCCCCTGTTTGAAGTGTATGCCTTAGTTATAGGCCTTTGATGCAACTTGTGTTCTCCTTCCTTCGACCCACCATCATAGTCTGAGATCAACAACAACCTCAACTCCTTCCTCCAAGCAGCCATAAGCTCAACATCAACTCCTACCTCGTCGGTGAGTTGCTCCATAGTAACGACTAACAAATCCATAGTCTGATCACCAAAACCAGTGTGAATAGCAATATGAGACTCAGTAATAGGCCTTTGGTTCATCCGGTTTCCATCAATTGAAAGCTTGTGTTGGACCCCAAGACCTCTCCTTATAACTGAGATTTGGGTCATAATAGCAATGGGACTATTATGGCGATATGGTTGTCCAACAGACAGTATAAATTTTATAGATCCAATATGAAAGAATAAAGGTACCAGTGCTAGAGAGTGGCCGAAAGCATCCATGAGGATAGCGTAAAAACGGAAATGTGTTTGGATATTAGAGGTACATGGGAGAGATGGTGAAATGTATGAATGAAGTTGATTTTGGGTTGGTCTGTTAACTTGGTGAGAAGAACTTGGCAAGATCCGTACTAGTTTACTGATAAAAAAATTGGCCATTGCATAGATGTGTAGGGGTGTCATGGGAGTAATATGCATGGCTTGGTGTGATAAAATTGAGAATATGGATACCGCTTCACTCTCGAGACTTGCACCACAAACACAGAGAACACCGAAAACAGTAACATGAAACTAGTAAAAGAATCACAAAGGAAAAAAAAGAAAATTGAAAAACAGGATAACAACAAAATTCAAATGATTAAACAGGAAAATTGAAACATACAAATAGATAAATGTGAAAAGTTGAGTAGCGAGAAAAAGAAAGAGGATTGAAAGTTGATAAAGAGATAGAAAGAGTGAGTCTGGTTCGAGTTTGCTACCAATTGAAACTTAGAAAACGGGAAAACTCTAATTGGAAGACTCCCTTTTTATTACCTTATTCATTCACATTCCAATAACTCTCTATAGGGATGGCAATGGGGCGGATTTGGGCAAATCCGTCCCCGCCCCATTGGGGATTCGGATCCCCAAATCCACCCCGAATATTCGTTTATATAATTTTTCAAAAACCATATCCGCAGCGGACGAATTGGTGGATATCCTTCCCGCTCGAATATACGTTAAGAAAAAACAAAAAAAAAATTTCATCTCATTCACACTCAACATACAAAAGCACAAAAAAAAGTTCCATGGCTTCTAGACCTGTTCATTTGAACCCCTCCACCCCTCGAAAACAAATCGGTGCTGCTCGCTTCGTTGGCTCGGACATAGAGAGCCAACAAAAAAGGGAGATCGGACAGAGTTGCTACTTTGTCGGTGCTTGAAGCGTCGCTGGGACAGAGAGACACGTCTAGAGAAGTTCTCGCCACACACAGTCATAAACAAACAACCCCTCTCTCCCTTTGTTTCTGACTTATTTAAATAAACAAACTCCATTAGCGGAGACGTAGCAGACGTATGAGATTGTTGATTGCACAGGCATCGATCCCACTGGCTTCAACATTGCAACCAATAAGTTTTGGCTTCATAGAGAATCTTGGCAAGGGCAAGCTACTTGAAAGCGGAAGATAAAGAAAATGAAAGATTTTAAATCAAGGTCTCTCTGCTTTTTGTTGTGGGAAGACGAAGAGCGTTGTGGGAAGACTTCAATTCATTTCTTTTTCTTACTTTAGCTTTCTCTCTCTAGCCTTCTTTAGTATTTAAACTACACTTGATGTTAAACAACTGCAACACTAAAATCTGACGGTCTAGATTGAATCCTAAACCCAATCTGACAGTCAAGATTGAGTCCTAATTCCAAGAGAAGTGAAACAGTGAAAGTGGAAAAGTTAAATCATGTCATCATATGGGAGGGTCACATGGGTGACGTAACCCACATGTGACATGTCTTGTATTTTATTAAATTTAAATATCTTAACCTCTCACAACCTCTTGTCCTTTATTGTTAATTTATTAATCTAATTTAAATTTGATTGTGTGGGGGAGAATATGGTTAAATCCGTATTCGCCTCGATTTTTTGTCGAATACATTTTGGATCCCCGAATTCACCCCGAAATTCGTTAAGGAAAATCAAAATCCGCCCCACTGCCATCTCTAACTCTCTATGTTATCTTTGCTTGTCTAAGTAAGAAATAATGAAGTACACCCCTGCATAATTGTAGAGTTTTGTTAAATGAATAGTTAAAATGTTACCAATACCTGTGTGGTTTCTATTTTTTGTTGTTGATATTGTTTTTTTTTTCCTTTTGTGTGAGATTCACAATACTGGTACTTATTATTGTAACCAAATAAGTAACAATGGTGGGGGAGGAGTAGATGCAATGATCGATAAATAGTAAGCTTTCCTATAACTTTTAGAAGAAAGGTTTTGACTCAATTTTTATTCTATTGCGATGCAATCAAGATTTGACATGCAGCCGGATACAAGTTTCAAGTGGGGATTGTTTCGAACATGTTTGACAGTCATAATTTACGGTGTAATTAAGCTTTCCTATAAGTTTACTAGTAATAAAAAGATCATGGCATATTTTAACTACGTAATTATATGCCCAAAGTAATTATATGTCTTTGGCAGATTAGTGGAAATATATAGTATCATCATCTCCATATCCATGTTTATGGAATTATTTGTTAAGTGTAAATTGAAACACCTCGATATAGTGCGAAATTTTTTCGAAACCTTCTCTAAGACTCATGTCATAGAAATATTACTTCATATATTTGGTTATAGCGAAGGCTAAAAGAGCTCACTGCACCTTGCATTTTTTAGTATGAGAGTTTTTATTTATTTATTTATTTTTGTTGCTTTTGTTAAATTCAATAGTGGACTTAATTGCTTCCCCAAATTCTTAAAAGTCAGGCCCCTAGTGCCGGATTCGCATCAGGGGAAGCTCAATACCTTCGATGCTTCATCTGTTCTTCTTCTTCTTCTTCTTCTTCTTCTTCATCTATTCTTCTTCTACTATTCTTAAGCCTCCCCTGGCGCGGATCTGGCGCTAGGGGTCTGGCTCTTAAGAAAGACTCAATTGCTTCAATGTGGGTGGTGACATTTTCATCGCACACTTACTTCAGTTAGCATCAATGAGTTTTTGCTTTTGTGGAAACAACATGAATAACAATTGAATTGAAGTTCATTTCTCAAACAACTCGAAAATGGGAAAAATGAGATGACATTGCGCAAGGGATAGACTACCAAGGCATATCATAGGAGGGCTACACTTGTTAATATCTTGTGAACAATCAACAATTCTAGCCAGCCATGTTTGTTAGCATTTTTTTGTCTTTTTGGATTTTTTTACACTTCTACCCTTTCTATAGATAGTGTTTGTGGTTGTGGTTGTGTTTTAAACAGAAGGGATAAAAAATGTAAAAAGACAAAAAATATTAGCAAACATGGCTGGCTAGACTTACTCGTGAACAATTGATGGGCTCAGGTTATTTTGTGTGAGGATAGATGACAATCTGTTATTGGCAGTTATTTTAGCTCAATAATCTCTAGTTTCTACCGTTATAGATTTGTAATGGAAACAAAACCAACCAAGAGTATACGTGTTGTGCCTAATTTTAAAAGCTAAGTAGATAGCCTTGGCGATTCTTCGAATAATTACCCATGAGGCCATATAGATTTTCAGGCAAACACTAACTGTAATCTAAAATATAATCAAGCATTTGTGGTCCTGCGGATGGCATCTGCAAGGCCATATGGATTTTAAAACTTTTGGTCATATGTTGATCGTTATTAAGATTGTGAATTATTAAGGCCATATGAATTATGACATCGTTGTGGATGACCATTGAAGTAAATCTTCACTCTAAAATGAATCCTGGTTGGATGAATTGTAACTTTGATCCGTATATGTTTGTCACGGACCAAAGTACTTCCAATCGGATCTGAGAATTACATCCTTACCCATTTTAAGAGTCAAATAAGACAAAAGATATAAATTGGGCGTTATATAAAGCTCTTTAGTTACATATCTATAATTCAATCAAACATTTCACAAACATTTTAGTGTAACTAGGGCTGAACAAAAAACCGATCAAACCGTTTAAACTGATCGAACTGATTAATTCGGTTCGGTTTGGTTTCGATTTTAAAAAATTCAAAACCAAAATGGTCGGTTCGGTTTTCGATTTCCATGTGATTTTAACTGATGGAATATATATAATAAATAATATATATTTTATGTAAAAACATTATAATATGTTTAAAATAGTCGGTCGGTTCAGTTTTATTTCAGTTTAAGTCGGTTCGGTTATGGTTTGTATAAATTGGAATCGGTTCGATTTTGGTAATGATCGGTTCGGTTTCGGTTTCGGTTTGAAAATTTTGAAACCGACCAAAGTCGGTTCAGTTCATGGTTTAGGTGAAAAATCGAACTGTCGGTTCGGTTTTCAACCCTAAGTGCAACCAATACCAGGACATGAGGGTATAAACGTAAAATAGTAAAAATAAATTTACTACTTTCTAATGTCTTATATTTCACCTGGGTTCACAAGGTCCCATAAGACAACAAATTAATTTTTTTGCTGCAAGTTAAATACATACAATGCCCTCAAGTTGTTTTTCAAAAGGAAATTATCAAAATGTTAGTGATTACATTAGCAAAATGTCAAAAAAAAAACCCTATTCTCTATCAATTATATCTCTAGCAAAATGTCTTTTTTACCCTTAGGTCAAATGAAAGCTCATAGTCATTTGCATGATATTTTAGTCTTACTAATGTCCCACTGGCACACAAGTGGTAGCTTATTTATGTAACTATCACTTATTTCTTTTGTCCAAGAGTAAAAAGACACTTTATGATGGTGATTTTTTAAATATTATTAAAAAATAAATAATTCGCATACGTTAAAAAAAATCACATGCGTAGCGGGAGCCAATAAATAATTTGATGTATAAATTGACACATGAACGCATCTCTAATGAGCAAGTTCAAAAGTCAAATTTGAAAATGGTGCATTTTTCCTATCCCAATAGACGACCCAAAATGCCAAAACTCAATTGGGTTTGAGGTTTCAAAAAAAGGGAGCTACTATTCACACCCACACGTTTCTCTTTCCACATATTCCTCTTTCCACGCCCACAAGTAAAAAGGTAAAAACCCCATGTTTTTTCATTGAAAGAAGATAAATAAGGTTTCAGAGCAAGGGTTTCCCTCTCCAAAATTTTATTATTCACACAAAAAAAAAAAATCCTTCATACACCCTACTCCAGATGCCCTCTCGCTCTTCGAATGGTTTCTCCGACAACACTCTCATCTTCTTAAAGGTTCCTCTGACAACTCACTTACTATATCTCCTCTACTGGAGTGGATTTAACCCCCTAAGACAAACAATCTACTCAAATTTATCTTATCTCTCATTTATTATTTGATTTATTCTTCTAAATCTCTCTGAAGGGACCTTCACCATTCTCATTCTCTTCATGAAGGGTTTGTCCAACCTAAAACTCAGCAGAGCTCAACTCGGTGAAGAATATGACACATACGACATGCGCATGGCCGTCAATAAGGACCTTAACATCGGAGATTTATATATATATATATTTAAATTTTTTGAATTTAAACAAATTCAAAGTAAATGCCACTAAAACTTACTATAAACATTTAACCATGAAAATTTTGCTAGCAAACAATGATAGCTAAGCAGAAATTTCAATTTCTTGGCTTCACCCTTCAAAAAATTGATAAGCACACCAATGTATACATTTTTGTGAGTAGAGGGTTGTCTCCATGCACAAAATTTTGCGTTGGCATGTTTATCAAAAAAAAAAAAAATTGTTTGGAGGGGGTGAAGGCCTAGACGTGAAAATTTTCGCTCGAGTGTCATTGTTTACTCAATAAAATTTTCGCGGTGGATATTATTATTTGCTCGCAAAAATTTATGTAGTACATGTTCACTACAAAAAAAGCCAAATTAGCTACGGAAATTAGTGACGGTTTTTTAAAACCGTCGCTATTTAAACGGTTTGCGACGGCAATAAACCGTCGCTATAGTTTCTGCCACTGTTATGATACAAAAATTTAAAATAACCGTCGCTAACAGTTTTGCGACGGTTTTTCACCGTCGCTAATACGAGAATTAGCGACGGTATTCGGACCGTAGCTAATGTTTAGAAATTTTTTGTTAGCTACGGTCAAAATACCGTAGCTAATGTGATTTTTTTTTTTTTAAATATAACAAAAAAACTTACCGACGGCACTTTGGCCGTAGCTAAAGTTTAGAAAAAAAAATTTGTTAGCTACGGTCAAAAAACCGTCGCTAATGTGATTTTTTTTAAAAAAAATAACAAAACAAATTAGCGACGGCAATATAGCCGTAGCTAATGTTTTTGTGATTTTAAAAAAAAATTATAGGAAAACACCTTAGCTACGGTCAATAAACCGTCGCTAATGTGAATTTTTTTAATAAAAAAAATAACAAAACAAATTAGCGACGGCAATACAGCCGTAGCTAATGTTTTTGTGATTTAAAAAAAAAATTATAGGAAAACATCTTAGCGACGGTAGGAGGGCCGTAGCTAATGTGATTTTTATTTAAAAAAATAACAAAACAACTTAGCGACGGCAATACAACCGTAGCTAATGTTTAGAAATGTTTTTGTGATTTTTTTTTAAAAAAATTTAGGAAAACACCTTAGCTACGGTCAATAAACCGTCGCTAATGTGATTTTTTTTTTTAAAATATAACAAAACAACTTAGCGACGGCAATAGAGCCGTAGCTAATGTCATTTAAAAAAAAAATTAAGAAAACAATATAGCTAATGTTTAAAAAAAAAATTTGTTAGCTACGGTCAAAAAATCAACTTCGAAATTTTATGCCATATCGAAATTTTATGGCAATAGAGCCGTGTGGAGTCCTCTTAACACCAGATAAATCAACTTCGAAATGATATGCCATATCAGAAATTCCTATCCTGACATTACCAAAAGTAGGGCGTCCAGCATTTTCTAACACCCATTCCACCCGCTCAGCTGAAGTCTCAGGCACAATGCAATAACTTATGAAGCCTCTTTCATTATGGTCCATTTGATTAGAAACAGGTTCAAGATATTCTTGAGACAGAAGATTTTTCCTAGCTATATGTCACTATGCTCCAAGAGTCGCAAAGCCTGAAACGTGTACATCATAAACGTAAATTAAGTCAGGATTTAATCTAAACCACTAACTGCTCAAAGGAAACAATTGGGACGCCAAATAGAATACATAGAAACATGTCTTCGATTTTAAAAAATATAACAAACAAATCAGCGACGGCCAAACAGCCGTAGCTAACATTTCTGTGATTTTAAAAAAAAAAAATGTGAAAACACCTTAGAGACGGCCATATATATAATCGTATCTAACGTGATTTTTTTAGTAAAAAAAAAATACAACAAACTAATTAGCGACGGCAATACGACCGTAGCTAAGGTTTTTTTGATTTAATAGAAAAGAGGTTAGCGACGGTTCCAGAACCGTAGCTAATGTGATTTTTTAAAATTAAAAAAATTAGAAAAGAGGTTAGCGACAGTTTCTGAACCGTAGCTAATGTGATTTTATAAAATCAAAAAATTTATAAAAGATATTAGCGACGGTTTCCGGACCGTAGCTAATGTGATTTTATAAAATAAAAAAAATTAGAAAAGAGGTTAGCGACGGTTTCCAAACCGTAGCTAATGTGATTTTATAAAATCAAAAAATTTATAAAAGAGCTTAGCGACGGTTTCCGGACCGTAGCTAATGTGATTTTATAAAATAAAAAAAAATTGGAAAAAAAGTTAGCGACGGTTTCCAAACCGTAGCTAATGTGATTTTATAAAATAAAAAAAAATATAAAAGAGCTTAGCGACGGTTTCGGGACCGTAGCTAATGTGATTTTATAAAATCAAAAAAAATAGAAAAGAGGTTAGCGACGGTTCCAGGACCGTAGCTAATGTGATTTTTTAAAATCAAAACAATTGAAAAGAGGTTAGCGACGGTTCGAGAACCGTAACTAATGTGATTTTATAAAATAAAAAAATTATAAAAGAAGGTAGCGACGGTTTTAGAACCGTAGCTAATGTATTTTTTAAAATCAAAAAAATAGAAAAGAGCGTAGCGACGGTTGTATACCCGTAGCTAAGGTAATTTTTAAAAAAATATATAACAAACTAATTAGCTACGGTGGACATACTGTCGCTAATATGATTTTAAAAAAAATAATATTATAAGAAAAAAACGTACCGACGGTTGTAGGGTCGTAGCTAATGTTTATAAAAAAAAAATTGTTAGCCACGGTCCAAATACTGTAGCGAATACATATTTTAAAAAAATTTATAAGAAACCAATATAGCGACGACACTAGGGCCGTAGCTAGCGTTTGCAATTTATAAGAAACCAATTAGCAACGGTTTGTTGGCCTCGCTAATATAAAAAATGAAAAACGAATTACCCACGGCAATTTGCGATCGCTAATATCTTTATTGTTTAATATTTTTTTAAACCAATTGGCCGTGGCTAATCTCTTTATTGTTTAATATTTTTTTAAAACCAATTGGCCGTAGCTAATCTCTTTAGTGTTAATTTTTTTTTTTTAAACCAATTAGTCTATGCTGTTATTTGATCTGATCTGATGTTCTTTGATTTTTTTGATCTGATTTGATCTGATCTTCTTTGATCTAATATTCTTAGATCTTCTCTGATCTGCTTTGTTTTTATCTTCCTTTATCTCATCTTCTTTGATCTGATCTTCTTTGATCTTATTTGATCTGATCTTCTTTGATCTAATGTTAACAAATTATTTTTTTGTTAGCTACGGTCAAAATACCGTAGCTGAATGTGATTTTTTTTTTAAATTATATAAAGCAAAATCGCTATATATTTATAAACTAGATAAAATCTCCAATAACACATTTTCGAATAAAAATAAGATAAAAGATGATCAGATAAAAAAAATCAGATCAGATCAAAGAAGATCAGATAAAAAAAAAATCAGATCAGATCAAATAATATGAGATCAAAGAAGATCAAAGAAGATAGGATCAGATCAAATAAATTCAAAGAAGATCAGATCAGATCAAAGAAGAACAGATCAAATAAGATCAGATAAAAGAATATCAAATAAGATAAAAGAATATCAGATCAAAGAAATTCAAAGAAGATCAGAGAAAATCAGATCAAAGAAGATTAGATCAAAAGGATCAGATCAAAGAATATCAAAAAAGATCAAAGAAGATCATATCAGATCAAATAAGATCAGATCAGATCAGATCAAAGAAAATCAGAGAAGATCAAGGAAGATCAGATCAAAGAATATCAAATAAGATCGAAGAATATCAAAAAAGATCAAAGAAAATCAAAGAAGTTCAAAGAAGATCAGAGATGATCAGATCAAAGAATATCAAATAAGATCAAAGAAGATCAGATCAGATCAAAGAATATCAGATCAGATCAAATCAAAGAAGATAAGATCAAAGAAGACCAAAGTAAATCAAATAAAAAAAATATCAAAGAAGATCAGAGAATTTCAAATAAGCTCAGATCAAAAAAGTTCAAAGAAGATCAAAGAATATCAGAGAAGATCAGATCAAAGAAGATCATATCAGATCAGATCAGATCAAAGAAGATCAGATCAAATCAAATAAAAGAAGATTAGATCAAATAAAATCAAAGAAGATCAGATCAAAAAAGATAAAAGAAGATCAAAGAAAATCAAAGAAGACCAAAGAAGATCAGATAAAAGAATATCAAATAAGATCAAAGAAGATCAGATCAGATCAAAGAAGATCAGATCAAATCAAATCACAGAAGATAAGATCAAAGAAGATCAAAGAAGACCAAAGTAAATCAGATAAAAAAATATCAAAGAAGATCAGAGAAGTTCAAAGAAGATCAGATAAAAAAAGATCAAAGAAGTTCAAAGAAGATCAAAGAATATCAGAGAAGATCAGATCAAAGAATATCAAATAAGATCATAGAAGACCAGATCAGATCAAAGAAGATAAAAAAAGATCAGATTAGATCAAATCAAAGAATATCAGATCAAAGAAGATCAAAGAAAATCAAAGAAGATCAAAGAAGATCAAAGAAGATCAGAGAAGATCAGATCAAAGAAGATCAGATCGGATCAGATCAAATCAAAGAAGATAAGATCAAAAAAGATCAAAGAAGACCAAAGTAAATCAGATAAAAAAATATAAAAGAATATCAAATAAAAAAAGATCAAAGAAGTTCAAAGAATATCAAAGAATATCAGAGAAGATCAGATCAAAGCAGATCAAATCAGATCAAAGAAGATCATATCAGATCAAATCAAATAAGATCAGATCAAATAAGATCAAAGAAGACCAAAGAAGATCAGATAAAAAAAGATCAAAGAAGATCAGAGAATATCAGATCAAAGAAGATCAAAGAAGTTAAAAGTAGATCAAAGAAGTTAAAAGTAGATCAAAGAGATTAGATCAAAGAAGTTAAAAGTAGATCAAAGAAAATTAGATCAAATAAGATCAGATCAGATCAAAGAAATCAAAGAAAATCATATCAAATCAAATCAAAGAAGATCAGATCAAATAAGATCAAAGAAGACCAAAGAAGATCAGATAAAAAAAGATCAAAGAAGTTCAAAGAAGATCAGATCAGATCAAAGAAGATCAAAGAAGTTAAAAGTAGATCAAATAAGTTAAAAGTAGATCAAAAAGATTAGATTAAATCAGATCAGATCAGATCAGATCAAAGAAGATCAAAGAAGTTAAAAGTAGATCAAAGAATATTAGATCAAAGAAGATCAGATCAAATAAGATCAGATCAGATCAGATCAAATAAGATCAGATCAGATCAGATCAAAGAAAATCAAATAAGATCAGAGAAGATCAAGGAAGATCAAAGAAAATCAAAGAAAATCAAATAAGATCAAAGAAGATCAAAGAAGTTCAGAGAAGATCAGATCAAAGAATATCGAAGAAGTTCAAAGCAGATCAGATCATATCAGATCAAATCAAAGAAGATAAGATCAAAGAAGATCAAAGAAGACCAAAGTAGATCAGAGAAAAAAAGATCAAAGGAGATCAGAGAAGTTAAAAGAAGATCAGATAAAAAAAGATCAAAGAAGTTCAAAGGAGATCAGAGAAGATCAGATCAAAGAATATCAAATAAGATCAAAGAAGATAAAAAAAGTTCAGATCAGATCAAAGAATATCAATGAAGATCAAAGAAAATCAAAGAAGTTCAAAGAAGATAAAAAAAAACTAAAGAGGCTAGCGACGGGCTAATTGGTTTAAAAAAAACTACTAAAGAGGTTAGCGACGGCCTAATTGCCGTCGCTATGTGGTTTTAAAAAAAAAAAACTAAAGAGGTTAGCGACGGCCTAATTGCCGTGGATTGGTTTTAAAAAAAAAAAAAACCACTAAAGAGGTTAGGCCGCGCTAATTGGTTTAAAAAAAAAAAAAACTAAAGAGGTTGGTTTAAAAAAAATAAAAAAAAACTAAAGAGGTTAGCGACGGCCTAATTGCCGTCGCTAAGTGGTTTTAAAAAAAACACTAAAGAGGTTAGCGACGGCCTAATTGCCGTGGATTGGTTTTAAAAAAAAAACCACTAAAGAGGTTAGGCCGCGCTAATTGGTTTAAAAAAAAAAAAAAACTAAAGAGGTTGGTTTAAAAAAAACAAAAAAAAAACTAAAGAGGTTACCGACGGCCTAATTGCCGTCGCTAATTGGTTTTAAAAAAACTACTAAAAAAAGTAGGCCGTCGCTAAGTGGTTTTTAAAAAAAAACACTAAAGAGGTTAGGCCGTGGCCGTCGCTAATTGGTTTTAAAAAAAAAATAAAGAGGTTAGCGACGGCCCAATTGCCGTCGCTAATTGGTTTTTAAAAAAAAATATCACCGATCCGCGTGAAATCTCATCTCAACCGTTAATAACACCCAAAATTTTAACTCAATCCAACGCACTAAATCAAACCACGTCATCGATCCGCGTGAAACTAACACAACCAATCATCTTCAATTACCTTTCTCTATATAAATTTCAATTTTTTCTACAAACCAACTTAAACAAAAATTTTCTCTGAAAATTTTTTTTTCTCTCATCTTCCAGAGAAGAAACCCACTGAGGAGAAGTCTGCCGCTTCCTCGACACCGATCCCGGCCGCCTCTCTCTCCCCTCCCTTCATTCGCCGCCTCTCTCTCGGAGATCTGAGACCTCAGATCTCTGATATCTCGAATCTCGAAGATCTCGGAGATCTCAGAGATCTGAGACCTGAGATCTCGGAGATCTTGGAGATCTGAGATCTCGGAGATCTGAGACCTGAGATCTCGGAGATCTGAGATCTGAGATCTCTGATCTCGGAGATCTTGGATAATCTCAAAGATCTGAATTCTCGAGATCTGAAATCTCAGATCTGAATTCTCGAGATCTGAAATCTCAGATCTCGGAGAGATTCCGATATTTTTTTAAATATATATATATATTTTTTTAAAATCTTAGAGATCTCGGAGAAATCTGATTTTTAAAATTTTTTAAAGATCTCGGAGATATCTCAGATCTCGGAGAGATCGAAAAAATATATATATATTTAAAAAAAAACCATTTAGTTAAAAAAAAAAAATTTTAATTTTTTTAAAAAAATCAGTTAGCCACGGCCAAAATGCCGTCGCTAAAATAAAAATTTAAAATTTAAAAAAAAAATTAGTTAGCCACGGCCAAATTGCCGTCGCTAAAATAAAAAAAATTTAAATTTAAAAAAAAAAAATCAGTTAGCCACAGCCAAAATGCCGTCGCTAGGATAAAAAAAATTTAAATTTTTTTAAAAAAATCAGTTAGCCACGGCCAAAATGCCGTCGCTAAAATAAAAAAAAAATTAAATTTTTTTTTTAAAAATCAGTTAGCCACGGCAAAAATGCCGTCGCTAAAATAAAAAATTTAAATTTTTTTAAAAAAAATCAGTTAGCCACGGCCAAAATGCCGTCGCTAAGATAAAAAAATTTTGAATTTTTTTTTAAAAATCAGTTAGCTACGGCAAAAATGCCGTCGCTAAAATAAAAAAATGTTAAATTCTTTTTTACAAAAATTAATTAGCGACGGATATTTTACACTTTAGCGACGGTTTTATGCGGTCGCTAATTAACTACGGCTATTTTGCCGTCGCTGAATCAAATAGCGCCGACGATAAATCTAGCTACAGGATAGCGACGGATGTGGTGCCGTCGCTGATATCTTTTAGCTACGGTTTTAGCTCAATCAGCGACGGCTTTTTGTAGTGGTTTATGGTATGTTTAAGAGGCGTTCACATTTTGAACGTGTTCAAGTCCAAAAAATTAAAGAAAATAAACTTTCAATATTGCTATTTGGTTACTTCATTGAGCTGAGCTCAAACGAGTTTCAACTTATTAGTGAAGTTGATTTTAAGGTATAATAGATGGAAAAAATTGTAATAAACTATTAAATAAGTTATAGCTGGGATTGGTTGAAAAATAGTTGTTCGACCCTTGCTGGCTTGATATGACATTGATTATTGGGTCAGCAGTTCGAGAAAACCTTCCGAGATAGCAATTTGGGAAATCATTCAAAGATAACAGTAGATTTGAAAGACGTAACAATTGGAGTAGTTAAAGAAACCCTTCAAACAAAGAGAATGTAGTTGGTGAGAAGGGTTTGAGAGAAAAAAAATACACTCTGAAAATCTCTCTCTTTCTCTTCGTATGAGGAAAAAAAATTGGGTTTTAACCTTTTTATTAACAATTCAAACCAGTCAAGTTTACTAGCATTTTTTTTTTTTTTTTGTTGTCTTTTTTGTCTTTTTGAGGTTTTGTTTTACACTTCTACTTCTTCTATAGTTAGTGTTTGTGGTTAAGCGAGATTTCTTTTTGTGTATGTGCATAATTACCTTAAAGGAATAAACTAAATGCTCATTCAACCATTGAATGAGAACTATATGTCTTCCTATAGGTAGAAATTGTGTTTTGTTAATATTACAATAATAGTCTAATATGATTATGATTTGTATTGTTGTTGCATTTATGAGGATTGATAACTCATAAATTTTATTTGTTTGTTTCTAACCGTTTTGTGCAGGATGGTAAGTCTACTAACAATTTTTTTTTTTTTTTTTTTTTTTTGAAAGGCAAGCATGCCGCCGGTGGGTATAGAACCCAAGACATGGGGGTTAAACCACCACAACCTTAACCATCCAACCAGGCTACCATTGGCGTCTACTAACAATTTCTGCAGGTCAGACTTGCCATAGTCAACTTCTATAGCGTAAGTATTAGTAAATACATATTATTTATTAGGATGATGACACCTTTGCCTCATTGAGGAACTACCTATTGGTGTGATGTTGTTGTTTGTGTTTAGCTTGATGTTTATCATGCGCGATTTTATTGATTTTGGGATGAAGATTTCTCACACCAGCTTTATTGTTGACCCAAGTGAGTTTTTGCTTATTGGGTACATTCCTTTTGGAATGTAGCCGATTAGCCTTTCAGGTTTAGAGATTATGAGCTGCGTTACTAGAGTTCCGCTAGTGAGCTAGCCACGCCAGTCCATTCCGGGTTAGATACTCCCTTTTTATATGTCGGTGTGTTAAGTGGATGTGAAAAATGAAAAGTGCGGGTCATGTATAGGCTTTAGTTCATCGGTCGGGCAGAACTAACGTTCAAAACCCAACACCCTGGACCTCTCTCTCGATTTCAAATCGTTGATGCGAATTGCGAAGTGAGAATCAGGTGCGCGCGACCGATCGATCAGTAACTTCATCATCTCGCTCTCTTTTTGCAGTTGTTTGATTAATCTGTGCATCTTTGTTGCTTATCCTTTCTTGATTACTAGTAAGTTTTGTCCATCTTAAGTTTCAAAGTTTTATTTCAAATTGATTCGCCGTTTCTGCCTGGTTTTAGGGTTAAATTTCGATTACTAGAATGTATTCATAAGACTTGACTAATTTAGCTGAGGCATTAGGGTTTAATTCAAGGTTCGATCGTAGTATTTTAGGTTTAAGTTCATATTTTGTTCAGACTATATAATAAACATTCGGAACTGAATATCTTGAAAAAATGTATGCCTGTTGCTGTTGATGTTACGTAGGAAAGGAAATGGCGATGAGCTGCAGTGGATTCTTGAGAAGCATCCTCACCACCAAAGAAGCTGCCGGAGTGGTAGGCCGCAGAACGTTTGCGGCGAAAGTAAAAAAGGGTGCAAAAGGTGCATCAATCGATGTCCCAAGGATGTGCATTCTCAGCAAAGAAGTGAAGTCCTCTATAGTTGTTGGTGCAAACATTGTAAAAGATGGTACATAGTTCAAGGTTTTGGCGGACTCTCAATAGTCGATACCCCGATTGGCTGTGGCACCTGCTTGATAAGCGCCCTGCATTGAGTGAGTTGAAGAGGAAGAACACGGAAACTCTCCCGTATGAAGATCTCAAATGCTTTGCTAAGCTAGACAATCGGGCACGAATCAAGGAGAACAACTCTATCAAGTCTAAGAAGTGATCATAATCTGTAAGAAGCCTTTTTTTCCTCCATGATGTTGATGCCGTTTTTATTCTTATGGATTTTGTTTCATTCTAGTTCGTTATATACTTATAATGTGTTGAGGAAAGTCTGCCCCAAATTCCATGTCATGTTTGAAGGAAAACTTGATATCAGGTTATTCTATTGCCATGGACATTGGACAATGTGACCATTTGGTTTGGCGGAAATTTAGATATAGCTCCAAATTGTTGTGCTGGTGACTTTATATGCATGCGTCCCTGTTTTATATTTACATGACACACCAAACAATAGAAAGAAAAACAGAAATCAACCTTGCATAGAGTCTCTTCTTTAGTATTGGGGGGTTGGCTAATATTTTGGAACTATAACGCCTAGTGCCCCCCAATCCCTTGCAATTCTCGTTGCAGATGCCATGCCTGGTATTGGTAATTTTTTTTTTTTTGATAGGCGAGCGTGCCGCCGGTGGGTATTGGTAATAGAAGCTTTTGGGGCTTCATTTCTATTGAAGAATCATATGAACAATTGGTTCCCATGTGATACACTTTGATTAAATAGTTTTTTACTAATTTGAGTGTTTGACCAAAATTTTCAGATCCAAAAGGAAATCTTATAGGACTTGGATCCTTTCGATTTCTACATGAAGATGGTTGAAACAACTTAGTTATTGATACCAAACCTAGATCCTTGCCCTTTCCTCTTAGAAAAATGCAAGTTTTATTGCATTTCCATAACACAAGTTACAGAAACACACTTAATAGATTTAAGGCCCTAATATTACATTTTTCTATCTAGCTAACAAAGAATAAACATAATCCTTTAAAGGATGGATGATGAGATACTCAACCCCACAAAGTAACCAAAACTTGCATCACCATTTCACCACCAGTCCACCGCCCCCCATGTCATAGCATTGTTACAAACAAATCCACTGTTGTGTTCCTTCCTCACCGTCCAACACAATGCAAAAGGGAACAACTACCATAGTAACTTTCCTTTAGAAGATATTGAATTCAGACACTTCTAGCCTCTAAGTAACTCTCCAAAGTTGTCGCCAAACAAACCAAAAGGTGCATCCACATACTGTTGACCCTTACCTCTGAGAAATGAATCAATCATTTCTTCGCGAGCTTCACTATGTACTATTTACTTACAACACAGAGTTATAGTAGAAAAAAGTAAATTATGTTGAGTCAAGAACACCTTATATTTTTAGATAAAAATGATAGATGCAAAATCCACAAACCACAACGGATCATATCCTTCAAGCCACATGTTGGAATGGGTTTTTCAAGGAAGTTTTACCTTAACATTCCTCTCAATAGTAGAGGTAGTTGTTTTTTCAGTTGATTCTAATGCTGATGTTCATCGAACGCTTATCAACTCACACACAACGAGTTTTAGGTCATGGAAGTTCAAAACAATCTTAAGACAACTTCTACCTAACTTGGAGGGTAGTAATGGAGTATTCTATTATTTGATGAAGAAAAACAGGACTATAAAATTGAATAACATAGAATTTTTGTGTTCAGTTCTATATGTGCTATAGATGTTAGGAGGCACCCAAAAAGAAATATTCTAGGTTGGTCACCAAAAGAAAGATTCTAGGTTGGTCATGTATGTTTTGGAGAAAAATAGTTGGTGCTAGGCTAAGCCCTTAGGAATAGTGGGCGTATAGTGATTCTTAGTAATCAAGAATGATTCTTGATTGATTATACTAACGTTCTCATATGAATCAAAATATTGTTATTTTAGTAATTTCCACTGATCGTTTGGTCTATGCATACAATTTTTTGAAGAGGCACCTCTAGCTGAATCAAGAATGAATCATAATCAGGTAAACTTGGATGCAAAATTCCCAAAATATGAAGTATCTGCCAATGCAAAGTTTGTCAAATAAATCTATATTAGAAAGCTTCACAGGCTCTACATGGCATGCTCCCTAAACGGAAGACCATGTGACGTAGCCCCTCATCTCCCTAAAGCCCTCCATGGGATAAAAAAAATATTGACAACTATAATGCGTGTGAAACAATCATAGATGACCCTTACATTTCTTTCTAATGACAATTCTTAAAAAAATTATAAGGTGTTAAGTGCCAAATAACCTTCCAAGAAGCTGTCAGAGTCCTACTAGAAAGCAAGTATTTCTTCTACTAGATTTGGCACTGCTGGTTCAATCTCAAACCAAGACACAAGTGAAAACATGCTGCCAGTGGTTGCTAGCTTAGCTCCCAAGAAAGGAAGTATTTCTTCTACTAGATTTGGCACTGCTGGTTCAATATCAAACCAAGGCACAAGTGAAAGCATGCTGCCAGTGGTTGCTAACTTAGCTCTAAAGATTTATGGCAGATGTTCAATAGGCATTTAGGTTAAGGAATCCTCCCCCCTCCAAAAAAAAAAAAAAAAAACTCAAACGTGCATGGTGGACCAACTATTCTAGGCACATGGAAAATGTAAATAAATACCATCTTTTGGAATCTCTATAAAATCCTACACATCAATTAGGATTTACACAACCTTGCCACTCTATAAAATCCTACACATCAATGTTCTGAAACTGTGTTGAGGAAAGGCTATGAAACCAAATAAATAAAAGTAGGGCCGTTAATGGACCGGGTTTCATCCAAAAACTGATCCAACCAGAAAAATCCGGATTCAAATTTAATGGATTTGGATTAGATTCAGATTTCAAAACTCAACTGAAATTTTTATCATATTGAAATCAAACACACCCTAACAGTTGAATGAATTTAATCACACACACACAAGTCATCTTACCTCAAGTTCTCCATTCTCTCTTTCCTCGTTTACTAGTGTCCTCTTTCTTTTATTTTTTTTCATTGTTTTCCCTGGAATTGTGCCCTCAATATAGTTGTAGACAATAAAAATTTTAATTTGTAGAAAGATGATAAGAAACAAAGTAGCGCATTACAAAATTACTGTCATAGATGCATGGATGGAATTAGGTACTAGTTACAGTACGACAGTGTGTGTTGGTAACTTTAGCATACATGGTCAGGTATGGTTAGTTGGGTTCGTCATCTTTTGCCTGAGCTTGGTTTTGTTTGGCTGGCAGCACCATATTCCAAGTCCCACTAAAATCTTGAACGAGTTGGGAAATTTGATATTACACACAAAACTAGGTTTAAAACATACCAACCCAAACCCAAGTTTGGTTCAAGTTGAACAAATGATACACGAATGGGATATAGAAGTTATTTTTATTGGTTCTGACAGAATGCATTATGCTCTATTTTGTTGTTGAAAAATAGAGTGACAAACCTCTATTCACAACTGTGTGTGCATGTCTTTAAAATTTCCGTTCTTGCACATTGTTGATAAACTTTTATACTATAGTACTTTTGTCCATTTTGCTTGAAATGAACTAAAAATTTGGAGTTGCTTATATCACTTTCAGAATGTTCAAAATCCTACCATGAACAACAAAATTCCTGTCACCCATTTCAAGATTGTAGTGGAATCCTCCTCGTGTCTGTTACTTTCTCAGAATGGCTTAGCAATGGTCTAGCGGGATTTCCCCTTCCAGGAGTAATTGGTTGTGGGATAGACTGATTATTTTGGTGGTTTGGGCGATGGACAGAAGAGAATTTTAGAAAGCATTTAGGGTAGATTTGCAGAGCCTGTGAGGCTTTGTAGAGACGTAAAACTGTTGCGTGACGGCAAATTATGTGAGGATTCCTGAAAGTTGTATCCTTTACCGACTCTCTGTTCCATTGGAGAATGTCCTAGTGTCTTGAGTTAATGTAAGAAATTATGCTTTCAGTGCTGTGTGTCTCGTTCAGTCACGGGCACCTACCTTACTTCTTTTTCTAATGAATGTCTCCCTTCCTAAAAACAAATATAAAATAAACTGTCACCCACTTATTCTATATGGGCAGCCACTTTTTCCACATGCCATATATGAAGGTCTATAACCAAAAAAAAAGTGTATTGCTTTTCAGAGGAGGACAAGAGTTTGATAATTAGGATGTAAAGGTTTTATATTCTCCCCGTTCCCTGTTGTAGTAATAGTAGACATGGCCAAAAAAGACCAGTAAAATGGGACAGAAGTAGTAGTGGTCGTCCAAGGAATTAATACATAAATCTACTCCCAACCAATTAAGGCAACACTAGTGGAGTGTTTATGCTCAGTTTGAGCATGCTCAAGCTAGAATTAGGTTGGGTTGAGTGACTTCCGAACTTGTGTTCGGTCCGGGCTATACAACAACCAACCAACCAAACCTAACCCAGTCTTGCCTAAGTAAGGTATAGCATCTAATCTCTATTCTGATTGAGAAATTAGTTGACTGAACCATGCTAATGTGGTATTCAAGGGAAGATGAGCCCCTCCCTTGAAGATGACCATTATGCTTTTCAGGCTGATTGAGGTGAGAGGAGGAGCAAAAGAAATATGAAAGTTGAAGGCTGAACTTGACATTGCATTGCATGGCATTATTACTGGATTCATCCTTTACTTTTCTTAACAGTCTCTCACTGCTCCCACTTAGAAAAAGCTAAAGATGGTACTCACATGGGGTTCATATTTATGTCCTTGTTGTCAGTTATTGTGGTTTACAGCATCTGCTACATTGCCTTCAAACTTTTCTCTTAGTGGTCCACATTGATGGACCTTCCTTACCTGCTTTGATCTGATAATTGAGTATCTCATCCTTGAATTATGGCTAAAAAGATTAATTATTCTATAATCTATAACACTTTAGTTTGTCCGGTGTTATTGTCTACCCAATTTCTAGAGAGCTAGGGCTACCGGCCATTATTTGGTTAAGTTGGGGCTCTTTACACTTTTATCCCGTCTATAATTGATGTTTGTGGTTGTGTTTTAAAAAGAATGGATAAAAATGTAAAAGAGTCCAATCCTGACTAAAAAATGGTTGGTTGCCCTGACTGCTAGACTTACTCTATTGTCAATATTGCTCGGCCTAAAATATCATGTAAGATGAACTAGAAACTTGTGAAGATGCAATCATGTTAGCAACATATTATAAGATCGCAAATGATCGACTTCAATTCGTTCTGTTTTTGCCTAAGCTAAGCAAGTTGGTCAACTTGGTACTTGGTCATTGTGGTTCAGGCATTTTTAGTGACTGAACTTATGTGTTATGTGGATATTCTGCATGTTCTTCTCTTTGTTTCTTTTTGGAGATACAGAATCATGTGAACAGGGTTTGGTCATTGAGAGTAAAGTGATAGAGAATGTGATCTGGCTAGAAAAAAGGAAAAAAGTGAAAGAGACTCGTGAAGAGTAGTGAGCTTTGGGAGAAGGTGCTATTGAACCTGTGATCCAAAGTCACTGATACCAACTCAACAAGTTTCAAGTCTTCATTATTAGTTCAGTCATCCATCTCATGATATCCCCACATGCCATACTTGACCTTTTTTTGTTGGGTTTCAAGTT
The DNA here is from genome assembly GCA_963556465.1 of Berberis vulgaris. Taxonomy (NCBI): domain Eukaryota; kingdom Viridiplantae; phylum Streptophyta; class Magnoliopsida; order Ranunculales; family Berberidaceae; genus Berberis; species Berberis vulgaris. The sequence goes on along the minus strand of OY747132.1, from coordinate 6,316,904 downwards.
ATATTATGACCAAAATCAGCATAAAATTAGTGCATTATTAAAGTAACAACATGTCCAATCTACTCTTCAAATAAAAATCATCTTATCTTAATAGGTGCTATGTTGTGTCCATCGACATACTTTCATATTTTGATAGGGTCATTCTTCGTTGCATTTTTTTGTGATTAATTGCATTGTCGTCTACTTGTGTTGGCAGGCGATCGAATAGCATAGATTAACTAAATTAGATGCTATAAAAACTACCAAATGATGCATATAGTAAGCACACCTCATCTTGAAAGATTGTAGTTTATGTGCAAGCTCAAATAGCTAGAGATCTCAAACAAAACAACACCATGTGAGTAGCCCTTAAAAGAAAGAAACCTATACATCATTCCATGTGCACATTTTACACAGACCAAATTGCTTCAGTTTTCAATTGCATTCTGCACTTCTCAATTTTGGCATTCTTGGATCTAACTTCTAACACAGCACATTGACACATTGTCTTCAAACGTATACAAGGAACTGCTTTAGGTGCAGGCCAAGAGATTATTAAGTCAGTAGATTCCTTGAAACTACTATCGAAAGGGTCAATTGTGTTTGTATCGAACAATTTTATCATTTCCAGCGGCATTGATCTCAAAACTTGACCCTAATAGAATGATACAAAGATCTAGTTCGTCAACTCTTGATGATGACTGGGTGCTAAGAAACAAATTCATAATTCTCCAATGTCTATGTTGTCATATTACTTCATCTCGAAATGTTGTTTCATATTTGCTCAGTGTAGTATCGTTTTGCTTTGCACACTTTAAATTTTACTTGATTTAAGGGCCATGTTTGAGTTTGGCATACTTTAACATGACGTGACACCACCTAATCTTTCTAAATTTACAAATATTATGGGTGATTTCTTGATCTATGTTCACATACAAGAATACAACTACATTGATCTTAGTAAATGATGCTTTAGACGACGCAAGTGGTTCCAAGTTAATGTCAGATAAAAATGATTTTGGTTATAGTTTTCTTTGTGACGGTCTGGGATGAGGAGGTACTTGTGAGATTTCGGTATTTTATTTGGCAATTTTATGGATGTTAAGTATCATGGGTTACTTTTTATTGAAATTGGAAGCACATCATATTATGGCAAGGTAACGTTTCAATGTTTAATAAATCCTAAATTCATTTGATGGGATGGTTAAAAGATTACCTATAATTAAACTCTTACACAACTTATCAATGGATTTAATCCCTTTGATATGAATAGATTAGCCCATTTGGCATTAAAGCTCTCAAATAAACTTTTTTTATTTTATTTATTCATTATTTATATTCAAGCATCTTCAACAAACAAGAAATGTACAGTCTAAAATGGATTTATGTGTTGAATGTACAAAATGGTTTAACCTAAGCCTAGACTTTGCCTTAATGAAACAAGTATTTCATATGCTAATTTTTCTTAATTTTGCGACGTGCACGCCACGATGTTGCATTTTAGGTCATTGTCTAATTATTCTTTTGTTCACCAATCTCACCAACAAAAATCAAAACATACTTAGCTTAAATAGTTTTCTGGCTAATGAAAGTGACTAGATCAAATTAAATCCTACCAAAAAATAATTGACTTCTCATTAAATAATAATCCTTGATGGTTGTTGAGTGGCAACTCCAGGAGAATTTTAGATGGTTTGGAAATTCTTATTTATTTATTTTTTCTAAATTATCTGAGATTTGTGCCACAGTATAGATGGGTAGAAAATAAAAAGCCGGTTCCAAACATCTCCAAACCACACCTAATTCATGTGGGTGTGAGTCCCACGTCCTTGCCGCTGCCTTGCATTGATTGTCATTTCGTTTTTTGATTTAATTTCGGTCCCCTGATTTTAAAAAAATTTTGTTTTGTACACAATTTTTTTGATTGTAATTTTAAATTTAACAATATAAGTTATATATTTAGGAAAATTGAAATATTTATTTTTCTCATGAAGATTCTCTTGAGAAAAGTTAAATATTTAAAATTCAAGTAACTACAAAATAAAAAATATTTCAACATATTTCCAAAAATCACATAACCAATTTTTGATACCAAAATAACATTATTGCAGTTAAAATATAAAAAAATTGAAAAAAAAAAATTTATCAGGAGAATTTTCCCTAGAAAAAATTAAATATTTCAAATTTCTAAGTAATTACAAAATAGAAAACATTTTGTGAAAATTTGACATATTTCGATGTATCACATTCTTTGCATCAAAGTATTAGAGTTCATCATCAGACCAAAGTACCAAAAGATTTCAATTAGAATGAAAATTTATATCAACAAATCTTTCTCTAAGGATCTGTTTGGTTGCGCGAAAAATAGATATGGAAATTGAAACAATTTTCATGAATCCGATTATGAAGCCTCCTCATAGAACTTGAATTGCCGCGAGAGTAGTAGAAAACAGTTTTATGAAAAATCAATTTTCTGTCAGTAAAAATCTGCACAAAAATGACAAATCAAATGGACCCTAATTGGAAAATCTTTGCTTTACTCCTCGATAATCACCCCAACCTCCCATTTCTTGATATCACCATCGTTATCTCTGGATAACCCAACAAGGGAATCTCAATCTCAGTTTTCTTCTCATTATTTTAGCAAGAAATGCACAACCCAAACCTCCTTCCTTAAAAGGGTATATTTATCTTCTCTCTGTTTTACTTCTAGTCATCTCTAATGCCTCTTACCGACTCATTTTCTCACCCATTTCTCTCTTTCTTGAATGGGTGTTGTAAATTCTTCTATGCACTCTTCACCTTAGCTCTTGTGGGTTGTAGTTTTCTTCCCATGTTGTTCTCTGGTGTTTTTTCTGCACACATGCTTTTCTACTCTCTTCGAGTTCTGTTTGGTGTTTTGGTAACTAGTTCTCTCTTTCTTAACATTTGTAATCTTTGGGGTATTTTTTTTTCTTCTTCCTCGAGTACTTGGTTTAGTAGTAGTGTTACACTGTTCTTGATGTTATCTAGAGTGGGTATTGCTTCAAATTCCATATAAGCTTTCAATTGATCACTATTTTCATGGACAAGTGTGTGTTAGTTTGTTCTTCTTGATGTTATCTCGAGTGGGTATTGCTTAAGTTGGTCTAAAAACACTTCAAGTTTCATAATTTTGGCTTCTCAATTGCTTGGTTGAGTGTTCTTGGTGTAACGTCTAGTGGGTCTTAAATTTTTCTAAAAGCTTTTAGTATATCTGAATTGAGCTCAATTTCTACCATTTTGGTCACAATGCCTCCTTCTTACTTCCCTCTGAGGTGGGAAAGCACTGGAGACCAGTGGTGGTATGCCTCCCCCATTGATTGGGCAGCAGCCAATGGCCACTATGACCTAGTCAGAGAGCTCCTCCACCTTGATGCCAATCTTCTTATCAAGCTCACCTCCCTCCGTAGAATTCGTCGCCTTGAAACTGTTTGGGATGATGAAGCCCAATTCGATGATGTTGCTAAATGCCGGTCTGAGGTTGCTAGGAAGCTCCTGATTGAATGTGAAGCCAGGAGAGGAAATAACTCTCTCATTCGAGCTGGCTACGGTGGGTGGCTTATGTACACTGCTGCCTCTGCTGGGGATGTGGCTTTTATTAATGAATTGCTTGAGAGAGACCCTCTTCTTGTGTTTGGAGAAGGTGAATACGGCTTGACTGATATATTTTATGCCGCTGCGAGGAGCAAGAATTCGGAAGTTTTCAGACTCTTGTTTGATTTCTCGGTTTCACCTAGGTGTTTGTTGAGTAGCCAAGGTGAACTAGAGGAGACTCCAGGAGAGGTTCCTTCTGTTTTTAAGTGGGAATTGTTGAACAGAGCTGTTCATGCTGCAGCAAGAGGTGGGAATCTTGAGATATTGAAAGAACTCCTTCGGGATTGTTTGGATGTCTTGGTGTATAGAGATGCTCAGGGTTCATCCATCTTACATGCTGCCTCTGGGAGAGGACAAGTTGAGGTGAGTTCTCTATTAGTTTGTCAAATTCAAATTTCAAATAGATTAATTGTGGTATTTACATTCCAAGCATTAAGTCTATGAGTGTGTGACAAGGATGACTACACCGGATGCTTTGAAGTTAGGCTGAGTTTTGATAAGCTCAAGTGTTTGCTTGAGCTTGATCGTACATGCAAATCTCTATGAAGCTTTTTTTAGTGATGATTTGTGAGTGTACCTTGTTTCATCATCCTCTTCATGAGAATTCATTATGTTATGTGAGGGGTGGGAAGGGGTAGTCGTACCTTGATAACAAACATTATTAAAATAGTCTGGCCAATGTTTTGAAAATAACGATTGCATCCATTACATCAAAGCAGATACTTAAGGATTTTCCCAACCTAAACACAGCCTAAGTGATTACAGTATATCACAAAGTGCTTAGAATAAATTATTACAACCTTCACTGAAAATGTGTTTTCTTAATGCATTATATGCTGCTGCAAAAGGAGTTTGAGATAGTGTTATTCCCCCTTTCTGATAACCTCTAAAGTTAGTTCAATGGTTATGTTGATAAACTTCATATGTTCATAAATTACTTGAAAGTTCTTTTGGTCTACTTATAATCTAACCATCTGCGGCAATCATACAGATAGTTAAGGATCTAGTGGCAACATATGATGTTATCACCTCCACGGACGATCAAGGAAACATTGCGTTGCACGTTGCTGCTTATCGAGGCCATTTAGCTGTAGTGGAGGCTCTTGTCATTGCATTGCCATCATCCACCTCCTTAACGAACAATGTCGGGGACACTTTCCTCCACATGGCTGTGGCTGGTTTCAGAACACCTGGTTTCCGTAGGTTGGACAGACAAGTTGAGCTCATGAAGCAATTACTTTGTGGAAAGATTGTCAACATGCAGGGTATCATCAATGTGAGGAACAATGATGGCCGAACTGCGCTTCATATGGCAGTTACAGGGAACATTCACTCTAATCTCGTGGAACTCCTAATGACTGTTCCATCAATCGATCTAAATATGCGTGACGTGGATGGCAGGACACCACTTGATCTCCTTAGCCAGCAGCCACGATCTGCTTCGTCAGATATTTTGATTAAACAGTTGATTTCAGCTGGTGGGATCTTCAATTGTCAAGACTACATGACAAGAAGTGCCATTGTTTCTCACCTAAAGATGCAGGGTATTGGAACTAGTCCTGGAACGTCCTTCAGAATTCCTGACTCGGAGATATTCTTGTACACGGGTATAGAGATGTCCGATGCTGGTGGTGATCAAGGTATTTTCTAACTCATATCATAGTTATGAATCCAAAACTTTCTTTTCCTGTGAAAATACACCAGTAACGAGTTAAGATTTTAAAATATATTATATTCTCCACAGGTAGTTCGGGGTTGAGTTCATGCACAAGTGAACTGAGTCAGTTTGATTCAATTAATGGTAACCGTGGCTCTTTTGATAGTGGTAAAAAGTTGGGTTCAGTGAACTCTGCAGCAAGACGTCTTAAAGTTCTTCTTCGATGGCCACGGTGGAAAGAGAAGAAATCCAATGGTTTGAAGAAAATGGACGGGGATTCGTTTGGATCATATAAGAATTCGGCGGGGTCATATAAGAAACCGAGTGATTTGGAGGACACCCCAACTTCACTAAGGCAGAGATTTACAAAGCCATCTGTGCTTCCAAACAATAAACGAACACTTGCAGTTCGTAGCAATCTTCCTAGTCCATCCACCAAAAAAAAGTTTGCTGCAGGACTAATGCATGGTGTTATATTAAATGTTCCATCTAGGTCGCCCTCAAGTTCTTACTCAAGATCGTCAATGTCTTCACCAATTTCTTTGGATAAATCTAAAGGGGTCTTTACTGAAGACGATAGTGCAGGGCCTTCTTGCTCCAACCAATACTTTAACGGTGGAACACCGGAATCAACATGCAAGTCAACATCAATGAACAAGAAAATGATGAATCGATATTTCTGCTTTGGTGCACAAGGTCTGGCCGTGGATGATGCAACAGTTCGTGGGTCACGATCAAACCGGCGGCATAGGCACTCAGCTATATCAATGGGATGATTGACTTGTTTGGAAGGATGCAACATGGGAACTCTGATATTAACCACTGAAGCGAGGACATCCAGTCAGACTCAGTAAGGCTCATTACTGTGTAAAATTCGGTGAGAGCTGGAACCGATTCTTACAAATGTGGATTTAGATTGCATGTTTGCTGCTTTGCTTGTATTATGCTTGTATGCATTCAGTAGTTCTGTTTTTGTTTGTCAAAACCTTGTTTGACAAAAAACATTATGTCTGTAGACCTTCTTAAGCTATTTCTGTGGTTTGAGAAGACTAATTTGTTGTGTAATTAGTCTTGTTTTATGCTATATTTCCTCATAGGTTCCCACTATAAGTGTCTTTTGGTACCAGTATGTTTCTCTTATAATAATTCATAACTCTGTTCAAACAGTCGCCTCTTCATGAATCTTTTACACTATCGATTATTGAGGTTGAACTTAAATAAATCTTCAAGTTCGTGAAAATGTTGGTTTATTTGAATAAGGTCTTCAGGATAAAGGGTTGTGTGAATAAAGTGTTTGCTGATGATGGGAGGATGCTTAGATTAGAGCTAATGAGCTAGGAAGAAACTCAAGAGAGCAGAGAGATGAGGGAAGCCTTGCAATAAAACTAGGCCTATTATCAGAGGACATTTAACCCCATTAATATAAGGTGAGATACCTTTTTCTCTAGCTTCTGGGGACCATCTGTGAATAGAATCAAGTCAAATTCCATGATCATGAGCTCTTAGAGACCCAAAATAGTTTTCACCAAAAAAAAAAAAAAAAAACTGTGGAAGGAACCTCAACCAAGAGAAAAGATGCAAGTTGATCTAATCCGATTTGCATAACATTTTAAGGTGCTATCGTACAAATGTGAAGTCGAATTCAAAATAATCTGCCAAGGCGCCGACTAAGAGAAAATCGATAAGTTTATTCGTGTAGAGTATGGATAGGAAAGAAATTGATACGAAAGACGACATCTTTTCATTAGTTCACTCTTTATTTTTCTTAACAATGAGTAGGTTATGGGAGTGGCTTATATATCAAAGCCATTATTAGACTAGAGAGACAGAGATAGAGCGATTATAGAAATCAAACATAATCCATACGTTTGGCTACTGGCAGGTGCATGGAATACAATTGGATACGAGGCATGAAACTGCCTTCGAATAGCATCCCAAGGTGCAAACCACGTAACTTGCAAGAGGGGCACCAAGTCTGCATCCCAGATTCCCAATGTACATGTAGCTATAGAAGTCTGGCATCCAGCTACGCACGCCAACACCATCTCTGCCTGGGCATCAACATTTGATGCCAAAGCAACAAGGATCATCATAAAGACGATAACTTTGGTTATAGCCATGGCTTACGATATTGGTTCAACAAGGGGAAACTTAGAACATTAATGTAGTATGAGTTTTGTTGAGGAGGAATGAACAGTGGATCTGATCTTAACTAGTGTTTGAATAGAAATGGGTTCGAATCATTTTTGACATTGTATAATTGCCATTGCTATGTAAAAAACCGTACCCCTACTAGCTACTATGAAGATTTAGTAGGTTTATCGCCACGATTCACTCATGAGTCATAACTGAAAAATGGGCAAAGTTGCTTGCTTGTAATACATGGATAAGTAGTTTTATTATACTGAAAATATTTTCTATACACCCCATCCAACCAAGTTGATAATCTTCTTTTTTACAAATATTTTAGTTGACCATTGTTTTGGATTTTGTATGTACTACATATCACATATCCTAATGTAGCATAAGGGATAGAGAAGATTGCAGACCTTGTTGTAGTAATGGCGGTAGTAAGGAGGATTTGTACAGTTTGGGTATTCGATTTGATTCAGAAAGCGGATCAAGGGGTTGTGAGAGCAAGGCATTTGCGGCTAAGGATAGCACACTTAGATTCAGAGGTAGTGAGGTAGGAGGAAACTCAAGAGAACAGAGAGACGAGGGAAGTCTTGCAACAAAAGGCTACTCATTGTCCCAAGTTGGACTTCATATTTATTGGTGACGAGCTCAAATGGTAAAAGTTTGAACGATGCATAGGCATTTCAAGTTTAGTCTCTTGGTCTTTAGGGATTATTGAGCTTGCGAAAGGTGAGGGGTGCTTTGGATAAAGTCTTTGGGACAAGAGGATGTATTTATAAGGTGTTTGCCAATGAGGGGACGAGTCTTAGATTCAGAGGTAATGAGGTAGGAAGAAACTCAAGAGAAGGGAGAAATGAGGGAAGTCTTGCAGCAAAAAGCTACTCCTTGTTCTGATTTGGGCTCCATATTTATTGGTGATAAAGGGTTCGGCAAAAGTTCAAGGAAGATAGCAGTGTTATCTACTTTTCCCTTACTACGCATTGCAATTAGAATTTGTTACACAATCAACGGTTGTGTTCTTCCATACAAATTCGTAGCACTCTCTTCTTAGGTGCATAAAGCAAGGTGCTCAATGCCTAAAACTGGAGTTCTGATGTCTAGAGGTTGGCAACAGGTGCATGGAACTCGTCGTTTGGTGTTGTTTTCTGCCAGTGCTTTGTTGACTTGCCCCATTTTGCCAACTAGATCCTTATGTGATGACCCAATTGGTGAAAGTTCGATATGATGTAGGAACCATTTGAAATTATCTGACCAGCATGTAAATAAATTGTTCATTTACAAGGCTATTTCTTTCCCATAACCAGCATAGCATTCTAGTTCATCGTATTATCAGTACATTGTTCTTAGAAAGCCACTAGAGTAGGCTCATTGGGGAGTTCAGGCAAATTCATCAATCTTGTTATGGGATTCCAAGTATCAAAACTCCTAAACAAAATAAACACTGAGTTGATTTGATGTGGTATAGTCACTAAAACTGGGCCTATCATCAGTGAACATTTTCCCTAGTTTTTGGGGTCTATATGGGAATGTAATCAAGTCAAATTCCGTGATCATGAGTTCATACTAGAGACTCAGTCAGGGTTGGTGGGAGTGGGTGAGGAATATAACAACCAAGAGAAAAAGATGATCTAAACTAATGCAAAGGAATTGAGTCAACAAGAATGCAAAACCTAATTCGGGGTTGGTGACAATGCCCCACGCTTCCAAAGTCCACGTCCTCGTCGGCCTACTCTATCGACACTGGCCCGATGAGCTTCTCTCACCTATTAGTATTCAACAACTTAACACTATGCTCATATATAATGCTAAATTATTTTATTGTCGAAAATCGAACCTTAGACGTGGGGTTTGACTTTAATACCAATTGTCATGAACCAACCAATTCTCTCAAAAGCCCGAGCTGAGGAGAAGGTTCATGACTAGGATCGTGAAACTTACCTCTTTGTCTGGTTTCTCACAAGAGGCATGCTTGGGGAAATTGAATTTGAGTGCAGAAAGTATTTTGCAGTGTACATAGCAGTACTCTTACCCAGTACTGAAAGGGACTTGACACTTTATTCTGTTCCCATTTGCATAACATTCTAAGGTGCTGTCATACAAACTTGAAGTCAAATCCCAAATAATCTTTTCCAAGGAGTCGATTAAGAGGAAATAGATAGGTTTTGCATAAGTTTATTCGCTTAGGGAAAAAAAAAAAGATAACAGAAAATTACTGTGTAGAGTCTAGATTAGAAAGAAATTGATATGAAACTGTAACATTAATCATGAGATCACTCTTTATTTTCTTATTACCATCAGGTTATGGGAGTGGGAGTGGCTCATATATGAAAGCCATTATTACAGAAAAATAGAGACATACATAGAGTGATTATAGGAATTAAACATAATCCACAGGCACGTTCAGCTACTGGCGGGTGCATGGGATACTTTGTATACGAGGCATGAAACTGCATTCGAATACATCCCAAGGTGCAAACCACGTAATCCGCAAGAGGCCAAGTCTGCTTCTCAATGAACATGTAGCTATAGAAGTCTAGCATCTAACCACGCATGCCAACAGTGTCTCTGCCTGAGCATCAACATTTGACGCCAGAGCAACAAGGATCATCAGAAATACAACAACATATTTGACCTTGGTTATCACCATATTTGATTGCTTGTAATACATGGAAAATTGGTTTTGTTATACTGATGAAGTTGATGAACTTCTTTTACAATATTTTAGTTGACCCTTGTTTTGTATTTTGTATGCAATAGCTTGTCTCATGTCCTACTGTAGCACAGGGGATCGGGAGAGATTGCGGATCTTGGTGTAGTAATGGTGGCGGTATGGAGTGTTTGTATTGTCTGAGTTTTAGATTTGATTTGGAAAGCAGATTATCTTCCATACATGTGGAAAAAAAAGGCTTGACTTGATCTCACTTAGGACATCGATTAGTGTTTATTTGATTTAAACATTTCTGTGTATCAGGATGGGGAGTAAACATTTTTTACTGCATCTGTTACTAATAAAATTGGTGCAAGCAAATGCATTGTGATCCTCTGTGAGAGGATCTCCACAATGAGTCAATTGAATTATGTTCTGGTTTGGTTCTATAAGTTGTTTTTGTTGTCTGTTTGAGATACGATAATAGACACATACATAAACCATGTTGATCATTTACACCATGCATGGTTTACCCGTGTTTACACAATGAATCACCTCTTCACCCATCACCAATCTTTGAATTTGTAAAAGGCGAGCGGTCCTGTGAATAAGGTCTTCTTCCGGTTAAGGGCTTATCAGAGCAAGGTGTTTGCCGTGAAGGCTTCACACACTTAGGGAGTGGCGGAACGCATGAAACTCCCATGATAGGTTGGCTGGGAAGCATAAATGGTGGTGACTTGGGCTGGACTGGAATTGCCACTTAGCCACAAACCCAATTGCATGAAACTTGATCAATTTTGCATAACATGGGTTTGAATGTTTTTTTTTTTTTTTTTTGAAAGCGAAAAGGGTTGAATGTTGATAGAGGAGAAAAAAAAATGGTTACAGCTGATGGCACCAGCTATGGTTTCAGAAGCCTTTGCAGCTCAATCATGCTTACCTATAAGTTGTGCCAAATCAAACCAGTCAATCCAGATCAAGGAATGGAATTTCAGGTAACGAAACAGAGATTTCAATCCTTCTTAAGGTTTCGCTCTATGAATTTTCAAGCTGACCCCTCTTTTTCTGAGTTTCAGTTCAGTCTCCTTTACTGCCTTAACAGAGCTATTTTGCAGAGTAATAGTTTTCATAGAACAAATTTTAAAGAATTTGATTGAATTTGACTATCATGAGCGATTATAATCATACTGGACTTTCCATCTCACAAATGCAAGATTAGACATGTCAGCCTACCACTCTTGTGTGTCAAACTGACGTAGTTTAACGAAAGATATACTCAGTTCGTCAAATTAAATTTTTTATTCCCTGCGTCTATGCTATTTTTCTTATTAATTAGATAGCTATCAAGTCTGAACTATCAAACTAGTAAAACCTCTGTAATCAATAATTAATTTGCAATAGCAACACTTGACATTCTCTAAGAAAAAGATGTGGAGATATTTTTCAAGTCTTGATTGGGTTGTAACTTGTACTGCTGTTATTTTGGAGAAATTTCTACTCATATTGACTTGAACCAGCACATGCTCATATTTTGGAGAAATTTCTACTCATGATTTGAGAGAAACTCTACTCATCCAATCACTTGTACACACCTACTCTCAAGAACAAGGTGTCAATTTACTTCTTAATCAAACCATTTGTTACTTATTAATTACTTGATTGAATTCTTTGGTGCTCCCATCACCACAATAACTCCAAAATTTGTGGTCTTCAGCTTGACTCCATTGGGAGTTTGTCGTTTACTTGGTAGCATGTCGTTTATGTAGACTTCCATACCATTTGGTACAAATATCAGTGTTTTAAAAAGCGCTAGGTGGTGGGTGGGCGGCGAGCAGGTGCCTAGCGCCCAGGGGGACCTAGGCGGTCTAAGGTTTTGTATTATAACTTTAATAATTTACAAAAATTTAATATCGAGGAATCAAAGACTTTAACGAGGAATAAATTAGGATTAAAAAATTGGAATGAGTTCCTCATAATTGTGCCAATCAATATTATCATAAGAGTTATAAACTATTGACTAATTTTATTTTACACTCCAAATCACCAGCAATGATACTCATGAATTATGAATCTCATGAGAAAGATTCTTTCAAAATTCTCAGGTCATGGGAACAATGAAAAAAAAAGAAGATTATATTGAAGATGCTAATGAAAAATAAAGAAATACAATTTTAGTTAAGGTTGATATAGACGAACAATTTATTTATTTATTTTATAAAGTATTTATTCAATTGTGTATTTCGCTCATTTTTACATTTCAACAATTCTAGTCAGTCATGTTTGTTAGCTATTTTTGATCAAATTAGGTTTTTTATTTTGTACACTTTTACATTTCAACGATTCAGGCTTTCAAAGGGCACGGTTTAGTGTAGCTAAAAAGTAGTCATAGAAAACCTAATCTGATACTCAAAATAGTTATATACAAATCCTAGAACGGATCACGATATCGGTCCATCGGAGAATTATTGTGAAAAATAGGCAAGGCATGTAATATTTTTAACTAGCATACATTGAGATACACATCAAAACATTCCAGGGACTTGCATTTTAATGTTATGTTAATGCTTATGAGTTTTTTTTAATATGTTTTTGCCTTTAGACATTTTTTTTTTTACTGAATCTCGAAAAAGAAATACTTAGCATATATTGGAAGATGTTAGGTCATAGGTGCATGAACTAGATATTCTTAGCGAATCTTTTATTTGATATTTTTAGGGTTGTGTGGGTTTATCCCCCACGTCCTAGATTCGAGATCTGTCGGCGGCATGGTTAATTTCTTATGGTGTTGACCTGTAGGTCGTACCTTGTTGATAGGTTATGAAATCTTATAAAAACTCAGCTCGCTTTCCAAAAAAAAAAGATTTAACTATTTTTAGTAAATGATTTTTCAAATTTACCACCAATTTATTGAATTGGTTAAAATTAAAAAAACTTTGAATCTACATGTTATTAGCGGAAGATATAATTTCTCTAAGGAAAAAATATATATATATAATCACCTATAACGATTGTGTTGAATTCCAAATGTTGTTGATCGCTAAGTAAAAACCACACCACCTCATCATTAAGAGGAGATAAAGCACCAATTAATTGCTTAACACATTGAAAAGACTAACACATTGAAAAGACTATAAAATGTGAATCAATTAGGTTTGAACGTAAAATTTCCGGCTATGGATCAACAGCGCAACATCGGTAAGCTTCGTTGAAATTTCTTCATTTGTATATTTTCTTCATTTGTTTTGTGTCCCCCAAAGACTTTTTGTTAGTCAAACAAAAAACCAAAACGTCACTTTTTAAAAAACTCTTGACCTGATTGCACCCATTTGCACTCCCTCCCACATGTTTCTTCATTTCATATTTCCTTCCTACATAGACAGATCTGTCTCCAAATAACTTCTTTTCTCTACACATTGAAGTGTTTATCAATCTTCTTCTTCTTCTCTCTCAAAGTGATCTCTTTTTGTCACTCGATCTCTCTTTGGGTTGAGGTGGTTGTGGTTGTGTTTGGGTGAATCTTTCAATCTTTCAGAGTTATGGGTACCCAAGCTGAGGATGACTATTCTACTAACAAGGTAATTTATGATGTATATGTCCAAACTCCCCTCGTTTTCCATGCTTCATTTGGTTTTCTTTTGTTGTTCGAAAATGTTAGGAAATCAGGTTTCTACAATTAAATTTTGCATTCAGGTAACGTGGCGCAATCTTAAAAAATGATAAAATTCACTCTTGTTTGCTTGGCTTCTCGTTTGATCATATTGCAAAATGATCCAATATTAGGTTTAGAATGCTCCTTTTTTTTGGGGTGAAATTGTTAAAATTTGTTGTGTTTGGATTTGCTAGCTTGAAAAGTTTATATGATTTCATGATTTGATCAACAAGAAAGTCTGCCATTTAAAACAAAGTCTGAATCTTGTGGAAAGGTCAAAAGGCAGCTTTCTGTCTTTTATTCTAATTTCAAAATTGGCTGTATGATTAAAAAAAAAAACTTGTGATCAGAATAATAAGTAATTATTTATCTTGAATATGTGATCAAATTATCTCAAGAAGATGTGCTATACATGCAACCACATCGACGATAACATATTTTTCTTATCACAATAATTCATTTCCAATGTGTTTGTTATACGTCCATATCCATGGTGTCAAAGATGACAGATAACATTCAAAATTTCCAATGTGCTAGCTTGAAAAGTTGATATGATTTCATGATTTGATCAACAAGAAAAAAATGTGTTAATGTGCTCACAAGTGATAAACCAAAGAGTTCATTGAACTCTGCCATATAAAACAAAGTCTGAATCTTGTGGAAAGGTCAAAAGTCAGCTTTCTGTCTTTTATTCTAATTTCAAAATTGGCTGTATGAGTAAAAAAAAAAACTTGTGATCAGAATCATAAGTAATTATTTATCTTGAATATGTGATCAAATTATCTCAGATTAATATCACAACACAAACTTTAACATATATGCGGAAATCTAAATATCTCTCTGTTAAACAGTCAATACTTCGGGGATGTTAAATTTTTTTTTTTACAGTCTAAAGTATGTAAAGTTTAGATGAAGGAAACTAGCCTATTAAAATATTGGAGTTTCTTTTTGGGTAAAAAATTATAAAATAAAATAAAAAATAATACTTCACCTGGAGATCCTAGTTGAGAAAATTTTCCATAGCAAACCATGTTTTGAATTGAAAATGTTGTAGAAATTAGAGAAGATTGTACATACAATTAATTGGCTCTGGAGAGATTGTGCCACAGGGAAATAAAGCAAAATAAGTGAAAATCTAATTAAAACTACTTGTAATTTTGCTTATACAATATACTAGTATGATCAAGTGAAGGGTTTTTGTGTATGAGTTTGATCTTTGGTTTCTTCAAAATTTGGGGTGTTTAGGTGGGATATGAAGTTGATGAAAGAACAGAAAAGGAGAAGGCAATCGATGATTGGCTTCCCATTACTTCTTCGAGAAGTGCGAAATGGTGGTACTCAGCCTTTCACAATGTCACTGCTATGGTTGGAGCTGGTGTCCTCGGTCTTCCTTACGCTTTGTCTGAAATCGGATGGTATGTTTGACAATTCGAAACAAAATTTGTTTTTAATCATGTTATGAATGTTATTGAATGAATGCTTATATGTGTAATTTTCAGGGGCCCTGGTATTGCAATACTGATTATGTCATGGGTGATCACATTGTACACTCTATGGCAAATGGTTGAAATGCATGAAATGGTTCCTGGAAAGCGATTTGATCGATACCATGAGTTAGGCCAGCATGCTTTTGGTGAAAAGTTGGGGCTATATATTGTTGTGCCCCAGCAACTTATCTGTGAAGTTGGTGTTGATATTGTATTCATGGTTACAGGGGGGAAATCATTACAGAAAGTCCATGACTTGGTATGCAAAGAGCCTTGCAAAGATATCAAGCTGACTTACTTCATAATGATTTTCGCCTCTTGCCATTTTATTCTTGCTCAACTCCCCAACTTCAATTCGATTTCAATTGTCTCGTTGGCAGCTGCCGTCATGTCTTTGAGGTACTAGTTCATTCAACACAATGTATCGGTGTACTCTGTTTCAACTTTTTCGATACTCGGATAATTTCCTAACTATGTGGTCTGTCATTGATTACAGTTACTCAACGATTGCTTGGGCAGCTTCTGTGAAAAAGGGGAAACTACCAGATGTCTCGTATGACCTCAAAGCAAGTACAACTACTGGGAAGGTTTTCAACTTCTTAAGTGCCTTGGGTGATGTCGCATTTGCTTACGCTGGACATAATGTTGTGTTGGAGATTCAAGCCCAAATCCCTTCAACACCTGAAAAACCATCCAAGAAACCTATGTGGAAGGGTGTGGTTGTTGCGTATATTGTTGTTGCCATATGTTATTTCCCTGTTGCGCTTGTTGGATACTATATATTTGGAAACCAAGTTTCAGATATCATCCTCGTTTCGTTGGAGAAACCTATTTGGTTAATCGCGATGGCTAACATGTTTGTTGTTGTCCATGTTATCGGAAGTTATCAGGTATTACAATAGATAATGAATTCTTAAATTTTAACATGAATATTCTTACATAATCACTATGAAGCGTTCCAAGAATCAAATGGTAATTGAATTCTCTTGTGTGTATGTAGGTTTTTGCAATGGCAGTGTTCGATATGTTGGAAACTTTGTTGGTGAAGAAGTTCCATTGCACACCTGGCATTCCTCTTCGCTTGATTGCACGTACTCTTTATGTTGGTAAGTAATACAGATCTTTTCATATATCGTTTGTACATTTTTTTTCAAAGTATTTGCATTTAGTATTCTCAACTATTTCTGACTCTTCTTTCTATATGCAGCATTTACAATGTTTGTTGCTATTTGTTTCCCCTTCTTTGGAGGACTTCTTGGGTTTTTAGGAGGATTTTCTTTTACCCCTACATCATATTTTGTAAGTCTTTTTCTATATCATGTTCTTTCAAATACTAGCTTCTTCGTTATTAATTAATACTAAACTTTGCTTCTTTTCCCCTGCCCCATTCAAGCTCCCTTGCATCATATGGCTCAAAATAAAAAAGCCCAGGAGATTCAGCTTATCATGGTTTATAAATTGGGTAAGTTCAAAGGATTTGTTTTTGTATTTCAAATCGTTAGTTCTTATTAGGAAAAATGAAGAAAATGACAGTAACTCTCGGCTTTGTGTATTTTCAGATTTGTATCATTATAGGAGTTATGTTGATGATCTTAGCAACTATTGGTGGGCTAAGGCAAATCATTATCAACGCCTCAACTTACAAGTTCTTCTCATAAACACGTTTGTAGTTGATGATCTTATCACCCATTGGTGAGTTAAGGCAGATCATTCTCAATGCCTCAACTTACAAGTTCTTCTCATAAATACGTTTGCACAGCAGCGACAAAGTAAATCGCTTAAAGATGAATAGTAGAAGAATAGCACTGGCAATTATGGTAGCCAAGTTTGCTTATTAAAATGAATTGGGGTTTGTACTAATCCTAATACTTAATGCATTCACGCAAGCATACTATTATTTCTTTGACAGATTTGCGTTGTGTCAAAAAATTTCATATGACTAATATTTTCTCGAGGATGCTACAAATTAAAAATATGACCACATGAAAAGTGAACATATTTATTTGTGTCGTGGCATTTTATCCATCAAGATTTAACTTATTTGAGAGTAGAGAGTTATCTGGTTATCAAGATATTGCAAAATTTGGCAATGTAGTTAGCTAATTAGTTGGTTTCATTTAGTTAGATCATATTGTGATAATGAAATGCATATGCATCTGTAGGTGTGGCATGAAACCATGCTTCACTTTCTCTGATTTCTAATTCCAACCCTTCTTTTTTCTCTCTTTCGATCTTCGATCTTTAGATGAAAGCAAAGTGAAAGAGCCTTCTTCGATCTAAGCCTTTATGCTTACTTCAAAGATATTTATGTTATTCATCTCTAATCAATGATGCTTCATTCTCTCCTTTCTTGTTGGTTAATTCTGCATTTCATGTTTTCAGTATAACGCGTACTCTTTATGTTGGTAAGTAGCAACCAATCTCTGAAGGATCTGTTTATCATTAACAAAAAAAATAAAATGGGAGAGTTAACAATTTTTGGTTTAATAGAGATTTTTGGGATCTTTCCTTTCGAAGACCCCTAAATGATGGGGAGTGAGAGGAGGTCGCCAATTTAATACAACTGTTGGATAGTCAGATGCGTTCGGAGGGATCTAATAGTTTGGTGTGGAAGGGTAAAGTGTTGGCTTCTCGATGAAAGAATTTTCTGATATATTGGTTGCTTCTCATTATGAGACCCATTCCAACCCCTTCATTTTTTTTTCACAAGAATCTGATTTTGGTGAAATTTTTTCATCCTCGAATTAATTTTTTTAGTTGATCAGTGTTGCATAAGAGGATCTTGACTAAAGATAGGCTAAGGAAAAGAGGAATATTCACAGGAAGTCTTTGTGTGGTTTGTAATGAGATTGACGAAACTCTAGATCATTTGATGCTTCATTGCAGGTTCTCCAAATCTATTTGGAACAGTTTCTTGTCAGAATTTGGTCAGAATTTGATGTTTCAAGGTTTCATTTTGGATTGGCTAAGTTGGTGGTCCCAAGCTAATTCTTTCCGGCGGGCAGAGTGGTTATGGCATAGCGTTCGTTACGTACTCATGTAGTGTGTGTGGAAAGAGATAAATATGAGGGTTTTTTAATAGCTCAACAAGTCAGAGCATTCTATCTTTATGAAGATTAGGGAAATGTTGTGGAGGATGGGTTCGGCTTGTAATTTGTTTAGGGACTTGTTTTTTTGACACTTTCATGGTGTCTTGGCATTCCTTAATATATGAATGACTCCCCTTGTATGTTTCATTTCTTATCTTTAATAAACATCTTCGTGTTTGGCCAGGGAAAAAAAAAAAACCGACTTTGGTCGGTTTCAAAATTTTCAAACTGAAACTGAATCGACCATTAACAAAATCGATCTGAAACCAAACCGACTAAAACCAAACCAAAATCGAACCAACAGACTATTTTAAACATATCATATATTTTTTTTATATAAATGTATATTATTTATTATATTTATTATATATATTCAGATCGTTCGGCTTGGTCGATTAAAATCACATAAAAATCGAAAATCGAAAATCGAACCGACCACTTCGGTATTGAATTTTTTAAAACCGAAGCTGAACCGAATTTAGACTGAACCAATCGGTTTGATTTTGATTGGTTCGATCGTTTTAATCGGTTTGGTTGGGTTTTTGTTCAACCCTAGTAAGTATTAAATAGCTTAGAGTAAATCCTTGAATAGTAGGAGAATAGTAGTGGCAATTGTGGAGTTTACTTTGTTAAAATGAATTTGGTTGTGGGTTTGGAATTTCTTGGTATGTAGAGGTTATATGAAAATTAATGGAAGGAAAGTCTACGGGTTTGTTATTGTTTTAAGGTCTGTTTGGTTGATTGGTCCATATATCAATACAATATTTTCAATTGTGCTTCTGAGTTTTCGTTATGGATTACGTAAAAAATTTAGTTTGTTATACAATAATGATCAGTATTGGTCATATTCATAATAGATGATGATGTAAAGCTAGAGAAAAGAATTTTTTTACCAGACTAGTTGTTTGAATGTGATTGGGATGAGCATCAAATTGGAAAAAAATTTCAACAAAATTCATACCAGCAGAGCAAATTTTGTAGTTGATTTTGATCTATGTAAGCCAGCTACAGTACTGCCCATAACACATTGTGCACTCCCATAACTAGCTAGTCTTCGGGCAATCAAATTGAGAAGATGTGTTATGCCATTTGGTTCCAATGTGAAATGTTTCTTACCTCTTCCCATTCTAGAGCTGAACAAAAAATCGATCAAATCGATTATCGGTTCGGTTTAAATTTGGTTCGGATCGATTTCGGTTTTAAAAAATTCAAAACCGAAGTGGTCGGTTCAGTTTTCGATTTCTATGTGTTTAACAAACCAAACCGAACCGACCGAATATATATTAAATAATATATATTTTATATATAAATAATACAATATGTTTAAAATAGTCGATCGGTTCGGTTTTATTTCGGTTTTGGTTCGATTTTAGTCGATTCGATTCGGTAACGATTTGCATGAATTAGAATCGGTTCGGTTCACAGTTTAGGTGAAAAATTGAACCGTCGGTTAAGTTTTCAACCCTATCCCATTCTACATTCAAATGCATAAAGAGTTTACCCAATTAAACATCCATCGTCTTTGAATCACACTGGCTTCCAATGTACTAATTTAAATGCTTAACGTATTCACACAAATAAGTCACGCTGGTTTCGATATCTAAACTTTGGACGTGCATAAGGTTTATGAAAGATATCTAAACTTGCCCAAATTTATTTGACATCTATAACAAAAGGATGGTGAAAAGTATGTCACATGGTTTCTACTTAAGGTAGTTAACTTCCAAACACATTGGTAACCATTGCTTTCCATCATGTGCCCATGCTCCAGCTTTTTGCGTTCCACTCCATAAATTCTCTATATAAACAAAATGCATGATGAAATGTGAACAAGAAACGAAAGAAAAAATTCATCTATTCCCTTTCTTCACTATAAGGATGTCTGTGGTTGTAAGAAAAAAAAAATCTCAAAAATAGTGATATAGTAGGTTGAAGAAAAAAAAGATATTGAATCTATCTCTTCATACTTCGAAGGGAGCAAAAGATTCCTCTAGGTGGATGCATGTAGGAAAGTATAAAAAATAACCCTAAGAGGTATCTAGATGAGTTCTTTAAAATTCGGTTTGTAAAATTATGACATCCCTAGCTAGAGTCCTTCCTTTACATATCATAGCCATTGTTGTTTTGGGATGCTGTAAAACTTACACATAACCAAAAAAAAAAACCCCTAGCAAAGGGACTTGTGCACATCTCAATGCAATATTAACCGTGTATGTGTACGAAGTACTATTGCAAAAATTAAAATTTTAATTGGATATTCACTATGTTAGACGGGTAGCGATGATGTTACTAAGTAAATGCACCTAACAATTTTTCCATTGGGCCGTAGTGTTTAACTAAAGGGTCGTATTGCATCGAGGTTTGTGATATCACCTTTCCTTAAACAACCCCTATCCCATTTTATCGTTGTGCCACGGGTTGATAATAGATAATTAAGACGAGTTTTCAATAAGTGATCCCAATGATATTGAAAACCAATATTGATCCAATCAAATTTTTTAAATGTGTTCCACACGACTCAAATCAGATAAGATCATGTGTTAAATTTGTTTTTCTTGTAGTAACCAATCCTCATTGATCTGATCCAAAAATATTGATTGATTCAATTTGTAGATTCCTTTAATATAAGTTCCATGAATCGTGGCAACAACTACACCGCAACAACTACCTATAATTAGGCTAAACTTAAGCAAATTATTCAAGCTTTTAACTAAATAATGCTAAATTATTTTAATCCAGTCTATAGGTTGCCTCTGTCGGGAATCGAACCTTAAACGTGGGGTTTGACTTTGATACTAATTGTCATGAACCAACCTTAGACGTGGGGTTTGACTCTGATACCAATTGTCATGAACCAACCAATTCTCCTAAAAGCCTGAGCTGTAATACATGGAAAATTAGTTTTGTTATACTGATGATATTTTCTAACCAAGTTGATGAATTTCTTTTACAATAGTTTAGTTGACCCTTGTTTTGTATTTTGTATGCAATAGCTTCTCATGTCCTACTGTAGCACAGGGGATCGGGAGAGAATGCAGATCTTGGTGTAGTAATGGTGGCGGTATGGAGTGTTTGTATTGTCTGAGTTTTAGTTTTGATTTGGAAACCAGATTATCTTCCATACATGTGGAAAAAAAGGCTTGACTTGATCTCACTTAGGACATCGATTAATGTTTATTTGATTTAAACATTTCTATGTATCAGGATGGGGAGTAAACATTTTTTACTGCATCTGTTACTAATAAAATTGGTGCAAGCAAATGCATTGTGATCCTCTGTGAGAGGATCTCCACAATGAGTCAATTGAATTATGTTCTGGTTTGGTTCTATAAGTTGTTTTTGTTGTCTGTTTGAGATACGATAATAGACACATACATAAACCATGTTGATCATTTACACCATGCATGGTTTACCCGTGTTTACACAATGAATCACCTCTTCACCTATCACCAATCTTTGAATTTGTAAAAGGCGAGCGGTCCTGTGAATAAGGTCTTCTTCCGGTTAAGGGCTTATCAGAGCAAGGTGTTTGCCGTGAAGGCTTCACACTTAGGGAGTGGCGGAACGCTTGTTATCAGTTATAAGATTTTTGATCCAAGGTGGGAATGAAACTCCCATGATAGGTCCGCTGGGAAAATGGTGGTGACTTGGGCTGGACTGGAATTGCCACTTCGCCACAAACCCATTTGCATAACATGGGATTGAATGTTTTTTTTTTTTCCAAAGCAAGCAGGGTTGAATGTTGATAAAGAAGAGAAGAAAAGATGGATACAACTGATGGCACAAGTGGCAGCTATGGTTTCAGAAGCATTTGCAGCTCAATCATGCTTATCTATAAGTTGTGCCAAATCAAACCAGTCAATCCAGATCAAGGAAAGGAATTTCAGGTAACGAAACGGAGATTTCAATCCTTTTTAAGGTTTCGCTCTATGAATTTTCAAGCTGACCCCTCTTTTTCCGAGTTTCATTTCAGTCTCCTTTAATGCTTTAACAGAGCTATTTTGCAGAGTAATAGTTTTCATAGAACAAATTTTAAAGAATTTGACTATCATGAGCGATTATAATCATACTGGACTTTCCATCTCACAAATGCGAGATTAGACATGTCAGCATATCATTCTTGTGTGTCAAACTGACGTAGCTTAATGAAAGATATACTCAGTTCGTCATATTAAAAATTTTATTCCCCGCGTCTATGCAATTTTTCTTATTAATCACATAGCTATCAAGTCTGAACTATCAAACTAGTAAAACCTCTGTAATCAATAATTAATTTGCAATAGCAACACTTGACATTCTCTAAGAAAAAGATGTGGAGATATTTTTCAAGTCTTGATTGGGTTGTAATGCTGTTTTCCTCTTGTTTTGTTGCTCACAAAGGGATCATATTGACTTGAACCAGCATATGCTCATATTTTGGAGAAATTTCTACTCATGATTTGAGAGAAACTCTACTTATCCAATCACTTGTACACACCAACTCTCAAGAACAAGGTGTCAATTTACTTCTTAATCAAAGCATTTATTACTTATTAAGTACTTGATTGAATTCTTTGGTGCTCCCATCACCATAATGACTCCAAAATTTGTGGTCTTCAGCTTGACTCCATTGGGAGTTTGTGGTTTGCTTGGTAGCATGGCGATTTTGAAAGTAACTCTTTTAGATTATACAGAGAATTTCTTTTGGCCTCGACATTAGTCCATTTCTTGATATCATCCACACATCTTGTTAGAGTCTGATTTTCAATCTTGATATTATTTTCAGTAAAGAGCTGACTATTTTCACTCAAGAGATGACTATATTCTTCTATGCCTTTTTGTGGTTGTGCATTCTTGCTCTTTAAGCAGCAGCCCATGAAGATCTTTTTATCGAAGAAACAGCCTAGAATTGAGTTAATTGACATAACTAAGTATGTCGGTAATATAATAATTGGGATCTCAATTACAATACCCCCAAACACCACCCAATCGGGGACCCGGGGGAGCTCCTGCGCGGGGTGTGCTGGAGGGCGTCTTGTGCACCTGTGTCAACCGTTGGATGAAATCCAACGGCTCCCATCGACGGAACTCAAAATCCTTTCTTAATTAATATGTACGCAGGTTTTGAATCTCTTACAGCCGTCGGATCAGATCCGACGGCTGAGATTTTGGCTTGGAAAATCCATTTGCAAACAGAGTGAGAGCGTTTGGAAAAAAAAAAAAAACTAATTCGATCTAGATCTGAGGGAGAGGAAGAGGAAGAAGAAGAGGAAGAGGAAGAGGAGTAGGAAGAAGAAGATGAGGGTTCGCTCGAGAAAGGGGATCTGTGGGTTCTATCTGAGGAAGAAGAAGAATAGGGTTCCAGTGTTGATCTGAGGGTTCAATCTGAGGAAGAAGAAGGGGACAGTTACAGAATGCTATGATGAGTTTTCGGGGATACAGAATGCCATTGCTATGATGAGTTTACAGAAGAAGAGAAAGATGAGTATGCTGCCAATCACCCCGCAAGCAGGATCGACAAAAGCTTGATCTTTAAGGTGAAATTGAATGTTTTGATTATTTGATTAAAATTTGGGTTTTTTTTTTTTTTTTTTTTGAATTGAAATGATTAGTTTGGATGCAGGTGAAGGATGTGATGAAGAAGCAATAGGAGCTTCCTATATGCAGGTGAAGGATGTGATGAAGACTGTGAGTCATCACATTTCCCCCAAAAATAAGCATAAAAAAAGTTTCATTTTTTGTGCATCTTGGAGCTCATTATTTGTGTTATTTTGCTAACAGAGCACTCCATCAGAACAGTTTACACGATTCTATCCCTGATGAAATCACCAAGTGCAAAGACCTTAGAGCATTGTAAGAGAAAATGAGATTTCTCTGAAGAATGTAAAAAGATGATATCTTTTGTTCAACAGACTTTTCAAATTTCTTCCTTTTTCCTTTTCCAGCTTGTTTGTGCGTATTAGGAAATAGTAAATTTGACTATCATGAGCGATTATAATCATATTGGACTTTCCATCTCACAAATGCGAGATTAGACATGTTAGCATACCATTCTTGTGTGTCAAATTGACGTAGCTTAACGAAAGATATACTCAGTTCGTCAAATTAAATTTTTTATTCCCTGCGTCTATGTTGGGATGAAGTTGGTTTGAATAGTCCCACATCAAGTAAGGCAGAGTTGTCACTAAGGTTTATAAGGGAATGGTCCACTCCCTAATAGTAACGAGGCCTTTTAAGGGAAAATCCCACACCACCTAGGCCCAGATGGAAGGCCACACCCAATAGGTGGTGTTTAAGTTGGGACAATATCGTTGCTATATATAGTGGACCAAGGGGTGCGTGCAAGTGCACGTGCGCGATGCCCCAACAATTGGTATCAAAGCCGATGAGGCGTAGGCGCAAGTGCGCGGTCCGCCAGATGAATGATCCAGATCTTTGTCGAGATGGTGTCCGAGAGTATTCTACAAGTCTGGACGAGGTGGAGTTAGTGCGGAGGTTGCGACTAGGTGGAGCCAAAAACGCCGAAAATAGTCAAGCCCGTACACCGAGTGCTACCCACAGGATCGTGGTTGCACGGTTGCACTTGAGACTCGAGGAGAAGGTGTACTTCGAGCAAAAAATGCCGAAAATAGTCAAGCCCGTACACCGAGTGCTACCCACAGGATCGTGGTTGCACGGTTGCACTTGAGACTCAAGGAGAAGGTGTACTTCGAGCCAAAAACGCCGGAAATAGTCAAGCCCGTACACCGAGTGCTACCCACAGGATCGTGGTTGCACGGTTGCACTTGAGACTCGAGGAGAAGGTGTACTTCGAGCCAAAAACGCCGGAAATAGTCAAGCCCGTACACCGAGTGCTACCCACAGGATCGTGGTTGCACGGTTGCACTTGAGACTCGAGGAGAAGGTGTACTTCGAGATGTTGCAGACCGGTGGATGAATTGTAGGATGTGTGACGATTCGCGCCAAGGTGGAGATTGTTGGGATGAAGTTGGCTTGAATAGTCCCACATCAAGTAAGGTGGAGTTGTCACTAAGGTTTATAAAGGAATGATTCACTCCCTAATAGTAACGATGCCTTTTAAGAGAAAACCCCACACCACCTAGACCCAGATGGAAGGCCCGACCCGATAGGTGGTGTTTAAGTTGGGGACAATATCATTGCTATGTATAGTGGACCAAGGGGTACGCGCAAGTGCACGTGCGCGACGCTCCAAAAATTGGTATCAGAGCCGATGGTTCGGCTGGGACTTGGTCAGCGAGGTGAAGGTGTAGACGACACATTATTCAGGAGATAGGCGTAGGCGCAGGTGCGCGGTCCGCCATATGAATGATCCAGATCCTTCCCGAGATGGTGTTCGAGAATATCCTACAAATCTGGACGAGGTGGAGTTAGTGCGGTGGTTGCAACTAGGTGGAGCCAACAATGCCGGAAATAGTCGAGCCTGGACAAGGTGGAGTTAATGCGGAGGTTGCGACTAGGTGGAGCCAAAAACGCCGAAAATAGTCGAACCCGTACACCGAGTGCTACCCACAGGGTCGTGGTTGCACAGTTGCACTTGAGACTCGAGGAGAATGTGTACTTTGAGATGTTGCAGACCGATGGATGGATTGTAGGATGTGTGACGATTCGCGCCAAGGTGGAGATTGTTGGGATGAAGTTGGTTTGAATAGTCCCACATCAAGTAAGGCAGAGTTGTCACTAAGGTTTATAAGGGAATAGTCCACTCCCTAATAGTAACGAGGCTTTTTAAGGGAAAAACCCCACACCACCTAGGCCCAGATGAAAGGCCCGACCTGATAGGTGGTGTTTAAGTTGAGAACAATATCGTTGCTATATATAATAGACCAAGAAATGCGCGCAAATGCACGTGCGCGACACTCCAACAATCTATGCTATTTTTCTTATTAATCAGATAGCTATCAAGTCTGAACTATCAAACTAGTAAAACCTCTGTAATCAATAATTAATTTGCAATAGCAACACTTGACATTCTCTAAGAAAAAGATGTGGAGATATTTTTCAAGTCTTGATTGGGTTGTAATGCTGTTATTTTGGAGAAATTTCTACTCATATTGACTTGAACCAGCCCACGCTCATATTTTGGAGAAATTTCTACTCATGATTTGAGAGACTCTACTCATCCAATCACTTGTACACACCTACTCTCAAGAACAAGGTGTCAATTTACTTCTTAATCAAACCATTTGTTACTTATTAATTACTTGATTGAATTCTTTGGTGCTCCCATCACCATAATAACTCCAAAATTCGTGGTCTTCAGCTTGACTCCATTGGGAGTTTGTCGTTTACTTGGTAGCATGTCGTCTATGTAGACTTCCATACCACTTGGTACAGTTGTACTAAAAACTATGTATCAACATTTGTAATTGCCAAAACTTCCATGCATCTAGTAAAATTTCCAGCTATAACATGTTAAGCTTCGTTGAAATTTCTTATAAGTTTCAGGTAGGGAAAAAACATGTCACATTTGTCTATTTTCTTCATTTGTTTTGTGTCCCCCAAAGACTTTGTTAGTCAAACAAAAAACACCAAAACGTCACTTTTTCAAAAACTCTTCACCTTATTGCACCCATTTGCACTCCCTCCCTATAAATCCCACATGTTTCTTCATTAAATATTTCTCTACACATTGAAGTGTTTATCAATCTTCTTCTTCTTCTTCTTCTTCTCTCTCAAAGTGATCTCTTTTTGTCACTCAATCTCTCTTTGGGTTGAGGTGTGTGTGTGGTTGTGTTTGGGTGAATCTTTCTTTCTTTCAGAGTTATGGGTACCCAAGCTGAGGATGACTATTCTACTAACAAGGTAATTTATTATGTATATGTCCAAACTCCCCTCCTTTTCCATGCTTCATTTGGTTTTCTTTTGTTGTTCGAAAATGCTAGGAAATTAGGTTTTTACAACTAAAATTTGCATTCAGGTAACGTGGCACAATCTTAAAAAATGATAAAATTCTAAAAGTATTTATATGTACATCATCCTGATGCAGAACCTTATTCTCTAGCCTCAGTCTTGTTTGCTTGGCTTCTCGTTTGATCATAATGCAAAGTCTGAATCTTGTGGAAAGGTCAAAAGTCAAATTTCTGACTTTTATTCTAATTTCAAAATTGGCTGTATGAGTAAAAAAAAAAACTTGTGATCAGAATCATAAGTAATTATTTATCTTGAATATGTGATCAAATTATCTCAAGAAGATGTGCTATATATGCAACCACATCGACGATAACATATTTTTCTTATCACAATAATTCATTTCCAATGTGTTTGTTATACGTCCATATCCATGGTGTCAAAGATGATAGATAACATTCAAAATTTACAATGTGCTAGCTTGAAAAGTTGATATGATTTCATGATTTGATCAACAAGAAAAAAATGTGTTAATGTGCTCACAAGTGATAAACCAAAGAGTTCATTGAACTCTGCCATATAAAACAAAGTCTGAATTTGTGGAAAGGTCAAAAGTCAGTTTTCTGTCTTTTATTCTAATTTCAAAATTGGCTGTATGAGTAAAAAAAAAATTGTGATCAGAATCATAAGTAATTATTTATCTTGAATATGTGATCAAATTATCTCAGATTAATATCACAACACAAACTTTAACATATATGCGGAAATCTAAATATTCTCTTTATGAAGTATCTCAAAAATATCTCTCTGTTAAACAGTCAATACTTCGGGGATGTTAATTTTATTTTTTTTTACAGTCTAAACTATGTAAAATTTAGATGAAGGAAACTAGCCTATTAAATTATTGGAGTTTCTTTTTGGGTAAAAAAATTATAAAATAAAATAAAAAAATCATACTTCACCTGGAGATTATAGTTGAGAAAATTTTCCATAGCAAACCATGTTTTGAATTGAAAATGTTGTAGAAATTAGAGAAGATTGTACATACAATTAATTGGCTCTGGAGAGATTGTGCCACAGGGAAATAAAGCAAAATAAGTGAAAATCTAAGTAAAACTACTTGTAATTTTGCTTATACAATATACTAGTATGATCAAGTGAAGGGTTTTTGTGTATGAGTTTGATCTTTGGTTTCTTCAAATTTTGGGGTGTTTAGGTGGGACATGAAGTTGATGAAAGAACAGAAAAGGAGAAGGCAATTAATGATTGGCTTCCCATTACTTCTTCGAGAAGTGCGAAATGGTGGTACTCAGCCTTTCACAATGTCACTGCTATGGTTGGAGCTGGTGTCCTCAGTCTTCCTTACGCTTTGTCTGAACTCGGATGGTATGTTTGACAATTCGAAACAAAATTTGTTTTTAATCATGTTATGAATGTTAATGAATGAATGCTTATATGTGTAATTTTCAGGGGTCCTGGTATTGCAATACTGATTATGTCATGGGTGATCACATTGTACACTCTATGGCAAATGGTTGAAATGCATGAAATGGTTCCTGGAAAGCGATTTGATCGATACCATGAGTTAGGCCAGCATGCTTTTGGTGAAAAGTTGGGGCTATATATTGTTGTGCCCCAGCAACTTATCTGTGAAGTTGGTGTTGATATTGTATTCATGGTTACAGGGGGGAAATCATTACAGAAAGTCCATGACTTGGTATGCAAAGAGCCTTGCAAAGATATCAAGCTGACTTACTTCATAATGATTTTCGCCTCTTGCCATTTTATTCTTGCTCAACTCCCCAACTTCAATTCGATTTCAATTGTCTCGTTGGCAGCTGCCGTCATGTCTTTGAGGTACTAGTTGAGGTACTAGTTCATTCAACACATTGTATCGGTGTACTCTGTTTCAACTTATTCAATACTCCGATAATTTCCTAACTATGTGGTCTGTCATTGATTACAGTTACTCAACGATTGCTTGGGCAGCTTCTGTGCAAAAGGGGAAACAACCAGATGTCTCGTATGACCTCAAAGCAAGTACAACTACTGGGAAGGTTTTCAACTTCTTAAGTGCCTTGGGTGATGTCGCATTTGCTTACGCTGGACATAATGTTGTGTTGGAGATTCAAGCCCAAATCCCTTCAACACCTGAAAAACCATCCAAGAAACCTATGTGGAAGGGTGTGGTTGTTGCGTATATTGTTGTTGCCATATGTTATTTCCCTGTTGCGCTTGTTGGATACTATATATTTGGAAACCAAATTTCAGATAACATCCTCATTTCGTTGGAGAAACCTACTTGGTTAATCGTGATGGCTAACATGTTTGTTGTTGTCCATGTTATCGGAAGTTATCAGGTATTACAATAGATAATGAATTCTTAAATTTTAACATGAATATTCTTACATAATCACTATGAAGCGTTCCAAGAATCAAATGGTAATTGAATTCTCTTATGTGTATGTAGGTTTTAGCAATGCCAGTGTTCGATATGTTGGAAACTTTGTTGGTGAAGAAGTTCCATTGCACACCTGGCATTCCTCTTCGCTTGATTGCGCGTACTCTTTATGTTGGTAAGTAAGACAGATCTTTTCATATATCGTTTGTACATTTTTTTCAAATTATTTGCATTTAGTTTTCTCAACTATTTCTGACTCTTCTTTCTATATGCAGCATTTACAATGTTTGTTGCTATTTGTTTCCCCTTCTTTGGAGGACTTCTTGGGTTTTTAGGAGGATTTTCTTTTACCCCTACAACATATTTTGTAAGTCTTTTTCTATATTATGTTCTTTCAAATACTTAGCTTCTTCGTTATTAATTAATACTAAACTTCGCTTCTTTTCCCTGCCCCATTCAAGCTCCCTTGCATCATATGGCTCACAATAAAAAAGCCCAGGAGATTCAGCTTATCATGGTTTATAAATTGGGTAAGTTCAAAGGATTTGTTTTTGTATTTCAAACCGTTAGTTCTTATTAGGAAAAATGAAGAAAATGACAGTAACTCTCGGCTTTGTGCATTTTCAGATTTGTATCATTCTAGGAGTTATGTTGATGATCTTAGGAACTATTGGTGGGCTAAGGCAAATCATTATCAACGCCTCAAGTTACAAGCTCTTCTCATAAACACGTTTGTAGTTGATGATCTTATCACCCATTGGTGAGCTAAGGCAGATCATTCTCAATGCCTCAACTTACCAGTTCTTCTCATAAATACGTTTGCACAACAGCGACAAAGTAAATAGCTTAAAGATGAATAGTAGAAGAATAGCACTGGCAATTATGGTAGCCAAGTTTGCTTATTAAAATGAATTGGGGTTTGTACTAATCCTAATACTTAATGCATTCACGCAAGCAAGGCAGGTTGGTTTCGATATCTAAAATAAATGCATACTATTATTTCTTTGACAGATTTGCGTTGTGCCAAAAAATTTCATATGACTATCTGGTTATCAAGATATTGCAAAATTTGGCAATGTAGTTAGCTAATTAGTTGGTTTCATTTAGTTAGATCATATTGTGATAATGAAATGCATATGCATCTGTAGGTGTGCCATGAAACCATGCTTCACTTTCTCTGATTCTAATTCCAACCCTTCTTTTTTCTCTCTTTCGATCTTCGATCTTTAGATGAAAGCAAAGTGAAGGAGCTTTCTTCAATCTAAGCCTTTATGCTTACTTCAAAGATATTTATGTTATTCATCTCTAATCAATGATGCTTCATTCTCTCCTTTCTTGTTGGTTAATTCTGCATTTCATGTTTTCAGTATAACGCGTACTCTTTATGTTGGTAAGTAGCAACCAATCTCTGAAGGATTTGTTTTCAATGTTGTTTATCATTAATAAAAAAAATAAAATGGGAGAGTTAGCAATTTTTGGTTTAATGGAGATTTTTGGGATCTTTCCTTTCGAAGACCCCTAAATGATGGGAAACGAGAGGAGGTCGCCAATTTAATGCAACTGTTGGATAGTCAGATACGTTCGGAGGGATCTAATAGTTTGGTGTGGAAGGGTAAAGTGTTGGCTTCTCGGTGAAAAAAATTTCTGATATATTGGTTGCTTCTCATTATGAGACCCATTGCAACCCCTTCATTTTTTTTTCACAAGAATCTGATTTTGGTGAAAAAATTTTCTTCCTCGAATTAATTTTTTTAGTTGGTCAGTGTTGCATAAGAGGATCTTGACTAAAGATAGGCTAAGGGAAAGAGGAATATTCATAGGAAGTCTTTGTGTGGTTTGTAATGAGATTGACTTCCCACAACATCTCCTTTATCATTCTCAATTACATAAGAAGGCCAGAGTCAAAGCTCTTATCAGAGACAACAGCTGGGATTCAAGGTCTCAGGTTAGGTCTGCAGTTGACGAGCTCTATGATGACCTGCATTTGGTGGAAATAGATAGTAGATTCAAGGATGAGGTGGTATGGAATGGCGGCTATGATGCTGTTTTCACCAATAAGAGTGCATACCATGCTATTAGACTTCACTCTAATCCTGTACCGTGGGCCAGATTAGTGTGGTTCAAGGGTAGAGTCCCTCGACACAGTTTCATTGCTTGGTTAGCTCTACACCGGGCTATGAAAACACAAGACAAATTGGTGAAGTGGAAAAAGCTTGATCGATCTCTATGCATATTGTGTAGTGATGATCTTGAAAATGAGGAACATATGTTCTTCGAGTGCCGGTATTCTCGGTTTATATGATCATACATGCTTCATTATATGGGGTATAACCATCAGCCTTTGGGGTTGAATGATGAATGCAACTGGTGCCTAACACACTTTGCAGGCAAGGCTCCTAGTACTATGGTTAAGAAGATTGCATTGAATGCAACTATATATCATATTTGGGCAGAGCGTAATAGGAGAAGATTTCAGCAAAAACATATGTCTACAACTGAAGTTATCTCCAAGATTCTCGCAGATGTAAGACTGCGTGCATCAGTTCTTGATCTCCTAGTTGACGACAATGCCGACAGCAAAAGGTTTTTCGAACAATGGCGCATTGATGTCCGATTCTGTTTTAACACTGGAACGTTCCACCAGTGGATAAAACCGGAGTCTGGCTGGGTCAAAATAAACTCTGATGGCTCATTCGTTGGCAACCGAGGCGGGTATGGTGCGATCATTCGAGACCATAATGGTGAGGTAGTAGCAGCTGCTGCTGGCTCACAAGTGGGATGCTCGGTCACTCTTCATGAGCTGCAGGGCGTGGAACTGGGTCTCAAGTTAGCACAACAGTATGGGCTCCAAAAAGTCGAACTTTGCATGGATTCTAAGAACGTGTTCACCTATCTCACTACCACTAGAGCAGCTCCCAGAGAAGCAAGACACACCACTAGGCGGATTAAAAGAGCAATAACTCAATTTTCTGACTGTAAGATTATGCACACAGTCAGGGAAACAAATCAAGTGGCAGACAAATTAGCCAAACTATTGCCTAGTCATGTATTTCTTGAGATCACGCCGAGTTTGTTTGCGGAAGATGTAAAGAAAATCATTTTTGATGATGCTCGCGGTAGGAAATATAAACGCATGTAACTGATAAGATCCTTTTTTCTGTGGTCTGGGGAGCCCATTTACACCCAGCGCTTGCCTTTCAAAAAAAAATATGAGATTAACGAGACTCTAGATCATTTGATGCTTCATTGCAGATTTTCCAAATCTATTTGGAACAGTTTCTTGTTAGAATTTGGTCAGAATTTGATGTTTCAAGGTTTCATTTTGGATTGGCTAAGTTGGTGGTCCCAAGCTAATCCTTCCCGGAGGGCGGAGTGGTTATGGCATAGCGTTCGTTACGTACTCATGAGGTGTATGTGGAAAGAGATAAATATGAGGATTTTTTAGTGGCTCAACAAATCGGAGCATTCTATCTTTATGAAGATTTGGGAAATGTTGTGGAGGATGGGTTCGGCTTGTAATTTGTTTAGGGACTTGTTTTTTTACACTTTCATGGTGTCTTGGCATTCCTTAATTTATGAATGACTCCCCTTGTATGTTTCATTTCTTATCTTTAATAAACATCTTCGTGTTTGGCCAGAAAAAAAAAAAAAAAACTGACTTTGGTCGATTTCAAAATTTTCAAACTGAAACTGAATCGACCATTAACAAAATCGATCTGAAACCAAACCGACTAAAACCAAACCAAAATCGAACCGACAGACTATTTTAAACATATCATATTTTATTTATATAAATGTATATTATTTATTATATTTATTATATATATTCAGATCGTTCAGCTTGGTCGGTTAAAATCACAAAAAAATTGAGTCGACTACTTCGGTTTTGAATTTTTTAAAACCGAAGCTGAACCGAATTTAGACCGAATCAATCGATTTGATTTTAATCGGTTTGGTTGGATTTTTGTTCAACCCTAGTAAGTATTAAATAGCTTAGAGTAAGTCCTTGAATAGTAGGAGAATAGTACTGGCAATTGTGGTAGCCAAGTTTACTTTGTTAAAATGAATTTGGTTGTGGGTTTGGGATTTCTTGGTATGTAGAGATTATATGAAAATTAATGGAAGGAAAGTCTACGGGTTTGTTATTGTTTTAAGGTCTGTTTGGTTGATTGGTCCATATATCAATACAATATTTTCAATTGTGCTTCTGAGTTTTCGTTATGGATTACGTAAAAAATTTAGTTTGTTATACAATAATGCTCAGTATTGGTCATATTCATGATAGATGATGATGTAAAGCTAGAGAAAATAATTTTTTTACCAGACTAGTTGTTTGAATGTTATTGGTATGAGCATCAAATTGGAAAAAAATTTCAACAAAATTCATACCAGCAGAGCAAATTTTGTAGTTGATTTTGATCTATGTAAGCCAGCTACAGTACTGCCCATAACACATTGTGCACTCCCATAACTAGCTAGTCTTCGGGCAATCAAATTGAGAAGATGTGTTCTGCCATTTGGTTCCAATGTGAAATGTTTCTTACCTCTTCCCATTCTAAGGCTGAACAAAAAATCGATCAAATCGATTATCGGTTCGGTTTAAATTTGGTTCGGATCGATTTCGGTTTTAAAAAATTCAAAACCGAAGTGGTTGGTTCGGTTTTCAATTTCTATGTGTTTAACAAACCAAACCGAACCGACCGAATATATATTAAATAATATATATTTTATATATAAATAATACAATATGTTTAAAATAGTCGATCGGTTCAGTTTTATTTCGGTTTTAGTTCGATTTTAGTCGATTCGATTCGGTTACGATTTGCATAAATTAGAATCGGTTCGGTTCACGGTTAGGTGAAAAATTGAACCGTCGGTTCAGTTTTCAACCCTATCCCATTCTACATTCAAATGCATAAAGAGTTTACCCAATTAAACATCCATCGTCTTTGAATCACACTGGCTTCCAATGTACTAATCTGAATACTTAACGCATTCACACAAATAAGTCACGTTGATTTCTATATCTAAACTTTGGATGCGCATAAGGTTTATGAAAGATATCTAAACTTGCCCAAACTTATTCGACATCTATAACAAAAGGATGGTGAAAAGTATGTCACATGGTTTCTACTTAAGGTAGTTAACTTCCAAACACATTGGTAACCATTGCTTTCCATCATGTGCCCATGCTCGAGCTTTTTGCGTTCCACTCCATAAATTCTCTATATAAACAAAATGCATGATGAAATGCGAATAAGAAACGAAAGAAAAAATTCATCTATTTCCTTTCTTCACTATAAGGATGTCTCTGGTTGTAAGAAAAAAAAAACTCAAAAATAGTGATATAGTAGGTTGAAGAAAAAAGAGATATTGAAATCTATCTCTTCATACTTCGAAGGGAGCAAAAGATTCCTCTAGGTTAGGGCTGAACAAAAAACCGATCAAACTGACCGAACCGATTGGTTCGGTTTAAATTCGGTTCGGATCGGTTTCGGTTTTAAAAAATGCCAAACCGAAGTGGTCGGTTCGGTTTTCGGTTTCTATGTGATTTTAACCGATCAAACCGAACCGAACCGAATATTTAAACATATTATATTATTTATATATAAAA
Source organism: Berberis vulgaris (assembly GCA_963556465.1). Lineage (NCBI taxonomy): Eukaryota > Viridiplantae > Streptophyta > Magnoliopsida > Ranunculales > Berberidaceae > Berberis > Berberis vulgaris. Next base: position 6,281,783 of record OY747132.1, on the reverse strand, counting down.
AATACATATTTTATATATAAATAATATAATATGTTTAAATATTCGGTTCGGTTTTGGTTCGATTTTAGTCGGTTCGGTTACGATTTGCATAAATTAGGATCGATTCGGTTTCGGATCGGTTTTGTTAATGGTCGGTTCGGTTTCGGTTTGAAAATTTTAAAACCGACCTAAGCCGGTTCGGTTCACAGTTTAGGTGAAAAACCGAACCGTCAATTTGTAGATTCCTTTAATAGTAAGTCCCATGAATCGTGGCAACAACTACACCACGGATCCTCCAGATTCAGTTGAGTTAGCAGACTCTAAATACATTCAAGATGTGCCTTTTCCTATAATTAGGTTAAACTTAAGCAAATTATTCAAGCTTTTAACTAAATAATGCTAAATTATTTTAATCCAGTCTATAGGTTGTCCCTGTTGGGAATCGAACCTTAGACGTGGGGTTTGACTTTGATACTAATTGTCATCAACCAACCTTAGACGTGAGGTTTGACTCCGATACCAATTGTCATGAACCAACTAATTCTCCTAAAAACCCGAGCTATTCAAAAGGAGAAGGTTCATGACTAGGATCGTGAAATCTTTGTCTGGTTTGTCACAAGAGGCATGCTTGGAGAAATTGAATTTGAGTGCAGAAAGTATTTTGCAGTGGACATAGCAGCACTCTTACCCAGTACTGAACGGGACTTGACACTTTATTTTGTTCCCATTTGCGTAACATTCTAAGGTGCTGCCAAAGGGGTAGTGGTCAAGTGGTTAAGGAGTTGTGGACTTGTTCCACAGGTCCTTGCTTCGAGACCCACTGGAGGCATCTTTATTTCGGGGTGATATTTCGACCAGTAGGTCGCATCTCGGGAGTAGGTTACGGATCCTATGCTGAAAAAACCGGCTTGCCTTTCAAAAAAAAAAAAAAAAAAAAAAAACATTCTAAGGTGCTGTCATACAAACTTGAAGTCAAATTCCAAATAATCTTTTCCAAGAAGTCGATTAAGAGGAAATAGATAGGTTTTGCATAAGTTTATTCGCTTAGGGAAAAAAAAAAAAGATAACAGAAAATTAATGTGTAGAGTGTAGATTAGAAAGAAATTGATATGAAACTGTAACATTAATCATGAGATCACTCTTTATTTTCTTATTACCAGCAGGTTATGAAAGTGGCTCATATATGAAAGCCATTATTACAGAAAAATAGACCTACATAGAGTCATTATAGGAATTAAACATAATCCACAGGCACGTTCAGCTACTGGCGGGTGCATGGGATACTTTGTATACGAGGCATTCGAATACATCCCAAGGTGCAAACCGCGTAACCCGCAAGAGGCCAAGTCTGCTTCTCAATGAACATGTAGCTATAGAAGTCTAGCATCTAACCACGCATGCCAACAATGTCTCTGCCTGAGCATCAACATTTGACGCCAGAGCAACAAGGATCATCAGAAATACAACAACATATTTGACCTTGGTTATCACCACATTTGATTGCTTGTAATACATGGAAAATTAGTTTTGTTATACTGATGATATTTTCTAACCAAGTTGATGAACTTCTTTTACAATAGTTTAGTTGACCCTTGTTTTGTATTTTGTATGCAATAGCTTGTTTCATGTCCTACTGTAGCACAGGGGATCGTGAGAGATTGCAGATCTTGGTGTAGTAATGGTGGCGGTATGGAGTGTTTGTATTGTCTGAGTTTTAGATTTGATTTAGAAAGCAGATTATCTTCCATACATGTGGAAAAAAAGGCTTGACTTGATCTCACTTAGGACATCGATTAATGTTTATTTGATTTAAACATTTCTGTGTATCAGGATGGGGAGTAAACATTTTTTACTGCATCTGTTACTAATAAAATTGGTGCAAGCAAATGCATTGTGATCCTCTGTGAGAGGATCTCCACAATGAGTCCATTGAATTATGTTCTGGTTTGGTTCTATAAGTTGTTTTTGTTGTCTGTTTGAGATACGATAATAGACACATACATAAACCATGTTGATCATTTACACCATGCATGGTTTACCCGTGTTTACACAATGAATCACCTCTTCACCCATCACCAATCTTTGAATTTGTAAAAGGCGAGCGGTCCTGTGAATAAGGTCTTCTTCGGGTTAAGGGCTTATCAGAGCAAGGTGCTTGCCGTGAAGGCTTCCCTCTTAGGGAGTGGCGGAACGCTTGTTATCAGTTATAAGATTTTTGATCCAAGGTGGGAATGAAACTCCCATGATAGGTCGGCTGGGAAAATGGTGGTGACTTGGGCTGGACTGGAATTGCCACTTCGCCACAAACCCATTTGCATAACATGGGCTTGAATGTTTTTTTTTTTTTTTTTTCCAAAGCAAGCAGGCCAGGTTGAATGTTGATAAAGAAGATAAGAAAAGATGGATACAACTGATGGCACAAGTGGCAGCTATGGTTTCAGAAGCATTTGCAGCTCAATCATGCTTATCTATAAGTTGTGCCAAATCAAACCAGTCAATCCAGATCAAGGAATGGAATTTCAGGTAACGAAACAGAGATTTCAATCCTTTTTAAGGTTTCGCTCTATGAATTTTCAAGCTGACCCCTCTTTTTCCGAGTTTCAGTTCAGTCTCCTTTAATGCTTTAACAGAGCTATTTTGCAGAGTAATAGTTTTCATAGAACAAATTTTACAGAATTTGACTATCATGAGCGATTATAATCATACTGGACTTTCCATCTCACTAATGCGAGATTAGACATGTCAGCATATCATTCTTGTGTGTCAAACTGACGTAGCTTAATGAAAGATATACTCAGTTTGTCATATTAAAAATTTTATTCCCCGCGTCTATGCAATTTTTCTTATTAATCAAATAGCTATCAAGTCTGAACTATCAAACTAGTAAAACCTCTGTAATCAATAATTAATTTGCAGTAGCAACAATTGACATTCTCTAAGAAAAAGATGTGGAGATATTTTTCAAGTCTTGATTGGGTTGTAATGCTGTTTTCCTCTTGTTTTGTTGCTCACAAAGGGATCATATTGACTTGAACCAGCACATTCTCATATTATGGAGAAATTTCTACTCATGATTTGAGAGAAATTATACTCATCCAATCACTTGTACACACCAACTCTCAAGAACAAGGTGTCAATTTAATTCTTAATCAAACCATTTGTTACTTATTAATTACTTGATTGAATTCTTTGGTGCTCCCATCACCATAATAACTCCAAAATTTGTGGTCTTCAGCTTGACTCCATTGGGAGTTTGTCGTTTACTTGGTAGCATGTCGTCTATGTAGACTTCCATACCACTTGCCCCTTGGTACAGTTGTACTAAAAACTATGTATCAACATCTGTGATTGCCAAAACTTCCATGCATCTATGATTGGATTCAACGAGTGCAGAATGCCATTAGCAGTTTCGAGTATCTACTTCAGATATTTTCAGTACATCAAATTAAATTGGACAAGTAGAAATATCAGTGTTCTAAAAAGCGCTAGGCGATGGGCGAGCGGTGAGCAGGTGCCTAGCGCCCAGGAAGTCTAGGCGGTCTTAGGTTTTGTATTATAACTTTAATAATTTACAAAAGTTAAGCATAATACATTATCAATTACATCCAATTTAATGCCAAAATACATATGCAAAATTTAAAAACATGAAAAATTAACAATCATGAACAAAATTTATTAAAACTCAAATGACTTAAGTTGGTCATGATGGGTACTTTATACAAAGTTGAATTTGTGAACAAATATGCAAACCTACTCTTTTATTTTTCTTCAAATTGCATGAATAACCTTAGTCATGTTTGATAAAATCTACATTACTAAAATTGGTACTGACAAATCCTTTGAAAATTCCATTAAGTAATTATAATTTGCTACATTTAGACATATACTGAATAAAAAATAATAAATTATTTATTTCTAAAAAATAGGAAATAAAATAAAATAAGAACACAATTAGCCTTATTTAAAAATAAAAAATAAAAAATAAAAAACTCGCCCAGACGCCTAGGCTGCCCAGATCCCGCCTAGACTGCCCAGAATCCGCCCAGCCATTAATCTGGGCATTTTTCTACCGCCTAAGCCAATTTTTAGAACACTGAGGAATATAGATGTAAATTTGGTCAAGGAAGTCCAATGAGGTTTGGGGCCATGGCCGAAGAAATTGAACAAGATTAAGAGTAATGTGTTGACTAATCACATACAATGAACTCAAATAAATTGTGGGTTAGAAACTAATGCTAGGATGAATGCTGCAATTGGTAGTCAAAGATTCAAAAGTTTAAGACATAATTATGGAATGGTTAGTGAGGAGGGCCCAAACCCTAAAATGCTGCATTCACAATCTGTATCGACTAGTCATGATATGGCCATCCATGATGGATGAGTCCCACACTCTTTGCATTTTAAGATTGTAAGTACAAGTGTAAACATAATTATAAATCAAATGAGGGCAAGTTTTGACCAAACTCAAAAAAAAATATTGAAAATTCAAAAGATAAAGTAAATTGATAAGAAAGTCATGCTTGATGTTGATTTGTGATAAGTTATAAGAAACTTACATGATAAGTATATTTTGCATAAATTAAACATATGTTTCTTATGTTAATCGAAGTCGTGTCAATTTTTTTCTTGTATAACAAATAACCACAACGAAGTGTTGGATTATGTTCTTATCAAACGAATGACAAACTACTTGAAAACAAGTGTTCGAAACCATTCCTAGTTAAGTATCATTGTTATGGCACCAAATGGAGTATAAGGTAGCGTTTATTTGTTTGTTCTGATATGAACTTTGGTTCTGAATAAGAAACGGTTCACTTTAACCGGATATTTGTTTTTACTTTTAATCGAAATAAAAAATTCTTAATAAATTTTAAATTCAGAACAATTTAATAAGAACCAATGAAGTGTTTAGCATGAAAAACAAACACCCTCAAAGTTATGAATCCTATTATCAATTATGAAGAGATAACATATATATACATAGAAAGATATCTCTTGAAAGTTATTTAATGGAAAATCAAAAGTCAAGTAATGGTAATCGAATACACAAGTCACAAGTGACAGTCGACATAGCTTTTTATCTTTGACAACTACTACTGCGTCTTGGACTTGTTAAGCTATTGCCTTGTGATTGCTTAGTTTCATAAAATCTTCTATGGTTTTTTTCTCAGTCAAAAATCTCCATCGTTACAATTTATGTGTGTTAAGATGACAGGACAGGAGGTAATGAGGTATGCAGCACACTTCACACTTTTATGTGTTAAGATACCACATTACGAGAAAGAAATAAAAGAGTATTTGAAGGGCTAAACAGATCAGAGCACTCTATCTTTATCGAGATTAGAGAATTGTTGTGGAGAATGGGGACGGCTTGTAATCTATTTAGGGATTTGGGTTTTGACAGTTTCATAGTGTCTTGGCATTCCTTGATTTAGGAATGTTTCTCGTTGTAATTTGTTCCTCTTTCTTGCATTAATAAAAATCTTCTTGTTTGAACCTAAAAAAAAAAAAAAAAAAGGATTAATAATTAGACTTTTCTATAAATAATATTCGATTATAAACAATATGGTGCACCAACATGAAAAAGTATTTTAACTACCATTTTTATTGTGAATCCATTTTTTTAAATCTGATCTGAGTTGTATGGGGCATGTCCAACAACTCTTTTATATGCAAATTAACTTTCTTTTTTCCTTTTCTCGTAATTATTCAAAAGAGTGATGGAATGTTAGTGATTCTATTATTTTGTTAAAGGATTTGAGAATTCAATAGTTAATGATAATATCGCATGTCAAAAAATTTGGTGCACCTACAATGTGTTCTATTTTGAGTATTTTAGAAATGTCACCAAAGACTTAATGTCACACTTTGATTTTTGGAAAGGCCGGATCAAACATAAATGTCATATTCCAAAGAATTAACATAAGCATTCCTTAAATACTAATTAGGCCATATGGTAATACTATGAACACCATATGATTGTTAGGTGTACATGTGTTCCGCCGTTGATTAGCCTACGAATATTGAATCCATTTGCTTAGATGGATTAACCGGACCTAAGCGAAAGCAAGTCTTTATTCAAGGTGGAGGCGGTGGATCGGCGAAAGTAAGTCTCAATGCGAGGTGGAGGCGATGAAAATATTAAGTAGCAACAATATTGTAGCCTTCATATCTGGTTTGGTTAACCCTATAGAGTCAATCATATAGTCTTCAGGCATGGATTAATAAATAAATAAAAATGGTCAATGATTCAATAAAAACAAAACTATGAACACCCAATTTATTTGAGACACCTGGGATCCATACTTTATTTGTTTATTTATTCATATGATCAATCTTCTATCTTTGTTTTTATATCGAGTATTCTTTTGTAGATCAAGAGACGTCACGTATGGCAAACCCATTCGAGGGGTTTCTCACACAAATATCCAATTAGTTCGAACTTGTTTATTATTGAATTGGGACCAAGAACTATAGGCCTTAGGAAATTAATCTATTTTGACACAAAGGGTATGTTTGGTTGCACATAAAATATATATGAAAATTGAAATTGTTTTTGTGAATCTGATTCCAATGTCTCATTGAATTTGGATTCTCATGAGTAGTGGAAAAACAACTTATGAAAAATTGATTTTTTGTTAGTAAATAGACAACCAGACAATGAAAACCTGCATAATACGGAAAATTGAATTCTATTTTCCAAGAAAAAAATGGCTAACCAAACAAACCCTAAAAAGATTTGGTGAAAAGGGGTTTATTAACCTTACTTCCAAAACAAATTTTTAAATCTATGAATAAATGTTAAGTTCATCAATGTATACGAAAAATCACATATTAAATCACAACAATTCTAGCCAACCATGTTTGCTAGTTTTTTTTTTTTTTTTAAAATTTTTTTTTTACACTTCTACCTCTTCTATAGATAGTGTTTGTGGTTGTGTTTTAAAGAGAAATGGCAAAAAGTGTAAAAAAAAACTAGCAAACATAACTGACTAGACTTACTCATTAAATCAATAAAAAAATATGTTGTGGGAAGGTCAAAAAACAACAAAACTACGTGATAAACATATAAACTAACTAAGCCATATAAACAATGGCACCTATTTTATATTTAATTCAGCTGAGATAACGAGGAATCAAAGACTTTAACGAGGAATAAATTAGGATTAGAAAATTGGAATGAGTTCCTCATAATTGTGCCAATCAATATTATCATAAGAGTTATAAAGTATTGACTAATTTTATTTTACACTCCAAATCACCAACAATGATACTCATGAATTATGAATCTCATGAGAAAGATTCTTTCAAAATTCTCAGGTCATGGGAACAATGAAAAAAAAAAGATTATATTGAAGATGCTAATGAAAAATAAAGAAATACAATTTTAGTTAAGGTTGATATAGACGAACAATTTATTTATTTATTTTATAAAGTATTTATTCAATTGTGTATTTCGCTCATTTTTACATTTCAACAATTCTAGTCAGTCATGTTTGTTCGCCATTTTGATCAAATTAGGTTTTTTATTTTTTACATTTCAACAATTCAGGCTTTCAAAGGGCACGGTTTAGTGTAGCTAAAAAGTAGTCATAGGAAACCTAATCTGATACTCAAAATAGTTATATACAAATCCTATAACGGATCACGATATCGGAGAATTATTGTGAAAAATAGGCAAGGCATGCAATATTTTTAACTAGCATACATTGAGATACGCATAAAAAATTCCAGGAACTTGCATTTTAATGTTATGTTAATGCTTATGAGTTTTTTTTAATATGTTTTTGCCTTTAGACATTCTTTTTTTTACTGGATCTCGAAAAAGAAATACGTAGCATATATTGGAAGATGTTAGGTCATCATAGGTGCATGAACTAGATATTCTTAGCGAATCTTTTAATTGATATTCTTAGGGCTGTGTGGGTTTATCCCCCATGTCCTAGGTTCGAGACTTGTCGGCGGCATGATTACTTTCTTATGGTGTTGACCTCTAGGTCGCGCCTTGTTGATAGGTTATGGGATCCTATGAAAACCCAGCTCGCTTTCAAAAACAAAAGATTTAACCATTTTTAAATGATTTTAATATCGCATGTCAAAAAATTTGATGCACCTACAATGTGTTCTATTTTGAGTATTTTAGAAATGTCATGTCACCAAAGACTTTGTCACACTTTGATTTTTGGAAAAGCCGGATCAAACATAAACGTCATATTCCAAAGAATTAACATAAGCATCCCTTAAATACTAATTAGGCCATATGGTAATACTATGAACACCATATGATTGTTAGGTGTACATGTGCTCCGCCGTTGATTAGCCTACGAGTATTGAATCCATTTGCTTAGATGGATTAACCGAACCTAAGCGAAAGCAAGTCTTTATTCAAGGTGGAGGCGATGAATCGGCGAAAGTAAGTCTCAATACGAGGTGGAGGTGATGAGAATATTAAGTAGCAACAATATTGTAGCTTTCATATCTGATTTGGTTAACCCTATAGAGTCAATCATGTAGTCTTCAGGCATAGATTAATAAATAAATAAAAATGGTCAATGATTAAATAAAAACAAAACTATGAACACCCAATTTATTTGAGACACCTGGGATCCATACTTTATTTGTTTATTTATTCATATGATCAATCTTCTATCTTTGTTTTTATATCGAGTATTCTTTTGTAGATCAAGAGACGTCATGTTACCAAGCTAAAGGCCTTAGGAAATTAATCTATTTTGACACAAAGGGTATGTTTGGTTGCACAAAAAATATATATGAAAATTGAAACTGTTTTTGTGAATCTGATTCCAATGTCTCCTTGAATTTGGATTCTCATGAGTAGTGAAAAACAACTTATGAAAAATTGATTTTCTGTTAGTAAATAGACAACCAGACAATGAAAACCTGCATAATACGGGAAATTGAATTCTATTTTCCAAAAAAAAAATGGCTAACCAAACAGACCCTAAAAAAATTTGGTGAAAAGGGGTTTATTAACCTTACTTCCAAAACAAACTTTTAAATTTATGAATAAATGTTAAGTTCATCAATGTACAGGAAAAATCACATATTAAATCACAATAATTCTAGCCAGCCATGTTTGCTAGTTTTTTTTTTTTTTTGAGTTTTTTTTTACACTTATACCTCTTCTATAAATAGTATTTGTGGTTGTGTTTTAAAGAGGAATGACAAAAAAAAAACCTAGCAAACATGACTAACTAGACTTACTCATTAAATCAATAAAAAAATATGTCGGGGGAAGGTCAAAAAACAACAAAACTACGTGTTAAACATATAAACTAAGCCATATAAACAATAACACCTATTTTATATTTAATTCAGCTGAGATAACGAGGAATCAAAGACTCTAACGAGGAATAAATTAGGATTAAAAAATTGGAATGAGTTCCTCATAATTGTGCCAATCAATATTATCGTAATGAGTTATAAACTATTGACTAATTATATTTTACACTCCAAATCGCCAACAATGAGCTAATACTCATGAATTATGAATCTCATGAGAAAGATTATTTCAAAAAATTTCAGGTCATGGGAACAATGAAAAAAAAGATTATATTGAAGATGCTAATGAAAAATAAAGAAATACAATTTTATTTAAGGTTGATCTAGACGAACAATTTATTTATTTATTTATTTTATAAAGTATTTGTTCAATTGTGTATTTCGCTCATTCTTACATTCAACAATTCTAGCCAGTCAGACTTGTTAGCCATTTTTTGATTAAATTTGAGTTTTTTTTTTCTTCCACTTTTACATTTCAACAATTCAGACTTTCAAAGGGCACGGTTTAGTGTAACTAAAAAGTGGTCATGGGAAACATAATCTGATATAACTATTTTGAGTCATATACAAAATAGTTATATACAAATCCTAGAATAGAGCACGCCATTTTCTTGAATATTAGAGAATTATTGTGAAAAATGGGCAAGGCATGTAATATTTTTAACTAGCATTCATTGAGATACACATCAAAACATGTTACTAAACATGTTACTGTTTGGTTTCCAGGGACTTGCATTTTAATGTTATGTTAAAGCTTATAAGTTTTTTTTTTTTAACGAAAAATTCTAGGAAACCATGTTTTGTAACCATGGTGACATGACGTGATCTCGAAAGAATGATGAAATTTTCAAAGTGTTTATGTGTATCTCGAGGTTGTAAAAACCCCTTCTAACAATGTCACATCATCCTGATTATAAAACATGGTTGTAAAACCTGATTCCCTAGCCTCACTTTTTTTTTTTAATATGTTTTTACCTTTGGACATTTTTTTTTTTTTACTGAATCTCGAAAAAGAAATACTAAGCATATATTGGAAGATGTTAGGTGCATGAACTAGATATTCTCAGTGAATCTTTTAATTGATAAGATTCAACCATTTCTAGTAAATTACCACCAATTTATTGAATTGGTTAAAATAAAAAAAAACTTTGAATCTACATGTTGTTAGCGGGAGATATAATTTCTCTAAATATATATATATATATATATATATATCATCACCTATAACGATTCTGTCGAATTCCAAATGTTGTAGATCGCTAAGTAAAAACTACGCCACCTCAACATTAAGAGGAGATAAAGCACCAATTAATTGAACGTAAAATTTCCGGCTATGGATCAACAGCGCAACATCGTTAAGCTTCGTTGAAATTTCTTATAAGTTCCAGGTAGGGCAAAAACATGTCACGTTTGTATATTTTCTTCATTTGTTTTGTGTCCTTCAAAGACTTTGTTAGTCAAACAAAAACACCAAAACGTCACTTTTTAAAAAACTCTTCACCTTATTGGACCCATTTGCACTCCCTCCCTATAAATCCCACATGTTTCTTCATTTCATATTTCCTACATAGACAGATTTGTCTCCAAATAACTTCTTCTTTTCTCTACGCATTGAAGTGTTTATCAATCTTCTTTTTCTTCTTCTCTCTCAAAGTGATCTCTTTTTGTCACTCAATCTCTCTTTGGGTTGAGGTGTGTGTGTGTGGTTGTGTTTGGGTGAATCTTTCTATCTTTCAGAGTTATGGGTACCCAAGCTGAGGATGATTATTCTACTAACAAGGTAATTTATTATGTATATGTCCAAACTCTCCTCCTTTTCCACGCTTCATTTGGTTTTCTTTTGTTCGAAAATGCTAGGAAATCAAGTTTTACAACTAAATTTTACATTCAGATAACGTGGCACAATCTTAAAAAATGATAAAATTCTAAAAGTATTTATATGTATATCGAGGTTGAAAAAAACTGACATCATCCTGATTGCAGAACCTTATTCTCTAGCCTCACTCTTGTTTGCTTGGCATCTCGTTTGATCATACTGCAAAATGATCCAATATTAGGATTAGAATGTTTTTTTTTTTTTTTTGGTGAAATTGTTAAAATTTGTTGTGTTTGGATTTGCTAGCTTGAAAAGTTGATATGATTTCATGATTTGATCAACAAGAAAAAAATGTGTTAATGTGCTCACAAGTGATAAACCAGAGAGTTCATTGAACTCTGCCATTTAAAACAAAGTCTGAATCTTGTGGTAAGGTCAAAAGTCAGCTTTCTGTCTTTTATTCTAATTTCAAAATTGGCTGTATGAGTAAAAAAAAAATTAACTTGTGATCAGAATCATATGTAATTATTTATCTTGAATATGTGATCAAATTATCTCAGATTAATATCACAACACAAACTTTAACATATATGCGGAAATATAAATATATTGATTGTGGTTTTCTTAAATATGTGATCTAAATTATCTCAAATTCACGTGTTTTTAGTTTTATTATTTGATAACAAGGAGATGTACTATATATGCAACCACAACGACGATAACATATTTTTCTTATCACAATAAGTCCTTTCCAATGTGTTTGTTATACGTCCATATCCATGGTGTCAAAGATGGACACATTCAAAATTTTCATAAAAATACGCCTTGTCCTATGGTATTTGTCAAATTTTGATTGATGAATGCGAAGAAATCAATAGTTTTTGGTGAAATTTTGCTTTCTTTTTTTGGGAGATCATGTTATTCACGCTCAACCATAGACTTAATTAAATTTACGGATGGCGATATTTATGATATTAAAAAATAAAATAAAAAATCATACTTCACCTGGAGATTCTAGTTGAGAAAATTATCCATAGCAAACCATGTTTTGAAAATAGAGAAGATTGTACATACAATTAATTGGCTCTGGAGAGATTGTGCCACAGGGAAATAAAGCAAAATAATTGAAAATCTAATTAAAATTACTTGTAGTTTTGCTTATACAATATACTAGTATGATCAAGTGAAGGGTTTTTGTGTATGAGTTTGATCTTTGGTTTCTTCAAATTTTGGGGTGTTTAGGTGGGATATGAAGTTGATGAAAGAACAGAAAAGGAGAAGGCAATTGATGATTGGCTTCCCATTACTTCTTCGAGAAATGCAAAATGGTGGTACTCAGCCTTTCACAATGTCACTGCTATGGTTGGAGCTGGTGTCCTCAGTCTTCCTTACGCTTTGTCTGAACTCGGATGGTATGTTTGACAATTCGAAACAAAATTTGCTTTTAATCATGTTATGAATGTTATTGAATGAATGCTCATATGTGTAATTTTCAGGGGTCCTGGTATTGCAATACTGATTATGTCATGGGTGATCACATTGTACACTCTATGGCAAATGGTTGAAATGCATGAAATGGTTCCTGGAAAGCGATTTGATCGATACCATGAGTTAGGCCAGCATGCTTTTGGTGAAAAGTTGGGGCTATATATTGTTGTGCCCCAGCAACTTATCTGTGAAGTTGGTGTTGATATTGTATACATGGTAACAGGGGGGAAATCATTACAGAAAGTCCATGACTTGGTATGCAAAGAGCCTTGCAAAGATATAAAGCTGACTTACTTCATAATGATTTTCGCCTCTTGCCATTTTATTCTTGCTCAACTCCCCAACTTCAATTCGATTTCAATTGTCTCGTTAGCAGCTGCCGTCATGTCTTTGAGGTACTAGTTCATTCAACACATTGTATCGGTGTACTCTGTTTCAACTTATTCAATACTCGGATAATTTCCTAACTATGTGGTCTGTAATCGATTACAGTTACTCAACGATTGCTTGGTCAGCTTCTGTGCAAAAAGGGAAACAACCAGATGTCTCGTATGACCTCAAAGCAAGTACAACTACTGGGAAGGTTTTCAACTTCTTAAGTGCCTTGGGTGATGTCGCATTTGCTTACGCTGGACATAATGTTGTGTTGGAGATTCAAGCCACAATCCCTTCAACACCTGAGAAACCATCCAAGAAACCTATGTGGAAGGGTGTGGTTGTTGCGTATATTGTTGTTGCCATATGTTACTTCCCTGTTGCGCTTGTTGGATACTATATATTTGGAAACCAAATTTCAGATAACATCCTCATTTCGTTGGAGAAACCTACTTGGTTAATCGTGATGGCTAACATGTTTGTTGTTGTCCATGTTATCGGAAGCTATCAGGTATTACAATAGATAATGAATTCTTAAATTTTAACATCAATATTCTTACATAATCACTATGAAGCGTTCCAAGAATCAAATGGTAATTGAATTCTCTTATGTGTATGTAGATTTATGCAATGCCAGTGTTCGACATGTTGGAAACTTTGTTGGTGAAGAAGTTCCATTGCACACCTGGCATTCCTCTTCGCTTGATTGCACGTACTCTTTATGTTGGTAAGTAATACAGATCTTTTCATATATCGTTTGTACATTTTTTTCAAAGTATTTGTATTTAGTTTTCTCAACTATTTCTGACTCTTCTTTCTATATGCAGCATTTACAATGTTTGTTGCTATTTGTTTCCCCTTCTTTGGAGGACTTCTTGGGTTCTTTGGAGGATTTGCTTTTGCCCCTACAACATATTTTGTAAGTCCTTTTATATATCATGTTCTTTCAAATACTAGCTTCCTCGTTATTAATTAATACTAAACTTTGCTTCTTTTCCCCCGCCCCATTCAAGCTCCCTTGCATCATATGGCTCACAATAAAAAAGCCCAGGAGATTCAGCTTATCATGGTTTATAAATTGGGTAAGTTTAAAGGATTTGTTTTTGTATTTCAAATCGTTAGTTCTTATTAGGAAAAATGAAGAAAATGACAGTAACTCTCGACTTTGTGTATTTTCAGATTTGTATCATTCTAGGAGTTATGTTGATGATCTTAGCACCTATTGGTGGGCTAAGGCAAATCATTATCAACGCCTCAAGTTACAAGTTCTTCTCATAAACACGTTTGTAGTTGATGATCTTATCACCCATTGGTGAGCTAAGGCAGATCATTCTCAATGCCTCAACTTACAAGTTCTTCTCATAAATACGTTTGCACAGCAGCGACAAAGTAAATAGCTTAAAGATGAACGGTAGAAGAATAGCACTAGCAATTATGGTAGCCAAGTTTGCTTATTAAAATGAATTTGGTTGGGGGTTTGGGATTTTTTGCTATGTAGAGGGTATATGCAAACCAATAGAAGGAAAGTTTGCGGGTTTGTTATTATTTTAAGGTCTGTTTGGTTGATTGGTTCATATATTGATACAATCTTTTCAATGGTGTTTCAGAGTTTCTGTTATGGATTACGTAAAATTTCAACTGTTCTACAATAATGCTCGATATTGGTTATATTCACACTAGATGATGATGTAATTAAAGCAAAAATAAATCTTTTACCAGACATTCTTTTGTAAGTGACTGGGATGAGCATCAAACTCAAAAAAATTGACATCATACCAATGGAGCAAATTCTGTAGTTGGTTCTGAACAATGGAACCCAGCTGCAGTATTTCTCTTTTTTTTTTTTTTTGTTCAAACACGAAGATGTTTATTAATGAAAGAAAGAGAAACAAATTACAAAGAGAAACATTCCTATATCAAGGAATGCCAAGACACTATGAAAGTGTCAAAACCCAACTCCCTAAACAAATTACATGCCGTACCCATTTCTCATGTGCAAGTAACCAAGGACAGATTTGCACATAAATTAGCAGCTAGTCTTCGTAAAATTAAAATGAGAAGATGTGTTATGCCATTTGATTCCAATGTGAAATGTTTCTTACTTCTTTCTGCATGTTCTTCATTCAAATGCATAAAAACAAAAAATTTACCCAATCGTTTATCCATCGTGTTTGATGAGTCACACAAGTATGCAGGTTTCCAGTGTACTAATCCTAATACTTAATGCATTCACGCAAGCAAGGCAGTCTGGTTTCGATATCTAAAATAAATGCATACTATTATTTCTTTGACAGATTTGCGTTGTGACAAAAAATTTCATATGACTAATATTTTCTCGAGGATGCTACAAATTAAAA
The DNA here is from genome assembly GCA_963556465.1 of Berberis vulgaris. NCBI lineage: Eukaryota > Viridiplantae > Streptophyta > Magnoliopsida > Ranunculales > Berberidaceae > Berberis > Berberis vulgaris. The sequence goes on along the minus strand of OY747132.1, from coordinate 6,266,465 downwards.
ATATGACCACACGAAAAGTGAACATATTTATTTGTGTCGTGGCATTTTATCCATCAAAATTTAACTTATTTGAGAGTAGAGAGTTATCTGGTTATCAAGAATGACAGACGCTGTTAATAGAATTGTGAGTGACTCGCAATCTGCTTTCATACAAGGCCGACACATTCAAGACAACATTATGTTAGCTCATGAACTAGTGAGGAACTATCATCGAGAAAAGGGTCCCCTAAGGTGTGCCGCGAAGATAGACCTCAAGAAAGCTTATAACATGGTGAGCTGGGAGGCAATCCTACAGCTGCTCAAGAAACTACACTTCCCAGATACTTTTATTAATTGGATCAAGGAGTGCATCACTACACCAAAGTTCTCCATTTGTCTAAATGGATCTCCTAAAGGATTTATAAGAGCTACTAGAGGAATCAGACAAGGGTGTAGCAACCAATCTCTGAAGGATCTGTTTTCAATGTTGTTTATCATTAACAAAAAATAAAGGGAGAGTTAGCAATTTTTGGTTTAATGGAGATTCTTGGGATCTTTCCCTTCGAAGACCCCTAACTGATGGGGAGCGAGAGGAGGTCGCCAATTTAATGCAACTGTTGGATAGTCAGATGCTTTCGGAGGGATCTAATAGTTTGGTATGGAAGGGTAAAGTGTTGGCTTCTCGGTGAAAGAATTTTCTGATATATTGGTTGCTTCTCATTATGAGACTCATTCCAACCCCTTCATTTTTTTTCACAAGAATCTGATTTGGGTGAAATTTTTTCTTCCTCGAATTAATTTTTTTAGTTGGTCAATGTTGCATAAGAGGATCTTGACTAAAGATAGGCTAAGGAAAAGAGGAATATTCACAGGAAGTCTTTGTGTGGTTTGTAATGAGATTGACGAGACTCTAAGATCATTTGATGCTTCATTGCAGATTCTCCAAATCTATTTGGGACAGTTTCTTGTCAGAATTTGGTCTGAATTTGATGTTTCAAGGTTTCATTTTGGATTGGCTAAGTTGGTGGTCCCAAGCTCATCCTTCCCGGCGGGCGGAGTGGTTATGGCATAGGGTTCGTTGCGTACTCATGTGGTGTGTGTGGAAAGAGATAAATATGAGGGTTTTTTAATGGCTCAACAAGTCGGAGCATTCTATCTTTTATCAAGATTAGGGAAATGTTGTGGATGATGGATTCGGCTTGAAATTTGTTTAGGGACTTGTTTTTTGACACTTTCATGGTGTCTTGGCATTCCTTAATATATGAATGACTCCCCTTGTATGTTTCCTTTCTTATCTTTAATAAACATCTTCGTGTTTGGCCAGAAAAAAAAAAAAAAAGAACCGACTTTGGTCGGTTTCAAAATTTTCAAACTAAAACTGAATCGACCATTAACAAAATCGATCTGAAACCAAACCGACTAAAACCAAACCAAAATCGAACCGACAGACTATTTTAAACATATCATATTTTTTTTATATAAATGTATATTATTTATTATATATATTCAGATCGTTTGGCTTGGTCGGTTAAAATCACATAGAAATCAAAAATCAAACTGACCACTTTGGTTTTGAATTTTTTAAAACCGAAGCTGAACCGAAATTAGACTGAACCAATCGGTTTGATTTTGATCGGTTCGATCGTTTTAATCGGTTTAGTTGGGTTTTTGTTCAACTCTAGTAAGTATTAAATAGCTTAGAGTAAGTCCTTGAATAGTAGGAGAATAGTACTGGCAATTGTGGTAGCCAAGTTTACTTTGTTAAAATGAATTTGGTTGTGGGTTTGAGATTTCTTGGTATGTAGAGGTTATATGAAAATTAATGGAAGGAAAGTCTACGGGTTTGTTATTGTTTTAAGGTCTGTTTGGTTGATTGGTCCATATATCAATACAATATTTTCAATTGTGCTTCTGAGTTTTTGTTATGGATTACGTAAAAAATTTAGTTTGTTATACAATAATGCTCAGTATTGGTCATATTCATAATAGATGATGATATAATGCTAGCGAAAAGATTTTTTTTACCAGACTAATTGTTTGAATGTGATTGGGATGAGCATCAAATTGGAAAAAAAATTCAACAAAATTCATACCAGCAGAGCAAATTTTGTAGTTGATTTTGATCTGTGTAACCCAGCTACAGTACTTCCCATAACACATTGTGCACACCCAGAACTAGCTAGTCTTCGGGCAATCAAATTGAGAAGATGTGTTATGCCATTTGGTTCCAATGTGAAATGTTTCTTACTTCTTCCCATTCTAGGGCTGAACAAAAAACCGATCAAACCGATTATCGATTCGGTTTAAATTTGGTTCGGATCGGTTTCGGTTTTAAAAAATTCAAAACCGAAGTGGTCGGTTCGATTTTCGGTTTCTATGTGTTTAACAAACCAAACCGAACCGACCGAATATATATAATAAATATTATATATTTTATATATAAATAATACAATATGTTTAAAATAGTCGGTCGGTTCGGTTTTATTTCGGTTTTGGTTCGATTTTAGTCGATTCGGTTTGGTTACGATTTGCATAAATTAGAATCGGTTCACGGTTTAGGTAAAAAATCAAACCGTCGGTTCGGTTTTCAGCCCTATCCCATTCTACATTCAAATGCATAAAGAGTTTACCCAATTAAACATCCATCGTCTTTGAATCACACTGGCTTCCAATGTACTAATCTGAATGCTTAACGCATTCACACAAATAAGTCACGCTGGTTTCTATATCTAAACTTTGGATGTGCATAAGGTTTATGAAAGATATCTAAACTTGCCCAAATTTATTCGACATCTATAACAAAAGGATGGTGAAAAGTATGTCACATGGTTTCTACTTAAGGTAGTTAACTTCCAAACGCATTGGTAACCATTGCTTTCCATCATGTGCCCATGCTCGAGCTTTTTGCGTTCCACTCCATAAATTCTCTATATAAACAAAATGCATGATGAAATGCAAACAAGAAACGAAAGAAAAAATTCATCTATTTCCTTTCTTCACTATAAGGATGTCTGTGGTTGTAAGAAAAAAAAATCTCAAAAATAGTGATGTAGTAGGTTGAAGAAAAAAGAGATATTGAAATCTATCTCTTAATACTTCGAAGGGAGCAAAAGATTCCTCTAGGTGGATGCATGTAGGAAAGTATAAAAACACTTTGGGATGCACGAACAATAAAATAACCCCTAAGAGGTATTTACTTGTTCCAATATGTTTTTACTCGATCTAGATGAGTTCTTTAAAATTCGTTTTGTAAAATTATGACATCCCTAGCTAGAGTCCTTCCTTTACATATCATGGCCATTGTTGTTTTGGGATGCCGTAAAACTTACACATAACCAAAAAAAAAAAACCTAGAAAAGGGACTTGTGAGTTGCACATCTCAATGCAATATTAACCGTGAATGTGTACGAAGTACTATTACAAAAATTAAACTTTTAATTGGATATTCACAATGTTAAACTGGTAGCGATGATGTTACTAAGTAAATGCACCTAACAATTTTTCCATTGGGCCGTAGTTTTTTAACTAAAGGGTCGTATTGCATCGAGGTTTGTGATATCGCCTTTCCTTGAACAACCCCTATCCCATTTTATCGTTGTGCCATGTGGCACTTGATATGCGGGTTGATAGTAGATAATTAAGACGAGTTTTCAATAAGTGATTCCAATTATATTGAAAACCAATATTGATCCAATCAAATTTTTTAAATGCGTCCTACACGATTCACATCAGATAAGATTATGTGTTAATTTTCTTTTTTTGTAGTAACCAATCCTCATTAATCTGATCCAAAAATATTGATTGAGTCAATTTGTAGATTCCTTTAATAGTAAGTCCCATGAATCGCGGCAACAACTACACCACGAATCCTCCAGATTCAGTTGAGTTAGCAGACTCTAAATACCTCAAGATGTGCCTTTTACCTATAATTAGGCTAAACTTAAGCAAATTATTCAAGCTTTTAACTAAATAAAAACCACAAAACAAATCTCCTCTTTAGCTACCATCCACACAAACCCTACAGTTTCATGGATTGCTTTTTTCACAGATTCTGTTCAACTGTATAAAGATGTTCAACTTGTTTTTCTCCAACTGTCAATTCTTTTTACCATTTTTAAGTAGTTGGTTTGCACTATAAAAAAAACGATTTTTTTTTCAATTAGTAATTAATTATTTTAAACAGTGTCTAGGACCAGGATTTTGGGTGGTATTGCTGTGATTTGATCTTTGGTGTTATTGAGTTTTGGTGGTGAAGATGGTGGCCGAAATACCAGATAAACAGAAGAATGTCGAGGAATGGCTTCCCATGACTTCTTCGCGAAATGCAAAATGGTGGTACTCTGCTTTCCATAATGTCACTGCTATGGTTGGAGCTGGTGTTCTCAGTCTTCCTTATGCCTTGGCAAATCTTGGCTGGTGATGTTTTTTTTTTGAAATCTCATGTAATGAAAGGGCTATTTGAATCAGTTTTTCAAGTAATAAATATAAACTCCCTTGTTGCATTTCAGGGGTCCTGGTATTGTCATACTGATCCTATCATGGGTCATCACACTGTACACATTATGGCAAATGGTTGAAATGCATGAGATTGTGCCAGGAAAAAGGTTTGATCGATATCACGAACTAGGCCAGCACGCCTTTGGCAAAAAGCTCGGGCTATATATTGTTGTACCTCAGCAACTAGTTGTTGAAGTAGGCGTCGGAATTGTCTACATGGTAACAGGAGGAAAGTCACTGCAAAAAGTCCATGAATTATTGTGCAAAGAGCCTTGCAAGGATATCAAGCTCAGTTACTTCATTATGATCTTTGCATCTGTTCATTTTGTTCTTGCTCAGTTGCCTAATTTAGATTCTATATCGTTTGTTTCTTTGTCTGCTGCTGTGATGTCCTTGAGGTAATTCAAGTTTTAACGCGCTTGTAGTCCTGTCATATTTTTATCATTAATGCATGTGTTACTGAATCAACTGTGTCGAATTATTGATGGCAGTTACTCGACAATTGGGTGGGCAGCCTCCATTAACAAGGGGGTTCAACCAGATGTCTCGTATGACTACAAAGAAACTACTCCAGCAGGGAAGGTTTTCGCTTTCCTCAGTGCATTAGGTGATGTTGCATTTGCCTATGCAGGACACAATGTGGTATTGGAGATCCAAGCTACAATTCCCTCCACACCTGAAAAACCATCTAAAGGACCTATGTGGAAGGGTGTGGTGGTTGCATATATCATTGTTGCGATATGTTACTTCCCTGTAGCCATTATTGGGTACTATATATTTGGGAAAAATGTCGAAGATAATATCCTTATATCTCTTGAGAAGCCCGTCTGGTTGATTGCCCTGGCCAACATGTTTGTTGTCATCCATGTCATTGGAAGCTATCAGGTATGACACTAGACAGAAAGCTTATTGTAATTTCTTAATGTTCAACATTTCATATATCTACTCAATAGAATGTGCATTCTTTCTGAATGTAGATTTTCACAATGCCCGTGTTTGACATGATGGAAACTGTATTGGTGAAGAAGATGAAGCTCCCACCCGGCATTGCTCTCCGTTTGATTGCTCGCAGTCTTTATGTTGGTATGTGACATTGCATCTATCATACTTGGTTTTTCTTGCAGTTGTAGTTTAATATGTACTGAAAATACTTCTCTTATGAGCAGCATTTACAATGTTTGTCGGAATTTGCTTTCCATTCTTTGGAGGACTTCTTGGGTTCTTTGGAGGCTTTGCTTTTGCTCCAACTTCATATTATGTAAGTCGATCACATATTTCTTTTTGTTCTCTAGTTTTCATTCATCTGAAAGTAGTCTACGAATTGACAATTCCTCCTGACAGCTACCTTGCATTATTTGGCTCGCTCTCAAAAAGCCTAAAATGTTCGGTCTATCATGGACTATTAACTGGGTACGTCAAAATGAAACTGTTTGTATTCTTTCTACATATCCTTTCTTTTCAAGATAACAGTATTGGTATGAATCAATTGCTTCATAAACTGTCAATGAATTGCTTTTGGGTTTGTGCAATTTTCAGATTTGCATCATATTGGGCATTCTGCTAACAGTGTTAGCGCCAATTGGAGCACTAAGGCAGATCATTCTTAATGCGTCATCTTACAAGTTCTTTTCATGAAGAGATTTGCACTGTACCAGAGTCTTTGATCAGTAATGATAATAGTCTGGAAGTCCAACTACCATTTGATTGCTGTATTGCATTTGATTTATCAATTAATGGATCTTGTTGGTTTATTTCTGGGCTCCTTTTCAAGTATGTTTTGTTCCAAAGTAATAACAGCTCACGATCACATTCTATGCTCTCTGGCACTGGCAATTGAAATGCATGGAACTTATATATTGGTGAACTGGGTACTTCAAAACGAAATTATTTATGTTTGACAGGGAATTAGGCACATCAAATAGGGCTAAATCAATAAATTACACTCCAATGTAGCAACTAAAGTTGATTCTAATGTGATATCACTTGTTAACATAGCTGCGGTACCTCTAGTAGAAAAAAAAAAAGTAGTGTCATGAAACGAATAAGGAAAACATGCAAGCACAAGCAGTACTAGCTAGTACTTCGTATTTGTAAAACTAAAATGTCTTATGCATAAAAGAAATTGCATCAAAAGTCGAACTTCCATTGCATAAATGTAGCCAACAAACAGAAATATTTATGATATTTTCCCTAACAATTGTCTGTGCTAAAAGCCCTACTTTGGAACAAAGAAACACATAAATTTCACAAAATAAACCAAAGAAATTGAAAAGAAAATATTCGTTGAATTGTATTGAATTGTTGTATAATTCTTTGACTGAATACAAGCTTATATAAACTAACTCTACCTAACCTTGTGGAAACAGTAAATCTAAGACTTATTATTCTATTCTGACTTTCCTAACATATTCTATACTGACTTTCCTATTCTGTAACATATGTAAACTTTATTTCTACATAATGTACTTGAAATATCCTCCAGAAAGGGAAGCAACGTGATATCCTCACCAAATGTCAACATGTAATAAGGAAAAATCAGTAGTACTCGAAATATAAGATAAATGAAATTTATTTCTAGTCTGTTTGGCCAAAGGACAAATAACACATTTATTGGAAACACAAGTACTAGCATCGCGAAAATAGACAGGAAGAAGATGGAGAGTTTTGTCTGAAATGTGACCTAGGCGATTGTGTCATAACACAGGTTTGTTGTCTTGAGTGATGTGACAAGTGGTGGAAGTTGTGGTAGTGGTGTCGTCCAGGTAGTACAAACCATCAAGCTCAGTTGATGTCCCAATCATCTTCCCCGAACGAAGGTTTTGAATCAGACAATAATTGTTGAGAAAAATGGTGAGAAAAAAAATAATGTTTTGTGAGTTTGCTAATGGAAATTAAATTAAGATTAAAATAAGGAATACAAAGAACATCATGCAAGGTAAAAACAGAAGAAAAAGTCACGGTGTCAATGTGTGTAACAACAACAAGTGTACCATCAGGAAGCCCAATGGTTCGATTGTGGATGGGTTTGGAAAATGTGAATAAATGAGGGTTATGAACTATATGATCAGTGGCACCGCTATCAAGGATCCAAGATGAACGAGAGCCATGAGATTTGAGAGAGAGTACTTTACCTGTCAATTTTGTAATAGAAAGGTCATTACCAATATTATGAGCCTTGGACTTGTTGTTGGTCAACAAGGCCATGATTTGTTTGTACTGTTCTGAAGTGAATGGTAAAGGATTGGATGGTTGCACATCCGAAGAAGTAGACACATTGTTGCCTCTAGAACGATTTTTTTTTAAAATGTTGTTGTTTAGCGGGATCGGCTTTCTTAAATTTCCCATAATAATCGACGGTGTGGGCTTTCAATCCACAATAATCACAAGTGAATGAGAACAACGGTCAATAGCAGTATGACCTACCCTGTCACATGTTCCACACTTGACGTGGGGATTAAAGGGCTTTCGGGGTCCTCCCGATTTGTTAGTGTTGCGTGCACCTTTGGGATCAATATTTCGCATGGCAAAAGCTGCAGCATCAGGTATGGTGGGTTTGCTAGTGGAGATTTCTTGTTGGAGTTCGTGATGAAGCACAAGGGAGTAAACATTGTTGAGTGGAGGAGGATGATCCATCAACAAAATTTGACCCATAACAGAATTGTAGACGTCGGTTAGCCCCATCAAGAAGTTGATCGAGCGTTGAGTGTGGACATATGCAAAAACGGTGTTCATGATGTTGTCAGTGTCTTCAGCAAAACCAACCACAACATCCAATTCGTCCCAGAGAGCCTTCAATTTGGTAAAGTATGCACTCACATTCATCGTCCCTTGAGTGCATCCATGGATTTTCAGATTCAATATGATAGATTTGCACGTAATTAGTTTGTTCATACCTTTCTTTCAAATCAGCCCATACATTATAGGCTAATTCACAGTACTGGACACTTGCCTGGAGGTCAGGTGAGATGGCGTTGATGAGCCATGATTTCACCAAGCTGTTGTCACCATCCCATTATAGTAGTTCATCATTTTTGGCTTTGTCGTCGGGTTTCCTGATAGATCTATCAACAAAACCCAATTTATTTTTGGCTTTGAAAGCCATGGTCATCGTTCAACTCCATATGTTGTAATTGGTAGAAATAAGCGGTTGTGAAATAAGAACCACTTCAGATTGATCAGAGTGGTGAAGAAAGTACGGGTAATGAGGATTGTCGTATGGTGAAGTGGTGATGTTGGAACCACTGCTTGTATTGTCGCCCATGGTGGCGGCGGCTACGTAGTGTACTGATGGATCTGACTGAATTAGGGGATGTTAATAGCTTGGTCTTTTAAAATTAGTTGGTGTACTGGTGGATCTAACTGGTATTCTTTCAATCTTACAATTTTTTTAGCAGAGAAATGAGGGATTCACGATCTTTTGTGCACAATCGCTCGTCACCAAAAATACAAAAAATCGAAGATGAAGATCGAAGAACAAACGTATTGGTATCGAAAAACGAACGTATTGATATCGAAGATCAAATATGCAAAATTGTTGTTATATTGATGTGTTATAATAGAACAATTTAGTTGCAGAGATGGAACAATTCAGTTGCAGCAGCAACAAAAATAAGAATTAGCCAGTCGAGCTCAATTCACGCACAGCCAACCAAGCTCAATTCCCTGCGAATCGAAGAGTGTTCATTCACTCACTGATCAGCTTGATCCATCTGAACAACATGTGAAGTTGGACTTTGTTTCATCTAATATCAATAAACTAGATTCTTAGTTGCGTTGGTTCGTGTGAATGCTGTTGCAGAAAACGTAAAAAATAATAAGAGCTCGGGGTGGGGGAGAAAAAAGAGATGCTAGTGCGGTGGCTAGGGTTTACCTCGCTCTGATACCATGAAAATAAAATATTCGTAGAATTGTATTGAATTGTTGTATAATTCATTGACTAAATACAAGCTTATATAAGCTAAACCTTGTGGAAACAATAAACCTAAGACTTCTTATTCTATTATGTCTTTCCTAACATATTCTATACTGACTTTCCTATTCTGTAACATATGTAGACTTTCTTTCTTTAACAAAAATCCACTAAAAATGCAGATCAAAGATAAAAGGCTTTGTTGCGATTGTCGCCATCATCATGAGAAGAACTTGTCGGTCTTCGCATTAAGAACAATCTGCCTTAATGCTCCAATGGGAGCTAATACCATCAACAAAACTCCAAGAATGATACAAACCTGAAAAATGTGCAAACCAATAATTGATTAGTTTAAAATTATATATATTAAAACATGGTAGAAATATATTGCGATATGTGCTAATTTTAAAAAAATAAAAATGAAGGACATACCCAGTTTATTGTCCACGATAAGTTGAACCGTCTAGGTTTATAGAGAATGAGTCACATAACGCAGAGGAGTCGTGAAGAGGAAAAGAGAATAGAAGTTTAAATTACTAACAATTTGCAGAAGTTGTAGGTCGTAGAGGCAAATAAATGGTAAAATCTTGCATAAAATACTGTAAAGAGGCAAAGTTTATAATCGAGGCCATCAATTGTTGGTGGAGTACTTTTTCTTTTTTGAAAGGCAAGTGTGCCGCCGGTGGTTATAGAACCCAAGACGTGGGCGTTAAACCACCACAGCCTTAACCATCCAACCAAGCTATCATTGGCGGTGGAGTACTATCTACAAACCATAACAAACAAACAAAAAGTGAATGAAAGAGAATTTTACTTACAAAAATATGTGGTTAGAGCAAAAGTGAATCCTCCAAGGAACCCAAAAAGCTCTCCGAAGAATGGAAAGTAAATAGTAATGAACATTGTAAATGTTGATTGCTATACTACACCAAATGAGCAGTTTTGTAACAACTCCTGAATAGTATCACTTTTTTAATGTAACAGTCCACCAAACAATTTCAAGTCAAAACTAAATTCAGACAAAATTTTAAAAAATAATTTCACAAATAAAGTGATACAATAAATTGGATCACTTCATTTGTGAAACTGTTTTGTGAACTGTTACAGCTCAACGGTGATACTTTTTTTTGAGGTTGTTACAAATGTCAATTAGTGTGATACAAGAGAATAGGTAAATGTTCAACAACTTAAAAGATAAGGGAAATTGTTTGCTCAATTTCCATAGAACTTGTTTATGAAGACAATTGCTTACCAACGTAAAGAGAGCAACCAAATGTTGAGGGAAACTAAGTGGATAATGTTAGAAAATTCCCTTAAGATGGATCTACATAGTTCATATTATTATATGTTGTAGAATGTCGAACTATAGGTTAGTGGTGTTTGATTAGACCCGATTAGTTGTGATCATTAAGAAACAAGACTAAGGTCATAAACACATTTCTAATTACATATTTTATATTTTAACATTTATTACTAAATTGAGTATGGAGGTTATTTATGTGTAGATGTCAATTTAAGTCTCATTATAATTCTATTTTGATGATGGGCTAATAATAAAATTAGGGTTTTATATATACTGTTGAGATCCCCATACCAAACATAATTATCTATCTCATAATTTTCTATCTGGTTTGTTAAACATAAGATAAAGGTTTTGGAGGTGGAAGATCTCTCTGATGCATGTTGCTAGTTCGTGAGGATTGCTACAAGGATATTCTTCATCAATTGCAACTTCAAGTGCGCATTGATTGAAGTTTTTAGGTGAGAATGTGTGCTACAATGTAACTATATAGTCTATAAATAGGCTCTCTCTTTTGGGTTGGAAGTAGCATCATTGCTCTCAACTGGTGTTTTGTTGGATCAACAACGTTTCGTCATGTGTCTCTTCTTGCCTCATGCGTAACATTTGTCCACAATTTTTTTTTTACTTTTCTTGCAATTATTTGAAGTTTCCTATGGATGAGAGTCTCCCTCTCCCAGATGACTTTTCGCTTTGTCACCATCCTTTTTAGAGTCACTGTCAGTATGTTTTTTGAAATTGCATCTATTTTGTCGGTGTGTGCTCCTCCTCACCCTTCAACGAGACTTCTCCCATTTGCTCAACTATAGATTATTCACTACAAGAAAACATATGTTTAGCGACGGTTTCCAAAAGTGTGTAGCGACGGTTTTAACCGTCGCTACATAATACAGCGACTGTTGGCCAACCGCTGCTAATAAAGGCGTCACAAGAGCATTCGGCGGCGTTGTTTTGCAACCGCTGGCATAACCGTCGTTGTATGTTATTTAGCGACGGTTAGTAGTAACCGTTGGTAAACCCGTCGCTAAATACCATATAGCGACGGGTGCTAACCGTCGCTAAATATGGGGCAAGAATTGACGTTTTATAATATGATGCGACGGTTCTTAACCGCCGCTATAGTCCGTGGCGCCTACAACGGTTTATACCCGCCGCCAAATTCCAATTGGTAATTCTTTTAGTGACGGTTAAAACCGCTGCTAATGCCTGTCATTATTATCATGATAATTCTATTATGCGCACTAGAAATATGTAAACAATCTGTAAACAACCTACAATTTTACACAACTATTTTATATCGAAATCATTAAAAAAAAACTTGACTTCAACTATATTGTCATCAACTTTAACAAAAAAAAACCTATATTATCATCAAAGTTAACAATATATCAAAGCTAGTACATGTAGAATTTCTTGAAGTTTGATAGTTAAAATCAAATTTACTACAGCTGAAATTGTACCATGTTCTTGAAAGAAGTTAGACAATGATATGGAGAGTGGAGTCGATGAAGATTCTCATTATATTATTTTGACTAAGTGATGAGGGCCTTGCAGTTGCTGGTGAATCTTGCCCACTTTCTTCGTCTTGTGCCTGAAAATGATGAGTCAACAATATTACTCTAAACTTGAACCAAATTACAATAATTAATTGATTTATATTTAGCAAGTAACCAATATCATTGTTAACTAATATATATTAAAATAATGTAAAGGCAAAGAAACATACGGGTGTAGTGAATAATCTTGCAAACTCAGCAGGCACATTTCCATCCAACTTCTGAAAAATGTATGTAAATGCTCCCTCATATCCCTTCCTCTTTAATTTCTTTGTCTCTAACTGTTACTCCAGCTGGTGAACTCTCTGTTGCACTTGAAGATCAGTGTTTTGCGTTGGTTGTGAGGACATGTTGTTTTGTTTATTGCCAGTAAGAAATCTAAAACATGTTGTTTTATTTGCAAACATGCCAGTAAGAAATCTAAAACATGTTGTTTTGTTTATTGCTAAATACATGATAACATGCTTATGAGAAAGATACAAAAGTTAGATATACCGTGAGGGATATGGAAGAACTAAGATGATGGACAAATCGAACGAGCGCGAGAGACCACCAACAGTCACTTCTTCCTCCTCCTTCTTCCTCCTTCGTTTCTTCCTCGAAATACTAGTCTAAGTTAAATAATTCAGTTAACTGAATATTACGTGGAAAAAAAAAGGAAGTGAAAATAAATTAGAAAGTTAAAATAAATTAGTTAGGTTTGGAGTTGCTCTTTGTGAAATCAATACCTGCTATGAGATTTGAAGATTCTAAACCAGCTAGATAAAGAGCCTCTTTCACCTAAGATGCAAATAAGATAGACATGTCTGAGTCCCTTGTCTATAAATTTAGATTTCAAATGCAGATTATTATGTGGAAGAAACAGACAACTTCATTTAAATTTAGATTCCAAATGAAGTGGGAACCTCTAAATACACATTGAAACAGACAACTTCATTTAAATAACAGAGAAATTCTCCAACTACATGAAAGTTAATTAATTGGATGATATATAAATATCAGTTCTATCATTTCTTGGCAACTTGATAAAGGTCTTGAAAGAGGTCTTGTTAGTTCTAGAAATAAAAGGGAGCTTACTTTCAGTTTCTCAACTAACTAATGAGTATCCTTGTTTATGCTAGAGTCCTTAATATAACCTCTGAACTCAGATCTAGAAAATGTGTCTAGGTCATTTTCTTCTGAAAATGATGACTGGACTAGTGTAACACATTCAAAGATTTCAGTATACAATAATTTCCATATCATGAAAATAAAAGATAATGCATATGCTTTGCCATGACATGTGAAATCAGATTGCATACTATTACATACACTGAACAATTGTATCAGGTATCTTTTCATTATTGTATCAAGTATCCTAAGTTGCAATATCTGTATGGTGCATTGATCATCTCATCTGGAAACAACTGTTAATACTATTACATATTCGGTAAAAAAAAACTGAGCTACAACCAATATGAACTGTGCAATGGGTTAGCAAGGAGCCAGAAAAAGAACAGTCAACACAGAAAGTAGCAATAGTGGTTTCAGCATACTCAAATCGATTTACCTGTTGAAGATTTCAGCATATAGTGATTTCTAAATGACAATGTTGTTTTGTTCACCAACAATCACTTCTTCCTCCTTATTCCTCCTTTGTTTCTTCCTCCATCGTTTCTTCTTCCAAACACAATTCTAGCTAAGTTAAAAAAAAGAAAAAAAAGAAAAGAATAGGAAGTTAAAATAAATTAGAAAGTTAAAATAAATTAGTTAGGTTTGGGGTTGAAACCTCATCCATTAGATGGTATTAAGATCTAAAACACAATCAAGATTTGTTAATTGCACCCCATTTGCACGTTTTTCCACTACGCCGAATTTGGACCAAGCATATGACGACAATCAGCACAGCTGCAATTAACCACAACCGTCGTTAACCAATATTATTTGGCGACGGTCAACGAAACGTCGCTAAATTCCCATTTTCTTGTAGTGATTGACTGGTAAGCAAAATTTTAAACAACAAGTGATGGTTCTGTACTACGACAATGAAGCCTCGATATTCAGGTCTCAAACCATTGATAATTATTATTTTTATCCCGATTTCCCCAATAGGAGTCATCGGATCTAATTCTAAAATTTCGCAATATATCAACTTCATCTTATAAAAATACTAGGCATCGTCATGCCGCGTTGCACCATCGATAGCAGTTCATTTTCGAGAAGTTTTAGTCTTGTATCATTCATCTTTGAAATGGTGTAACAAAAGTGTCTCATGCTTCTTTCGGTGTTTTGGCATATCTTAGATGTGCTCCAATATTTCTTCTTCACTTGTGATATTTAAGGCAAATATAGCTTTACCCACTTTAATCTTCCATATCTGCAAAGTATCATTAGCGTTTTCTACTGGTTGTATAATTTCACTACCATCGACGACCTCCCAAAGGTCTTGGCCTTGCATATAGGACATCATATACGTCGTTCACGTGTTGTAATTTTGGTTGTTGAGCTTCTTGATCTTTCCAACGACGAAAATCACCAATCGTGTCGGCAAAATGTTGATAATACCGAACAATGTTCATTTTCAGAATGCAAACTTGTAAACTACAAATTTCTCACGGTTCAAGAAAACTCACGACAAAATACAAGTACCCCACCGTCCCGCTCTGATACCAACTGTTAAGTAAAAATTAGATAACACAGCTCTAAATTTACTAATTTTGGACAGTAACAATTAAACAAATTACTTATATTATATCCACTATAATGTTTTCAAAAAATCACTTACAATTTGAAGAGAAATCAAATAAACACTCAATAGAAAGCTCACAACTCAAACTATAAATACAAAACTCATTGTTTTGATTTGCTCAAAGCTTATTGTTTTGTTTATTTTTTAATGTCTAAACAATGAGAAAATAATACATATTTATAGACTATGTGATTACATTGTAGTCACGCATTTTCACCAACAACTTGATTTCAATATTAAAACAAACTCGCCCAAAAAAACACAAGTACTCGACCGTCCCACTCTGATACCAATTGAAAATTCATAGAATACAACTTTAAATTTACTTAACAACTGGTATCAGAGCGGGACAGTCGGGTACTAGTATTTTGGGTTGAGTTTTGTACTGCAAAAAGAGATTGAAATGAAACATACCAAGATAGACGATCGAGTTGCATACTTATACACAAAAGCAGGGGCGAAGCCACCTTGGAGACAAGGGGCAATTACCCACCCTCAACTTTGAAATTTTCATTAACTTACCTATGAATAATGGGGGTTCACTCAATTAATAGCATTGATTGCCCCCTTAAAAATCATGCATTACTCCACTTTGCCCACTCACACTTCCTTAAATGGTGGATCCATTAGTCCACTAACTCCTATAATAATTGGTTGCCTCAATTCTATTAGAACTTGGACTCCGCCCTTGCACAAAAGGTTTGAATACCAACAAGTTTGAAAATTTTCATCGTCAGTTCGGTATGGTGATAAGATCATAACTGGTGTTGAGGGGAGTGTTAAATATCAACCTCAACCCATTGCCAAGTCCAAACTTATCAACTAGAAAAAATAAAAGCCCAATCTATAGAAGCCTCTCAAATATGGTTGGTGAAGTTGTTAAGTGATAATATGTAGCTACAATATAATTATATAATTTATAAATAGGCCTTTTCTTCTCATTGTTTAGACATTAAAAAAAATAATCAGTTGTAACGACCCTACTTTAACACATAATAAATTTTAATTAATTATTTATTTATTTATTTTATTTAGTTTTGACTTTATTAAATTTGAGGTGACGTCAAGTAATAAGAGGGTGTCAATAATCTTGAGCAAAACCCTAACAGGTAAGGGTTTTGTCTTTAGTGGGATTAAATAGGGGTTTGGGGTTTTCTTTTTCTCTCGCCGCTTAAACAAAAAAACAAGGATGGGTGGATGATGTATGGATGACAAAATGTCATTGTGGAAAAATTCTGAAATATCAAAAGTAAATGATATTGGTAAACCTGGATTTCTGAAAATATAAATCACCTAGAATTTATCACTTAGAACTACCACACCTCTTTTGTTTATTATTTCCCCTCTCCTACTAGAGAAACTAAATGACCAGCGGGTCGTCTTGCAGAGTTGGGACATCCATTTCTTACTAGAGAAACTAAAATAACCTTCGGGTAAGTCTTGCGGAAATGAGGTGAATTGTTATGCCTAAAATAGGATTTGATATTTATCCGTCAAAAATGTGACGTGAGTTTATGCGCATTGATAGCCCAATGGTGGCTTTTGGTACTCATATAGTTAGGAGTATCCGCGATGCATGCCTGTATGTGATGTCCCCACTTAGGCATGGAGGACGGAGTAGTCCTCCTTTATATGAAAGAGGCATACATGCATGTATGTTTGGCACAGAGGTGGTGCGAATGTGGTATCGTCTAAGTGATCATTCCGTTAAAAAGATGAATCAAATTCAAATAAAAATGAATAAACTACGTTTATATTGTTTCTAATCCTTTTTCATGCAAGATGGCAAGTCCACTAATATTTCTGCAGATTAGACTTGCCATAGTCAACTTCCATATAGTAAGTACAAGTAAGTGCATATTTACTTATTAGAATTAAGATATGAATGCCTCGTGGAGGAACTACCTGTGTGTTTTGATTTCTTTATCGTACTATTTTTTCGGTCATATCCTATAATTTCCTTTATTGGTTTTGGAGAATAAAGAGATTTCACATCAGCTTTATTGCTGACCCAAGTGGGCTTTGGCTTCTTGGGTACATTCCTTCGGGAATGTAGCCGACTAGCTTATTTTTCAGGATATAGTAATCTCAGACTTAGAGCATTTCGTACCATACGTGACGAGCATTTCTGGGAGTTGCGCGTTGTTCGAAAGATTTGATCATTTTTATTTGTAGGTGTCAGTTTAATTCTTGTAATTAGAACTCGGAGTTATTTATTATTTTCTGGGAGAGATACATTCGTAAATTGTTGAACTTGTTAGCGTTGGCTATACGAGTTTTAAAATTTTCTTCCTTTTGATGGACTTTCAGATCATTTGTTTTATTTTTCCCTCTATTTGGTAAATTGTGCGATTGATTATTTCTCGTAGATGCCAACTGTTATTTTCGTGAATGACAATTCATGTCCCGACTTTTGGGGAAATGGATAATCCACGTGGATTTTGGGATTTTCGTTTTCTTCGAAAATCGGGGTGTGACAGTTTGGTATCAGAGCACAGTTTACCCTAGGCTAGGGAGAGTGTAGGGGATCCTCGAAATGTGGTTATGGGTAATCTGTAGAGTGTTTTGTGGATCTTATGGAGTGTCTAATCATTTCCATTTTTATTGAAGGATATGGCCGGAAGACATACTCGTCAGAATCCAAATGGGAACGAAAGCGAAAGCAGTGGGAACGTCGTTCCAAATGAGGGTGACAATGAAAATGGAAATGGCCATGGTGATAATACTATTCAGTTGAGTCAGGCTATGATGATGCAGTTGCTACAAGGATTGCAACAGAATAACAATCAAGGTGACCCTTTTGCTAGAAGGGTTAAGGAGTTTGGGACATTGGGTGGTAAGAGGTTTACCAGAGAAAATCCGAGAGATGCAGATGTCTGGGTTCAAAGCTGTGAGACCATTTTCAGGAGGATGCGACTTACTGAAGTCCAAAAACAAGAGTTAGCTGCACATCACCTGGATGGTGCTGCTAGTTACTGGTGGGAGGCTTTACTACCCTCCGTTGATGTTGCGGTTATGACATGGGATGACTTTAAGGATAGGTTTGAGAATAGATTTGTGCCTAATGCAGTTAAGGCGCAATGGGCTGCGGAGTTTAACATGTTGAAGCAGACTGGAAATATGACTGTGGAGCAGTATGTCACGAAGTTTAACGAGTTGTCACGTTAGGCTCCGTATTTGGTAGACACCCCAGAAAAGAAAAATGCCAAATTTATTGGGGGTTTGCATCACTACCTGTCGAGGGCTCTTCTCACCGCTGACAGGGAGAGTTTCGACAGAGTTTTGGATTTAGCATTGAAGTACGAGGAATAGAACAAGATGTATCATGAGAGTAGAGAGAAAGGCAAGGTAAAGTTGGGCGAGGTGTCAGGAAACACTCGTCACCAGGGTGCGTCGCATGATTATCGTGGTGACCGTAGCCGTTTTCGTCCTTATGATCAAGGGCCAAGGGGTCAACAGTTTCAGAACCAGAAATCTCAAGGTGGGTACCAAAACCAACAACAGGGAGGAAACCAGTTTCACAGTCAGGGTGGAAATCAGTTCCAGAGACAGAGGTATGATCATTTTCAGAAACAAGATAGTAATCAGCATCAAAGACATAATGGAAACCAATTCCATCGTCAGGGTAGCTAGAGACAAGGTTATCAGGGTCAGCGAAATCAGACTACCCAAACAGCATCGGGGGGACGCACACTGATCTGCTTCACTTGTGGGCAACCAGGTCATCGAATGCGAGATTGCCCTAATGGTAGGAATGCGCCCCAGAATAGGCAAGGTCAACCCACCCAAGGGCGTGTATTTGCCACCTTACCAGATCAGGAAAACTTTCAAGGTACTTTTGATTTTCCTATCTCTAATATGAAGGTGTTATTTGATACTGGTGCATCATACTCTTTCATATCTCGGCGTTTGGTTAATCGAATAATGTTGAAAGTTTTGCCACTTGCTATACCATTATGTGTTACCACCTCTTTAGGAGGCTCAGCGACACTAAATGAACTATGTAGAAATTTTAAGATTTCCTTCCTCAACAAAGTATTCTTTGTCGACTTGATTGTGCTTGACTTTGAGGGCTTTGATGTGATTTTGGGAATGGATTGGTTGCGTAAGAACCTAGTCACGCTAGATTGTGCAAAGAAGATAGTTTCCATTCATGCACCAGGCATGCCCCCTGTTTCTCACACTTGTGGAAATTGAAAAGAGTCAGTAATGTCTAGTTTTCTGTACTTGGTGGGGACGTCAGAGAGAGAGATTCGAGATGTAGAAGTGGTAAGGGATTATGAGGAAGTATTTCAGGAAATTCCCGGCTTGCCGCCTAGGCGAGAAGTTGAGTTCCGAATCGATTTAATACATGGAACCGCTCTATCTCTAAGGCAGCGTACCGGATGGCACCGAAGGAGTTGAACGAGATGAAAGTCCAGTTGGACGAGATGTTGCAAAAAGGGTAATTTTTCTTGGTGTTTTGTTTGATTTGGCCATACTTATTGACATGTTTGTTCATGTTAATGTATATATGTGTAATCCTTTTGAGGTGTGTATGAACCAGGTTCATACGTCCGAGTAATTCTCCGTGGGGAGCACCCGCAATTTTCGTTTTGAAGAATGATGGTACCTTGAGGATGTGTATTGACTATAGGGAGCTGAACAAAAAGACTATCAAAAACAAGTACCAATTGCCTCGAATTGATGATCTTCTTGATCAGTTGAGGGGAGCGGTGGTGTTTTCTCAGTTTGACCTAAGAACTGGATATCATCAGATGGGTATAGAAGAAGATAGTATTCCTCTCACGGCTTTTCGTACGAGATATGGGTTGTATGAGTTTCCAGTCATGCCTTTTGGTTTGACAAATGCCCCGGCCTTTTTCATGGATCTGATGAACCGGATCTTTCGACCATACTTGGACAAATTCGTCATTATCTTTATCGATTTTACTCTCGTAGTGAAGCAGAGCATAGAGAACATCTCAGAACAGTGTTACAGACCTTAAGAGATCAGAAATTATATTAGCAAGTGCCATTTTTGGGAAAAAGAAGTAAAATTCTTAGGGCATGTTGTTTCTAGTCAGGGTATAGCAGTTGATCCTGATAAGGTGAAAGCAGTGAAAGATTGGAAACAACCTACTAATGCAACGGAGGTGAGAAGCTTCTTGGGGTTGGCTGGGTACTATAGACGATTTATAGAGAAGTTTTCTCTTATTGCTGCCCCGTTGACTAAGTTTACCCGCAAGAATGTCCAGTTTATTTGGACCAATGAGTGTGAAAAGGCTTTTCAGGAGTTGAAACACCGATTAACCACTGCGCCCATCCTGACTATCCCAGTGCAGGGTGGGAAGGTGGTGGTCTTGACTGATGTTAGTTGTAGCACCCCGTAATTTTTCTACTTACTGAAAATATTTATATTTTTATGTGATTGTCTTCATTAAGTTATGGGCATACGTATGAGCTATTTGTTTGTCCATGTGATGTGTAGTTTGTTTATTTAAGAATTAATTTTCTACTTACCTTCCTCTACCGAATCTCGGGACGAGATTCTTTTGAGTTGTATATATTGTAATACCCGCCTAATTAAATAAATATAAAAATTTCTTATTTATTAAATTGTGGCGTATGTTGTAATCTCATTTATTGGGAAAAAGATTTTTTGTTTGTCATTACTAAATAAAATAAGGTGTGTGTGTGTGTTTAGCCAAAATTTTGAAAACCCTAATGTTGATGAGTTGTTACCTAAATTGTATTTGGGCTTGGGTTTAGGCTTTTATTAAACTAATAAGTAGGGTTTTTATTTTGTGAAAGAGGGGGTGTATTCGAAAGTTCGGTGGGGGCAAATAGCCACCCACCTTATAAAGAGTAACCCTATTTCTTCATTCTTTCTTTTCTTTTCTCCTTCATTCTCTTTTCTTCTTTGATGGCTGGCAACAAGAGAAAGCTCAAAAAAAAAAAAAAAAAAAAAAAAAAAAAACAAACACCGAAAACGAGAGAGAAATGGAGAGGAGAAATTAGGGCAACAATTTGTTTTCTTTCTTCTCGATCGATCTCTCAACATGGCGAGTTTGAAGTTTTTCTTGTTTGTATTTTCGATCTCTCGCTTTGATTTGTACGCCAGTCAGAGCAGATTCAGGTGTTGCTGAAGGAGGAATAGCATCGTCGGAGGACTCTTCTTTGAAGATCGAATTGGAGCAACTCAAGTCTAAGATCTCTTCTCTAGAATCGAGCATTGAGGAGAAGGCGAGGGAGTTGAAAAGCAAAGATGAGAGATCTGAGATGGAAAGGGATAGAAGCAGGCGATCTGGGGACAGATCAAGCCAGCGAGAGAGAGATCGAATTGATGAAGATGGCCATCGTACCAGAGATGACAACAGAGATAGAACTCTTGATAGGGATAAGGATCGTGAATCTGTATCTGATAAGGTGAAAACACCAGAAAATAAGAAACTTTTGGATGCCAAACAATTAATCGATATGATACCAAAGACAAAGGAGTTGTTCTGGTATGAGATAAATTGAGCAAAGCAAGAGTGGTGAAAGTTAATGGGAAAGAAAAGTTGCGAACATTGGACTGCTATAAGGAGCTTATGAAGTCTCTTGATGATCTCAACATTTCTAATGGGCTGTTTAGTTTGTTCAGAAGATTTTTAAAAACAGAGGATGCATGGATTGTGCAAGATTGATTCAGAAGGTAAGGCAAGGAAAGAGAACAAGGCGATTTCAAGAAGACGATGGTGAGTCTTCTTTCATTCTCTTTATGAGTTCCTCTTTTTGAAATACCCATATCTTTGTTTGTTGATTTTGGTGTGTTTGATGGCTTACTGGCGACTTAGTGTGTTTAGTGGTTTGATGTTGTGATTGGTATTGTCATCTTAGGGAGGTTTGGATGGATTAAAAATTGGGGTTTTTGGGTTCATTTGAAAATGCTGCTTTGTTTCTTCTCTGGGTTCATTTGAAAATGCTGTTTGAAATTTGAGTTTCTCCATCCCTTCATATTTACAGTGAGTTTTTCTTGGATCTTTGTGTTTATGATTTTTGCAAATTTAGATCTTGGTTATGTGGGAATGTGGGAATTGTGTTTATCACAATTTTGATTGTTTCTGTGGGAATGTGGTGTGAGAGTGGTTGGTGATGTGAATCTGGAGTTATATCAGTGGTCTTTGAAGTGAAGTAATTTAATGATAGTGATCATGTTAAGCAAGACAAAGTGTCTTTATCATCTTATATTCATTTTGAGCTCAAAATTTGTTATTTTTAAGTTAAGCAAGCAAACTGAGTGACTTGGAGAAGTTGTATTTGTTTGGAGAACTGTTTTTTTTTTGTAATTATTTCAGGGTGTGGGGTTGGCTAATTTTGAAGCTTTTGTTTTGTGATAACATGTTCTTCCTTTGGTATTGAAGTTTCTGAGATTCATTAGATAATGCATCTAGTTGCTGTGTGAGTTTGTTTTAACTAAAGATCTATGCTCTCTATTATGGAAATATGAAGAGCCTTCAATATAAACATTCTAGGAACTTGTATATGTTGGAGTATAGGGAGTGAATGTGAATACATGGAAGAGAGTCACACATGATTCATTAAAATTTCAAACAGCTAGAATTGTGTAACATATTTCAAAGGAAGAACTGACTCCAATGTGATATATATAGGGTTTTACTAGTTTGCTAGGTTTTAAGCTCAACCTGTCAGAGTTTGTTGATACAACAATTGGTCCGATTCATTAAATGGTTTCTTTGTTATTACTCATATATTAGTATTAAGTAATAGGGTTGGTCATAATAATATTTAGTATATATCGTATGTACCTGGTTGGAATATTCCTTTTAATGAGTAATTCTGTTTCAATTGTTAGTTTATATGTTAAGGCATCTTTGTATGTTAGCAGATTTAACTGAGCACTTGTTTTAGTTTGAGTATTTGTATTGTTATGCGAAGGGGTATGGATATGTATGTTGACAGTGTATGTTTTATATTGATTGTCATTGTCTAATCAATAGATGTGGTCATGATAGGTGGTTTCAAAAGAAAATGTGGATTTTCATAAGGATAGTCAGGGTATCATAATTTGGGGTATAGCCAGTAATGGAACTTGTTTTCTTGTCACGCGTATGTGACTATGTTAAAAGAATGTTTGTGCTTGCGACACACTTGTTTTTCATTCTTTTCTGAAGGAGATGGCAAAATAGATTTTGTCATGTTGTGAATATCACCTTGGTAATGTTTTATTTATATATGGTTATTGTAAAAGGGAATGTGATGTGACGTTAATTGATTTGGAAAAATAATGACTCAAATAAAATACTTGGTAAATGTTCTTTTTCCACAACTCCAGAGAAAAAAAAAAAATGTGAAAAGAAATGAGAATTTTGTATACAGACTTGCTTGTATACGTGTGATATTATTATGGGTATGCAGACTTGCTTGCATATCGGTGCACCGTTCCATGTGAGTTCGGTTGTACGTGTAGAATGCTTGTCAGTGATCGAACTTCGGGTGAGATGACATGACACTCGAGGTGGCACCCCACTTGGGTCATGTACGCTCCGAGTGGCTTCGATGGCAAGGGAGGCACACTTGGGTGAGGTGTGTTCGGCACAGGAGGAGAGTGCGATTGTGGAAAAAGGAGCCAAGAATTAGAAAACAAAATAAATAATTAAATTAAACCATTGAATTGAGCATGCCATGAAATTGTGTATAGATTAATTTAGCTTATACTAGGTTAGCCTTGAGGGAAGAAACTAAATGCTCATTCAACCATTGAATGAGAACTACACGTCTTCCTAAAGGTAGAAAAATGTATTTGTTTAATATTTCAATGATAGTCTAATATGATTATGAATTGTAGTGTTGTTGCATTTATGAGGATTGATAACTCATAAACTTTATTTATTAGTGATAAATGATGCATATTTATTTATTAGGATAATAACACCATTGCCTCATTGAGGAACTACCTGATGGTGTGATTATTTATTGTTTGGTTTATTTTTATCATGTGCGGGTTTATTGATTTTTGGGATGAAGATTTCTCACACCAGCTTTATTGCTGACCCGAGTGAGCTTTTGCTTCTTGGGTACATTCCTTTTGGAATGTAGCCGAGTAGTCTTTCAGGTTTAGAGATTTTGAGCTGCATTACTGGAGTTCCGCTAGTGAGCTAGCCATGCCAGTCTTCTCCGGGTTAGACTTTTTATTCGTTTTAGTTGTTTAGTTGTTGCTGCTATTTGTTTCTGTTATTATTGAATTTTCACGTCCCGAGTTTTGGGGGAAACGGATAATCCTATGTGGATTTTGGGATTTTCGTTTCCTTCGAAAATCGGGGCGTGACATTTTGGTATCAGAGCATTTGGTTAGCCTAGGCTGGGGTAGAGTCTAGGTGATCCTCGGAATGTGGATATGAGAGAGTAATAGTGTGACGGTCTAGAGATAAAGTGACAAGGGTGAACCTTGAACTTTTAGTATGGTTTCTTTTTCTTCGTGAATCTCGAGATGAGATTTCTGTGACTAACTTATTTTAATGTCAATAGTGGATGGCATTATTCAGTGTCGTTTTCTTGTAGCGGTTTGTTATCTTGAATCTTTAGTTAACCCTTTTCGCGAATCTCGGGACGAGATTCTTTTGAGTTGTATATATTGTAACACCACTACTTTTTTTAATGACAATAAAAATTTATGCAACTAAAATTCAATTGAAAATTTTTATTTTAAAATCTTCTTTCGTTTGACAAGTTGCATTTTTGAAATTTCGCTTAACTTTCTTTCCTCTACCGAATCTCGGGACGAGATTCTTTTGAGTTGTATATATTGTAGCACCCCGTAATTTTTCTACTTACTGAAAATATTTATATTTTTATGTGATTGTCTTCATTAAGTTATGGGCATACGTATGAGCTATTTGTTTGTCCATGTGATGTGTAGTTTGTTTATTTAAGAATTAATTTTCTACTTACCTTCCTCTACCGAATCTCGGGACGAGATTCTTTTGAGTTGTATATATTGTAATACCCGCCTAATTAAATAAATATAAAAATTTCTTATTTATTAAATTGTGGCGTATGTTGTAATCTCATTTATTGGGAAAAAGATTTTTTGTTTGTCATTACTAAATAAAATAAGGTGTGTGTGTGTGTTTAGCCAAAATTTTGAAAACCCTAATGTTGATGAGTTGTTACCTAAATTGTATTTGGGCTTGGGTTTAGGCTTTTATTAAACTAATAAGTAGGGTTTTTATTTTGTGAAAGAGGGGGTGTATTCGAAAGTTCGGTGGGGGCAAATAGCCACCCACCTTATAAAGAGTAACCCTATTTCTTCATTCTTTCTTTTCTTTTCTCCTTCATTCTCTTTTCTTCTTTGATGGCTGGCAACAAGAGAAAGCTCAAAAAAAAAAAAAAAAAAAAAAAAAAACAAACACCGAAAACGAGAGAGAAATGGAGAGGAGAAATTAGGGCAACAATTTGTTTTCTTTCTTCTCGATCGATCTCTCAACATGGCGAGTTTGAAGTTTTTCTTGTTTGTATTTTCGATCTCTCGCTTTGATTTGTACGCCAGTCAGAGCAGATTCAGGTGTTGCTGAAGGAGGAATAGCATCGTCGGAGGACTCTTCTTTGAAGATCGAATTGGAGCAACTCAAGTCTAAGATCTCTTCTCTAGAATCGAGCATTGAGGAGAAGGCGAGGGAGTTGAAAAGCAAAGATGAGAGATCTGAGATGGAAAGGGATAGAAGCAGGCGATCTGGGGACAGATCAAGCCAGCGAGAGAGAGATCGAATTGATGAAGATGGCCATCGTACCAGAGATGACAACAGAGATAGAACTCTTGATAGGGATAAGGATCGTGAATCTGTATCTGATAAGGTGAAAACACCAGAAAATAAGAAACTTTTGGATGCCAAACAATTAATCGATATGATACCAAAGACAAAGGAGTTGTTCTGGTATGAGATAAATTGAGCAAAGCAAGAGTGGTGAAAGTTAATGGGAAAGAAAAGTTGCGAACATTGGACTGCTATAAGGAGCTTATGAAGTCTCTTGATGATCTCAACATTTCTAATGGGCTGTTTAGTTTGTTCAGAAGATTTTTAAAAACAGAGGATGCATGGATTATGCAAGATTGATTCAGAAGGTAAGGCAAGGAAAGAGAACAAGGCGATTTCAAGAAGACGATGGTGAGTCTTCTTTCATTCTCTTTATGAGTTCCTCTTTTTGAAATACCCATATCTTTGTTTGTTGATTTTGGTGTGTTTGATGGCTTACTGGCGACTTAGTGTGTTTAGTGGTTTGATGTTGTGATTGGTATTGTCATCTTAGGGAGGTTTGGATGGATTAAAAATTGGGGTTTTTGGGTTCATTTGAAAATGCTGCTTTGTTTCTTCTCTGGGTTCATTTGAAAATGCTGTTTGAAATTTGAGTTTCTCCATCCCTTCATATTTACAGTGAGTTTTTCTTGGATCTTTGTGTTTATGATTTTTGCAAATTTAGATCTTGGTTATGTGGGAATGTGGGAATTGTGTTTATCACAATTTTGATTGTTTCTGTGGGAATGTGGTGTGAGAGTGGTTGGTGATGTGAATCTGGAGTTATATCAGTGGTCTTTGAAGTGAAGTAATTTAATGATAGTGATCATGTTAAGCAAGACAAAGTGTCTTTATCATCTTATATTCATTTTGAGCTCAAAATTTGTTATTTTTAAGTTAAGCAAGCAAACTGAGTGACTTGGAGAAGTTGTATTTGTTTGGAGAACTGTTTTTTTTTTGTAATTATTTCAGGGTGTGGGGTTGGCTAATTTTGAAGCTTTTGTTTTGTGATAACATGTTCTTCCTTTGGTATTGAAGTTTCTGAGATTCATTAGATAATGCATCTAGTTGCTGTGTGAGTTTGTTTTAACTAAAGATCTATGCTCTATATTATGGAAATATGAAGAGCCTTCAATATAAACATTCTAGGAACTTGTATATGTTGGAGTATAGGGAGTGAATGTGAATACATGGAAGAGAGTCACACATGATTCATTAAAATTTCAAACAGCTAGAATTGTGTAACATATTTCAAAGGAAGAACTGACTCCAATGTGATATATATAGGGTTTTACTAGTTTGCTAGGTTTTAAGCTCAACCTGTCAGAGTTTGTTGATACAACAATTGGTCCGATTCATTAAATGGTTTCTTTGTTATTACTCATATATTAGTATTAAGTAATAGGGTTGGTCATAATAATATTTAGTATATATCGTATGTACCTGGTTGGAATATTCCTTTTAATGAGTAATTCTGTTTCAATTGTTAGTTTATATGTTAAGGCATCTTTGTATGTTAGCAGATTTAACTGAGCACTTGTTTTAGTTTGAGTATTTGTATTGTTATGCGAAGGGGTATGGATATGTATGTTGACAGTGTATGTTTTATATTGATTGTCATTGTCTAATCAATAGATGTGGTCATGATAGGTGGTTTCAAAAGAAAATGTGGATTTTCATAAGGATAGTCAGGGTATCATAATTTGGGGTATAGCCAGTAATGGAACTTGTTTTCTTGTCACGCGTATGTGACTATGTTAAAAGAATGTTTGTGCTTGCGACACACTTGTTTTTCATTCTTTTCTGAAGGAGATGGCAAAATAGATTTTGTCATGTTGTGAATATCACCTTGGTAATGTTTTATTTATATATGGTTATTGTAAAAGGGAATGTGATGTGACGTTAATTGATTTGGAAAAATAATGACTCAAATAAAATACTTGGTAAATGTTCTTTTTCCACAACTCCAGAGAAAAAAAAAAATGTGAAAAGAAATGAGAATTTTGTATACAGACTTGCTTGTATACGTGTGATATTATTATGGGTATGCAGACTTGCTTGCATATCGGTGCACCGTTCCATGTGAGTTCGGTTGTACGTGTAGAATGCTTGTCAGTGATCGAACTTCGGGTGAGATGACATGACACTCGAGGTGGCACCCCACTTGGGTCATGTACGCTCCGAGTGGCTTCGATGGCAAGGGAGGCACACTTGGGTGAGGTGTGTTCGGCACAGGAGGAGAGTGCGATTGTGGAAAAAGGAGCCAAGAATTAGAAAACAAAATAAATAATTAAATTAAACCATTGAATTGAGCATGCCATGAAATTGTGTATAGATTAATTTAGCTTATACTAGGTTAGCCTTGAGGGAAGAAACTAAATGCTCATTCAACCATTGAATGAGAACTACACGTCTTCCTAAAGGTAGAAAAATGTATTTGTTTAATATTTCAATGATAGTCTAATATGATTATGAATTGTAGTGTTGTTGCATTTATGAGGATTGATAACTCATAAACTTTATTTATTAGTGATAAATGATGCATATTTATTTATTAGGATAATAACACCATTGCCTCATTGAGGAACTACCTGATGGTGTGATTATTTATTGTTTGGTTTATTTTTATCATGTGCGGGTTTATTGATTTTTGGGATGAAGATTTCTCACACCAGCTTTATTGCTGACCCGAGTGAGCTTTTGCTTCTTGGGTACATTCCTTTTGGAATGTAGCCGAGTAGTCTTTCAGGTTTAGAGATTTTGAGCTGCATTACTGGAGTTCCGCTAGTGAGCTAGCCATGCCAGTCTTCTCCGGGTTAGACTTTTTATTCGTTTTAGTTGTTTAGTTGTTGCTGCTATTTGTTTCTGTTATTATTGAATTTTCACGTCCCGAGTTTTGGGGGAAACGGATAATCCTATGTGGATTTTGGGATTTTCGTTTCCTTCGAAAATCGGGGCGTGACATTAGTGGCACAGGTCTGGGTTGTGTACTGATGCAGAATCAGAAAGTTGTGTCGTACGCCTCATGACAATTGAAGCCTCATGAGAGGCGATATCCTACCCATGACTTGGAATTAGCGGCAATTGTGTTTACTTTGAAGATGTGGCGACACTACCTTTATGGGGAGCATTTTGAGTTGTTCACAGATCACAAGAGTCTCAAGTATTTGTTTTCGCAGAAGGCCCTGAATATGAGACAACAAAGGTGGGGGGAGTTC
This sequence comes from Berberis vulgaris, assembly GCA_963556465.1. Lineage (NCBI taxonomy): Eukaryota > Viridiplantae > Streptophyta > Magnoliopsida > Ranunculales > Berberidaceae > Berberis > Berberis vulgaris. The sequence goes on along the minus strand of OY747132.1, from coordinate 6,237,503 downwards.
ATTAGTAGTTATGATTTTGAGATCCTTTACCACCCAGGTAAAGGGAATGTAGTATCCGATGCTCTCAGTCGGCAACACACTATTATGGCTTCACTCATGGTAGAGGAGTGGAAGTCTCTTGAGGCTATTTCTTCTTGTGATGTTCAGTTTGTACAGGGAGCAAACACGGCTTATGTGGGTAGTTTATCTGTTCGACGTTCTTTGATCAACATGGTTTTAAAGGAACAACATAAGGATTCTCATTTGATGAGCAAATTGGAAGACTTAGTACTCGATAATCTAGATGATTGTCCCTCCAAGTGGTCAGTTGAGTCTGATGGTGGTTTGAGATTTCACGGGAGACTTTGTGTGTCTTTGATTGAGGGATTGAAGAAAGAAATTATGGATGAGGCTCATAAGTCACGCTTTACCATTCACCCGGGAGGCACAAAAATGTATCATGACTTGAAGCGAACTTTCTGGTGGGACGGCATGAAGAAGGATGTGGGAGATTATGTATCACAGTGTTTCACTTGTCAACAAGTGAAGGCCGAGCATCAGCGGCCCTCAGGTTTAATGCAACCACTAGAGATTCCTGTCTGGAAATAGGAAAATATTTCTATGGACTTTATAGATGGTTTACCGAGGACCCGACGAGGTAACGAGTCAATTTGGGTTATAGTTGACCGTTTGACTAAGTCCGCGCACTTTGTTCCGGTTGGTGTGCACCATACTACCAAACAGCTAGCCAGACGATACATCCGTGAGGTAGTTAGGCTTCACGGAGTACCAGTGTCCATTGTGTTTGACAGAGATCCCTTGTTTGTAGCTGAGTTTTGGGAGAGTTTCCAGCGACTCATGGGGACGAGACTAGATTTGAGTACAGCTTATCATCTTCAGACTGGTCGTCAGACGGAGCGGGTGAATCAGGTTCTAGAAAATATGCTTCGGGCATGTGTGCTCGATTTTGGAGGTAGTTGGGAGGATTATTTACCTATCATAGAGTTCGCTTATAACAACAGTTACCATTCTAGTATTGGCATGGCCCCGTTTGAGGCTTTATATGGGAGGCCTTGTCGAGCACCATCCTGTTGGGTGGAGGTAGGCGACACAGTCTTGTTGGGGCCAGAGATGGTTAGGGAGACATCGGAGAAGGTGCAGATTATTAGAGAGCGGATCAAAACTGCTCAAAGCCGACAGAAGAGTTATGCCGATCGAAAGCGTAAGGCAATAGAATTTCAGGTTGGGGACCTTGTTTTTCTTAAGGTTTCACCTATGCGCGGTGCATTGAGGTTCGGTAAGAAAGGGAAGGTAAGTCCTAGATGTGTGGGACCATTTGAGATCCTTGCTCGGGTAGGGAGTTTAGCCTATAGACTCGCCCTGCCCCCGAGCTTATCAGCTGTTCATGATGTGTGTCACATCTCCATGCTGAGGAAGTGTGTGAAGGATCCTGTTGACATCGTTCAACCCACAGAAATTGAGATTAATGACGACCTCACCTAAGTAGTACGACCGATCAAGATTGTGGATCGTGATGTGAAACAACTCCGTAAAAGGATAGTGAATCTGGTGAAAGTCCAGTGGAGTGAAAAAGAGAATGATGTAACTTGGGAGCTAGAGGATAGAGTAAGACAGTTGCACCCGAAGCTATTCATCCAGTGAATCTCGGGACGAGATTCCTTTTGAGGTGTGTATAATGTAACGACCCTACTTTAACACATAATAATTTTTAATTATTTATTTATTTTATTTAGTTTTGACTTTATTAAATTTGAGGTGACGTCGAGTAATAAGGGGGTGTCACTAACCTTGAGCAAAACCCTAACAGGTAAGGGTTTTGTCTTTAGTGGGATTAAATAGGGGTTTGGGGTTTTCTTTTTCTCTTGCCGCTTAAACAAAAAAAAAGGAGAAGAAGAGAGAGAGCAAGAAGGGAGAAAGAAAGAGGGAGAAAGAGAGAGAAAACCAAGAGAAAAAGACAAGGGATAAGAAAAAAAGAAAAACAACAACTGGGAGTCTCTTTATTTCTTTCATCTTTTACTGTGATTTGTTTCTTTTTGTCCTTTTCTGATTTTTGCATAAAGTTGAGAATGTTGTGTGCATGATTTGATTCGAGATTTGTGAGTTATGATCTCTATTTTCTTTCTTTTCATGATTTTGTCAGATCACTCTTATGTCAGATTCACACACTGTAAAGAATGAAAGTTGTACTCATCCTCATGTCAGATTTTTCTGAATTTTTTTCGATTTGGACCCAAATGTATTCATTCTGACGAGAAGAAATAAAGAAACCAAACTATCATGTCAGATTTTATTCAACGAAATAGTTCCTGGGTCCCACTGCAGAGTCAATTCCTATGGTTTTATATGCAATTGGGAAATTCTAGTCAAATCCTATGGTGTCATCCTATGGTGTTATCCCACTGGGTCCCACTGCAGAGTCAATTCCTATGGTTTTATATGCAATTGGGAAATTCTAGTCAAATCCTATGGTGTCATCCTATGGTGTTATTCCTGAGTCCCACTGCATCATCAATTCAATGGTGTTATGTTATATGCTCACAAAAACCAATAAAACTTAGTTTGGACAATATGATGGAACCTGCATTCTTTTAGAGTTTTCATGAGTTGACAAAACTCTGAGAACAGACCTTTGTCTTGATTGACTTCCACTTCATCTAGGAAGTCCAAAACATCTTCCTTTGAGGTTTTTGGTTTTGGACGTTGGTGATAAGAATGAGGTCTTCATAAACAAATTAGTCTCTGGGTCCCACCGCAGAATCAAATTCATTTCTGCATGTAGATATATTTGGATTTGAACTTATTTTGGGGTTATCTTAAGGATGCCCCAGGCTTTCCTGATTTGTGTATTGTTGTTAACTGTGTATCTTGGTGTCAATTGGATGCTTTAATGTATGAGACATGTAGATTGTTTCAGAACAGTGAAAGAATATTTTTATAAAACTGCTTATGTGTTGGCAATGTGTCAAATGTTATGCTTCCCCACAAGAATGGGTGGATGATGTATGGATGACAAAATGTCATTGTGGAAAAATTCTGAAATATCAAAAGTAAATGATATTGGTAAACCTGGATTTCTGAAAATATAAATCACCTGGAATTTATCACTTAGAACTACCACACCTCTTTTGTTTATTATTTCCCCTCTCCTACTAGAGAAACTAAATGACCAGCAGGTCGTCTTGCGGGGTTGGGGCACCCATTTCTTACTAGAGAAACTAAAACAACCTTCGGGTTAGTCTTGCGGAAATGAGGTGAATTGTTATGCCTAAAATAGGCTTTGATATTTATCCGTAAAAAATGTGACGTGAGTTTATGCGCATTGATAGACCAAGGGTGGCTTTTTGTACTCATATAGTTAGGAGTACTCGCGATGCACGTCTGTATGTGATGTCCCCACTTAGGCATGGATGACGGAGTAGTCCTCCTTTATATGAAAGAGGCATACGGGCATGTATGTTCGGCACGAAAGTGGTGCGAATGTGGTATCGTCTAAGTGATCATTCCGTTAAAAAGATGAATCAAATTCAAATAAAAATGAATAAACTACGTTTATATTGCTTCTAATCCTTTTTCATGCAGGATGACAAGTCCACTAATATTTCTGCAGGTTAGACTTGTCATAGTCAACTTCCATCTAGTAAATACAAGTAAGTGCATATTTACTTATTAGAATTAAGATATGAATGCCTCGTGGAGGAACTACCTGTGTGTTTTGATTTCTTTATCGTACTATTTTTTCGGTCATATCCTGTAATTTCCTTTATTGATTTTGGAGAATAAAAAGATTTCACACCAGCTTTATTGCTGACCCAAGTGGGCTTTGGCTTCTTGGGTACATTCCTTCGGGAATGTAGCCGACTAGCTTATTTTTCAGGATATAGTAATCTCGGGCTTAGAGCATTTCGTACCATACGTGACGAGCATTTCTGGGAGTTGCACGTTGTTCGAAAGATTAGATCATTTTTATTTGTAGGTGTCAGTTTAATTCTTGTAATTAGAACTCGGAGTTATTTATTATTTTCTGGGAGAGATATATTCGTAAATTGTTTAACTTGTTAGCGTTGACTATACGAGTTTTAAAATTTTCTTCCTTTTGATGGACTTTCAGATCATTTGTTTTATTTTTCGCTCTATTTGGTAAATTGTGCAATTGATTATTTCTCGTAGATGCCAACTGTTATTTTCATGAATGACAATTCATGTCCTGACTTTTGGGGAAACGGATAATCCTACGTGAATTTTGGGATTTTCGTTTTCTTCAAAAATCGGGGCGTGACATCAGTGCAAAGCAATAAACTTCTGTGTTCATAGTTTGGGTGTTTGAGTTGTGAGTTTTCTATTGAGTGTTTATTTGATTTATCTTCAAGTTATGAGTGTTTTTTGAAAAGTTTCTAGTTGATATAATACAAGTAATTTGTCTACTTACCTAATTTCTCCATTATTTCCATTTCATTTAAAAGAGATGGGGTCAACACAACTATTGGGTTTTGATAATGGGCCTATGCCAACATAATTCAATATCTCTTCAATATTTATTTTTTATACTTTTGTTTAATAGTTCTATTGTTTAACTAAAGATATCATCAGATAATAACAAATTCGCCTAAGATTTGCATTGCCTTGGTTGTTTGTAATTATCACATGGACATATTTGCTCCTATTCAAATCTCGGTTAGATTTTTTAATTTGAATCTTATCCAGCACAAGGGTGGTCTTCTAAAACTCTTTGATATACTATTTCTTACTTTTTCATACTCTGATATATATATATATGTAAGGTGGATAATGTAACTGACATCTAAGGTAGACAAAATAAGCGGCGTTCACCTTGATTGAAATGCGTGGATAAACTATTATCTAAATTGCCCAATAATCCGATGAAATTACTACTCATAAAATAAACAATAATTCAATACAATCAGGGTGGGCACGGTCTGAATCAGTTACAAATTTGCAGGAATCTAATTCGAACAATATAAATTTAACGGATCCGGTCATATCCGAATTTCCTTATTTTGAACATTGAGACCGAACCTAAGTCGAACCGTTTAGAACGTTTTGATTCCTACAATTTCAATCTACTGTTTAGACGATATTATAAATTCATCAATAATATTACTAATTGTCTTATTAGACAATAAAATGTGAGCATTGAAACTTACAATAATTGATCATCAATATAGCATTATAAACAGTTTGAGAAACCAAACTCATCAACCCAACACTATCACCACCATAAATAAGGTCCAATCTCCCAGCAACCTATAATCCAAAAAAATACCTAAATGATAAAACAATTGCATAAGGGGTTATAAAATTAAACAACAGTTGAGACATTAAACAACAATTAAGACATTGAAATTTATTAGATACAATACCATTAAAATATCTAAAACTATAAGATAATTGAGTTTAAAAATGCTACAAAGTTTTCCAGTATTTGTTTATGAGAAGAGTACAAAGTTGTTTTTGAGTATCTATCATAACCTAGGCTATATAGAATTTTAAATTCCAAAACCCACGCCTATTGCAAACAATTCAATGGATTTCTTGTGCTGATTTGTGAATATTAATTATTTTCACTGTTATTGGGAATTATGTTCAACAAAAAAGAAAGCTTGGGATTAATAATTCTGAATATTGTAAATAGATGACAAGATTAACTATAAATTATTTACAGTTTTGGGAGAAGTTTTCACTTGATATGTTTGACACTTCGTAGCACACTCCCTTTGAAAATGGCTTAATTAATTGTCTGTTAGGGGTGGGTATGATACAAGATGGATATCATCCCTATCACATCTCATTCATTTAGAATCGGAATGGGATAAACCTCATCCCGACCTTGTCCCATTACAAACGGGTTCGGGATGGGATGAACATGTAAAACACTCTAACCTTAATTTAGAGTATTATTTTCATCTAGTCTACCCATTATGTATCGAGATTCATGTTTTATCAATTTTTAAAGCAATGTTGAATGTTCTAGCTACTAGTTGAACAAGTGTTTATCTAAACAAAGAATACAATGAACATGTGAAAGTGACAAACTTGTTCAAATGATCTATTTCTTAGTGAACATGTGAAAATGAACATGTGAAAGTGACAAACTTGTTCAAATGCATCCATAGTGAAAATAACATGATAGAAAATGTGAAAATTTTGTGATGTAAAAATATGGAAAATGTGTTTATATGTCATAACAGTAAATTAGTAGAATACAAGATTATGTTAATTGATATAGTTATGACCAAAGGCAATTAGTAGAATACATGAATGTTTTTTTTTATAGAACAATACTAATGATTTGAGAGTAACATACTAATCCAATTTCGGGACGGGACAGAATGGGCTGGATTGAAAATCTCTATCCCGATCCCATCCCACTCAAGATCAAGATAGATTTGATCAATCCCAAATGGACTCGAAAAAATCGAGACGGGACGAAATTTGGATCACGAAATGGGATGCCCACACTAATTACCTGCAATCTTATTTATCATTCAACAGTTAAATGTAGTTGCTTACTTGCTTGTTCCACTCAAGTTTCTTACATTTATTACTATTATTTATTACTATTATTTTTTTATTTGAGATTGTTGCATAGCCTCAGTATGCCACCATTGAAGGGAAGTTGAATTCGAGGTGGCAGTCTGCAACATTTTTCCGGACTTATGCGATTTGATTCCTTTTACAACTTTAACAGTCACATTGAAGCCATCCAGATAGGTGGTGAGGCCTGTGTTTATCCTTTTCACCACTTCTATTGCCAAATTGTTTCCATTCTTCAATTCTATTTTTGGGTTATTCAGTGTCATAGTAGTTTGGCCGATGACGATTTATCCCAATGACCATGAGCTTATCACAAATGGGGACTGAAATAGGTTGTGTAAAAGGATCATGATGTATACTTTAAGCGTACTATGTTTCTTTGTTAGGTGTTAATTGGATCGGTAATGGGGATAGGAAAAAGCTTCACAAATGCTCGTGAGTACTAATGAGATAAGAAAGCATAATAGACTTTTGAGACAATGTTATTCTTTGTATGAGTTTGTGACATTCTGGGAAAAATGGAAGTTTAAGAATGGAGTGTTCATATGACTTTATTATTTGATACCTCTTAGAATTGGCGTGTGTTTTTATTTATGGATGACATAGATTTGAACAAGTATCTTCATGCATCATGCCATAAGATGACGATTTTTTCTGAAGTTAATTTTCCACTTCAGAAAAAATCGTCATATATTTATGGCGTGTGTTTTTATTTATGATTTTGATGTTTTTGCAATTTTAGCAAATGTTTTGGCTAGGCCTGGTTTTTCGGATTCAGTCCAAGGTACTGGGATAGAATGTGGCTTAGTTATGTTATCACTACAAATGGCATAAAGGGATCACCTATAGAGACTTTTTAGCATAACTCTTAATGAACATGCATGCCTCCTTGCTAAATCTGCAAGGGAGATCCTAGGTATAACAACAAGCTGGTCCTGAGAGGTTTAGAGGTTCGATGAGAATTTAAAAAATGTGAATTCGTTCTAAACTTTGGCTGTAAACAATTGAAACTAAAATCAAAATATGTATATACTTGGGGCCACATGATGTGAACCCACAACAACATGACAATGTGATTTGAATACATTAACTTGTTTTTCAAAACAAATTGGATTTTGGAATTAACTATTAAACACCACCCCTAGTCGTGCTAGGCACTAGCCTAGTATATCTCACATTTTCAAAACTAAACTAAGTTATATGACAATGACAGGACCACCATTGTGGTTGTTGCATTACAAGATTAGTTATGTGATGTAAATATCTTTAAAAGGACTTGCCATCTATTAGTGTGATTTTCACTATAGTTCCCTCCTACATTCAATTTTGATTGGATTTACTTCCTCTCCATGGTGAATCTTGATGGAATGACCAAATGATATGAGCACTATGTGAAAGGCTTTCTTGGGGAGCGCCAAAGGTACGACCCAACAACTAGAGTGGCAGGGTAAAGGCATGGATACAAAGGAAAACTGAATGGTCGTGCCAACGACACGAGTATACACTGGGAGATAACATAGGTGTAAATTTTGGCTGGTTAAAATCCCTTTAAGAAAAAGGCAACGAATACTCCACACCACCTAAAGTACTATCCTACACCACCAAATTAACTTTTTTCTCTCCCACACCACTTACTTTATTTTTCACCACCACTTCTCTCCCACACTACTAATAAAAACTCAAAATTTAAAATTTTATCTCTCCTCCCCTCTCTTCATCTTCTTTTCTTCCATTTTTCTCCTTCCTCCCTCCATCTCTTATCCATCAGACACCGTCATCATCACCACCACCTCGCCATCACCACTTATCTCCCTCTTTTCTTTATCAAACACCACCACCATCACCCCCCACCACCTCTCTCACCCTCGTTGTCTCTGAAAATAGGATATTATCTATACTTTAATTCAACTTATATGCTCGATCGAAACTGATTCTCGAGCTCATCAAAACACAAAAATTGTAGTACTCTGAGTTATCTAATAAACACAATTTGAATCACTTGAAATATTTTGAAATGAGCAAGTTATGGTCATTTTACTAAAGTCGCCCAAATCTGTCTCGCAATAAAAATGAGGCGGTGTCCCTGACTTTCGACCAACTTATATACTCGATCGAGATCGATTATCAATCTCATCAAAACATGAAAATTGTAGTACTATGAGTTATCTAGTAAACACAATTTGAATCACTTGAAAATGTTTTAAATGAGCAAGTTTTGTTCATTTTACTAAAGTCGCGCAAATCTGTCTTACAATGAAAATGAGGTAGTGTCCATGAGTTTCGGCCAACTTATGTGCTCGATCGAGATCGATTCTCAACCTGATCAAAACACAAAAATTGTAATACTCTGAGTTATCTAATAAATACAATATGAATTACTTGAAAATGTCTTGAAATTTTACTAAAGTCATGCAAATCTGTTCATGTTCGTCCAGAACAATGCGAGGTTTTTGCAAAAACTCACATTGTTCTGAGCGAGCAGGATATTCTTTTCGAATAGATTTGCGTGACTTTAGTAAAATAGTCATAACTTTCTCATTTCAAAACATTTTCAATTGATTCAAATTGTGTTTATTAGATAACTCATAGTACTACAATTTTTGTGTTTTGATAAGCTTGAGAATCGGTCTTGATCGAGCACATAATTTGGCCAAAAGTCAGGGACACTACTCTGTTTTCATTGCGAGACAGATTTGCGGTAAAATGACCATTACTTGCTCATTTCAAAACATTTTCAAGTAATTCAAGTTGTGTTTATTAGATAACTAGGATTACTACAATTTTTGTGTTTGATGAGTTTGAAAATTAGTCTTAATTGAGGGTTTAAATTTGTTGAAAGTTACCATATTTTTATGCTACTATTTTTTTTCAAAAACAGTTTTTTGGGTGGTGTGGGTTTGTAAGAAAAAAAAAAATTGGTACGAATCGGATGAGCGAAATTTGGGCCCAGCCCACTCAGTCTCGCTCTCGCAGCCCAATATGACTGCCAATTTTCCCGCCACATGGAAGCAAGTCTCCCGCCATAATTTCATCTTCTTCTTCGCTTCATCTGATCTCTCCGCCAACTCTCTCTGCTGAATCCAAAACCCTAATTCGCTCGTTCGTTCTCCATGGAAGAAGAGATCAAAGCAGAGTTCGAAAAGAGAAAATTTTCTCTCAACCAAGAAGACGAAATCTTGAAGAAATGTAAAGACTTTCTTGATTTCTCACTCTCTCTCTTCTTTACCTTCTCTTGTCACAATCTCTAACTCTCTCTCTCTCGCTCGCTTTGCTCTGCAGGTCTCACTTTCTGCATAAACTTCAAGCTAAAGCCTTCCGATCTCGTCACAAACTGGGAGGTTTACTGCCTGAATAGGTACCAATCAAAATCAGCCTCACTTCATTTCTTGATTTTTATTTTTGGGTTCAGACTTTAAAGGGATTGATGTGTTTTACAAGTTTTCGGGTTTTAATTTACAAAAGGGTTTGTTTGAAATCAGTGGGATTGGACGAATTTGGTTCAATTTTAGGGTTTGCACCCAGAAAGGGAGCAATTGCAAACTCTGAGGTGATGAATTGAAGTTAAGAGTTTAGGGTTTTTTTATTTGTATTCACAAAAGGGGCAATTAAAAAGTATAATTCGAAACAAAAGGTAAAAGCTTTATTTTAATGGATTTACGAATTTATGTGCTAAATATCTGATTTTTTTGGTAGGAATCTAAGTGGAAAGGTGGTAGAGAATGCTCATATGGATGGATTTATGTTGCACTTGCAACATGAACAGAAGGAAATAGCTGTGAAGGAAGAAGCAGAACATATCTACTCTATTAAGGATGTTGATATGTGAGCATTATTAAATTTTCTTCACTTGTTATTTTGATATTTTATATCTTAAATGTTGCTTTCTTCTCAATTTCGTTATTGTTGTAATTGGGTTGCAATTTATTTGATGAGTGTTTTGAACAAAAATATTTTTGCGGATAGAGTAATGTGCATAGTCAGCGTATGCGAAAAGTTCATGGAGTGTTCTGTTTCAATAAGCAAACTTCTTCGGAAGCTCACAGAGTTCTCCTAGTAGGATTCCCCCCACCCCCACCCACCATTCTGTCTATTCTCCAAAAAGCGATGAAAGAAAAGGATGGCAAAACTCGATAGGTGCTTAGTTATACTTGAATCACATAGACAGGCTCCAAAGTGGTAGGTGTGATACCTTCGGGAAACCACAGGGTACCTGCACTGCTGTGCAACAGTCAGAATTGGGCCACTTAAGCAGGAAGCTCTTAGGAATTCCAGTTCTAGCTGGAAGATTGAAGACCGTTTTTAGTAGGAAATGGGGGGTTTCACCAAATCAACTGGTCATATTAGATTTAAGAGACTGTGGAACAGGACCCTCCATGATGGAATGAAGGCAAAGTGTTTTAGGCAGCCATGATTTTCTTGTTGATTGGAGTCTGGAGAATATTAAGGGTGTGTTTGGTTGAATGGAATCATATTTCATGGGAATCCATGAAGGGACCCCTACATTTAAGGTTAAATTGAGGTAACACTCATCATCCACCATTAGATTTTATGATTAATGGTCATGAGAATCACACTCCTTGGTCCATCCAAAGCATGTGATTCTCATGTTCATGTAATTTTCATTCCCACCATTGATGACAAAATCTAATGATGGATTAGTGAGTGAATCTCAAATTAGCTTAGATGTAAATGGTCCCCTCATGTATTCGGATGGAATGAGATTTCATACCAAACACAACACAACATAAGTGAAACACTGGTGGCATTTGGCGTTTAGAAGTATTTAGTGTTGTTTTCTCATTAAGTAGCTACAAACAAACACCTTACTAGGTAGGTTATTATTCATAACAAATGCAATTTCCCCTCATGAGTAGTGAAAAGTGTCTCTTCAACCTATTTTGTAGATTTCCCAAAACACTCTTCCAATTCTATTATATTTACAAGAAAAACTAATAGATAGGGGAACAGTGACCAAGGGTAATTTTGTAATTTCAAATGAAAACACACATATGTACTATTCTACCCTCCCAAATTCAAATTAGTGAAGATAAAAACTCGCTCATCTCAAATATTGTTAATTATACCTAAGCCCCTAATATAATTTATTCAATAAAAACCCTTAATTATTTGTAAACTATATATAGGCGCTTAAAATTATAAATAATTATTATGTTTAGAATTTCAATAATATTTTTTACTTATTATTGAAATGTTGTAATAAAACAAAAAAGTACTGAATATTCGCGCACGTAGAGTGTGTCGATGCCCTAGTTATTCATAACATCTCGTTGTCCATTAATCTCTGTAGTATGTACATTAACTTTGACCAACTGATTTTTCTTTGTCAAGGTTGGGAGAAAACTATCTATAAATATCATGTTAAGTAAATCCTTTCTTTCTACCTTTTTTTTTTAAATTTATTTATAAATTTTTGAGTACCGATATGACAAATGATTGCCAACAATCAATAATGTCTCACTTTCTAGGATTTCAAGTGAAGAACATGAGATTATGAATGTGGACATCACTGGAACTCCACCGAAACGGCAAGAAAGTGAGCTATATAATTTAACACCTGGAACAATTGGAACTATCCATTCTTCTGGGAAACACATGACCCCATTTGGACAACGAACAAATAAGTTTTCTGTCCAATTTGCAATGAATAAATTGTCAGAAGAGAATGGTGCACGCGAAAATGAGCTAACAACCGATAAAGATGATGTCATTAGAAGGGTTCAACCCAGTGAAAGGTGCTCTTTGGAAGTTCAAGGATCACAACCTAAACCAGGATGTAGGTTCATGTATGAGAGAATTGAAGACAAGGTAATTACGCTCGTTACTAAAATATATAAGCATCCCTATTTTGTTGTTTGTTTAAATTCTCACATTCGGATCTTGATGGTTTAGTTCAATTCACTTGAGAATCGCATGAAAAGGCATGCAACTGCATTTGCTGCTTCCGGACTCTATGAGGAACTAGCGGACCCCACAATAGCTTCAGAGGTAAAGTAACATGTTTCATTCTTTTATGCTTCCTTGACCAATGATGCCTTGTAGTAGTTTTTATTTTTAGGGGTGTGAAAGACCCATTTTCTTCATCCTCTTGTGTTATCATGGCCAGAACTCAGCAAAAAAGACATTTAAAAATGAGAGTAGCCAAACTTTTGACTACTATGAACTAGCCAGATTAAAATGTGATTAGTCCAGCAAAATGAAGGAAAATGTGACCTAAATCTGAGAATATTGCAAGATTGATGAGTGAACTTATCTTATAGATAAAGTGGTAGTCTAAATATATCTTAGAACTAAGATTCATTGCCATTGATAAACTTTAAGTATATTTATCTTTTTAATATCAGCAAACACCATGAATAATATGTTACAAATCAATGGATAGGTTGGTATACACCAGACCTGCAGATCAATACAAAGGGGTCATTCTGGAAAGAGAAAACCCATGGGTCTGCCATCCTGTTATTGAGTTACCCCTGGCTATCATGTCTTATTATCTTCCGAACTAATTGTCTAAGAGAAGGTGGTGCTCTTATCTCTCAGGCGGTGGTGCAGTTCTCCCTTGGAGAGGGCTTAAAAGCACCTTGCTTTTTAGTGGAAGAATTTTGATGTCACTTTACATTACGCAGAGTGTGAAATGCTGATCCAAGCTTAGCTCTCAAGTATTTCAGCTTAGCTCTCAAGTATTTCAGCTTCCTAACTAGAGGATTGGTTCCAGTTGCTCCCTTTCCTCTGAAAGTCTCCGGTGTAGCTCCTCATGTAGCTTTAGCAACATTGTCTCGCTCTACTCACTCCGCTGCTCATACTACCCACTATTAACCTCCCCAGGCAGGATCAAGGGTTCACATTGGATCGCCTATCAAATCTTCAGTGAGAGGCTGGTCTATGAATTTGCATTATTTGTGTGTATGGAGCCGAGTAACATAGTGACCCCTTCTTTCATAGCCTATTTAACAGCGCGATATGGGTGTTGGTATTGGATACAGATTCAAAGTATCAGACATCTTGGCCGGAAAAACATAATACAAGATACACTAGGGGAAACGCGTGTACATTTTAGTATTATTTACTTTTCAACATCAAGTTTTGGACTATTACTCATGTTCATTCACTTGTAGGTCAAGATTGCTACTCACGTACACTACTAACTTACCGCAATATGCTTGTAACATTAGTATAGAATTTAAACTTTTAAGTCTTCGTCACGTTGCCCTGTTCAAGTGCACTTCTGCTAGTGACTGCTAGCGTAATTCAGTCCTCAGCTTTAATATGCTTAGTTTCTTTTACAGAGGTGCAAATATTTTCTATGCAATGGAGGCATACTCATTTTGCTCCTAGTGTCAACCCAAAAGAGTAATGAGTTGGTTTGCCAAAACAATCTTACTTATAACAGATCTTTTGTTTCAGAAAAGTGTGTTTTCAGTTGGAATGGTCTGTTGCGATGGTGAAGGTCGTTTAAACGAGAATTCCATTCTGTTGCAAGGCAGGTAGAGAACTGAATTAACCTCTCCCAAGTTATTTACATATTTTTACAAACCAGAACTTATTGTTATTCTGTATACTTAATGATAATCATGAAGTTCGACTGTGTAGCTGAGCTAACAGTTGTAAAACTTGTGGCGGATTCTATCATAAGTCCAGGGTTCGAACCTTGCCAAAGGCATTTAATGGTTTTGGAATCCATAAAAATTTTGCTTGCCCTTCAAAATTGTTTGACTGAGGGATCATCGCTCTCCTTCCTTGAAGGATAATCGTTCTCCCTCCTTATACCAGGACATGGGACAGCTTCTTCCTGCCCAGGATCTCATACAGTAGGTCTAGAGTGATAAAGGGATAATCCAGTCAGATAATCTTGGTTATGTACAAAAACCAGTTATCCCATTATCATAATCACCATCACGTGTTTTTTTCCTTCAGTTATTATTATTATTTTATTTTTTTGACCTGGGAAAACATTTTGTTCATCATCTGATTAGATATGTTGCTTCAAAGAAGTCCTAGACTCCAAGCATGAATTATAGACCGCAGTTTGTCACAATTTTTCATTAATAGTGATCTTTTGACAGTGTTGACCATTCTGGAGGACGACGAGTGCGTATCGACTTACAGAAACTCCCACAATTTTCTTTATTCCCAGGGCAAGTAAGTTATTAGAATGTCACTTATTAGTTAAAATTTATATTATCGTTATGAATTTTGTGTTTCAAGGGAATGTTGTTGCACAGGTAATTGGTATCGAGGGAAACAATTTGAGTGGACATTGTATGATTCCTTCAAAGGTGGTTGATTCTATTCCTTTTTCGCTTTCCTCTGATGTGGGTCTACATTCAGCCAAGAAACAAGCTATGGACCAGGAATTTCGACCAGCTTCACCTTCCAGTTTATCATTGGTACATAATGATTTAATTCACCAAACATGTTGTACTGATAAAATGTGATTTCATTTGAAGTCCTAAAAATTTTCAATGCATGTGAAGAGATTCTGAATCTTTCAACAGGTTATTGCAACAGGTCCTTACACCACCACTGACAACTTGCTATTTGAGCCTCTAACGGACCTGCTTGCATATGCTAGCAGAAAGCAGGTTCAATTGCTTATGCTTGTAAGTAAACAATTCCCTTCCCAATCTGATAATGTCCAAATCTCTTCTTTCTGTGTTAAAATTGCAATTTCAACTTCTGAAACTTTTGCCAGTTGGGGCCGTTCGTTGATACTGAACATTCTGAGATTAAGAAGGGAACTGTCAATAGAAGCTTTGATGAAATTTTCAATGTGGAAGTTTTAAGAAGGGTATGTTACTGTCCATTATTTCATATTGCGGTAGATATTTTATGGTGGAGCAACATTTTCTCAGCTCACTTTGCTTCTTCTGATTCAGCTGCAAGATTATGTGGAATACATGGGTTCCACCTCACGTGTGATCCTTGTGCCATCCATACGAGATGCTAGCCATGACTTTGTTTTCCCTCAGGTGCTACCCTTGCTGGATTATAAGAATTTATTGCCTCTACATGTCCATCAAGTATATAAAAATTGAATAATAAGATTAATTTTGTTAAATTGATTTTGCAGCCTGCATTTAGTCTACCTGCAAATGTTCTAAAAAATCAGGTATAATTTATATTTTGTGTTTTTGGAAATTGTGTTACTTTATTGGTTTGAAATCTAGATTATTTCCGTTGAATTATTAGCAAATCACATTTACTATCATAGTCATAATCAAGTCCTTTTTGTTTTCATTTTCTCTGGACTCAGATAACCTGTCTTACGAACCCGGGATTTTTCAGTGCAAACAAGGTATTGTTGATAATCTTTGTCCACAAATAGCGAATGCATTACGTTTGTGCTACTCCTTGTTTTCAGTGACCTCACATTAAAAACCCTCCTTATGAAATGATGGCACTCAAAGAACTAATGACTGGTTGATATGAACTTCACCGCACTGCATTAAAGATTCATCAAATGGGTGGAATCACACGTCACGGATTCGAACCCGGCCGGCGGCATCAGGTGGGGAGGGTTAAGGGTAAAAAAAAAAAAAAAAAGATCTTAAAAAAAAAAAAAAAAAAAAAGTGGGTGGAATCTTAAGTGTATCTGATGAAACTTGAGGATTATGAGCTGGTAGAAGTAGGTTCAGGGAAATGGTGGCTGACTTGGCGTTTGGCATATTAACCCACTTATGGCCAATCTTTTGTTGATTTTGTTCTTTTTTTTTTCACTAGCCAAACAGGAAGCATCCCTGTCCTGTATATTAAAAAAATGAGATAGATTTTACAAAAGGTAGTACAGACCCAATCCTTAGCTGCAAAAAAGCCAA
The DNA here is from genome assembly GCA_963556465.1 of Berberis vulgaris. Taxonomy (NCBI): domain Eukaryota; kingdom Viridiplantae; phylum Streptophyta; class Magnoliopsida; order Ranunculales; family Berberidaceae; genus Berberis; species Berberis vulgaris. The sequence continues at coordinate 6,221,118 of OY747132.1, read as the reverse complement.
ACTAGAAGACCTAGGCTCCTGCATTACCTCCCCTGCACAAGAAGTGGCGGAGCCACATAGTAGAAGGGGGGGCAGTTCTTCAAAAACTGCAAAACTCATTGTTGGCTCCCTTAAATCAAAGAATTCTACAAATCCATTCCAATTTTTCAGTAGAATTGGTCCCACTTGATTCTCTTGTTATATAATTGATTCCCTTGTTATATAATTGATTCCCTTAAATCAAAAAATTCTACAAATTGTGTAGAACCTTACAATCATTTTTTTTTAATCAAAACTGAGTATCTTTTCACTCTAAAAATAACTTATTACAATTTGATTTTGATTCAAGTTATATCTACTTAATCTTATTGAACAAAAAATAAAATTTCCCTCAAACTATAGGATTTTATCATATTTTCAACTCCTCAGCCCATGATAGATTTTCTTGGCCTCTTTTGCTTCTTTTTGTTAGTTTGGAATAATGTATGTAATATACAAACTTAACTTTGATTTCAACTATCTCAAAAAAAAAAATTCTTGAGATACATCCAGCACTACTTGGTTTGGAATTAATCATGTGTAATATGTTGTATTCTCTAAAACTTTCACAATTTATATTGCATAACCATGTTGTAATTTTTCTTTCTTTTTTTTTTAAAATTTTTTTCTGCTTCAATGGTTGACTAGATTTAGTTATTTAAATTCCAAGTCATTCATTACCTCAAAATGTATTATTATTATTATTATTATTATTATTATTATTATTACTATACGTCACCCCCCCCCCTCCCCCCATGAAAATCTTGGCTCGGCCACATGTTTTTTCATTTTCAGCATTCATTTCAATTTTGTAGTTTTCTTTTCTTCAACCTTTTAATAATTAGTTAGATTGCTTTGTGAGGCCTAGATAGTGTTAAAAAAAAAGGCAAGAGACTAGAAATTAGTTTTTGATGTTTTTGCAGTTAGAATTTTGCGATGGAGGAATAAACTTAGGGCTTCTCTTCATATCCGGAATTTCATATGATTTTTGTTTTTCGTTCATTTGGTTTTCATATATGTCCTGCTGATGCCGGTCAATTTACTAAAAAGCTGTAGGGTCAAACCAATTATTAAAATCTCTAGTTTTGATAGAAATCACTTGAGGAATTGTGCATGACAAGTGTAATCTGTCTTTATTTTATTTATTGTCAGGGTTATTTTACTGATTTCTGCATGGCTTAGGGTTTTGCTTAAGTTGCTTCAACTACAAACCACTAGGTCTATAATCCATTAGGTCTCAATTGTTGGGTTTGATTAAAGCTTTCTCTCCTTTAGTTTAAATGATATTTATTTTTTGTCAAATTTTTAAAACCATGGTAGTAGATTTCATTCTTAAATTCGTCTAGAATTCTAGATATATAGCCCACTAATGGATAATCTGCCTCTGAGCAATTTTTATTTTTTATTTTTTATTTTTAATACCACCAAGGTGATAGTATTTTTGGGTTACCATTCTGACATTATTGGGTATTATATTAGTATTAGTTTTTGTTTAGTATTCATTATTATTATTATTGAGTAAGTCCATGTGAAGGCTCAAATAGAAGTACAAATCCTATAGGAATCAAAATTAGGGCTTTTGCTTTTGCATTTAGAATTAGGAATTCAATTCAAGTAGAAGTTAAGGTTTCTATTTTGTTTAAGAAACTATTTGCTTGCTTAGCAAGTTTAGGACAATTATAAATTAAGGCCATTGGCCAATGTAATAGATAGTCATTGCTGAATTTTGAAAATTCATAGTTGAGAAACTTTGTTTATCAAGTTCCGTTTATAATTTGGTTTGTCAGCTTCCGCTGAACCCATCACATTTAGATAGAAACTGGTTAACTTTGTTCACTTGACATGGATACACCTATAATACTATAGCAAAAACATATCATCGCTATGTTAACTACTTAAAAAAAATATGTTAACTAGTTCCAGTCAACTAGTTTTTTCAGTCCTGACACTTCATCTGGAACTAATTGCATTCAGTTATTTGCAGAAAAACTCAGATACTTGCAATTAACAGTTAAAAGTTTCAGGTGAAAGTAGGTTGCTGCACTGTGGATATCCTGAAGCACCTTAGTGCAGAGGAAATCTCACGAATTCCGGCTGATGGATCTAGGGATCGCATGGGGCGACTTGCTACACATGTTCTCAGCCAGCGCAGGCATGTATAAGTTTAATAATCTTGGATACGACTCAATCAATTGTTGTTGGTATTTACCGAAATGAATCGCTTTGTTTGAACTTGGAACAGCTTCTATCCTCTATATCCACCCTCAGAGGATGTTCCGTTGGATATTTCACTGGCTCCAGAAGCTCTGCAACTTTCTTCCCTTCCAGACATTTTGATCTTACCCTCAGACCTGGCTTCTTTCGTCAAGGTAATGATCACATAACTACCATTTTATCTTGTTTTCACTAGTCTGTCATGTTTGATCAATAACATATGCATTGAGGCATTATGTCAAAAAGGACTTTCATAGTCTCACGGTTACAAACAATGTGTCTGTCATCTCAGATACTGTCACTTGGTGAAAAAACAAGTGAGGAGGAGCAAATTAAGTGCCTTGCTATAAATCCCGGAAGATTGGTCAAGGGTGTAGGAGGGGGTACCTTTGTAGAGCTGAAGTACCATGGAAACCCTGAAACAACAAATGCATCAATCATCCGCATATGATCTTCAATTTGAAGTCAAATTTCTATAGCTCAATTGTGCTTCATTTGGATTCACTGCCTGCTTGAGTCAATAATTTAAGAATTAGTGAGAACTGGTGAGTCGAAACACTTGCTTTGCAAATGGACTTGGCAACACAGTAACTGGCAGAGAAGTGCCAAATCAATCATTTTCCAGGTGAGCTCCAGGAGGGCTGCAATTGACTGAACGACCTAATGTATACAAAATTAAGTTAGTATAAGTGTACAACAGCATTTGGTTCACTAAATCTGAGAGATGATGAGTTGGACTTGGTCGATAGTGGGGGTTTTGCCTCTTAAGTTCTGATTCAACTATTTCAGTAGATCTGTTAGGATAGTTTAGCTGCTTTGTTGATTATTTTTACTGATTTCCTGTAAAGTTAAATGTTCAGATAGCCATGCAAGTTGGAACTTGTTTTGACCATTTTATTCATCAGGCCTTCGTTCACTGCTTGTATTTGTATTTATTCATTTGACCATTGGCTTCAGTAGTCATAAGAAATCTCTTAACATCACCTGTGGCATCGACACTCTACTCAAAATAAGCACATGTTCCTGACATGCTCAAAGGTTACTGAGAGTAATAGCATCATTTGGCTTAGATTGAACTGCAAGTAACTCTTTCCTTTTTAATCTAGATAATCATCATGCAAACTTTATTATCTGGTCTGAAATGCATAAAGCACTATGTTGAGATGCGGCTCCTCAGTCACTGTTGGCCAAAATTATGTATATAACATGTCAAATTTTGATAAAGAAAACTATGGTGTACATCCTATAGGAGCTTGATCGAATAGCTAATGGGTTAAATTGTACAATGTGTCGCTGGCACGTGGGTTGTGCGATCTGCTGAGTTATTATGAATTGTTAGAGCAATGAGCAAAGCCTGCATTGACCTTTTATCTAATAAATGCATCTATTTCAATAGTCACTCGAGTAATACGAGAATTAAGAATTACTGAGGCCATCCCAGTAGCATGTACCAAGCTATAACTGATCAAATGTGTCATTCGCAGTTTCACAGTGATAAGAGAGCCTTGTAAGATATCTAATCTTAAAGGCAAGTATTTGTTTATAAACTTCAGTTTCTGCAAGTAATCATGTTGACTTTGTTAACTGATGCCCAAAACGTAGACAATTCTCGTATGTTTGAATTAGATTCCATATGTTTGGAATACTCATATGAACATTAGTACTCTATAAAGTCGATATTCAGGCATATCGGAGAAATCGACAAAAAAAGTTCAGCATGCTGATTGCCTGATTGTTCAAACTTACTTTCAAACGACTTGGAGTACTGATCATTTCCATCAAAACAAAATGTGCCCAGGATATAGACTTATAAGTAGATCAATCCACATCAAAGACATGAATGTGGGTGCAAAACACCTGTGGTTATAAGTTTCACCATGCGAAACCCATCCAAAATGCGTAAATAAATAAGATGATTGAGGCAATGCAACACCAGTTCTACCCTAAAGTCCAAATTGATTAAGAATTGAGATTGTTTACACCACAACACATAACATAAGCTCCCTGTTTCAAAAGGAACTTCAACCCATCCATGTCATTTCAGCATAAAAAAACTGAGGCAGCTCTTTTTCAATGACCAAATCTCTAAACCATTGTGAATCAAGACTCATGACTGTTTTTTCTTGTTTCAAGCTTATAAACCCATGGAAAAGTCAGAAGGCAATCACTTGTCTATCAAATACTAAGTCTTAGAAAAAGCCTCACTCAAAGGAGGTCCAATCCAAAATTTCAGTTGTGTGCGCAAATTTTTGAAAATGAGCCTCAAAACTATCCCAAAACGGATCCAAAAATGTGTCCTGAGGTGCTAAATAACAGTTTGTGTTGGTACTGACTGTGTGGGAGCAAATAAGAAATAACAGTTTGTGGGGGAAAATAAGAAATAAGAAATAATAGTTTGTGTTGGTACTAACTGTGTGGGGGCAAATAACCATGCGACTAAAGTGAAAATGTTTGATCAGGGGCTGTAATAAAAATTGTAGTAGACTTTGGGGGGCTTCGATGGGTTGGTGACTGCGGAAGGGATAGCTGCACCGATGAGCAGGGAGGTGGTTTCCATGGCGGACATGGACAGAGAGAAGTTGACCGACCAAGGGAGTAGTCAATTGGATTGACCGACCAAGGAACTATTGTTGTCGATCCATACGTGAGTTTGACTGAAACTTTCGAGCATGGTGGCTATCATAATTATACCAATTGATAGAATAAAACTTGCAAAATAACGAAAAATGAAAGATAATGCTAGAAATAAAATAAAATAAATTAAATTGAACAACAAAGTAAATCAACGATAAATTAAACTTCTTTTCATGAATCAACTCGCTAATAACGAAAAACCTACGCACTAACCTATTTCTAAAACAAACCCTAAACCTAATAGGAAACAATGTCCTAATTCGAAACCCTATTACAATAATATTAGAATTCCTAATACTGCCGAAAATACTATTATTGATAATGTTATTAAATATCCTAATTACATCAAATAGACAAATGTATTAATAGAAAGTTTAATTTCTAGACTTGGAGGGAATATTGAACATTTTTCTAAACAGCAAATCGTGCTGAGCATATGGAGCTATAAGTACATAAATCAATTTCCATTAAACAGACCACCTACTACCCTGATTCTGAATTGCTTGTTGTTATGAACTTTATGCTGTTATCTTCTTCAACACAATGTCTTCCATGATGCCAAGTTAATCAACAATAGGTTCACCATCCACTATCTCACTTTCTTCTCAGCATTCTTTGTCCTTTTGGTCCTCTCTTTATACAATTCGACCCAAAGATTCGAAACCCACAATATACTCACTGAAATCGCCACTGCAACTACGAGTAGCCAAGATACTGAAACCCACCTTGGTATGACATTATCAGCTGCTCCACTTAGATAAAAAGCTCCCATCTCATACACAAAGAGAGGTCCAGCAAGCCCTCTAACAAGAGAATAGAATGCATAAAAGGGAATCGACAACAATTCATATACTTTCGCCGCAATGGGCACATCAGATTTTCGGGCATTAGCTAGTGTCCATGTATTCTGGCAAGCACTAGTAATCTCCGCAAGGACTAGAAGAACGAGGATAGCAAACGCGCCATGGGAAACCAAATAACGACAAGTCACAAACACGAACAATGTGGCTAAATGATGGCCAATGAAGAGGACATCACTAGGATAGAATATCAGGTAATGGATAAGATCCATATTGAAATAAGCAATGCTGTAATCAAGAACCATGTTCTGAAAATCAGTGTTCGGGGCAGCAAACCGGGGCTGAGATTGACTAGCAATGGCGAAAGCTGCCAAGAACACAACAGGGGTCCCATGGGCTAAAGAGACGAAACAACTTGAAGCTTCAGGGCGATGTTTCGGACTCCAATTGCGAAAAACCCCGAAGTATCCTATAACATAGATGGCCACAAACATTGAGAAGAACGCAGGGAGTGTTGGAAATGAAGAAGTAATTGTTTCCATGGATACCCAACTAAACAACAACCAAGGAAAAAGAACCACCTTTCTCTCTTAAAGATGAAATCTAAACAAAACCCAGACCTCCAAAGTCACTTTAAGCAACAATTTAGGATACCCAACTCCGAAATTAGGAATGAAACCAACCCAAGATGCAATTTTTACCTCAATTTTGCACCAAAAGCTTCTCCAATTAGGGTTTCAAAACGAAAAATGAAGCACCAACACACAGAAATCTAACCCAGACTGAACTTTTACATTCAAAACCCACAACTTCAGAGTAAAGCTTCAATTTTCCAAACATAAACAGAGTCGGAACAAAAGGGTTTCCACAAAACCTACCTGAAGAAGAAGAAGAAACATCCTCCGCCACCTCCAAACTCTTCGTTTGGAGCTCAAAAGCTAGGGTTTTTATACACAATTGCGAAACCCCTTTATGTAATCTCTCATAAAAATTGAAGCTTTCGAGACGTTTAGCTATTCGATGAAAGCGAAAAGAGAGGTGGAGAGATTTACCCTTTCCGGAAAGTAGAGACGAAGCGCAACTTTTCGCTGTCCTTATGAAAGAGTAGGAGATTTGATGTTTATGTCCGTTTTGATTTATGACGCGTGGCAGATTGGCGGGGTGCTTTGATGAGTGCGATAGTCGGGCGTGGGTGGAATCTGATTGGTGTGTGAGTGAGGGAAGTAGTTTAAATGGTGAAGTAGGTGAGCACTTGTCGGCTCAATTCGAGTGTACGCAAGGAATGTGATTTATAAATATTTTCTTTAAGTTACCGAAATTCCTTTTAAAATATTCTTTAAGTGTACGCAAGGAATGTGATTTATAAATGTTGAAATATCAAAAAATATTTTCTTTTTTAAGTTACCGAAATTCCTTTAAAAATAAAAAATATTTTTATCAGGCCAATTTCAATTTTAATATAGTATTAAATTTTTGTTATATACATGAATTTTATGCAATATGTAATTTACGTGACATTATATGTTTTGTGGGAAGTTTTATGTAATATATAAATGTTTAAAATGTTTAAATTATATTTATAACTTCAATACTACGATCAAAATTTTATGTTTTTTCTAATACATAACTAAATATTTTACAAAATATTTCTTAAAATCAATATACCGAAATTACATCGTAAAACGAAATCACAATCCTGGATAGAGCAGCAAAGGATATTTGCCATGTTTTGATAACCCTCGACACTATTAGATTTCCTCGAGATGAGATTCAGACCTAGCCCGATGTGAAGTTGGGCGAACACCGAAACCTATGGGTGCTTAAATCAAAAATAAATTGAAAGAAAATGAGTTTTTGGTTCCAGCTTAGATGATCTTCCACTAGATGTAAGAGCTTCACAATGTCCATGCAGTCGATCTACATAAATGCAAGTGTTTATGCTTGAGCTTTCACTAGATAGGCCTCCAAAGTTGTTATGAACTTTGTTTCTAAACTCTGCTGGATGATCCCTCCATGATCTTCCAATTACTTTGCCTACTTAATTTACAGGTACTAATTCAAAAGCTTGTGTATGCTGATCAAGAGAGTATCTTGCATCACTATAGATGGATGGATACACAGTTCTCTTGTTTAATGATCTTCCTTGGTGGTTGCCATGACAATATGCTTGCATTTCCCTGTAATTGGTTAAGTTATGAAGTACCACTGGCCCATTTCCGGCATGTCATTAAGAAAAGTCCTAAATGCTATGTACATTGTTGCCATAGTAACCATGATATTTTATCAAGCTTTTAACTATTGGGAAGAACTAGGGCAATACGATGATGATGGTTATCTTGGTAAGGGTGAGTATGACCTCTCAAGCGCTTTATACCGTTATGATACTGGGAAGAGCCGAAGAACTCGGAAAAGAGCAAGTAAGAGAGAATGACTGATACCCATAACAAATCCATTGTGGGCAGAGGGGAAGTCTGGTATGAGATGTCTTGTGAAGATGCCATTAAGGCGCAAGAGAAAAAGGGAAGCCCGCTCAAAAGGAAAGATGCAGGAAGAGGTTGATGTGTAGTATCGTTGATCTACATAGTACTATATTGTTTGCTTTGGGTCCAAGACTCGCACGGCTTTAAAACGCGTAGTACTTCCCCTTTATAGCTTTTCAACCCTTTTGGGATTTATGGGCTTTTGGACTTCTCCCGCACCCTCCCCTCAGGTCTGCCCACACAAGGGTATCAAACATAGAGACATTGATGATGATGACGACGACTTTTATTACAGCATCTTAGGTAATCCGAATATTATTAATTCGTCCAAACAGCCTGTAGTTGATGGAACTGAATCTAGATTGACAGATGAAGATATGTCTGAAAATTGATCCATTGTAGTGAGGTAATGCACCCAAAATTTTGTCCAGTTGTACCGTAGTTTTACTAAACTGAATTGGCATCTGTAAGATTTGTCCATCGATATCAAAGGATTGTAAGTAAAAGACTCAAAGTTCTAGTTTTTGTTTTATGTTGAGAGTATTTAAAACTGGTGGTAGCATCAGACATTGTACTTAAATATTGGTGTAAACATTCCCAGCAGATCTACTGACCAGAAAATAAATTGGCAAGGTTGTTTTCTCTGAAGGCCGTTCAAGATGAGGTGGGTGTAAAATACGCTTTAACTGAATATGTTTGCCGGCAGGGCATGCTTAGATTCTTGTTTTGGGATAGTAAAAGCAAATAGGGAACAATTGGTTCATTGACAACACTGTTTCTAGCAAGGTTGAATTCATTGATATATGGCCAACAGCAGCATATGATAATACGACCACTGAAAATCCCAAGAGTAACATGTTTACCACCTTTTGTTTCTCTAAACTACAATCTAACCATTGAAAAACCTAAGAACAACATGTTCAACCTCTTTTGTTTCTCTAAACTAAAACTTATCTACACAAATGCCCCCTGACAATAATAGTTTACGCTTGAATCAAATGACAATTCAAAATCAGCATTTTTCCAAATTCACGGCACAGAAATAAGTCTGGGAACTTCACCTAAGGAGATGTGTGAATTCCCTACATCACCATCCCACCATCAATTGTAAGTACCTGCAGGTTTCCCAATTACAGAAATCAGTAAGATCCCTACTCCTAAACATATGAAAAAAGAAAGTAAGTCATTAAATACATATTGATAAGGGCTAGAAATTCGCAGCAAATGCACTACCTGTCCAGTCATATAATTGGCAGCTGGATTAAGGGCTAGGAATTCCACCAGCCCAGCAACTTCTTCGGGTTGGCCATACCTCCCTGTAAACCAACATTTTAAAATGAGATGACTTATAACCATCCAGAAGATACTGATTGAATGTCAAGCATAATATGTGGAATGTGTATATGGATTTTAAGGTTCACACATTCCATGGACCATATAGGATTCGACATGTCATTTTGCAACATGTGGAAAGAGGACTAGAGTTCGTGTTCGTCTCACTTGCCATGCTAAACAGGGACATTATACAATATTTAATCTTATACCCATAGTGTGATCATATCTTGACAATATTCCAAGTGTTTACCTGAGAAATAGTTATACGATCTTAGGGGTCTTTGGTTGCAAAAGACTAGCCATCAAGACTGTTGTGTATTACTCTTCAAGTACTAAAGGTTTTGGTAGGGTCACAAGGTTCTGCAGTAAAGAAATATAAGACATTTATTGCTTAGTAAGTTATTACCCAAGGGAATAGTATCCAAGATTTTCTTCTCAGTATCCTCTCCAAGCTTCGCAGTCATATCAGATGAAACGAAGCCTGGGGCAACAGCATTCACCTACGACAAAATCACACCTCCGAGTTAAGATTGACTTCCATCAATCCCAATGAATAAATTCCGAGATGATTCAAACTACCAATGAATAAATTCCGAGATGTTTCTAACTACAAAAGGGACTGGGAATTTGAGAACTCACATTGATATTTCTGCTTGCATATTCCTTGGCAACAGTCTTCGTGAAGCCAATGACCCCCGCTTTTGCAGCACTGTAATTCGCTTGTCCAATGTTCCCCACTAAACCAACAACAGATGCAATATTGATGATCTTACCCTGCATTAACCAATGGTAAAATTAAATAAATGCCCATATGTATTACAGCATAAATAACTGAATACGGTAACGAACATATAAAATTACCAGCTCTAATATATTATGTATGTAACCCATTCCAGCTTTTTACCAATTTGTAAGTTAAATTCCATTAAGAAGAGACGTTTCAATGTATCACAGATTTGTCAGTATCCCTTTCTACAAATATCGGCCAGTCTTATATTGTTGAGACTGCTACTGATGATAGGTAGGTGAGTAAAATGAGATGAGATCTAATTGGAGTAGTGAAGCAATTACAATTTTTTTTTGCGTCTTCAGTTGTGATCGGTATCAGAATCCAACACGAAGGTAAACAAAGGGAATGTGGGGAGTGCAATGTGATTTGTGATAGATTCACCATGAGCAGATCTAGAAGCATGTGTGTGTGAAAGATTCCCCATGAGTGAACTTAGACATTTTAAGTGCACCCATTAGGAGATTCCTCTCAACAAAAACTGGCCATAACAAAGAAAACTCTGATTACCAAATTGCTTGTGTGTTTGCATTTGCATGAGTGCAATACTGCAACTTCATGGAAATACTTTTGATGCCTCAGCTTGAAAACATAATGATGTTGAGCTTCTTACATCTTTTATGTAGTTAGTGTAGCTTACTCTGGTTCATCCACCGTGAATAAAGTTCTCTTAAAATAAATCACTTCAATGCAAACACTAGTGTATGCTTTTCTTTTTTCCTCTTTTTTAGTAGCTTTTTTTAATAGGTAATAAAGTCAAATGTTAATGGATATAGATTCAGAAATACCTTTCTCTTTTTCATCATTATCTTGGCTGCTGCCTGCAAACAGTATAACCCAGTTCAGATAAGGAATAGTCAAAACCTGTGCAATTTCTCAGATCTTTGAAGAGACAAACCTGGGTACAGAGAAATACACCTGTAAGATTCAAATCAATGACCTCCTGCCACTGAGATTTCTTCATTCTCATCAACAAGCCATCCCGAGTAATTCCTGAAACCATTTTGGGTCTACTAAGACAGAGTGGAACATATGCATACAGGTAATAAAATAGGGAAGAGAAACTATTGTTAACCTGCATTATTTATCAACACATCAACTGTTCCCCATGCATCAACTGCCTGTTAAATATGACTGCCAGATTAATATATGCAATTATCCGAAATGAATAACTGTCTTATACACTGAATCAAAAAGCACAGATATGTAATTCTCACAGTTTTGATCATTGATTCCACATCTTCTTCCTTGGAAACATCTCCACCAAAAGTAAGAGCCTGACCACCACAAGCTTCAATCTGCAAAGAAGATAGATTCGTCTACCATGGTCAAAAAAATAAAAAACACAGCTAAAAACTTTCTTTGACAACAAAAGATGAGCAACCAAAATCTTGTGCATGATTTTACTTGCGTACGCTAATTACTTTGCCGGAAGGCGTGATACAACTGAACCATTTGGGTCATGAGAACAACTATCACATACGATTCACGAATACTAAAGGTATTAAAACCCAGTTGTTTATAAATTTCCAATTATATCTATATTACTGTTGGATTTTCTTTTCTTTTTCTTTATTCTATGTTTTTTTCAAAATGTAGAATGTTTTTTTCTTTCTATAGACATACTTTTATCGTCCACTGAAAATCGATCATAATTATCTTTTTTATACAATCAAAACATTAACATACTTCTTCTACACTCTCATCTATCTTTACGATCCACTAATTCCGTACTGCAAAATGTTATTTTCGCCATCCTTCCGTTTTCGTGTCAAATGATTTAGCTCATAACCAAAGCAAAACCGAATATGAATATCAAGCAAATTAATGACTGAAAAGACCCAAACCACATGATTGTAATTGAAAGAAAGAAAGGACATCAAGGTTACAAAGTTCCACACTGAAATGAGATACACTTTTGAAACCTTGTAGTCAGCCAAGAAGTTAACAAACATCCTGAATCGAGCATCTCATTCCTCAGTATTTGGGAGGCATGAATGTGGTGACTTTTCACATGTAGCACTAGAGTTGGATTTGATCGAAGTGAGACTTATACTAATAGAAGAGTCACTGACCTCAGGTTCAGCTAGTATTCATTAACACGTGTTTTAGATGATAAGCCACAAACCATTCAAATACATGGCACACATGCTTGAAATTGCCGCTGCAGTTTTGGTGTTTGTGTGGTGCATCAGTTTCATGGGTGGATTGGCCTTTGTTTCCACCAAATAACAAGAAAACCTTAAGTAAATAGTAAGGAAGGTTTGTTTCCACCAAATAACAAGAAAACCTTAAGCAAATAGTAAGGAAGGAGAATGCAGAAAAGGGAAGTCTAACATGACTAGTTTCCTTTAGCTATCATCCATCCCAAGATAATGACCATTCCTAACAGTTAGAATGTGTCCATGTTTAAATTTAAAATTGTGGGGCAATGTCTGGATGATACCTATATGAAACTTAAATACCCAAAAAAGACCAAAAAATCTTACTATTGTCAATTTAGTGCATGTTCACATGCAATCCATTTGAAACTCCACAAATCTTAGGCGGCCACAGATGGTGGTGGCTAGAGGTGATCTGCAGGCACAGACCTAACTTTATAAGGGTCCTAGGTGGCGGCGGCTTAATCAAGAAGAAGAAAGGTCAAATTTAGGGTGGGATGGTGGTAGTTGGAGGTGACCCACTGAGCTTCAATAAGGGTCCGGGGGGGTCAGTTGGTCGTCAGTGGTGATGGCTGAATCAGGAAGAAGAAAGGTTGGTAAAGATGAGACGAGAAAGGAGAAGAAGAATAAGAAATCATATGCTAGGGTTTTAAAAGAGGTGCTAAATAGTAAATAAGCATTTTGGGAAACTAAATAGGAAAGATAACTTTTCTCTGTCATTTTCTATTAATTTTTTAAGGGAACCTAAGAAATGAAAATGTTAACTTATCATTTTGATTCTAGAAATTATATTGAATAAATTATCTACAAGGAATGAATCAGAATAAAAAGTTTAAATATATATATATAGACATGTTAGTGCAACTGTTATCGGAAATGGGCTTTGATGATGATGATGATGTTAGTGCAACTGTAGTCAATAACAATCCAATACATATTTTAACAGACGTGCAAGCATCACCTCTTTGGAAACTTCTTCAGCCTCCTTTGAGGATCTTGCATAATTCACAAGGACCTGAAATAAAAGGAACAGTAATATTTAAGGACAAGGTGGCAAGAGAAAATAAACCTGATGCTCCATACATATATCAAGAAAAACTACCACTGAAATAAATTTAATTGCTAAAAGAAATTAGCATGCATAATGTATCCCTTACTCCCTTTGACCCTTATTCACAAATGATTTGGAATGTCACTTATACAGCCAAAATGTATTTTAGCTTTGCAAGCCACAACAAGCAAGCACCCCAGTAACACACTAACCCTATGATGTTAAAAAATTATGATCACCGTAATATCTAATAAGTTCTGCATTAAACAATAGAGCTGTTGAGTTAGAAATTAGACTTTGTCACCATTTCCAAACAGACCAAACCCAAACTGAAGATGGCACGCTGAAGAAATCAAATTCATGCAAAAAAAAGAAAAAAAACCTCAACTTTCAAATGGTTCAACAATATGACTTAATTTTTACAAGATGGTAATCAGCCAAAGATGGTAACTGCCATTCAACTTACATTGCATGTTACGCTCGACTGTAAACCAATATGTCATGTACTCATATAGGACAACTTGGCAGATAGTGTTCTTATAGCTTACAAGTAAATGAAATAAATAGAACTTTCCTCGTGCTATAAGTTATATTTGTTATCAATAGAACCCTCTAACAATACATTCATAAAAAAAAAAGGTGTGAATTCAACCGTTTCCATATAAAGTTCCCTCGTGAAATTAAAAGTGTTTGACTTGGGACTTATGCAATTTTAAATAATGATAAAAACTAATATGACTGCTGCCATAATTCTGAAAGTAAAATTTTCACAAAGGAAACTGTGCTCCAGGTGGCTTGCCATGCTGATAAACTAGCCAAGGTTAGGATCAACCATTTCCTCAAAGTGCTTGTATAACACACTGATGCTCATGGGTCATGGCCACAAACTCACCATTTAGAGGTATTATTGTCCCAAATTAGAATGCTCCGACTGAAAACAACCTCAAAACAGTCAATCACACCTTTTTCCCATGTAAGTTTCCATTCAATGATTGGAATTCCATTGCAAGGGACATTTCCATCTCCATTGGTTCTTCTATGGTGATTCGGTGCAGCAACAGTTGAAGTGGATGATTTCAGCCAAAGGAAAATGGTTATGGGGACAGAATTTACATAGCTTCAATGCGCGCTATTTGGGGTGAGCACAATGCAAGAACTTTCAGGTCTGCAAATATGGAACCTGATCAGCTCATGCGCTCAATTAAGCCGAGTCTTGTTGAGTGGAATCACTTGGGTTGTTAGTAAGGAAGACTCTTGGAGAGAATAAAGGTTCACTGGGGTGCAACTATTGTGAACATGATTGCATCTGTTGTATTCTGTTTTCTCATTATTCTCTCTGTTTTTTTCCTATTTCTTCTCCCCTTGTGAGCCTCTCACTCTCAAGATTTGTAATTTATTCTTGTTGTCAATTAATTAATGCTTTTGTCTTATTGATTCAAAAAAAAAAAACTCAATTACTATGTTCAAATCAGCCCCAAGAGATCCTGGCCTAGAGTATGACCTTCAATCAATAACTAGAATATAAGGGTTTAAATGATATAAAATGAAAACGATCAAAGCGCAGTATTTATGATCAACATCTGACCAGTAGGCACACAAATTAAGACCTTGTCATGAAACAGGGGGCTCAGGTTGGGAAGTTTAGATAGAATTACGAACGCTTGGGAAAGTTATCGATTCATCAGACGTTGGCTCCAATTTCCCAAATTCTCTATGGAACCTCATGTCCGGGAAAATACTGCACCAACTGATCCTGATTCGTGACATACTTGGAGAACGTGTATACAACAAAAGCCTGCAAATGATCGAACTGGATTTTCATTGAGCTATCCTAGCTTGATTACTTATAAATACCGGATTCAAAGAGCGGACAAGGTATTGAAACTTCCTTTTTTTTTTTCTCAACCCTTTAAGATCTATGCAACAATGACTTAAACAAGGGTATCGGTATCCGAAATGGATACAAGGTGTCATACACGTCGCCCAAAAAAACAAAATACGGGACATGTTGGGACAATCATGTATTGTACTATATAAGTAAGCAAGAATTGAAAGACTAAGCAGGAATTAAAATAAATCTACGATATTGAAAAATAAGTATAAAAAATATAAATATTTTTATTCAATCAACTGCCTAACAACGAACAACCTACGCATTACATATAATTGTCCTAACTTTTCTGGCAACCAAACAATCTAACCCTAATTGGAAACTAATGCCCTAACTATTATGGGTTATTACTAAATAGGTCCAATTACAATATTATTAAAAATAATATTGCTAAAGTAACCCGCTTACATCAACCTCCCCGGTTTGAAGAAGAACGTTTTCGAGCTTGAAGTCGAAGAAGTTTGATGAATATAAGCAACCACTGAGAGAACACAAGGCAAAGTGCACTAGTAAAAGTCGACCTCGAACTTTTCCTTTATAGTTGTTTGTACCCCAAAGAATCAAATTAAAAATGTGGCACCAAAAATAAAGTCCAATAGGAATCTTGAGCTCGAAGTTTATCCACTGCGTGATTGAATGTTGTGCGCAAGCTTGTCCTCAGAAGTCGCATAAAATTGACCCAAATTAGATCATAAACAATGTTCCACGGTGTCACATTATCCATCTAGTGGTGGTAAATAACTGCAACATCACAACCAAAATAATGTGAGGGCAGCGGTGATACATGAGATGGCATGTGGTTGTGAATAGCAAAAAAAGAATGTAAGTCTCTAAAGTCAGAATTGTGTAGTGGTACGGATGGGTTGTTGGGGTGTAAATAACTTGATGGGACCAGGGACTTAAGAAAAAACATTGGCAGGGACTAAAAAAAGATTTTGGAACATGAACTTGGGAAAAAATTCCTATTTTCTTCACCAACTTGACAGAAACAGGGGGAAGGGGTTTTCAAAGTGGGAGGCGACTGCGATGGGGGTTGCAACAGCGAGGGGTGGGTGGGAAGCTAGTTGTGACAGAGTCGGGGAGGATGGGGTTTCAATGGAGGATGAAGGGTGTGGGGGTAGCCGTGGGTGATTGAGTTTGTCGATCGACCAAGGGGATGGTCTGGCAGTTGCGATAACTCATTAGAGAAGGCTAGGAGGGGCGATCGAGCTAGATTAGGGGTTGGGGTTTCAATCAAATGGGGTTGTGGGCTGGAAGGGTTGATTGACATGTATAGAGGACTGTGAGGGTCGATTGACGGTGGCAGAGAGTGGGGAGGTGGTTGGTAAGCGATCGACAACGGGGAGGGTATGTTGACCTGTGGCGCTGTCATCGACGGTGCTAGGTGAGGGCCCCTGTGGCGCTACCGGTGGCAGCAATGGTGTGTGAGGTGGTTCCATGGCATTAATAAGTTTTATAATCATTTGTTTCATCCTCTTCATCATTATCATCATTGCCTTTTCTACCCTTTTCGCTACTGTTTTCTCAATCTGGCTATCTTGTCATCTTCCAAGTTGTTTCTTCTCAAACAAATTTCTTCAAATCGAACTAAATAATTAAAATTGTTTCGGCTATGATACCAATTGATAGAATTAAAACTATAACTAAGCAAGAATTGAAATACGAAGCAAGAATTGAGATAAATCTACGATAATTGAAAAACAAGTAAGAAAAATAAATATTTTTTATTCAATCAATTGACTAACAATGAAGAACTTACGCCTTATTTATAATGTCATAACTTCTCTGACGAGCAAATAAACTTAAACATAATTGGAAACTAATCCCTAACTATTATGGGTTGGTACTAAATAAGCCTAATTACAATATCACTAATACTAATATTACTAAAGTAAACCGCTTACATCACTTTTTCAACAGTAAGTTTGAATTATTAGTCATATTCATTTATTTGTAAATCAATATTGCTACACATGTAAATGTACATGTACAACTAAGTTTTACAAGAAATGTGAAAAATTGATGTTTGAATTATTAGTCATATTCATTCACTTCACTTGTAAATCAATATTGCTACACATGTAAATATCCAACTAAGTTTTAAAAGATGTGGAAAAGTTGATGATCTAAACATGGAGTAGTGTCGACGTGTTTTTACTAATATAAATAGAGTATCCTTGTTACATAGTTTAAGATTATAGTCTTTCTTTTTCTCATCCCTTGTGTCTCATTCTGACTCATCAAATATTTCATCTTATTTCCATATGATTGGTAGTTTGTAACAAATTGGAAGCCTTGAACCTTGTCAGAGAGTCTAGAGCATCAAGTTCTCAATACCTTCGAGACGTTATCCATAATAATACTGACGTAGAAACACCATTACAATAGCTAATCAATATAGTATAAGGCTCATGAGATGTTCAACATTTTATCATCTTGGAATCAAATAACCTTAAGGAGGTTCACTCTGACACACGGTAAAGCTACCAACTACCAAGTATGGGGTAGGCAGTACGATGGGAGTGGCTTTATTTGGAAGATGTTTTATCATCAGGGCCTAGCATATCAACAACGAGTATCCCACTTCTAAGGAGAACGTCCCAAGTTAGAATGCACCAAGATGATTACTCACACTGTCACTCCTCTAATTTGTGGCTACTAAGGTGCACTACACTAGAAAGATTTTTACCCTAGCCTAAGAATCTCATTTAGGCTAATTCTCTAAGACTCTTACTATGCACAATGTCTCATCACTCAAGTTCTTTTGCCACAGCTAAAAACTACATAAATGATGATATCCTGTTGAATCATTTCATTCATGCAGAAAATAAGGCACTAAAATTCACAAACCTTACAACCAGCTTTCCCCAATGCTAACGCCACAGCTTTACCGATACCTCTCGAAGCTCCTGTTACAACGACAACTGGAGACTCCACATCTTTCGCCGCTTCAACTTTAGCTTGTTCAAGTGTCATCGCCTGAGCTCTTACACCTGTATAAAACACTCAAACCGCTAAATTCTTCACTCTCACCACTAACTGAGATAAAATTCGCAAATTCTGAAATAACTCAAGTGAAATTCATCAAGAAAATCATTTCGCTCAACATTTTAAACTCTACTCTTCAATTACAAAACCTAGAAATGACCATACAAACAAAAACAACATAGTTAAATCACAAAAACATCACTATACAATCTCTAAATTATCTCAATACTATCAAAATCAAGAACTCAAATCTTCAAAACCATCAAAATCACTCAAATCCGTACCAGAGAAAGTAGAAGAACTCCTTGATCCACATTGCAAGCTAAGAGAAGGCACGATCCTCTCTCCGCCGGAAATCGGAGAGAACTGCCGCAACTGAGATATCTTCCGTCCAGATTTCACCGAAAGAGCGGAGGAGGTGAAGGCGATTGTAGCGGCAGGCGATCCTGTAGTCGCAGCCATGAAAGCTCTGAATCTCCGAACAGCAAGAAATGACGAAGAAAGCGAAGTGATGAATGTCGCCACAGTTGAGCGAATTTATAGAAGAAAATAAATGTTTTGCGTTTTGAATGAGTTTCTTGAAAGCTCCGTCTGAGAGGCGCGATAAAACCTATGCGCTCGAACCTCTCTGTTCACTCTCTGTACTTCCCTTACGGGCGTCTCGTTTTTATCGACTCACGCACAGAGAGGAAAGTAGTCATGGTTTTGGTTTAATTTACGGAGTAAACTTGTGCACTGAGCACAGTTGGTGTCAGATAGTTTGGAGAGAATGATGATTGATTTGAGTTTTGTTCTATGTTTCGATGTGGACAGAAATGTCAATTTGGGTATGGGGATCTGATGATGTTCAGGTTTGTATTCTGTTGTAAATTTTTTTAGTTGAGGGGAATAATTTGAAAATAAATCCAAAGAAAAATAATACCCAAATAATTGACATTAAAAAGGGTTGTTAGAATAATGTGCTAGGGACCATTTTCATTGTGTTCTTACTTTTTGACACCACCACATCTGTTTAAGGACACCATCTAGTTACATCGAGCTTTGTTAGGGGTCGAGGGAGGGAGCGAGGGAAAGGGGTGAGAGATGAGTGGTAACCACCCATCCCTCGCCCCTTTCCCTCGTTCCCTCCCTCAACCCCTAGAATTCTCGAGTTACATCTACTTAAGGATATCTAGTTTTCCTTTATGTGCCAAAGAATACAATTGTTATAAATAAATAAATAAATAAATAAAAAGATAATAAAAACACACACACACACCACCAC
Organism: Berberis vulgaris; assembly: GCA_963556465.1. Taxonomy (NCBI): domain Eukaryota; kingdom Viridiplantae; phylum Streptophyta; class Magnoliopsida; order Ranunculales; family Berberidaceae; genus Berberis; species Berberis vulgaris. The sequence continues at coordinate 6,201,494 of OY747132.1, read as the reverse complement.
CACCTCTCTTGTCTTTTGCTCTGCTCCCTCTTCTCATTTCTTCTTCATCACGTACAACACCATCGTCTTGCCCTACCATCGCCAGTTGCACGACCTCTCTTCTTTTGCTTTTCTTCCCTTCTCCTCTATTTCTTATTCTCCTCTCTTCCCCTTATCTTCTCTTCCTATTCTTCTCTTCTCAAGAACACCAACAGAGACGAAGCAACAACAACCACCCCACCCTTGCCTTCTCCTAACTTCCTATTCTTCTATTTTTCTGTTTTTTTTTTCCTCTTTTGCATCTGCGAGTAGGGAACCTTTCCTTGTGGGAACTCAGCATGGACGAATTCTTCACTTACAGATGCATGTGCGAGTGCCAAAAAAAAATATTAGGAAAAGTGGAGAAGGCAAGGTGGCTGCTCCGTCCCTATTGTTTTTTAGAAGAAAGGAGAAGAAGAAGAAGAAAATACGAGAAGAAAAAGATAGGAGGAGAATAAGAGGGGGAAAAATAGGTGCGGCGCTCCAGTGGGAGGGGTGGTTGTGGTATTATTTCTGAGAGGGTGAGAGTGGAGAGAAAATTTGATACTTACGAGGGTTAATATTGGTTGTGTCCAAAAGTAGATGATGGTGTCTAACATAAAGATGGTGATGTCCAACATAAAGATGGTGGTGTCTTTCAGAAATTAAAGAAAAGTATTGTTCTAAATAATATAGTTAAACTGGTCTATATGCACTTGAAGCACTTATGGATTCGGTTTGGCAACAGATTGGGTTTAGATTATTCATTTCACTTTGTTGAGGTTTTTTTTTTTTTTTTTTTCTATTTAAATTAGCAAAATGTCATACTAGTAAAGTTCGTACTCTTGTCACTGCCATTCCAAACAAGTGTCGTGAGTGACACTGCTAAATACAACACGCAAAATAATAGACATTGTATCCAAATAAAAAAAAATTGTTATCAGTGATTGTGATGAGATGAACACAATTAATGTAATAGGGACCATTTACATCAATATACACGAGTACTCAAAGCTACACCTAAATTGGTTGAGATGCACTTAAGAACTCGACTTGGCCATTGTCACATGTAATGAGGAAGTCAAAATTTGGTAAGCTTAGCTGCCCAACAGACTTGTGGGATCTCTTTACCATTAAGGCTCTAATTTTGGTGAACTACCACCAAGACAAAACTTCTACGATCCAGTCCAAGGTGTTTGAAATTTCGTTTTATTAAAATTAAAAAAAAAAATGTCATGAAATCAGTTCTTCAGATTAAAATTTCATATTAGAACTTAAACTGGAAGAGGTATTGCATCAAGTATAAAGAAGTTTTGCCTCTGTTTCTAATCGGACATGACTCGTCAGCTCAACAGTTCCCTGATTATGCAACAATCTCATACCATTAATTATCACAATGCAGCTAGCCAGACAAACAAACCCCTTCGGAAGAAAAGAAAAAAAAAAAATGAAACAGTCCCAAAAGTTATGCTTTCTAATGATCAAATCGCTTTCATCCCTCTTCAGCCATTTATACAGCTTAGGGTTGGATCTCCTTCATACAAGATAGCAGTAATAATAACTTACCCCCCATATAATACATATCCCCCGCCCTTCACTTACCATGATGCCCACCTAGAAGAAAAAAAAAAAAACACTACTATGAATTCATCTTTTTACAGCAATTACACCAAACTTCTTTCCTGAGGGTGTATAGGAAGGGATGCTTTAACTGGCAATGTATATCATAAATATTGAGGCCAAACCCACCAACTTACAACAAAATTCATCTTAATACCATCCCAAAAATTGTATAGCTTCTCAAGCTAACACATTGTGGAAAGTGATATATTCTGAATCAAGGTTTTTTTTTTTTTTTTTTTTTTTTTTTTTTCTTCGTATTCCTTCTTTTGAGTGGTGGTTAGGCCATCAGATTGATCCCTTAATTTATCTCGCCTTCCTCCACATCATTCTCACCTTCCTCTACATCATTTACCGCATCCAGGATATCCTCATGTTCACCTTCTTCCTCCTCCTCATCTGCTTTCATGTATAAACCAAGTTGCTCCAAGGGATTGGAACTGCCCCGGAACCTGAAACTACCCAAACCACCTTCTGAGTGAGCTGGACTACACTCATCCACAGAGCTTGGGACAAGCTCGGGAGGGCCTACTCTTAGCATTTCCAAGTCTTCCAGCAATGGGCAATTCTCATTAATTTCAACAGTCTTCTCCATCTGCACACAACCAGAGGATTATAAGTCAGAGCTGAGCACCAAGATAAGAGCTAGGGAAGTTTTTACCATTAGTAATGCCTGGCGTGCTGCTTCTCTCTCTAGCTGCCTCATCCGTTTGGCTTCAGCTGCAGCTTCTGCTTCTGCCTGCTTTCGAGCAGCTTCTGCAGCTTTGGCTTCTGCTTGGAGTCGAGCTCTCTCTGGTTATAAAGGGCGAGGGAACGTGATTACATGTTAGCTGCAGGCACTTGCCATGCAAATAAAATGTGCATAATGCATGAATGGAACTCAAATTTTGCATTCAGAAAACTAAACCTTCTCTTTGGTGCCTTTCAAGTTCCTCCCTCTCACGTCGCAACTTCTCAGGGTCTCCCTTTTCACCCTAACCTCAACAACGAGAACAAAATTCGACCAAGCATGAAATGCTATACTTTCAAAATTGGACTAAAAGATGGAGCTAAATTTTCAAATTGAATAACCAACCGGGTTAAGGGTCTTTGCTCGAGCTTTGAGAATTGTATCAGCAAAACGACCTCTTAATAAGGCTGCTCGGTAGAGCTTTCCTGGAGAGACCTGCCTCTCAGATGGAGCACTCTCCTCTAAAATTCCATAACAAACATGATGAGATGATTCACTCTGAAAGATTTACACCCATCAGTAGAGAATTCTTCAGCCATATTCATGCTTACCCTCTTGACGGCTATCCGCCTCAACAGAAACTGGCCTAGGTTGGGAAGTTTGCTCAAACTGATCCAAACAACTAACGGCCTCTGTAAACAGTCAGCATCAATAAAATGATGTCAAGAACTCCAGATAATCAATTTAGAAAGAAGGATACTTGAAAGAATGTCATTCATCATAGAGGCTTGTAACCAAAATCAACCATGTAACTCACGATTTCCATCACAAGGATCAACAGGATCATTTGTTTCTGGGACAAAAATCTCTGCAGAGCGTAAGGTTTCCTGTACCAAAGAGAAAGGTAAGATCAATATTTCACAGCCAAGGAGTATAATGATACTATTCTTCCTTAGTGTGTAGTTCTTTCCTAAATTATAAACTCCTGGGTGCGTGGTTATGTCCGATGATTTCTTTTAAAGCACGCAACTACTTGCGACCAGCCACCAAATGATGCAGCTTGTTCAAAACTTGCATGACAATGACATATACCTTAGTTCTGTTTGCTGGAGATGAGGCTTTAGCATCATCAGATTGACTCCCAGACGAACAGCCAGAGTCTGAACCTGCAAGAAACAGCATACAGCATTAGGACCAGCGTTACATCAACTAAAAAGGCAGAAAACTATAAATCATAAGCTGACATACTTGGCATCTGTTAGAATTCTAATGTTTAGAGTATGTTCAGATGTGGAAGCCAATGTCTTAGTAGATATAGCAGTATATATCAAATTATGTTATAGGCAAAAGATAAACCTCAACCGTAAAAGCATTCCAATAAGCTAGAAATTGTTGGCAAAAGTGTATGCTCTCAAGTATTAACACATGCCATGGATTCTTAACAGAGTGCAAGTATTAAGTCAGTCAAAATCATTCCCAAACTATAAATTAAATTTTCAAGTCAGTTCAAGTTTTTTTTTTTAAACTTATTCTTCCATACTCACACAGGGAAAAAAAAAACCATCAACTAGTCTTTACGGCTTGCACCAAAGAGGTGGCTATCAGTCACGAGGCTGACTATTTCTTGAGAAATTCTAAACGTGTGCATAACTTCATACATAAATTAAAGGGCAAATTTGACTTTGGTCCTATTGATAATGCTGTAAATGGCTTTAGTCTCCTTTTTTTTTATAAATAAAACAATTGTATTAGAAAAGGTTTACCATATATAAGCATGAGCGAGCACCTCAAGAGGAAAAAAAACAATTAGAAATACAAGAGTCAAAACTCTAAATTTCAAATAAAGTTATCCAAGGATGCACGGACTCTTTGAAAAACTTGCCGCACCCGTATCTGACACGATCCGACACCGAAACTTGCTCGACACGTATCAGACACTTGGTTAAGGGTCAGCAGGGTCAGATACATGGTCAATGTGGTCAACATGTCGGACACACCTCTAACACACCCAAAACTCGGTCAAGAGACGATCAAGACTCGACGACCAAATTTATTTTATTTTTATTTTTATTTTTATTTTTATTTTTATTTTTATTTTTATTTTTATTTTTATTTTTAATTTTAATTTTAATTAGACTCGTATAACCACCTATTTAGAAGGTTGTTAGTTCATCAGAAATGAGAAATTTCAAATTACGATAAAAGTCGAGATAAAAAGGGCGATAAAATGCCACTAATGCAAAGGCTACCTCTATGCTTTTTTATCTTTGTTTATTCTTCTATCCTTTGATTTTTTTTTTTACAGAAAGTTATATTATTTTCCACTTTTATACCTATTCTTTTTCTCTACTGTTCTTTGTTCATGTTTTTTTCTATTTATTTTTCTTACTTGCAATAAAAAGATGGATGCATTGTTTATTTTTCTATTTAAACTCTTTCTTTATTGAACTGTTGTTTATCTTTATTTAGTTTTATTTTAAAAAAAAGGTATGACGTGTCACCGTGTCGCCAAGTCCTAGTTTTTTTAAAATTATCGAGTCGGAGTGTCGTGTCAGTGTCCGACACGACGCGGGTGTCCGTGCATCCTTGAAGATATCCCAATTAAGGAAAAAAAACTCTGAGATGGGAGAAGAAGCCAGCATGCCCCAAACTAGAGCCCATTGGATAGACATGATCTTAATCATGTTCCACACCACAAGAGGATCCAATCTTTTGCCGCGGATATTCCACTGTTCCGTTCTTTCCAAATAAATCAAAGAACAAAGAGAAGAAGGTGGTCCAAAGCCATTTCTTAGCGGAGGGCAGAGTTCAACAATTCCATTTTTGAAACCACTCCATTAAGTCGTCACTGGGGAAAAACAACCACTTGGTTGTCGGGACAATGTTTGACCAAAACTCTCTTTAGAAATGGTAGGAGAACAATAAGTGAAGGATAGATTTGGTGGCAGCCTCACTTAAGAGCACCTATTGGTCATGATGAGGGATCATTTCACTGAGTTTTCCATAGTCAAAATTTTTCTATAAGCCAGACACCAAATGAAGAAATGTTGGTGAGGAGTATACCTTTTCCAGTAAAATGGATCAGAAATGGGATCATGCAGAGGTTGAGTCAATGCAATAGAGTGGTGATTGGTGGTCATGCAGAGATCTTTTCACCGTAAATTTATTGGACTTATGATTCTAGACCCCACTTATCCTCGTCATCATTGATGGAAACTGCCTCCACAGAACCCAAAAGCTCAACCAAGTATCCACTTCTGAATCTCTCACACCCCTTCCAGGCTGTAGGTCCCATGAAGTAGACGTATATGTCAGAGACAAAGTTGGCAATGGAACCTTGTTTCTATTGTTCAAGAAGATGGATCGAAACTTGTCTTTGAGAGGAAGATTGTAGCTCATTTTTCTTACCGGAAGGCAATGTGGGACCATGACCCAACTTGGAATTAGACATACGGTTGGAAAAGAATTTTGATGTCATAATCTCTGACCAGACAAGAAACCCATAAGAAAGTTTTGTCTCACTAGTGAACCAACTGAACCCTTCCAGCCCATATTTATCCATGATATATCCATGATAATGGTGTGCTAAAGCTTGCCAAATCTCCAAAGTCATTTTCGAAGTAAACCCATGTTGGTATCCCTAATCCTTCTGATACCTAATCCTAATCCCCATCGATTCTTCCAATGGCAGACCATGTTCAAATTAATCAAGTTATATTTGTAGCATATACAAGTTGTCCCCCATATGATCTTTTAATAGTGTTCGCCACCGAATAGGGATACTAACAATAGAGAGTAAAAATGGGTATGTTCACCTGGTACTCTTGATCTGTATGAGACGAACGATCTTTGATAAGTACCTACCCTTCTAAATGGCAAGCCTCAACTTGATTCTTTCAATGGTAGGGTAGGTTTCATAACATTCTACTTTTTAATTTTAATTTGATTGTGGCCTTCTCTGTCAATCGACCATCAAGTCAATAATTACCTCGTGCACGGGTTGTACATGTGACAAGGAAAAAATGGTTGTTATCCTCAATTCATCTTCTTCCTCAATCAAACCACTACCCATGCCCTTCTTCCCTTTTCTCTAATTTCTCTCCACATTGCACCACTCTGGTAAAAATCAACACTCCGCTCTCTCTCTCTAAGAAAACACACCAACCAAACACTCGTCTTTGCTTTCTCTAAAATCCTAATAAACCCTAACCAGTAGAATATATATAAAGTATAAAGAGAGGCAGAGTAACTCATGAGAGAAACTCGTAACATAGTTGAAGAGAAGAAAAGAGTTGTTCCATTAAGTTTGAGATTCAACAATGGTGGCAGAGTCATTTGATCAATCTCCTTCAAAAAATTGAGGTAGTCCTTTTCACCAATAGCACATAAGCACTTCTCGTCCAATCAAATCCTTCCTATAAGCTTGAGAACAGTAAAAAGAATCTGCAATGAAATCCTTCAGCCAAATTACGATACCCAAATGTGCAATCACTCTGAAAAAGTTAACGGAAACAACCTCATTTGCTCTAATTCGAAGCTTGAGTTTAGAAAGATTTTCCTTCTGCAAGGGGTTTCGGTTTTACAAACAAACGATAGAATTTGCATCTAAGTTTATCTAAAGTCCTTGAAAGACTTTGATGATTTGGTCCGAATTGTAATTCTTGAGGGTAAAGGAGACGAACCTTGTGGTGGCAATTAGAGCTCCTAATGAACCACTAGCAATGAACGAATGGGAGCGAGAACTTCGCTTCAGATCTTGACTGTGGAAATGGTGTGAGTCAGTTCAGATCGGTAAGTGTGGGAGAGTTGAGGATGAAAGAGGAGACGAGTTTGGCTTTGTGTTGGTTTGATAAGAAATGCTTCTAAGAAATTGCAAGGATGAGGAGAAGATAAAGTCGAGTAAACGTTAACCATTGAAGTACAGTAGCCATAGTGAAAGAAAGGTAAGAATTTGAGTAAGGTTTTTTTATCATAGGTGATAAGTGGAGCAAAGGTTAGAATGAAGAGTTTTAGACAACTCTTTCATGATGGAGTAGGAAAGAGAAACAGAGAGAGGATGGGGGAGAAGAGCAAGGGAAGTGGTTTGATTGGAGAAGAAGATGAAGTGAGGGCAACTGTCATTTTTGTATAAAATGTTTTCATGTGGCCAACTTAATTATTGACGGGATAGTCACCTCAAGCAAATTAAAATTAAAAAGGGAACTAAAGCCAACAACATTATCAACAAGTCCAAAGTCATATTTCCCCTAATAAATTAAAATAGGATTTTTTTTCATCCGAATGAATTCAGAAAGAAAAAAAAAATGAAAGAAACCAAGTAGACTATATACCCCAATATCAATATGGACAGATCTTAAAGGCTCAAAAAAATGATTCTCTATACGATTAGGAAAGGAAGTATGGTGATGCTCCATTAAGAAGGGAGCTTCAGGTGATGATCCAATAATTGGCAAGTACCAAAAGAGTTCAAGAATGTCCAAATGTAACTTTGAAAATGATGGATGATTGAAATGACAGTATCACAGATACCAAAAAAAAATAGGGAATAACTCTTTCCAAATAATAATTATAGCCTTATAGGTTCAATTTCTCATGCCCTGACACATTTTATTTCTTGAGATCCTAAAAGTTGTTGTAGAAAAAAATGAGTAGAAACTACTGAAATGGAAAGTTTTTGATAAATATCACATTTGTCTTTCACAATTTCTCTAGAGCCATCAGTAAGTACATTTATGATGGAACACTATATCACTCATATAAGCGAAAATGATCAATGATCAAAGAATAGATTGGTGAGCCCAGACAAGCACGTCCCTGGATGAAATTTCATAAGTAAATTTGAAATCCTAGTTAAATCAGTTTTGTCCCATTCCTACCAACGCTGATCTACATAAGTATGGTAATCTGACTGGAACGTGATCGAGTTTGTTAATATTTAGATGGCTCGGTACCACTACAACCTCCAACCCGCAGCAACAGCCATAAATCCATTGCAGGCACTGGGCATAACTTGTTCTACAGTGAAATAAATTTGAACCTCTCTCAAAAGAATAGTCGAGAGCTGAGAGCATCATGGAGGATTCTTCATTGGAATAGGTTGACGAGGATGCTAAAGTTACCAATGATACTTGAAAAGTGTAACTATGTTTTCATTTAATGGTCACTTATGAAGAATTGAAACTGATAAGGAATAAAACTATCAGAAACTCTTTAAATGTGGTGTATGCTTCTCCAGCTCTTTGCATATAAAGGGGTGTTATACTGCTGAAGAAATCTTATCACCCTGTGTGGTGTTAACAACTTCTCAAACATTTCATTGATATTAAGAATCATTTTTTTGGGGGGTACGTACTACGTAATATGAATTGCTTCCCAATAGATAAGATGAACAATTTAGTAAGTTCCATCACAGTGTTAGGTTCCAAGAGTTCAAGGGTGGTGTTAGGTTTCAGGAGTGTTAAGTTCCAAGAATTCTTTGTAAATGGGATATGTTCAATACTGCCATCTTATTAATCCTGAGTGTTTGAGGCCTCTTGGCTTTTGCATTTAAGTTTATCTTTTTCCAAAAAAAAATGTCTTCACCATAGGTTGTGCTATTCTTATGGAAGACTACCAGTAATATACTTCACTTTCTTCTTTGGATGCAAAGAGACTAAACGATAGGACATAGACAAATTATTTTGCCAGTCAACTTTATGATGATGATTGATGATTTCAACCTAGCTATATATCATCAGGATAAATGGTTTTCGGAAGGTAAACACGGTCAAAGAATGGTATTCAAGGTTGGCTCTTGGCTCCTACAAGATTGGTTATGGGTAAATGAAATTCCACCTAGAGCAACTTTCTTCTCTGGAGGACACTTGAAGTAGACAGGGCCTCATTATCATTAATCACTGCACTCTGTGCAATGTTGATATTGAGACCATTGATCATCTCGATTTGGTTGCCCTCTAGTACTGGAACTATGGTGTAAAGACTTGAGGCAGTTTAACATTAATATGCCCTTTCCCTCCTCTTTTCTTGATTGGGTTGAAGGGTGGAATCAATGCAAAGCCCATTTTCATAACCTTTCTGAGTTTGGTGGAAAAGGTTATTCATGCTTTTGTGTGGATCATTTGGAGAGAAAGGAAGAACAAGGTATTCAGGTTGTCCTCCAATTGTGTAGATACTCTATGGACTGATATCAAAGTAATCTTGTCGCTCTGGAATGCCAGATATCAAAGAAACACCGAAAATAAAGATACTGAAACAACCTTTTTTGGGCACAAATATTGGAAATTGAAACAATAACATATGAAATATAGCAAGATTCCAAATACGCCATAACTTTGCAGTGGAATAGTCCAGCAACTATTGCTGGTCTATAACAATAATATGTAGCCATCAATAGCCTCAAAAAAGAGAAAAGAACATAAGAAGACAAACACTAACCACTAAACGAGGACCCAGAATCGCTGCTGGAGCTACTTGAACTATTACATTTACTATTTCTGAGGACGTTATCTTTTTCTATCTCTACTGGAGGATAACTCAAGACAGGAGCATCGTTTCCCCCAATATCAACATCCTCATCAATGGGATTCTGACCTGTAGACATATAAAATACAAGAAAACAACTATCAGAGAGGATAAACTTGCATAATATTAATATCATGCATGGAGATATGGTTTCTAGAAAACAGCAACAAAATAAGTATATAGGGCAATAGAAACCTTTATGAAGTTGCATGGATGAATTTCCAAGCCTAGAATTATTCGGTATCTGCGCTTAAAGAAAGGCAATGGCTATCAAAGAAATGCCCAGGCATTGGCAGAACGTAAATATAAAATATCTCTGGATTTTAAGACTCCGCTAAACAAATAAATACCTCCATTTCACATGGCTTCTCTTTTCCAGTGTTCATTTTTATCTCCTGCAAATGGTCATCTACGAGCTTCCGTAATGTGAACAACTCATCATCATTCAGATCATCAATATCAACCTCAATTTCATCCTCACCAACTTGGTTTGCATTAGAAGTGCGTTTTCTCAAAAAATCGATTATATGAGCAGGTAAATCTGCCAGCAGAGACTCTAAATCTCTGCTTAGGTTATCTTTCTCCCCATTTGTCATCTGCTTAACAACATTTGGTTTAACCTTGTGTTCTTCTGCAATAACTCTCCTCTTTTTCACAGGTGGCATCTCCTTAACAGCTTCTACTTCCTTCGGAGCACCTGATCTCGTGGGCACTGACTTGGAATCAGGCAAGGAAAGTTTCTTCTCAATTGATTTCCATCTTAATTCAAAATACTTACTGAGTGTGGCAGCCATGTTATGAACACTATTCCCAGGTGGATTGTATGTCATTGCATTTGAAAATGTAAGTCTAACATCAGCAAGAAAATCCAAAGGACCCAAATACACACCAGAGGCTATCTTCTTCTTTACTGTTCCTAGGTCCATTGGATGCTTGATAACAGTGAAATAATCAGGAATTTTAAACTTCACTACATCAACAGGCGTGTTAAAGACTGCACCATATTGATGCGACATCAATCTTTGCAGCAGCGATTCACACTGATTCATTAGCATTACGTGTGAGGTACTTGATACAGCAGCTTGCTTTGCTGATGCAGATTCAAACTTTCCTGACATACCCCTCTTAAAGGGAGGACCTTCACCTTGACCTGCAGGAGCCCGTTTCTTTCCCTTTCCAGATAATGACTCTGATTTCTTTGCCTTGCCAGACAATACTTTTGATGATTTCTGTAAACTCTGAATGGTGAGCACCTTTTGAACATTGCTTGAGCTGTGGATGACACTAGAAGAGGACAATGCAACACCATTTCTAAACTGCAGTGCAACTTTCTCACGAAATACCCGGACCTGATCAAGTTCAGCCCTCAACCTAATCTTTAGATTTTTCTTCTCCCACTGCCGCAATTTTGTCACCGATATAACTTGCAAAGGAACGCCAAAATACTCACTGTTATCATCATTCAAACTGATGCATTTCCTTTTAGGTGCACACGAACCCTCTGAAGCAACCATCTCGGTTTCAACTCGGCCTGAGCTACCAAAACCTTCAGAATCACTCATATTATCAACTGCACGAAACCCAGAAGAATGCACTCTCGAAAACTTTTGTCCCTTTACCATCATATCCAAGTAAATTCTGCAAACAAAAAAAATCTTGGCCCCTTATGTTCAATCTCTCAAATGGATTCCTTCCTTCAATACGCTATGAAAACCAAAACACCTTTCACAAATTGAACTTCTATCAGCAAACTAAGCGCAAATCAAACTCTCACATACCAGAAATTCCACTATAATGATAAATTAACAATAGTATCAAATTTTTGGCTTCTTCTGGATGGTTGTGATTGAAAACTTCTGACAAAGAAGGTCTCAATTATCTCAATTTACAACTCCTTCCACTATAAGAAGATCGAGAAAGTTTCCGTATCGATCCAGAGTCGAAATTACATGTTTAGGATAAAAACCTGGAAGAGTTTAGTACACTCAATTCAATCTCACCAGTTGAAATTAAAAATAAAAAATCAAAATAAAAATAAAAACCCAAAATCGAATTGAGTCTAGAAATCAAAACCCTAAACAGTCATTTTCAGATTTTCACCTCCAAATCCAAATAGAGCAAGCGAGAAAATGGAGAGACTGAAAGCAAAGAAGTTGAAACAAATTGGAAGATAAAATCAAACCTTAAAACCTAAACAAACAAAAGAAGGACAAGCCCACCCCCCGGAGCTCTACAGCCAAGCAAGGATGAATGGAGAAACTCTTATAGATCAAATCGTACCTCGATAAACGCTTGATGAATTAGAAACAACAATGAAATGGAGGAGAGAATCCCGAATTCGAGCGGAGCGGAGCGAAGCGAGCAATTTGCGAGTGCGAAGTCAGAAGCTTTTCGTCTCCTCTTCTTGGTGAGCGAGGCAAGAAAACAAGTAAACAACGAACGGCTCCTTTCTCTCTCTCTTCTTTTCTTTTCTATTGCGGTCAACAAGTATGCAATTGTTAACGATTTTAGAGAGTTCATGAGGATTTGACGGACTAGGTTTAAGGACGATGTGTTTCTACAATTGGTGTTATACTACTACTGATATTCCCACCACCCCAAACTATCACTTTCCCTGATAATGTATCATGGTACGGATCGATCATATATTGCTACTGGCCAATGTATAGCACACGATGTCATGCCATTTGGATCCCATGATTTGTATCAATATTGAATTTGGTTTCGAGTTTGTTCAGCTTTGAGTCTGGGTTCAAGAAACTCGTTGACCGTTAAAATTATACAGTTAATATTTGTTGTCTCCTTAGACATCTAAGTTGATAGTGATACACCGGCTCAAAATTACAAGGAAATATTTGTTATCAACTTTGATCTGCCAAAACCTTTTCATCGGCTACTCGATATTACAATGAGAACATATCTACAAAATCTCCTCATCTCACTTACACATTTTACATCACAGTCTCTTTATTCGTCTCTCATTCTTCTTATTCCCTATTTTCTATATTTTCTCCTTCGTGGTCATTGATGATGTCAATTTCTGTTCTCTTTAACCTTGACGTGCATAAAGAACACACGTGAGCCAATGACCACCGTTGTGGCAGTCAACGACACTATGATGCTTAAGTCCAACAAGACTTGGAAAATGAGTAATGTTGTAAATTGGGTTTTGTAGTGTACATTTGTTCATCAACCTTGTGCCCTATTTATTATGTGAGAGTCTCTGTTCGACTATGTCTTTGGTGGCATGGTTTAAGGAAATATATATATATTTAGAAATATTTTCCTTGTTGGAAGTTGCCCATGTAGGAGAGTTTACATACACGACTTGTACTGTGATATCTGTTGGGGATTATTTTCTTATAGAGTGTTGTTCATACAAGAGAGTTTCTATGCACGACTTATACTCTAGTATTTGCTTCCTGGTAAGAGTCAATGTATTGATGGCATGTCTGTCTTAGGTCAAACTCCTATATATTTGCCTTATTAGAACTTACAGGCACTGGACTTGACCATATATGACTTATGGGCCTAATATGGCATCGATGATTGGATCCAACCTCCTGGAACATGCCTCAATGGGTTTTGTATTATTTGGGTTTTGCTAGATTGGGCGCTCATCTATGCCTACTTTATTCAGTTGACGAGATCATCATGACACGTGTACGGTGTGGATTACTGGACGGTTTGGTGTATCATCAGTCATCAATGGCGATTTTTTGTGTGATGAAAGATTACATCAAAAGTTTACCCAGCGACAACTGCAATAAGTCTCAAATCGAGTTCCAAGTCAACATTGGACCTAACAATGTGATTTTTTGTTTGTTTGTGATTGAAGATTCCCTACTATCCTATAAAAAATTTCCTTGAAAAAAATCAAAATTTTGTTGGAAAAAAGTTTTAACAAATAAAAAATTCGTTATTGGGTTCCTGGAGGCATCCCCGTAGCTAAATTTTTTTACCAAGGAATTAATTTTTTGTTGGTAAAACGAATGATAAGTCAAGGAAATATGGTGCTGAGAATACTGACAACTACCAAGGAAATTCGTTGGTAAAAATCAAATATATTTACCTACAAATTATTTTTTTAAGAAAACTTTATTTACCTATGAATTTTTTTCTCGAAAAAACTTAGAATCTTCAAAGAAAATTGTCGTGCGAAAAGGTAACTACCTTTATCATAAAACTTTTTTGCTGGTAAAATGAATTTATACCAACGAAAATTGTCATAGGTACCGTTAACAATTACCTAGGAAAATATTTTCAATGAAATTTTTTTATACCAAAACGATCATAATTCTCTGCTCTTATACGACTCAATCTACCTCTCAAACTCTCTTAGGACACCAACCACAACCTCCCAAACTCTAAGAACATCACTCTTGGTGGTAAGACCCCATTATAGAAAATCGTATATGATTTTATTTATTTTTAAGCTCAATGGGAATAGAACTCGTGACCTATAGAAGAATCTATTGCAATCTTTGCCAGTTGAGCTATTTGAATAATTGTGTTGTGTGAAACAACTTTATAGCTTCTTAAATCAAAATACTCTTATTTTTTAACAAAAAAAATGATTGTTACGTATACAATAGGAACCAATAAATAATATTTCGTCACTATAAATCATGACTAAATATTTCACGATTATAAGTTTTTTGTGAAATATTTACCATTTTTAGCAATAAAAATAATTCACAATAACATCATTATAATTAGCAACAAAATAGTAATAGCATTTTATTGCTAGATATGTTATTGAAATTGATTATATCACCAATGAAACAAAATTAAATTATTCTAAATAAGAAAATGAGCATTAATAAGGAAAAAAAGTTCATGGAAATTTTATCAATCTTTAGCAACGAAATAAATTTACTTATAATATTATAGTTAATAATAAAATCATATTTTATTGTTAAAAAAAATTTATTCGATTTTTTAGATGACATAATATCAATTCTACTAATAAAAAATTTCAACGAACTAATATTTTTCCACTGTAAAGAAGTTAGGAGCTATAAACATAAAAAAAATTTCATGAAATTTTTTTCATTGTAAGTAACGAAATAAATCATTGTAATAACATGATAATTAACTAGAGAAAATTTAGTTTAATTGTTGAAGAGACATGAACAAGTGTTATAGTGCATGTACCAAGAAAATGTTTGTTAATAATATTAATTTTTATTAGCAATGAAACAATTTATTGTAAATGACATCATAATGACTAACAAACTAAAATTCCGTTGACATATAATTGTTTTGTTGCTAAATAATGTTGATGAAAATTTTGTTTTGGAATGACTATTTTCCGCCAACTCTTTAACAAAGAAAAATTGCCAACAAAAGAGATTTTACTACAAAAAGTGACAACTTTATGGCTTTTCCAATGAAAATTTTGTTTTGTTAGAAATACTAACATATTAACAAGGCAAATAAAATTTGTTAGTAAATAACACATTTCTTGTAGTGAGTATACCAATTTCCAACAAAACAATGATTTGTCGCTATAAAATAGTTAGTGAGTTTTAACTAGAACAAATTTTCATGAAAGTAATTATTACTTTTTAGTTTTTACCTAGAAAACAATTTGCTACCAACAAAATCTTATTTCCTTGCTACAAAGATTTTATTACAAAAATATATTATTTTCAACAAAATAAAAAACGTTGCCAATAGTGTAACAATTTTCAACGAAATATTACTTTGTTGCTATAAATTAATAAACGAGCTTTAACAAGAAAAAAACTTGTGAAAAAAATTATTAATCATTATCAACGAACCGAATCATTACCAATAATGTAATTATTATCAAGAAAAACATATTTTTTTTATTAAAGAGAGAGGAATAAATGTTAATATTCCGTTAACAATAAAAGTAATTTGTTGTTAAAATTAGTCTTCTTTAGTAACAAAATTTTTCATTCCAGATGATACCATAAATACTAAGGAACTAGTATTTTGTGGTTATAAAAAATGTTTTGTTGTTAAATCAATTTGGAGGGAAATTAGGTTTGGAGGGAATGCTTCCCGCCACCTATTTAACAAGGAAAATTTTAACAAAATATATTTTGTTGAAAAAAAGGAACAAGTTTATGGCTTTTTCAATGAAATTTTTTTTCGTTGACAATGATACCATATTAACAAGGAAATTGAAATTCGTAGAAATTTTTTTGTTGGTAAATGATAGATTTCTTGTAGTGGTTGTGACAGTCAACGACAGTGTGATGCTTAAGTCAAACAAGGCTTGGAAAATGAGTAATGTTGTAAACTGGGTTTGTAGTGTACCTTTGTTCCTCAACCTTGTGCCCTATTTATTATATAAGAGTCATTGTTCGACTATGTCTTTGGTGGCATGGTTTAAGGAAATATATATATTTAGAAATCATTTCCTTGTTGGAAGTTGCCCACGTAGGAGAGTTTACATACACGACTTGTACTATGATATCTGTTGGGGATTATTTCCTTATAGAGTGTTGTTTATACAAGAGAGTTTCTATGCACGACTTATACTCTAGTATTTAGTTCCTGGTGAGAGTCAATGTATTGATGGCATGTCTGTCTTAGGTCAAACTCCTAGATATTTGCCTTATTAGAACTTACGGGCATTAGACTTGACCATGTGACTTATGGGCCTAATATTGCACCGATGATTGGATCCAACCTCCTGGAACATGCCTCAATGGGTTTTGTATTATTTGGATTTTGCTAGATTGGGCGCTCATATATGCCTACTTTATTCAATTGACGAGATCATCATGACACGTGTACGGTGTGGATTACTGGACGATTTGGTGTATCATCAGTCATCAATAGCGATTTTTTGTGTGATGAAAAATTACATCAAAAGTTTACCCAGCGACAACTGCAATAAGACTCAAATCGAGTTCCAAGTCAACATTGGACCTAACAATGTGATTTTTTTTTTTTTTTTTTTGTGATTGAAGATTCCCTACTATCCCATAAGTATCAGAGAGACTTCACTACACCTTCGCCTAATAAGCCTCCTCAGGTTGTTTAATAGATGTTATGCATGCCTAAAACAATCCATAGCTTTGGTCTAAAATGTTTTTTTATAGTTGCAGTAAATCGTTTTTCATATACGCGACTGTTTTAGTTTCCATTTTCGTAATTTTTTAAGCCAGGGGAAATTTAATTTTCGCTTTAAGTTTTAGGGATTTTTGGAAGTTTATTTGGCTTTAGTTTCCAGTTTTAACATCCTAGGATGTATATCAATTTCTTATACTTTTGGTTCCTTATTATGAGTGACGTGAATTAACTTATTATTAACCTGTATAAGGACTAGGGTATTCCTCATGTCGTTGACACATTAAAAGTTTTCATAATACATAAAGTTTATTCTACTTTAAATATCAAAATGTTGGACATGAGAATCGAACTCATGCACTCTTGATCAATTAAGTTCATCGTGATCTGTTAGATTCATACGTTTGGGTAAATCTCAGTCGTCTTTTATCTCCAACCTCAAACACCATCTTGATTTTTAATATAGACTATGGTATTCCCCGTGCCGTTGGCACGATAAAAGTTTAACTGATAAATATAATGATTTATACCTTGAATACCAAGATAAATAAATATCAAAATGTTTGGCACGAGAATCAAACCCATGCACTATTGGTGTTTTAAGTTCTATGTGATCCATTAGATTCTTATATGTGGGTAAATCTGAGCCGTCTTTTATATCAAACCCCAAACACCATCATGTTTTGTAATATAGACTGGGTATTCCCCGTGTCGTTGGCATGATAAAAGTTTAACATGATAAATAGAGTTTATTTTACTTTAAATATCAAGATAAATAAATATAAAATATTTAGTATAAGAATTAAACCCATGTACTCTTTGGTACTTTAAGTTCTATGTGATATGTTAGATTCTTATATTTTGGTAAATCTTAGCCGTTTTTTATCTCCAACCTCAAACATCATCCTGATTTGTAATATATACTAGGGTATTCCCCATGTCGTTTGCACGATAAAAGTTTAACATGATAATAGAGTTGATTTTATTTTATTTTTCTAGCATCAATACCCCATTATAACTTGAAAAAAAAATATGTTATTGATCACCCTTAAGTTTTCATTATTGATACTTACACGCCTAATCACCATCATCAACAATTGAAAAAAATAAATAAATATCAAAATATTTTATTTTTCTAGCATCAATACCTCATTGTAACTTGAATAAAAGTATGTTATTGATCACCCTTAAGTTTTCATCATTCCTAATTACATGCTTAATCACCACCATCAACAATTAAATAAAAATAAATAAATATCAAAATATTGGGTATGATAATCGAATCCATGCACTATTGGTGTTTTGAGTTCTATGTGATCCGTTAGATTTTTATAATTGGGTAAATTTTGGTCGTCTTTTATTTTTCACCCCAAACACCGTCCAGTTTTTTATAATAGACTAGGGTATTCTCTGTGTCGTTGGCACGATAAAAATTTAAAATTCGTCAAAACATGATCACCCTTAAGTTTTCATCATTCATACTTAAATGCCTAATCACCACCATTAACAATTGAAGAAAAATAAATAAATATAAAAAAATGTTGGATACGAGAATCGAACTCGTGCACTCTTGGTGCTTTAAATTCTACGTGATCCGTTAGATTCTTATAATTTGATAAATTTGAGTCGTCTTTTATCTCCCACCCCAAACATCATCGTGTTTTGTAATATAGACTAGGGTATTCCCCGTGGCGCTGGCACGGAAAAAAGTTTAATATTTGTCAAAATAATTATTATATTATATATTATATGTTATACTAGAATATTTTTCGTGTTGTTGGCACGATAAAAATTTAACATGATAAATAGAGTTTATTCTACTTTAAATATCAAAATAAATTAATATTAAAATGTTGGGTATGAGAATCAAACTCATGCACTATTATTGGGAATTGATTGAAGGTCAGACATAAAATCTAACTTTAAGTCCTAACCATTAGATGAAACAAATCTTTTGGTGCTTTAAGTTATATGTGATTTGTTAGATTCTTATATTTGGGTAAATTTCAGCCGTCTTTTATTTCCAACCTCTAACACAATTCTGATTTGTAATATAGACAATGATATTCCCCGTGCCGTTGGCACGATAAAAGTTTAAAACTTGTCAAAACACGATCACCCTTTAAGTTTTCATCCTTCATACTTAGATGTCTAATCACCACCATCAACAATTGAAGAAAAATAAATATCAAAATGTTGGATATAGAAATCGAACTCATGCACTCTTATTAGAGATTGATTGAAGATAATAAACAAATTCTAACTTTAAGTCACAACCATTAGATAAAACGAATCTCAACCATTATATGAAACTTATCTCTTGATGTTTTAAGTTTCATATCACC
Source organism: Berberis vulgaris (assembly GCA_963556465.1). Classification (NCBI taxonomy): domain Eukaryota; kingdom Viridiplantae; phylum Streptophyta; class Magnoliopsida; order Ranunculales; family Berberidaceae; genus Berberis; species Berberis vulgaris. The sequence goes on along the minus strand of OY747132.1, from coordinate 6,182,291 downwards.
CGTTAGATTCTTATATTTGGTTAAATCTCAGTCATCTTTTATCTCCCACTCCAAACACTATCCTGACTTGTAATATATAGGGTATTCCTTGTGCCGTTGGCACTACCGTACGATGTTAACTATTTTCATCGCGGCTTATCTTTCACAATGTCTCTCAGGGCTTTTACTATGTTGAAAATCTCTCGATATGCCTCTGGGGATTTTAGTTCAATATGCTATTAACACCTGGTATGTGGACTTAAACTAAACCATAATTAAAAAAAAAAGATAAAAAAATGTACATATCCCTTCAACGTGTAATTAAAAAATCTATGTAAATCAAACAAAATGAAAAAATGAACATTTTACGCTATTTGAGACCGTTGGCATGACCATTCAACTTCTCAAATTTTACAATCGCCTTTGTTTCTTAACATTTAATGAAACGCAACAAAATCCACCTAACCAAATGACAATAATGTGTTTGAAACATGTAACTTATAGATTTGAAATATGAAAATTTTCTAGAGATTATTAGGTTAGAGGCATGAGAAAAGGAAAATAAAAAATCGTGCAAGATGTGCAATGTGCGTAAAGTTGTGTGATAAACATATATGAGCTATTCCACTGAGAAAATTAATTGATACACTTGTCCTTCATATGAAATTCAAATAAATGATAAAGAAATTTAGCATGAGCCCATTTATTCAAAGAATAATTAGATGTTACCATAAAAAAGTTTATCAAATAAATATATATTGTGATTCAAGACTTGTGTCACTGATCATATCCCAAGGTTGCATTTTTTTTAATATCTATTGCAACATTATCTCAACCACAAATATTTGGTGTTTCTATAACGGTAGCTTAAACGAAATTAATCACAAAAATTTTGTTGAATTTTGACAATCTTACTATAGCATTACTCTACATGCTACATATTTGAGTAAGATAAATAAATACATAAATATGTTTACATGCCTAATCACCATCATCAACATTTGAAGAAAAATAAATAAATAAACATGCACTCTTATTGTGATTGAATGAAGGTAAGACATAAAAGCTAACTTTAAATCTCAACCATTAGATATTCATGTTTGGATAAATCTCAAAAGTCTTTTATATCCCAAATAGTGAAACACCTTTCTGAATTGTAATATAGATAGGGTATTCCCCGTGTTGTTAGCACTATAAAAGTTTTAAACTTGTCAAAATATGATCACCCTTGAGTTTTCATCCTTTATACTTACACACCTAAGCACCACCATCAACAATTGGAGAAAAATAAATAAATGTTGGGTGTGAGAATCAAACTCATACACTCTTGGTGCTTTAAGTTCTATGCGATCTGTTAGATTTTTATAATTGGGTAAATCTGAGTCGTATTTTATCTCCCACCCCAAACACCATCTTATTTTGTAATATATACTAGGGTATTTCCCATGCCGTTGGCATGATAAAAGTTTAATATGATAAATAAAGTTTATTCTACTTTAAATATCAAGATAAATAAATATTAAAGTGTTGGGTATGAGAATCGAACCCCTGCACTCTTGGTACTTTAAATTCTATCTATGTGATCCGTTAGATTCTTATATTTGGGTAAATCTCATCCGTCTTTTATCTCCAACCTCAAACACCATCCTGATTTGTAATATAAAATAGGGTATTCCCCGTGCCGTTGGCACGATAAAAATTTATAATTTGTCAAAACATGATGACCCTTAAGTTTTCATCATTCATACTTACATGCCTAATCACCACCCTTAATTTATACTTTAAATGTTAAGATAAATAAATATCAAAATGTTGGGTATGAAAATGGAACTCATGCACTTTCGGTGCTTTGAGTTCTATGCGATCCGTTAGATTCATATATTTGGTTAAATCTCAACCGTCTTTTATCTCCCACCCCAAACACCATCATGTTTTGTATATATATAATATAATAATATATTATAATTACATAAAGCATATTGATATGTGGCCTCCAATTACAAATTCTACACCTTCTACTCCATTTTCTTGTTTGAAAGTATCACAATTGATTTTGAATGGCCTTGAGGTGTTAATTGCGGGGTGAATTGTAAAATTTCCAAATTTTGCAATATCCTACCCCGTAATCTTGTATTTTGAAAATTTTAATTATGAAAAAATGGCCTTAAAGCGTTAATTATCGAGCGCATTGTGGAATTTTTAGTTAACACCATTAGCGGAGCCACATACAAGCCAGAGGGGGCAACCGCGCCCCTGAAATATGCAATTTATTTTAGCAGTTGCATGGGTTACATTTGGACATTGTTGTTCTATTACTCATTGCCCTCCTCACAATCTTAAAAGTTTTTCTTTCCCTTCACTCATCTAAACGTTTTGTAACTTTAACATAACATTTTAAAAGTTTTTCAACATAACACGGACAAATGTCCACCATTTCTCATTTTATAGACCTCGAAATCTGTAACCTACCTTACATAGGGTAGTAATACACTTAAACTTTTTCCACAACAAGGTGTACTCACTTGCTCAATTTAGCACATGTAATAATTTATTTGCATTACATGAACAATTTTGAAAGGTTTTTTTTTTTTTTTTTTTTCATATTTCTATTTGTCTAAACTTATATCATATTTCTTTTCAAATTATAATTTAGTGCCTCAATCAAGCATTTTTTGTAACACGAGTTTTCATATAACCTAAGTTTCTTTTGCTAAAAGTTTAATTTTTGTGAACATGTTCATTTAGTATAAATAATTAGTTTGTTCAATCACACTTATTTCATGTTTATACTTTATTTAATCCAACAAAAAATTTAAAATTTTTAAAGACGAAAGTAATTGGAACATTTTGATTGTGTTGGTGTGATTATGATGCAATTGTTTGTGTGTAGGCTTATTTTTATTTATATATTTGTTTATTTAAATTCATTAACCCGTCACATCCCAAATGTCGTCAGCAGGATTCAAACCCTGAACTTGTGACATCATTCGCCACAAGTCTATCAGCTGAGCTAATACCTCATTGGCTAAATCAGACTTATGTGTAAGCTCATGAAATGTGTATACGGTTAGCTAAATTACAGTAGATTATTATTATTGAAAAGACCATGATAGACTAGACAATGGATTGGTGCATTAAAAATACGTCATATTCATAAGTTGCATGTTTTATTATTATTATTATTATTATTATTATTATTATTATTATTATTATTATTATTATTATTATTATTATTATTATTATTATTATTATTATTATTATTATTACTTATTTGTTTGTTTGATTTTTTTTTTAATATATTTTTAAATGTACTATTGAGCAACTTGTCGCTTTGCCCACCTCGGTGAAATTTCTGGCTTCGCCATTGTTTGAAGTAGTGACTTACTCATACATACTAAACTTTGATCATTTCACGAAGAAGTCGTGATTGTTGCAGCCATATCTAAGTAGTAATGTTCATGTATCTCGAGATTATGATAGAAAATTCACCATTTCATATTTTGAATGCATATCTCGAGATATTTTTGTTTAGGTACTTTTTAATCTCTTTCCCGTTTAATACCCCAAAAAACTTATTTACAAATGGATATGGCTTTCTGACCCCCACTACTACTTTTCTTTAACACTGCCACCCCATAACCTACTATTTGACATTACCACTTTAAACTTTTTTTTTTCTGCAACTTTTCTCAACATGATTAAAAAAGAACAACAACAAGCGTGTCGCCCACCATCCCTATGATATCCTTGTGTGGGCAGACCTGGTGCGGGAGAAACCCAAGAGCCAATGGATCCCAAAAAGGTTGACAAACTACAAATGAGAGATTATAGTCTCACATCGCTTGAGTGAGGAAAGGGGATGTGTTATACATGTGCAAGTTTTGATTTACAAAGTACTATGCTTTTTAAAGTCGTGTGAGCTTTGAGCCCAAAGCGGGCAACATAATACTCTGTGGATCGGGTCATTATAGAATGATATCAAAGTTTGACTCACCCGAAAGGTGTCAACAAGGACATTGGGCTCTCAAGTGGGTAGACTGTGATACCTTTGTGTGGACAAACCCGAGGGGGTGCGGGAGAAGTCCAATAGCCCATAGATCCCAAAAGAGTTGGCAAACTACTAAAGGGATATTATAGTCTCACATCGCCTGGGTAAGGGAATGAGATGTGCTATATATGTGCGAGTTTGGATCTACAAAGTACTATGCAATTTTAAAGTCGTGCGGGCCTTGGGCCCAAAGCAGACAATATAATACTTTGTGGATCGTTACGGTCTCTCTCATTTTCGATTTCGGAAAAAGAAAAAGTGAGTAAAGCATAGAAAAAAAAATGAGGAGGGAGGGAAGAATTGGGGAGAAAAAAAATTTCAGAAAAAAAAATAATAATAGGAGGAGACGGCGGGCGACAATGTCGCTTGCTATTGTTATCTTTTTTTTGTTATCTTGATAAGAAAGAGAACAGAGAAATAGAAGAAAAAAAAAATTACAGTGATGGTGTCAAATAGTAGATTGAGGGTGGTGATGTCAATGAGAGGAAGTGGTGATGTCAAAAAGTCATTGCCTTTTACAATTTAATACTTATTTTCAAAAAAAATCAAAACCTTAACCATGTGACTATTCTTTTTCCCCTGTCTCATCTCACCTTCACCAACCTTTTTTATTCATAATTCAACCACCAACCATCGACGTCATTCACCATCCCCGATGCCTTACGAGGTTAGGTCTGCGCCAATGAGCCACCTCCGGCTACTACCATTACCCCAAACCTTAGATTTGACATTTATTCTTCACGATTCATCCACTACAATCACTATAGATCACCACCACCACTACCCCTTACGAGGTTAGGTCCGCACTAGAGGGCCGCCTTCGACTACCACCACCACCATCATCTCTGGTTGTCAAATTTTCGTCAAATTTTGCACAAGTAACAAATTGATAATAAGTTTTTTATTTTTTTATTTTAATACTTAAGTTTTTTTAATGCTACCAACCTGACACTTGGCATAATTTAATCATCAAGGTAAATTTGAGAATTTCATAAAAAAATCCCTAAGTTTACCAAAAAAAAAACCTCATTTCTAAAAAAAAAACATTATGCTTTAAAATTACTTAAAAAAAATCCGAAAACCTTTTTTTTTTCTTTCTAAAAGATAACATTTATTTTTTTTCAACCACGCAAAAGAAAATTGTAAAAAAAAAAAAAACTCTTTTACGTTCTCCAATTTTTTAAAACACAGTGTCTTTCTCCCCCTTCAAGCACGAGTGTGAGATCTATCATTCTTCTTGTTTCATCTCATCTCCCTAAATTGGTCATCCCTCATCTTCCAAAAAACTTAAAAAAAAAAATTATATATAAAAAATCCAAACCAACCGCCTCCTAAACAAGTAAGTTAGGGCTGCAATAAAGTGAGATTGGTCAATAAAAAAAATAATTGTGAAAAGAGAATTAAGCTCAATCACTAGTTTTTAAACTCGTGATACTGGTTTTTATCAAGTGTTAAAAAAATCGGTGAAAAAATGACCAAATCCAATCACTAGTTTTGAAAGCGCATGATTGGGTTTGGTCATGTTAATATTTTTTTTGGTGAAAAAGATAACCAAAGCCAATCACTAGTTTTGTAATCGCATTACTGGATTTGGTCAGGTTTTAAAGTTTTGTATGAACATATGACAAAAACCAGTCATGTTGTGTTTATGTTGAAAAATTGAGTGTGAGACATTCATATAATGACGTACCAACTGTGCCTCATCATGTCTTAAATAAGAAATTCAAAAGAAATAAATTCTAAATCCAAACAAAAATTATTGTTCTTGATTACAAATAGAAAACATAAAATCATGTAAGAATGAAAGCAATCATGAATATTAACCATGTTAGTCAACTCACATAGGAAACTACATGCATTCTTAACAATGCTACCACACTTTTGCACGTCTATTCCAACAACTTGGCACGTTCAAGTTTCTTATCTAAGATTTCCAATACATATAAATGTCTAACTTTACACTCACATGACCAACATAGTCATCCAAAAATATCAAACACGACTCGAACAAATCATGCGATTTCAAAGTGGATGACTAGTATTGGTTATCTTTACACGAGTTCAACTTTACACTAGCATGACCAACCCAAGTCACAGTAAATACCTGACATGGCAATAAATAATCATTTGATTTTCAAAACGATGATTAGCCTAGATTTTCATGCTCATTATTCTCGGTAGGGGAAGACGAGAAACCATGACCATATACTCCATCCACATTCGAAACTTATAGTAAGAGAAGAATTTTACAATTTTTTTTCTTTAAGAAAAAATAGACATTTAGCAGAAGATGAAGTTAGTTTGAGTACGAGGTTTAGGGTTGGCAATGAGGCAGATTTACACCAACATCTGCGCTGCCACGAATAATGTAGATTTGGGTTATGCTTAATAGACTCCGTGGTGAATTCGACGATCCAAATTTTATCTGTCATGGATTCGTGGCAAATACGTATTTCACCATACCCGCCCTACGAATATCCATTTATATGTATTATTACTAAAATACCCTTAACAAATAAAAACCACATATCCTAAATTCCCTCCCCACTCCCCACTCTCCATCAACACATCTCTTCTCTGATTCTCTTCGGTCTCCACTCTGTCACTTTCCATCGGCGGCGACGCTCGCCTCCGCCGCTCTCCAGTAACCTCTTCTTCTTGTGGGTCGACTATAAAAGCATGAATGAATATTGATCGAATGAATTCACTGATGTTTTTCTGAACCTAAAACAGTTCATCACGTATTGCTTTACTTGTCACAACAATCGAAACAAAGAAACTCAAATCTCTCCTTCATTTGTGCTTATTACGAACCCCTTTCGGTGTTCGTTCACTTCAACGAGTCTAATCTCTCTCTCAAGACGACTTGGTTGAAGTGGGGCATTTAACACTCTCACACCCCAAAAACCCCAAACCCCAAAACTTTGGACAGAGCTAAATTGTTCCCAGACACCCCTTTTTGTTCCATTTTCCGACTTGGTTCAGACCGAATCCATAGAAATCGGGTCGAGCAACTCTGTTTCCTCGTCGGAACGTCTTCATCAACTCATCCAGGTAAGAATGTAGTTAATGGTTCCGAGATTCGATATTTTTGATTATGTACAATAGGTTTTGTTTTCTGATTTTTTTTTTTTTTTGGTACACTTTGATTTATGTTTTGTTTTTTGATATTTATGATATCCTTGTTTCATCATATAATGAAATGAAATGAGTAAACTTACATAGAAGGAATATAGGAACGAAACCATTCAGGTATTCCTCTATCATAAACTTGATCTTGTTAGATGCTTTATAAAAATGTCGAAATTCCATTGGGAAGGATAATCTGGGTATCCCTCAAATCATTGCAATATCAAAGTATAATTCTCAAAATTTGAATATGTCACTGATCTCATTTGGAGGATTTCCATGAATGCTCTGAAAGTAACTTGCGTCAGAATGGCCTTCCCCCCCCCAAAAAAAAAAAACTTGTGTCAGAATTGAATTTCTTGTTTATGTTTATGCCGAACAGGGAAATGCAATTAGTTTTCTCTTCTAAGTCACTTTGGCACTACATGGCCTGATATTTTGTGATACTAATGTTGGCCAGGGATTGGAAGGACATGCTACATGCCTCTACGTCAACGATTGCCAAGACATTGTTTGCTACATGCTTAAATTATTTTGATTGACATAGTGTCCAGCAATTGATATACTTTGATGCGACACATTTCTACAGTTGATTTTGACTAAACTCTTTGGTTACAGGGCCTTTTTTTGTCCGCAGCTCTTGATTATCTATCTTTTTTAATAAGTAGAACGTGTACTCAAATGGTTATGCCTTTAACACTTGATAGTATTTTTATTCTTTGTGCTAGAAATGTTAAGCCAGTAGCAGCTCCACGGTTATGGAACTTTTCTTTGGGCATTTCGCGGAAGTCTTTCAGTAGTAGAATTCAAATGGACAGCAACTGCAAAGATAACTCTAGAGGTGCCTTGGTTGTTCTTGAAGGCTTGGACCGTAGTGGGAAAACATCACAGTGTGGTAGACTGGTATCATATTTGAAGAGCCAAGGACATTCAGTTGAGTCATGGCGGTTTCCAGACAGAAATACGTCTGTGGGGCAAATGATTTCTTCTTATCTTTCCAATGAATCGAATTTGGACGATAGAACTGTCCATCTCCTTTTTAGTGCAAATCGTTGGGAGAAGAGGTTGGTCAGCTTCTTATACACTTGCAAGTCTTAATTTTGCATTATATGAAATAAAACCCATATCTTAGCATGCAAATTTGATGGAACATATGCTGTCTTTATGAATATCTTGATCTTGGAGTTCAAGTTTGTATTTCCATGGTTACTTTGTGTTACATAGTTGGATTGGGCATATTGGACCTGTTTTCTATGTATTGTGCCTTAGGCATATTGGACTCTGTTCTTGTGACTTTTTTTTTCCCCTTCTTTTGATCAATCAAACTCAAGCAATCGGAGAAGATAAGACAAAAGAATACAAAAGACACACCCTCCCAGAGGCCCTATTACAAGAAGAAAAAAGGCTACCCAATCAAACATATAAACATGAAACTCTAAGTGATGGTTCGCCAAGGGGTTCCCCACTGCCAAACTAAGGATTTAACTTCATTGATGAGTGAGTGTTCCCTCATTTGGAAATTCTGTGATTCCTCTCTTTCCATTAAACCCATAAAGTAGCAAAGAAAACTCTGTTCCATAACTAGGAACCTTAGACTGAGAGCTGATTTCTGTTCCGAGAGGAAACCCATTGAAGGACGTGTTCTTGGAACATTCATTGAAGGTGGTGTTCTTGTGACTTTCTCAGTCACTTCTTTTTTCTATCAATATATCCTGCTGTGTTTGGTTGATAAAAAAAAGAACAAAGTATCAAGAAGAAATACTATTTTGGGTCAAGGCCAAGAGATGGATGAGGGAGAGGCGGTTCTTGATGATGATTAAAATTCTCCCATGAAATGCCAGCGGTTTGGGATCAGAATATAGGATCCTTAATCTCAAAAGATTGATCAAGTTGAACAAGCCTGATATTTGTATTATTCAGGAAATAAAGAAAGCTCAGATTGATGATGAATTAATCAAAGATTTGTGGTAAAGACTTCTTCAGTAAGGACTTTTTGCATAAATTAGTTTGTTTTTTAGATTATTAAAAGTGTGGAAAACAAATTTGTTAGGGTTGAAGATCACCTGTTTGGGGCGTTCCCTCTATCATCTAGATTTGTCAGCTTAAATGATGACTTCGAATGGGTTTTAACGAACGTGTATGGTCCAATGGCCAGTTACCAAAGGGAGCAATTTTGGGAAGAGTCGCAATCCATTTTTGGTCTTTGGAAGTTACATGGTGCCTTGGGGGTGTTTTTAACATCACTAGAAATAGAAGTGAAAGTTGAACACGGGGTAGAATTACCAAAAGATGAGAAAAATTAATGATTTCATTGCTGAGTTAGAGCTTAGAGGTTTTGACGTCAAGGTGGAAAGCTTCACCTGGTTGAGTATGCATACTTTTCCATGGATGCACGGGCTAGACAGATTCCTGGGAACAACCAATGGGTGGATCACTTTGGGGTGTGTTGTGAATATCTTCGATAAAGGTGGTTTTGATTACAATGCTATTCTCCTTAAAAGTCTTTAAGCAACAAATTTTCCATATACCCGTTCAACTAGAAACTATCTGGTTCGACCACAATCAATTTTGTAAAACACACGCGGTATAATTTGCAGGTTAATGCCTTAATGGTCATCCTGGTTTTGTTCCGTGAAAGGAATTAAAGGAGCTGAAAGCCCGAACAAAATTCAGCAGTATTTGGAGATGATGTGTTTATTGGTAATTGTGAATCTAAACTTATGGAGTTAGATGCAGTAGAAGAAGTTAGGAACTTGGAAAAGGTACATTGCTAAAACAGGTAGAGCCACTCTGATCAAGAACAACAGTGCATTCCTACTTCAGTTGCACTTAGAACCCAAAAAAATATGAGGCATTTCCTTTGAGGCAGCTCTTCAACTTCAGAAAATTTTGAAATTAAAACAAGTCTGCCGACCCAAAGATAAGGGGGGGGGGGGCGCTTGGTATTAAAAGGATGACTTCAATAAAGCACTCATCAAATGGATTTGGAGGTTTGGGTCTGAAACAAATGTTTAATAACTATTGCAGCCAAGTGTTGTGCCAGCCCTAAGGATTGGCTTGCTCAATCTAATATTACCACTCCTGGATGGAGTTGTTGGAAAGGGTCATGAATCTCAAAAGTCACATGGAGAGTTACACCTCCTTTGAAGCATGATCATTCTGGAATTACAAATGGCTAGGTGATCAGCCCCTCAAGCTGTCCTTCCCCTGCCATATTTACAAGCACGGTAAATTTAGGAAATTTGTCAACTCTCCAATTGCTACAGTAATCAGCATTCCTGGGATTTTCAGCTGCAGAGAAACCTTAATGATTGGGAGTTTCCTCAAATGGTGAATCTGCAGTGTGTTATAGACTCATTTCATCTCGATGGAGAGCAAGATAAATGGATTTGGGGTGGCAAAGACAGGCCATTTAAGTAAAGGATTGCTATGAAGGTGTGGGTGTGCAACTCCAATTTTCTGAACATCATTTAAGAACTCACAAACCCCACAATCTCATTTGGATTAAGGTTGTTCCTCCTAGAGCTCGCTTTCTCTTGTGGCCAATCTTGGATGGAAGGATTCTGATCTCACAGTTGATAATTTGAATAGAAAAGGCTTGGTGCTTCCCAACCATTGTATGTTGTGTGCTCAAGCATCCATTGACCATTTCCTGCTCTCGTGTGACCTCTCTTCTTCAATCCAGAGAAAGTGTTTTGTAGAATTCAGAATCAACACCCCTAGTCCCTCCTCTTTCATTTATTATACTAAAACTTGGAGCTCAGCCAATAGTTCCAGCCTAAATCTCTCTTTGGCAGGAAGATGAATTTGGGAAAGAGTTTGCTTGGGTTATTTGGAGAGAAAGAAACAATACAGTTTTTAGAAATAATTTCAAGAATGTGGATAATTTGTGTATTGAAACTAAGGTTAGCTTGTGGCTTTGGGGTTATGTACGGTGTATTTTTTAAGGACTCCCACGTATGGTGTGATATTGTGCATAACAGTTGTACATGCTCCAGCCTTAAGTGACCCTTCTTTCACTAATTGCTGAATTTCCTACTTTCAATACAATACTTTTTGTTTTGCTGATAAAAAAGTTAAAAAGGGCTCTCTGAGTGGAGCCATAGACTTGCTCTTAGGGTGTGTTTGATCTCAAGGAAAAATTTCCATGGGAAAATTACAAAAGGAAAGAAGAAATAGGAGAGGAAGTGGTAAAAAATTCTCAATCTTGAAGACTGAAGATGACTAAATTTTGGAAAAAGTTTCTTAGTTCCTCCTTTAGAAAATATTTTGTACAATTTTGTAACAAATCAAGAGGATAACCATCATCACAAAATTCATTTTATTCACTCTCTCTTCCTCTTTCCTTCCTGTCGCTCCACACTTATGGAAAAAACTCTCAAGAAAATTTTCCTTGGAATTAGACACCCTTATAAGTGATTACACAAGCTGAAATGGGTTTGTGCTAGTTGGAAGAGAAAGACGAGTCAATCGGTGAAGAATGGGAATTTTTTCTCCAATCTGGGCAACTATAGAAGGATCTCAAACTCTATTGACTGTATTAAAAAAGGATGGAGAGTAGGTTACTGACCAAGGTAGCATTGCAGATATCTCTGCAAATAAGTGTTTTTTACAAAGAATTATTCTGAAAGCCATACCCTTGGCACCACCATCTCTGCAGATATATCAACACTGGGATATTATGCGAGCTGATCTTATGTGGTTGATTTCAGCAAAAAAATCTTTCCTAGACTGGAGGCTCAACTCAACCCTATCCCAAGAGTGAAAGTGACGCCGGGCAGAATAACGATTATTCTGCAGGCTAATAGCAACAGATAATTGACAGGGAAGAACACAAGAATATTACCCAAAAAACACAGAGAAAATAACTCTAATGTTTAATCAAATTACTCAAATCAAATGTCTATTACAATATTGAGGAAGAACCCTATTTATAGTGCTCAAATAACTTGAATAATAAGCAACCTATTCCTAAAAGAAAAATTAGAATCAAATACTAAAATAATAAGCAGTTTATTCCTAAAAGAAAAAGTAAAGCCTAATCTTAAAAGGAAACTGCCTATTCCTAAAAGAAAAAATAGAATCAAATACTAAAATAACAAGCAGTCTATTCCTAAAAGAAAAAATAAAGCCTAATCCTAAAAGGAAACTAAAAATACTCCTAATTAAATTGAAAGATTACGAATAAATTATTTAGTAAATAACTTTGAGAGTAAATTAGGAACCCTAGAAACCCAAATTAGGAACCCTAGAAAACCAAATTAGGAACCCTAGAAATCCTCCTGCATCAGTCACCCCGGGTTGGAAAGAACTCGTCCTCGAGTTCACAACAGTTTCATCGGAATCTTCTGACGGTAGCTCAGGAGGAAAATCCTCTGGTATCAGGTCAGAAAACTCTGCTAGCTGCTGCACCTTTGCTGGCAAATCTGGATTCACGTCTGCTGCCAAATAGTAACCACTCATCATCCTAACATATCGCTTGATGGCTAGCCTATTGGTGAAATAACCTGGCCAGTACGCATTTGAACGGGTTGCATATGGGAAGAAGTCATCAGTGTGAAATGGCCATGTCTCATTTACTGCATGCTTTGCATCAATATATATCGATGGGGTGGAATAAAGGGCATTCATGTGCCCATCCATATTGACAAGGAATGAACTTATCCATCTGCCTGAACCATGTATGAGCATAATAATACTTCAAATCTGCCCCACTTGCCTCAAAGCTTTTTCTAGAGATCTTGCTTCGAGAACTGGGAGCTTTATATTGGTTTCTATGAGATTTTGATTCCGGTTGGGCATCTCCAAGTTCTCAAGGTCCCAACCTCCTTCCCCATCAGTTTTTTCGTGCATTTCACCGTCTTCAATAACAACTCCAACATTCTCACTCTGCAAACCATCTGCATCAACAATATCCAATTCTTCATCACAGGCTCTCCAAGCTCTTCAATTTCGTCTACCACGTATTCCTAAATCAGGAGATTGTTACCCTTCTGAATAGCAGACTAACTGTACTCAGTCGCTCCATGTCCTTGTTCACCACATCTAAAATATCTAATATTTGAGATAGAATTACCTTGTGGTGGCTGCTGGGCAGGACAAATTCTTGAGGGCGAACTGGCCAACCGCTTTGATCACTACTGATTATTGGCTTCCTGCTTTGTTGTTTTTTCACAGCAAGTGCACGCTGGTATGCTTCAGAAACGGTCATCAACGAGTAAAGTCGTTGAAATAAGGGTTGAGTGTAGCCAAAAGGAAGGAAATGACCATCTTCTTTTTCATCTTCTCCCAATTAGTGATCTTGGCCTTGTACTGTCTGTCTCGTGCTCGCTTCAATTGCTCCCACCACGCAGATGCTCTGCCTTTGAGTTTTTTGACGACCAATTTTACCTTGACACGATTTGGGACTTCCTTATACTCAAAAATACGTTCTACTTTATTCAACCAATCCACGAATCCTTCGGCCTGTAACGTCCCAGAAAACTCGGGTAGATCTACCTTGAAATCGAGATTTTCATGACGATCCTCCCGACCACGGCGCTCCCAGAATCGAGCACGATTGTGATACGGGTTTTCGAAACTGAAATCAGAATCGTGATCTTCCATCTCTCGATCACCGAAATCCTGCGCCGTTAGACGCTGAGTTAACTCTGCAACTTGCCGCTGTAAATCCTCAATCATATTCTTAACGTTACGATTCCGGTTTGGGGCTTCCTTGTTCGGAACCTGCCCGCGACGACCACGATCACGACCACCAGCCATAGAAACTGATAAAATCTCACTCCAAGAAGATGTTGATGATCTGATACCAATTGACGCCGGGCAGAATAACGATTATTCTGCAGGCTAATAGCAATAGATAATTGACAAGGAAGAACACAAGAATATTACCCAAAAAACACAGAGAAAATAACTCTAATGTTTAATCAAATTACTCAAATCAAATGTCTATTACAATATTGAGGAAGAGCCCTATTTATAATGCTCAAATAACTTGAATAATAAACAACCTATTTCTAAAAGAAAAATTAGAATCAAATACTAAAATAACAAGCAGTCTATTCCTAAAAGAAAAAGTAAAGCCTAATCTTAAAAGGAAACTGCCTATTCCTAAAATAAAAAATAGAATCAAATACTAAAATAACAAGCAGTCTATTCCTAAAAGAAAATATAAAGCCTAATCCTAAAAGGAAACTAAAAATACTCCTAATTAAATTGAAATATTACGAATAAATTATTTAGTAAATAACTTTGAGAGCAAATTAGGAACCTAGAAACCCAAATTAGGAACCCTAGAAAACAAAATTAGGAACCCTATAAATCCTCCTGCATCAGAAAGGGGCAACTAGAATAGAAGAGTTGAGGCCCATCCCTCTCATCTCTTCAATAGCAAAAATCATTTTAAAGGTTCTTGCTCTTACAACAATCATGAATCAACTTGTCTCTCCCTTATCAGCTGAAATTCTGTACCCCTCGCTGCCAATGAACTTATCAACTCTTGCACCAAGTTGGGTTTTAGTGTATAATTGTTCTAAAATTGATTTCTTTGAAGCTTTCGATTCCATAAGTTGATACTTTATGATTACGTGCTAGAGAAAACGGCTTTGGGCGTAAAATGTTTTGACAATTATCAAAACAACCTCTTTGTCCATCAACCCTAATGGTGTTGGTTTCTTTAAAGCATCTAGAAGAATAAGACAAGCTGACCCCCATTCTCCATTGATATTCTCCTTAGTTGGTGAAGCCTTACCGGAATGACCCTTAAAGTGAACGAGGCAAATTTCATCAATGGTTTTCAAGCATCTTAGAATGGAATCTTTGTTCATATTCTACGATTTGCAGAAGCTACAATCTTGTTTTTGGAGGTAGATTAATTCCAACTTCAAATCTTAAAGTAGTCTTCACGTGGTTTGAAGTAGTTTATTGTTTGAATGTGAACTCTCAGAAGATAGCTATCTATTGAATTAGGGAAGTTTCAAATGTAAAAGAGCATGGTAAAATGTCTGGGGTGCAGCAATGAAAAGTTGCTTCAAAGAACTTGGCGCTACCATTAGGCCACACATACAAGAATAGAGACGTTTGGGATCCAATCACAAAGAGACTTCAACAAAGGTTAGCAGTTTGGAGGGGAAGATATCTATTTAAAGTATGCAGACTCACCTTGATTAAGATTACAATGGTGAACGCCCCCCACCCATCTTGACTCTTTACCTTACTAATATATTTATCTCACTGGTAAACACCATTGAGAAGATTTGTAGAGACTTTTTGTGGGGAACTTCTTCGACTAGTCACCAATATACCTGGTATGAAATTGTATGTAAATCAAAGAATAGAAGGGGTTTGGGCATTCGAAGAATAAAAAACACAGAAAATTTCATTGTGAAGTGGATGTGGGTGGTATAAAAAGAGATAAATATGGGTTGGATGGATTTGGCTTGTATGCAAAGAAATCAACCCCTACGGGTGTACTATATGGAGAAGTGTCATGAAATTGAAGCAAAACTTTGAATCAAATCATCAATCATTTCCTTCCAAGTGGATAACGAAAGGAGTAAATTTTTGGCATGGCAAGTGGATAACAAATCAACCTCTAGCATTGTTGTAACAATCCATTCTTGTACCGCTGTAGAGATGTGTTTTTTAGCTCTAATCAATTATTCAATAAATTGGTCCCGGCGGGGATCAAACCCAACTTTTGATAACCATCCGTGTGAACATCTATGTTGAGTCGAAAAGGCCTCGGTGTTAGAGAGTATGGTTCACACTTAGGATTCGTCACTCAAACGGTTGCCAAAGCATGTGGGACACAACTTGGTGCAACCATCACCACTCAGGGTAGGCGCCTCTTCAAGGCACCACTCTCCACCTCACTGGGAGTTAGGGTGTCACAAATGCATTTCAAAGACATTCACACTTTTTGTCTAAGGAAGCATGGCACTGTATACAATTGCCATCAGTGGGGGTTCTACAAATTGGGACTTGGCAACTAGAAGAGCGCTACAAGATGAGGAGATGAGTCAGTGGAACTCATGGGGTGCTAGAGCTACAGTTGATGATTCTGAAGATAAGATAAGCTCATATGGGATCACACAACTAAGCACTTGCTCAGTAAAATACTATTTTGAGAACTTCAACTCCAACATTATAGCATTGCTACTCCTAATCAACTCCAATTCAACTTTAGCAAGTCTTTTTTGGAAAAAGCAAACTTCTCCGAGACAAAATGTCCTTTTTGTGGACGAGCACATGAGAGAATCCTAACCATGGATATCCTTGCTAGAATAAACTTCAATCACCAATGTGCACTTTGTGAACTGAAGGTGATCCCATCCCATCTCTTTCTTCAGTGTCACTTCACAAAAAGAGTTTGATCACCATTTGCAATGAGTCAAGATGGTTATGCTAGTCATAGAGTGAGAATGAGTTACCTCAGTGTATTGACCAATGGAACAATAGAAATGTGCATCTGAGAAGAAAATGGATATGGGAAAGATTTGCTGTGGGTGAATTGGAAAAGGAACAGTCAAATTTTTTGGGTAAAGAAATTAGAAGTTCTTCCCATTTGCATGATGAAAATTATGTACATTCAATGGGCTATAGTGTGGCTAATGGCAGATAGTTTGACGACCTCTGATCTTCTTCTTAACTGGGCGAACACCTTTTAGGAGATTAGTTTTTTCTTTCCTGTTTGTTCTAGTAATTGATACAATTTGATAGTTTCTTTTTTCCTTGATCTCCCCGCTAAGTTGTATTGTTCCATTGATTAATTTTTAATTCAACATGCATTTTTAATTAATGACAAAAAAGCAGTTATACATGCACACTTTAACAGCGATGTGGTGCTTATAGGTCACTGATGGAAAATAAGCTGAAGAGCGATACCACACTTATTGTTGACCGCTATTCTTATTCTGGAGTGGCCTTTTCATCTGCCAAAGGACTTGATATCGAATGGTGTAAGGTAAATTCATGTCTCTAAGATCCATTTAAGCATGATGGTTAGATATATATGACATTCTGAGGAATCAATCTTATCTTGCAGGCACCAGAGGCAGGCTTGCTGGCTCCAGATTTAGTGTTGTACCTTGACATACCTCCGGAGGTAGTTTTTACTTTGGCAATATTTTGTATCAAAGTCTGTTACAAATAATAACAAGGCTTTAACAGTTTACAACAAATATTTCCTGGACATGTTTATTGGTCAAACAGAAGGCTGCAAGGGACTCTCTGCAAAATACTTGCAAATATTTGTTTTTTTTTGTTATGGTCCATGATAATTGATGCAGTCATTTTCCGCTATCTGTTTTGACCTTGACTTGCAAACCTGCTGACCTGCACAAGGAACGCACGTGAGCCACGAACCACTGTTGTGGTGGCCGATGACACTCTGATGCTAAAATCAGACAGAGATTTGAGGAAGGTGTAATGCTGTAAAAAGGAAATTTATAGCGTACCTTAGCTTACCAACCTCATGTCTTATTTATAGTGTTGGAGTCCTGGTTCGACCAGACCATCGATGAAGTAGCTTAGGGAAGGAGATCTTCGTGGCGATCCTTCTCTAATTAGGAGTCGTGCTGTTAGCTTTGTGTTCCTAAATACGCGGAAGATAGTTCCTGTTTCGAGAGTAGTCTATAGGTAGAAGTCTCCATATGTGACATATACTCTAGAATCTGCTTCCTAGTTGGAAGCAAAAAGTTGATGTAATTGCCCGTCCAAAGTTGATCATTGAGATACTTGCCTTAGAAGGGCTTACGGGTATTGAGGACAGCTGTGAGACACGTGGGCTTAGTAGGCTGTAAGAATCCGGGTTCGTCTGGCGAACTGCATTGGGCGGGCTTAGAACCGCTTTGGCCGGATCAGTGTTGGGCTGACGCTATGGCCTGTTATTCCTTGAGATCATCATGATACGTATACGACGCAAAGTTAGGACTGTTTTGGTGTATCATCAGCTACTCCCCCCGAGTTAATGGGCCATCACATTGGTTTGCTAAGTCACTTCTTGAAAAGATACACCGCTCATGATGATTGAGTTTGAATCGTTGTTTGAGCTGCGCGCTTCATTAATTGAATGTGCGTCGGCTAAGTGGAGAAGAGACAGGAACCCAATCCCTATTTAAGTCATCCTTTGTGCGGATACTGACTTTTCTATTTTATTCACTCTTAGATATTTTGCTCCGTTCATCTTCTGATTGAAAAGATTATTCATCTTCTTCATGGCTCACCAAAATCATATTGAATCGGGTCTTACTGAAATTTGGAATAAGTTTGGGGTATCTGAGGACATGCCATTATATGCTCTGAAGAATGATTAGACACCAATGTTTCCACCGCGGAATGTTCCAAACTGTAGTCCGCTTTCCTGTTCTTGAACTGATTTGAGACTTTTTGGATTTTCTTGGAATCCCTCCTGTCCAGTTGGTACCCAATGGGTACATGATTGTTCTTCTCATCTTGATTAGAGTGAAGGAAGCTGACGTTCGCGTGACTTCGTGGGTGATTCGGTTGCTGACTTCTCCTCGGCTAAATGATCATGCCGTTTGTAAGATGACGTCGCTGGCTTGCTTTGAGAATTTGCCGGATGACTTCAAGTCCTGGCAGAAGTGCTGCTTCTTAGCTCCTGCGGATTCAAATTACTTCCAGTTCAAGGGTCGTTCGCTCGTTCATTTAAGCCACTTCGTAAGTGTAGCTTTATCTTTCGATTCTGTTGCTCTGATTGTATGCTAACTGTTGCTCGTGTTTCTTTGGAGGGAGGTTTCCTACCACTCTTCTTACCCTAGAGGAGCGAAACACTATAAAGAAGTTCCACGACTTGCCGACAAAGAACGTGGAGGTCACATGTACTGCCAACTTTATTCGTAGTGGGCTGTGGGACAACTGGCATGAAGCTCCTACTCTTTATCGATCATCGCGAGTTAAGTTCGAAGGTGGGCCCCTTCTAGAAAAAGGAAAACCATCGGAGTTAAGACTCCCGCTTTGTCTGATATAAAGGGGATTTCTGAGACGCTTGTCTCATTTGTAAATTCGAAGAAGCCCTGTGTTAGGACTGGGTAGTCTTCCAAACGGTCCGCTCCAGTAAGTGAAGAGTGTGAGCTTGATCGACCTGCCCGGGCGGAGGCCGAAGTGTCTGACTGGGAGAGAAACCACCTGCGATTAGTGGGGGTTGAAGATGCATCGAGTCTTAGTGTCGCGCAGGTAGAAGCTCTGAGCGAGAAGCTGATGCTGGTTGCTATGGCGGCTTCTACTGGTGCTGATCCGTCCAGGACCGTTCTGCTAGAGGGTCCTAATGAGGATTTGCCTGAGGTTCTGGAGTCTAATTGTTCCACTGGTGGGTTGTCTGATAGTGGTCGTGGTGACACAAACCAAGTTTTTCACAGTCTACATTGTTCTTCATCTCGCTCCAGGCCGCATCTCAGGGTGGAGGGTTCGTTGGACAACTTGCTTCCCTTTTATCGGATTTCGCTAATTCGTCTCGCAATAAAGGGTTGGTTGTTGATGACAAAGGAAACGCTGCGGAGGAGGGCCTGTGAGCAGTGGCGACTACGAAGGGTAGTGCTGACATAATTCCTTATCCGGAAGAGCTCCATTCGGATGCGCAAATAAGTCTGTTTGCCCCGAACGTAGTGAAGAACAATCAGGTCTGGCATCAGGAGGTTGATGTGGATTATGCTTCGAGGAAGCATATAAGCAGGCGTCATAGCTGGCTGATGAATCACGTTCCAAAACCCGAGGAGGATTCGCAAGAAGGGCGTATGGATAAGGGATTAAAGTGCTTTATGTTGGGAATGTCTCACTTGAGCCAGGTGGTCGTTGATGGGACGGAAGTTGAGGCGGCTCGTGAGAGGGTATACACTATGGAGTGTGTCTTTTCGAACATGCAGAGGTTGTATTCTGGCGCGCTTTATGAAATTGAGCTGCTGAGGAAGCAGGCTGAGGAGAGGAGGCTGGAACAGTCGATTGTTGTTGCTGAGGCTCAGAGGGTTGGTCTGGAAGGCCTTGAGTCTGACTTAGCAAAGGCGGTATCCGCGAGGGACAGATTCAAACAGGAATTGGATATGGCTCGCCATGACCTGGTGGTTGCACAGGAAATTGCGGCTAAGGCGCGTTCTGAATTGCGGTCTCTGGCTGAGGAGAATGCTTTAAAGGAGGCTGATTGGGTTGTTCATAGACAATAGTTGGAGACCGATGTGGAGTTCAATGCTCAGGTGGCGAGGAAGGCCGAGGAGCAGCATGAATTGGAGCAACATGAGCTCAGTGTTGTAAAGAACAGTTTGACTACGGAGCAACCTTAGGTCAATGCTGACAGGCTAGCTGGAGTTGTTGGAGCGTGAACTTGCTGAAGCGAAGGCACGCGAGGAAGAACTTCTCCAGGAACAAGGCAATTGTGAATTTCGCTGGGTTGGAGTTGCTGGCGCTAATGAAGGAGGAGCATCCGAAATGGGACCTCGATCGCTATAAGAAAATGTCGTATGTAGACTTATCAGTGGTTTCTGCGTCATCAGACGAAGAGGGCGATCCGAATCATGATGCTCAGATTGAGGCGCGTACGGACGCGACTCCTGCTCTTTCCTCCATTAAGCTTAGCTCTTCTGTTTCTGTACCCCCTCCTGATGAGGAATAGACTTTGTACGCTTGTACCTTTTTTGTTTCAACTGTTAATGAAAACAAGTTTACCTAGAGTATATTTTGTACCCATATTATGCACGGTTTCCCTATTGCACGCTTTTCGTACTGTATTGTCGTTTTACTTTTACATAGGCTGGTTGGATAAAAAAGAAGTCGAGTAGTCTTTCTGTTGTTGAGAGTTTGAACATTTGCGTTGCGAGTGACTCAGAATTACTGTTGCTTAGGTACATCCAATAGTGGGCGTCCTTAATGTAAGCCACTGGGGGTTTGTTTCGCCTACTTGACTGCTGATCGCGATTAACTGGCATTAGTGAACTGTGATAGTCGAGCACATGCGTTGTCTTTGAGCCATAGCGCTTGTCCCAAGTCAGGTTTTGCAAGCTCGGCCTGGCATTCCATGTAGCACTCGTTCGCGTGTTGGCGGGACGATTTATAATTCATCATGAGTGTCCTTTGTTGATAATAGAATGTCAGCCCGTGTGAGCGTGAAAACGTTGCCTGAGTTGTGATTTATCTGTGTGACCGCTGTTTCAAAGGAGAGTGGTGGTTGCGTGGCGAGCCGTATAGGCTCCCACCTTCCGAATCATCTATATCCGAGCAGAGTGGACTACAAGTTCAGGGAGCGAGGATTCGACGATCATGGTCTGTTGAAAAGCGATGATCCCGTGGCTAGCCGTCGACATCAGTTCGGGACTAACTAGGCTTGCACCTTTCAAATCATCTACACCCGCGCATAGCGGGTTACAAGTTTGAGATGAGGGGGTTCGACGACCATGGTATATTGAAGAGCAGTGGTCCTGTGGCAAGTCGTTAGAATCAGTTCGGGGCTAACTTGGCTCCCACCTTCCAAATCATTTACACGTGCGCATCGAGTTACAAATTTGGGGGTTTTCGGCGACCATGGTCTGTAGAAGAGCAGTGGTCCCGTGGCAAGTCGTCGGAATCAGTTCGGGACTGACTAGGCTCCCACATTCCAAACCATCTACACCCTCGCAGTGGGGCCTACAAGTCTAGGAGTTTTTGGCGACTATGGTCTGTAGAAGAGCAGTGGTTCCGTGGCAAGCCGTCAAAATTAGTTCGGGACTGACTAGGCTCCCACCTTCCAAACCATCTACACCCGCACAGTGGGGGCTACAAGTCTGGGGGTTTTCGACGACCATGGTCTGTAGAAGAGCAGTGGTTGGAATCAGTTCGGGACTGACTAGGTTCTCACCTTCCAAACCATCTACACCCGCGCAGTGGGGGCTACAAGTTTGGGAGTTTTCGGCGATCATGGTCTGTAGAAGAGCAGTGGTCCCGTGGCAAGCCGTTGGAATTAGTTCGGGACTGACTAGGCTCCCACTTTCCAAACCACATACTCCCGCGCAGTGGGGGCTACAAGTCTGGGGTTGGTAATTCGACGATCATAGTTTGTAGAAAAGCAATGGCCCCGTGGCGAGCCGTTGACATCAGTCGGAACTGACTAGGCTCTCACCTTCCAAATTAGGCTATAGGTCCGGGTTTTGATAAGAAATTGTCAGTCGTCACCAGTGATTATGCCCAAACAGTACACGCAGTCAATTGCAGTAAAGATTGGGGCGTCGATCCCACGAGAAAAAGCTATCTACAACACAAGGTCTAGGAAGAAAAACTATGCGAAGCCAAATGTAAGAAATTCTAGCAATTTTAAAATATGAAATTGAATTTAGTTTAATAAAAATTAAGTTTAAAAAAATCACAAGGTTCCAAGAATCCCTCCTAGATTTCACGCACCAACTAATATTGATTCGCTATGATGACTCAATTACGGGTTTCACATCCCAAACAACATAATCGGAAAAATAGTCTTTAATGCACCAATATATTCTAATGTAAATGGATTTTAGATTTCACTTTTTTTCTAGAAAGCACAAAGGTTGGTCATATGTGATATCCTAAATTTACGATATATCCGAAGACAATAACGTAATAGAAGACGATCACATATAACTAACCTACCGAAATCAATTGATCCTTAAAAATTTCACACATAAGAAAAAACGTGACTAAGCTTATATGGACAAAAAAAAAAAACCACCGGAATAATAATCTACGAAGAAGTAGATGAAATCTTTGTCACTAAAATAACATAAACTCCTATATTAAATAAAAGTGAAAATCATAAACATCATTATTCATCGTGAAAGCATAAAACGAATCAAATACCAATTAAATGCGTTACATCTAGGAGTTTTTCTCTTCGCCTTGCGTGGGGTTTAGTGACACATGGTGAAGGTGATGATTGCAACAGCGGTGTGGAGCTTCATCGGCATGGCAACGCTTGGTGGATTAGCGACTCACTCCTTGCTCCTGCGTTTCTGCTGCTGCTGGACAACGTTGCTGCTGCTGTGTTCCCTGCTGCGCTGCTGCGTCGTTCTCGTGTTCTTTCTTTTTCCGTCCTTTGTGGTTGTCTTCAAGGTGAAGAGAAACACTCCTTCTATTGGCCACCACAATTGGAAATCAAATCTCAATTGTAAACAAAGGGCTGCTGCCAAAACCCTCCAATTGCATGCTGATAAAACCAAACTTATTGGAAACTAGGGGTGGGCATTTAGGACCGAAAACCCGGACCGAACCGACAACTGGATCGATCGGGTCGGTTCGGATCGGTTTTAATTAATTAAAAAAATTTCGGTTGTAAAAGCCCGGCCCGGCCCGAAGTTTCTGGTCCGGGCTTCGGTTTCATTTCTGAAGCCCATCGGATAACCGGCCCGGCCCGACTCCTCTATAAACCAATTATAAATTAGTCTAATTAGATAATGGACCCTTTTCTTTGCCCGACCCATTCTTTGCCCGAGACTTCATTTTCCATTGGAGAGACTTCTTTCTCCATTCTTATTCGCACCAAGGGACAGAGAGAAGGGAGAGAGCAGGGCGAGAGCTGGGAGACGAGAGGGACAGAGATGGAGAGAGCAGGGAGACGAGAGGGACGGAGCGGTGCTCGATGGTGTTGTGGTGCGGTCTTTGGCGATCGATGGTGATGTTTGGAGGGGTTCGTCACAGTTTGATGATGGCGATCGATGGGGTTTGGAGGGGGGTCGTCACAGTTTGGAGATGGCGATCGATGGTGTTTGGAGGGGTCGTCACAGTTTGATGATGCTGATGATGATCAACAATGTGTAGAGTTGGCACTTTGAGTAGCCGCCTCCTCTCCCTCTCCCTCTCCCGCCTTTCTGATCTCAGATCTTGATCTTGATCAGATCTGATCTCAAATCTTGATCAGATCTGATCTCAAATCTTGATCAGATCTGATCTCAAATCTTGATCAGATCTAGATCTTGATCAGATCTGATCTCAGATCTTGATATCATCAGATCTTTATATGATCAGATCTTGATATCTGGATCCACCTTACAGTCGAAGGGTCGAAGGTTTTTGAAAATGAAGGGACGAAGGGTCTCTCAGATCAGATCTCAGAGTTTTTTTTTTTTTTTTTTTTTTTTTTTTTTTTTTTGTAATTTGTTGTATGGCTTTTTTTCCTTGTAATTTTTTATATAATTTTTGTAATTACGATGAATGAAGTTTTTTTTTTTAAATTTATTTATTACTGTTAGAAGTATTTTTTTTTTTGCTCTTAGGACCGAAACCGGCCCGTAAATCGGTTAACCGGGACCTCGGTTACCCGGTCAACTCGGTCCGGTTTCGGGTCTCATAAACACGGGCCCGAATTGTTCGGGCCGGTTTTCGATTTTTAACTTTTGGGCTGGTTACCCGTACTTGCCCAGCCCTATTGGAAACCCCAAATGCAAATCAAATTTGTTGTATCTTTTTGTGGTTCAAAGAAACCAAAACTCCTCCCTCATCTTGCTGTTGCTATTGTGGTTAAAAGAAACCAAACTCTTTTGGAAATCCAATTAGAATTTGGAAGCCCAATTGGAAACCTAAATTGCAAACAAAGGGGTCTCACCCCTTGAAAGGTGGGGTCTCCGCCAACTGGGGGCGTGCGAGCCTATATCCGCGAGCAAAGTGCGTTGTGCGGACGAGTTATGAAGAGACGGAAGTACCTTGAATCTGGTGATATACAGGTGTGATCCGTGTGTCAAGACTGACTAGGATTTCTGATGCTTGTGTCTGGCATGTGGTAGGATACTGTTTGAATAGTGGGTCGAGCCCATGGGCCCGTAGAGTAAGAGCTAGGGTTTCTTGTACACTACGTGTACAATGTAGATCGCTTGGTAACACGTGTATGGCGTAGATCGTGAGACAGTTGAGTATTGATCACTCCCCTACAATTAATGGGGTTGTGTGTAGCCTAGTTGATTGGACGAATGTGGACTTGTGCAGTTTCCTTGGTAATCGTCGTCTCCTTGTTTTCCATATTGTATTCGATGTTGACAATTAATGTTGAAGTGCCCGTTTGGTGAACCATTATGTCTATATAATGGTGTTTCTTCATCGTTGTAGGCATTATCTTCTGCAGAGCGTATCTCCTGTAATGGTTTCACTTGAAGAAAATGCTTTGGGTTTTTCAAAGGCTGAAGGGAGATCTTCATCGTTGGAGTCTTCGAATGTTTTGACATTTGCGCCCATGAGTTGCGTTGAGGCTTGCTGTTATGCATGGTCATTTGCTTTGGGTGAGCACCTAGTTGGTTCGCTGAGATCTCGTAATTTCTTTTTATGTTGCGAAGAAGAAGTACGAACTCCTACCCAAGGGATGAGTGTTGTTTATTCGCTCGCGTTTTGGTGTTACCTTGTGTCGTTCTGCCTGTCGGTAGACGGTTCCTATGGCTAGTTTATGGTTGATTGAAGTGTTGGCAGATGCATCATTCTTTGGGGGTGGTATCTTTGAGTCACCCGAGTATCACTCATGGAAAAAGTGTCCTTGCTTGATAGCACTGTGAGACCTTGACTGCTTCGTCGCTTGTGGCCATCTTTGTCTATCCTCTTCTACCTCATTCGGGGGGTCAGATGCCGTTTGAGGAAGTCTGCAACTCGTTGCAAGGTTTGCATTGTCGATGTTGGGTCACTTTCTTGGGGTGACTTGGCGGAGCAACCGACTACTCTGTACTTTCTGCCCCTTTTAGCAAATTTGTCCTTGATCTTGGGACATGTCTCTCGGAGGAGTCGCTGTGCGAAGTTTATTTGGGGTACCTTTGTTGTCGCTTCCGAGTCTCCTGATGTAGTCGGATTGTTTAAGCTAGTCTTTACTTTATGTCGCATCAGATTCATATGCTCATAGTATGTAGTCTTTTGTATCCGCCTCAGGGCGCTCGTTACATATTTTCAGTAATCAGTAGAGCGTGTTTGCGTAATTCTTAAATGATTGCAAATCATATAAGCTTCTAAGAATTAAAAAAAACTCTACATTGACTATAGAAAGGAAAATAAATAACTGAAATAAACTAACTGTTGGCGAAGAGAAATCAATCCGGCCTTGAAGTAAATTCGCACGACCCTTGTTGGATCGTTGATACTTTCAGCGAACTGCTAAGCTTCGCTAATGTCTCTGAGTTTACTGAAGAGTAAACCTTGCGTGTGAGTTAATTTCTGCATCGACGGAATGTTGAGGGGTTGTACTCCTGTCTGCATTGACCTCTCTGCTTTGCTGGGTTGAAGAGCGGATTGCTCATGTACCATTTGATTGTCCCCTTCTTCTGAGACGAGCCACCGCTGTTGGGATCTCGTGCGAGTGGAGTGATGCGCCTGCAGTCACTAGTTCTGGCTCTAGTTTAGATTGCGCTATGTTGGATCTAGGAACATTCTAACTGCTTCAGTGCAACATAATGACAGCCTCGTGCCATAGGCTGGTCCCCACATTATTCCTTCAGAGTTGTTAGCAGTATACTTAACGCACTGGTGAAGGGCGGAGACTACTGCTTCAATCTGGTGGAGCCATGGTCTTCCCAAGATAAGGTTGTAGGTAGACGGCGCGTCTATTACCATGAAGTCCAGGAACATGACCTTTCTGAGTTGTGGTTCTCCGGCCACTACTGCTAACCTTATCTTCCCGACCAGGAAGCATTTCTCTCTGCTTAATCCAATCAACGGGTAGTCTGAGGACGTCAAATTCTCTTCCTTGAGGTCCATACTGCGGAACGCGTTGTAGAACAGGACGTTGAGCGAGCGCTTCCCGTATCTACCCGAGCTCTCTTTACCTCCCACCTTGCAATAGAGATCGATATGACAAGATCGTCATTGTGCGGTGCTCGGACTCCTTCGAGGTCTTTGTCTATAAAGGTTAAGGTGGGAATCGGGCTTTGCACCCTTGAGTAGCATATGCGTCTGTCCTTGTCTGCGGGCTGTGTCCGCATCTCCAGAGTCTGTTTGCGGGATTAGTTTGACTGGTTTTCATTCGGTCCGACTCCATGAAGGACAAATTATGCTCGGAGTCTCCTTGACTGACTCCCCTTGGTCCCTGGGTTGTTCTGGTGCTTCTTAGAGCCCAGAGAAATCATTTAGCTTACCTCTGCGGATCCAGTACTTGATCTCGTACCTTAGACTCTTGTAGTCATTAGTATCATGGCCGCCCTCATTGTGGTACGAGCAGTACTTGCTGTTGTCAGGTTTGGATAGGTCTCCGCTCTGCTTGGGGGGCCACTTAAGATCTTCCCAGTTTTTTTTTATGAAATTCAGAACATCCGATAGGCTAGAATTGAGGTGGGTTACGGATCTAGATCCAACGTAGTTGGAAGCTTACTCTGACCTGGCCCGACCCGGCCAGGGTCCGATCTATTGTCATTGCGCTTTCGCTTGCTCCTTTCTTCATCCCCACGCCTCCTTCCTGTCCTTAGGAACGGATGACTTCTTTACACTTTCTGTTTTTCTCTTCACAGTTCTCAACTCTTTTAAGGTTGTTAAAGTATATCTAGTTGTCAATTAGTGTGTATCTAGTTGTCAATTAGGTAGTGTATCTAGTTGTCAATTAGTGTGTATCTAATTGTCAATTAGGTTCCCTAGTTTACCCTCAATAGGTTGTATTTATATGCATCTATATTCTCATTACATGAATAAGAAGAGAAGTAGAAATGTAGTCTCTTAATCTTTTCTAACATGGTATCAGAGCCATAGTTCTAAATTCTAAATTCGAAATTTAGCAATTTGGTTCTCACCTATTTGGTTCTCTTCGATCCTTCGAAATTTGTAATTTGGTTCTCACCAATTTGGTTCTCACAGATCCTTCGAAATTTACAATTTGGTTCTCCATTCGATCCTTCGAAATTTGCAGTTTGCAATTTGGTTCTCCAATCGATCCAAGCAGTCGTCCAGCCAGTCATCCAGTCCTCCAGTCGAAGCAGTCGATCCAGCCGACGCAGTCGATCCACTCATCCAGTCAATCCAGCCGTCCGAACGGCTCCTTCAGTCAGTCCGATCAGCCGATCGACTGATCCAACCAGTCAACTCCTCCGTTCGGCTGACATCGACTCTTCCAAAGACCGTTCAACCCTCCAACAGATCGACCCTCCAACAGGCGTCGATCTCTTTCAGCACTCCAACAGAGCGACTTCTTTCAGCCGTCGACTCCATCAGAGCAACACTCCAGGCCGTCGATCAAAGTCGATCGACCCTTCCAGCCTCCGTTCGGCGTCGATCGACTCTACCAGCCCAGAACCTATCGACTCTTCCAGTCGATCCTGCCATCAGATCGACTCCTCCAGTCGATAGAAGCACCCTCTGCTTCCCGTCGATTGACCCTCTGCTTCAAGTCGCTGCTCCAATCGCCCCTCTGCTTCCAGTCGCTGCCTCCAATCGACCCTCTGCTTCAATCGACCCTGATTTGAAGCTCCAATCGACCCTCTGCTTCAATCGACCCTGATTTGAAGCTCCAATCGACCCTCTGCTTGTCAGCCGATCCTTTCGACCCTTGGAAGCTCCCTGACACGTCGACTCCTCCGATCCAGTCGACGTCTCCAGTCGACCTCTCCATCGACTTCTCCAGTCGACGTCGAAGCTTCCAGTCGAACCCTCCCATCGACCTCTCCAGCCAGTCGACTGCTCCAGTCGACACTTTCAATCGACTCTCTGCTTCCAATCGACCTCCAGTCTGCTTCCAGTCGACCCTCTACTTCCAATCTGCTTGTCTGCGTTCAGTCGATCCATTCGACCATTTGATCCACTGCTTGTCTGCTTCCAATCTGCTTGTCTGCTTGTCTGCTTCCAGTCGACCATTTCTCTGCTTCCAAGTTTCGTTCTTTCGAGTTTTGAGCCTTGCTATTTCGTAGCGGGCGAGATTTGGTTTGGGAGATCTTCGAGATTTGAAGCCCCTGTTTGGGGCTCTTTGGGCCTGTTTGGGGCCTGTTTGGAGCTATTTGGGCCTGTTTGGGGCCTGTTTAGGGCCTGTTTGGGGCCTCTTCCTGATTTCCTGATTTGGTTTGGGAGATCTTCGAGATTTGAAGCCCCTGTTTGGGGCTATTTGGGTCTGTTTGGGGCCTCTTCCTGATTTCCTGATTTGGTTGGGGAAATTTTCGAGATTTGAAGCTCCTGATTTTGGAGATTTTGGCTATTTGGCTATTTGGGCCTGTTTGGGGCCTCTTCCTGATTTCCTGATTTGGTTAGGGAAATTTTCGAGATTTGAAGCTCCTGATTTTGGAGATTTTGGCTATTTGGCTATTTGGGCCTGTTTGATAAGGGCCTGTTTGTACCAAGTTTGACTGTAGAAAGCTACAGTTTGTAGGCCTGTTTGCTAAGGGCCTGTTTGTGAACGCTACAGTTTGTAGGCATGTTTGATAAGGGCCTGTTTGTACCAAGTTTGACTGTAGAAAGCTACAGTTTGATCAGGCCTGTTTGTACCCTGTTTGATAAGGGCCTGTTTGTACCCAGTCAGCCGATGCAGCCAGTCGTCTCTTCCAGCCAGTCGTCTCTTCCAGCCATCGTCGCTTCTAGACGACTCTTCCAGTCGACTCTTCCAGTCGATTCTTCCATTCGATCCATTCGATCAACTTTTGGGGTAGAGTTTGTTTTGGGGTAAATCATTCTGTCCATGTTGCGATCACTTCTGTTGCTTCTGCCAAATCAATCCTTATCTCTGCTGATGCGGATGCCCGTTCTCAACGTATCAGGAATCACCAAAGCTTTAAATGGGGTTCGGGTTAACTATCTTTGTAACAAGCTGGGCATGATTAACATTTATGCTCCAGCTTGAGGGGGAGTGTTAAAGTATATCTAGTTGTCAATTAGTGTGTATCTAGTTGTCAATTAGGTAGTGTATATAGTTGTCAATTAGTGTGTATCTAATTGTCAATTAGGTTCCCTAGTTTACCCTCAATAGGTTGTATTTATATGCATCTATATTCTCATTACATGAATAAGAAGAGAAGTAGAAATGTAGTCTCTTAATCTTTTCTAACAAAGGTGATGTACCTTTGGGCGCTTTTAAGTTGCTCCATCATATCCAAAGGGGGTTTCAAGGTGAGGCATTCATAAAGTTTTCCCTCCTTTAGGCTCGTGGTAAAAGTCGTCATGGCTGTGTCATCTCTGCAATCGTCAATGAGTGTCAGCTCATTGTTGAAGCGCGTGACGAATCTCTGATTAAGAGAGTATGTAGCGTGGGCCTTTCTGGAGGCGCTGACTTTCAACAAAACGCGTCAGGAACTCCTTCGCCAGCGTCTAGAACGAGCCGATCGACTTTGGCAGGGGCCGTGGAACCATGTTAGTGCTGACTTCTTCAGGCTGGTAGGGAAAGTTATGCACATCACCGACTTGGACGGGGTTATGAGGGTCGAGCCTCTTTGCCTTGAGAGTCGGTTTCGCATTAGCTGTGCCGCCTCCCCTAGTCCAGTGAGAACTAGCGGGGGCTTGACTTACCTGTGCTTGCTCTTTGTTGTCTTCCGAAGATGGAGCCCTGTGCTACTCCTGATCTCCATTGGCAGGTGGAAGGTTTTGTTGTACGAGAGCATCCACTGCTTTGGCGATTTGCTGCATTTGAGACGACAACAAATCTATTCTGGGGTTCGTCGTTGTTGTGGCTGGCACGAGGGCGTGAGTCTGTTGCACATGCATTATCGGCACCGCTGAGAGTGGCGGTATAGCGCCGGTCTGAGCGTTTTACATGTTTTCTTGTTCTCCATTGTTGCGTGATCTAGTGGTCACCATTTCTTTGTATTTCGAAGAGAGATGATGCTAGTGAAAGGTTAGGAATTTTGTCGTCCCCACGACGGCGCCAAACTGATCATTTCCCTACTTTGACCTGCAAACCTGATGATCTGCACAAGGAACGCACGTGAGCCACAAACCATCGTTGTAGTGGTCAATGACACTCCGATGCTAAAGTCAAACAAAGATCTGAGGAATGTGTAATGCTGTAAACAAGGAATTTGTAGCGTACCTTAGCTTACCAACTTCATGTCTTATTTATAGTGTCGGAGCCCTAGTTCGACCAGGCCATCAATAGCGTAGCTTAGGGAAGAAGATCTTCGTGGAGATCCTTTTCTAATTAGGAGCTGTGTTATTAATGCGGTGATCAATCAACGATTAAGTGTAAAACAGGGTTGAACGATCCGAAATGGGTATAATTCAGTTGGGTTTAGCGGACAGCAAAAAATCGGTGAGAAATTGGCGAGTCACCGATAATTTGGCCCAGCCAACTCGTCGATTTATCGCTAAGTTAAAAAAAAATCTAACTCATCCATCAGCTTTATTCGATCGTATAGAGAAAGGAAAACTAAGAAAAAGAAGAGAGAAGCATAAGATGGAGAAGAAGAATAAAAGAAGTAGAAAAAGAGAGAAGCCGAAGAAAAGAAGAATAGAGAGAAGAAAAGACTGCGGATTTGCTGTTGAGAGAAGAAGAGAAAACCAAGAAGAAGAAGATTTGTTGCTGATCTATTCTGCCACTGATGTGCTATTGTAATATTGTTGTAATGATATGCTGTTGTGATTTGTGCAAATCGCAAAACAGAGAAGAATAAAGAAAAATAAGGGAGAAGAGAAAAAGGGAAAAAAGAATGGAAAAAAATGAGACTTACCTGGTGACCTGTTGTTACTGTTGTTGTGTTATGTTGTTGGCTGTTGTTATACCTGTTGTATTGTTGTGTTAGTTGTTGTAAACTATTACAAATATACACCAATAAATCATTTTGATTAATTATTATAATTAGGATATAAAATCTATAATTTGAAAAAAAATATATTGATTAAATCCGATTAATCGAGACTAATCGTAAATCGGTCCTGGACCACGAAGGATCCGATTAACGATTTAACTACACAGATTAGGAATCGTACTGTGGAGGGAAGTTTCCCTGTTAGCCTTGTGCTCCTAGATACGCAGAAGATAGTTCTCGTTCTGAAAGTAGTCTATAGGTAGAAATTTCCATATGTGACATACTCTGGAATCTGCTTCCTAGTTGGAAGCAAAGAGTTGTAATTGCTCGTCCGAAGCCGATCCTCGAGATACTTCCCTTAGCAGGGCTTACGAGTATTGAGGACAGTTGTGAGACACGTGGGCTTAGCAGGCTGTAAGAATCTGGATTCGTCTGGCAGACTGCATTGGGCGGGTTTAGAACCGCTTGGCCCGGATCAGTGTTGGGCTGACACTAGGGTCTGTTATTCCTCGAAATCATCATAACACGTGTACGAGGCAGAATTGAGACCGTTTTGGTGTATCATCAATGATCATCTTGTCTTTTCAAAAACATAAAGTAAAATAAAGGCCACTGAAAAATACAATAATGCAAGTTGGGATAATCTGGTAAACTCACACTTTTGGGTAGAGAGTGGTCTGCATCAAACATGTATTGATAAAAATCCAGAAAAATAGTATTTCCATTTCTTTAAAGATTAAATTTAATTCATGCATGATCCTGTTACAAAGAAGAATCCTTCGAAGCATTAAGGTCTCAAGATAAGACTCCCAAATAGCTAGGGCTGAACCGTGAACCAAACCGACTTAGGTCGGTTTTAAAATTTTCAAACTGAAACCGAACCGACCATTATCAAAACCGATCCGAATCGATTCTAATTTATGCAAACCGTAACCAAACCGACTAAAATCGAACCAAAACCGGAATAAAACCGAACCGACCGACTATTTTAAACATATTGTATTATTTATATATGAAATATATTATTTATTATATATATTCGGTCGGTTAAAATCACATAGAAACCGAACCGACCACTTCGGTTTTGAATTTTTTAAAACCGAAACCGAACCGATTGGTTCAGTTTAGATCGGTTCGATCGGTTTAATCGGTTTTTTGTTCAGCCCTACAAATAGCAAACAAAGAATAAAAAAAACACTCCCTTAAAAATTGGTTGGTGAGAAATGCATCCCCCTTAAATTATCACGACTGATCCTGCATCCTACATCTTATTGTCA
The DNA here is from genome assembly GCA_963556465.1 of Berberis vulgaris. Taxonomy (NCBI): domain Eukaryota; kingdom Viridiplantae; phylum Streptophyta; class Magnoliopsida; order Ranunculales; family Berberidaceae; genus Berberis; species Berberis vulgaris. The sequence continues at coordinate 6,149,238 of OY747132.1, read as the reverse complement.
AAAGATCCTATTTCCAAACTACCCAACATAACACAAAAGTTAGAAGCTTCCATACATCTTTGCCTTTAGATGTAAGGTTGGATGTGGTTTCCCATAATTTGCAACAAATCCTCCATGGAAGCCAGAGCTACCCAATTCAGACCAGATAGACCAATTAAATGCATCCAAACCCTGTTAACTCACTCACAATGAATGAGGTGATGGGTAGTTGTTTCTGGCACTAAATCACACAGTGAAAACATCATATCAACCCAAAAATGTATTTGGATCTTATTTCCTGTTGGTTGTGTGGGATGCATCACGACCTTACTCATGAAAAAAATGGAAAAAAGTGACTTGCCAATTGATACTTTGACCATGTATTTCGTGTAGAACACTCTTCTATGAAGATTCAGATCACCACATGTATGGTCATGATGTGCCCATTGTTCTTTCTTCTTCACAATGAAATATAAGAGAGATCTCGAGTATTACACAATTTTCTTCTGATTGAAGCTATATATTGTCAAAAGAATGTGTCACCCAACCCATTGATATGGTCAAATTTCAGATCACCAAATGCCCAAGAGTTCCTCTATGTAGGGATGGCAACGGGGCGAATTGGGGCGGATTTAAGCAAATCCATCCCCGCCTCGCTGAGGATTGCGGAGCTCAAAATCCGCCCCACATATCCATTTATTAGTATTTTTCAAAACCGCCCCCGCCCCAGACGGATTTGCGGATATCCGCCCCGCCCCGGATATCCGCATAAAATAAGTTCATAGGTGGGTTTTGAATCCCCACCCCACCCCAACCGATCCGCCCCGCCTGATACAATTTTTACATAACAGTAACACTGCATTCTCAGAAATTACAAAAAAATATTACAAAAAATATCTTTTGTCTCAGAGATTACAAAAATTACAAAATATTACAAAAAATATGAAGATCTCAGAGATTACAAAATTTACAAAAAATATCATTGGTCTTCAGATCAGAGATGTGATCAAAGATCCGAGATCAGAGATCTGTGATCAGAGATCTCAGATCTCAGATCTCAAAGCCTTCGACCACCCTGCGATCTAAGATCCGTGATCAAAGATCAGAGATCTAAGATTTTTGATCTCAGATCTCAGAGCCTTCGACCACCCTGCGACTCACCTTGAGGCCGAGATCGCCCTTCGACCCTGCGACAGATCACCCTTCGACCCTGCGACCACCCTTGAGGCCGAGATCACCCTTCGACCCTGCGACAAATCACCCTTCGACCCTGTGACCACCCTTGAGGCCGAGATCACCCTTCGACCCTGCGACCACCCTTGAGGCCGAGACCACCTTGCGACCACCCTTTGAGGCTTCGACCACCCTTCGACCACCCTTTGAGGCCGACCCTTCGACCACCCTTGAGGCAGAGCCTTTGACCTCGCTGTGAGTTTTGTGAGAAATGAGAATGAAATGAAACAAATGAGATTATTATGATAATGAGATGAGGGTATTCCCTATTTATAGTTAAGGGTATTCTAGTAATTTAATCGGTTAAATGGATATCCGTGGGGCGGATATGGTTAAATGCGTATCCGCCCCAACCTCCATATACCCTTAACCAAATCCCTCCCAAACGGGGTGAGTGGGGCGGATATCCGTGAAAATCCGCCCCACTGCCATCCCTACCTCTATGTACAAGAACACTTCTCTAGGAACTTGTCAAGTCGGATTTGCTTTTCTGATACACGCACATACATATCCATGTATTTCTTTCTAAGGGTGTGTTTGGTTCAAGGAAGATATTCCATGGAAAATTTTAAAAAGAAAGAAGAGATAGGAGAGGAAATGGGAAAAGCGTTCGACCTTGAGGTTGAAGATGACGTGCATTTTGGCAAAAACTTCTTTGTACCCTCTAAGAAAACATTTCCCACAATTTTGTAGCAAACTAATAGGATAGAGATCATGACCATATTCGTGTTCTTCATTCTCTCTTCCTCTTTCCTATTCTCCCTCCTCACTTTTGGCAAATTTTCTTGGGAAAAAGTTTCCTCAGACCAAACAAAAGCTGAGATGTAAATTGAGGTCAAGTCCCACGCCATTGTGCATAAACATTTTAAGTAAATTCCCATTGGGTTATCATACTACATATTATGATAGTTTGAGGTCTTATTTTATTCCAGTTCCTGATATCTTAGTATTAGTTATCATTTGTTTTACACTGAAGTCAGCTGGATCCTCAGATTTTTCTGGAATTGAAAATTTTCAGAAAGCTGCAGAAAGGGGCGGTTATGGAGGTGAGAGGTATGAGCAGCTCGAGTTTCAAAAGAAAGTTGCTCAACACTACATGATCCTTCGTGATGCTTCATGGAAGGTACCTTTCTAAGTTTCTATTGCTTTCCAGAATGAAAAAAAAAAAAAAAAAAAAAAAAAATTTACCTTATGGTAGAAAGAGGTACCTCACCGTTTGGTTACCGATTTACAGTGCATGCATGCTAGTCAGAGAGGTCTTTTATCTTTGATTTCCTATTTTTGGGACATTCCTTTGGTAAGTATTTTTTCATCTCAAGTGCAGATTGTTGATGCCTGCCTTCCTGTGGAAGATGTGGAGAAGAAACTCACTGAGTGTGTGCGAGACTGTATGACCACATGCCAAAAAGGAAAACCGTTTTCCCAGCTATGGTTATAAGGTGATAATTTCTGTCAATTGAGATCAAAATCCATAAGTAAATTTTAGTTGTTGGTATTTTGAAAGGTAATGGTCATTGTATGACGATAAAGGTGATCTTGCATGTCAAGATTAAAGCAATCAGTGGTTGGAATGTGGGCATATATATATATATATATATATTTATTTATCGTTTAATGTATGAATCTGCAGATCGTGAAATTTGTATTTCAGAACTGCAAGGCGACTCGTAAATTCTTCAACATGAAGTGTAAAGCCTGAAGTGGTACCTCTGCCAATGTTCTTCATGATGGAGGCCACCATTTGAAATAATGCTTGGAGAAAAATGATTGTTTATCAGCATATTTGGCAGCCTATCTGCGACTTGTAAGATCCTTGGCATTGTTGTTTATTTATTTTCCTGGTCATGTTTGTGGAAAACAGTAATAGCTGAGTAAGAAGTGGTTGTTTTAACGCTCCCTGCATCATCTATTATGGGTTTTAATGACAAGGTAAAACTATCAATCTGGCAGTTTGGTTTATGGAAGAATTGGACTTTAACTTGTTTTGTTGCTTGAAGCTATTTAGCCAGCTTTTGGGCAGTCATTTCGATGAGTTTATTTAGTTCAAATGTGCTTGCATCCGTGCTGTATGTTTTACGTACAACTACAGTGGATTTGTTTTCTAACTGTTCAACCATGATCAAATCCACAACTACAGTGGATTTGTTTTCTAACTGTTCAACCATGATCAAATCCAAGTGCTTGCATTTGGATATCATTGAGCTCAACAGATGTCCTATTAGTTTCCCTGAAGTTCTAGTGATACGTCGAAGTTCACAAGGCATTTGATTGAAACTTGGGCTCAAACTATTTGATGCCAGGACTGTGCAGTTTTAAGCCTCTTACTGTGCTCTCTAGAATATTAGTATAGTCCAAAGCTAACATTATCTGTCAATTCTTGTGATGTAATGGACTTTGAATTCCTTTTGAAGTCTGTTAAGTGTAGCATCATTTTGATTAGCGTCTTGTGATGTAATACACACCTACCACCTTATTTAGTAGTAGTCGATTTCGAAGATCAAACTCATCATATGTGATGCTGGCCCTGGGGTGGTGTTGTCATGGTTTACTTTGTTAATAGCATTCCACTTGTAAAATTACCTAACGATGGCTCAGAGCAGCGTCTGTTACAAATATTTCTGTCAGTTGGGTAGGTTGTCACTTGTAAAATCATTATGAACCCTAAGGACTTTTGAGAAGCTATTTCGATAACCGTTCGGCTTTAACCGGGTTGGGTTGATTGAAATACTTTGATTTGATTCTGAAAATGAAAGTCTTGATTTTGTGGTTAAACTTGCGGGAACTAGAAGCTTTGACAGATTTTGGATGCTCTTAGTGGACTCGATCATCCACGTAATAGTCTTTTGCCTAAAAAAAGCTATGCTTTAACTCAATTCTTATACTGAAAAACTTGTACTCAATGATGCGATAAATATAGAAATGTTCAATGTCATTCTTGCACAGATGTTGTCACATTATTGAGTATAAAAATTGATGAAAAAACTAAAAAAGTCAGATTTTTGCAACCGATGTGATGTGATGTGATTTTGAAAGAATGATGAAATTCCTAAAATTTCATTTCTATAATTATTAGCATGTCCATGTGTGTTATGAGCTAATTGGATGGGCTGCAATCTCGCGAGGTTATTAGGGTAACCTCACACAAAGAACTATGTTTTATAATTTTCTACCATATATTTTTTTAGAAATTTAATTCGAATTTTGAATCTGATTTGCTCAATATGGATTTTCAAAAGAAGTAAGCATCATTTGGTACTCTCTCAAAAAATAAAAGCACGTACACATTTTTTTATGAATAGTTATATATCTATCAAACTTATATTAATGTCCACCAACTATAGCTTTGTTGATCGGATATCTTATCTCCTTGTGAGAGGTCACGGATTTAAGACTCACCAGTCAAGATTTCGTGAATTAAATAAATAAAAAAGATCAACGATCACATTATAAAAAGGAAGAGTACTTTGTAACTTTAATTTAAATGTCTCAAAACACGATAAAGAAAATTGAAGATAAAGAAAAATTCTAAAGAAAGCACCAAAGAGAGGTTAACAATATCCACAACATTTATTTACTTTTTTTTTTTTTTTTTTTTTTTTTTTAATCCCTTAATCTATCCTACCCAAATGCCGCCGATAGAGTTCGAATCCTAGACCTAGGAATCCATTGGAGTATCCACAACTCGGAATTGTAAAGGATTTGGACACTACACCAAATTGGCATTTTTGTAACAACCCCCAAAACAGTATCACTTATGAAGTGTAACAATCTACCTAACAATTTTACACATTTTCAAAAATAAAATGATACAATAATTGTATCACCACTAAAAGTGATACTATTCATGGTGATCCAACTTATTGTATCATTTTTTTTGTGTTACTGTTTTTCATTTTTTTAACTAAATTTAGTTTTGACTTGAAATTGTTTGGTAGATTGTAACATCTCAAAAGTGATACTGTTTTGAGAGTTGTTACAAACCATCATCAAGATTCAAGAGTATGATCTCATGTGTTTTGAAAATAACATCACTTGTCAATCTCATTTTTGACAAAATATAAGTTATATATGTTAACATTAATTCCAAAACCACAACAAAAAAGCATGCAAAAGAGATGAAAAGATACAGAGAAAAAAAAAAAAAAAACACAAATACAAAATTTACAGCCCTCCTTTAAGATTAATTAAAGGAGATGAAAATATGCAAACAACAAACAAAGCAAATATATATATTTACATTTTTATTTTATTTTTTTTGCAAGAGTGAGATAGAGGTGGTGGCGAGTAATTCATCGACCGAGGCTAAGTGCAGCCTGAAGATCCAACCTCCATGCAAAACCTCCACCGTCCATTCTCCACACATCACAAGGCACTGTCAAGCTATTCCTCTCCTTACACGTGTACTGTACCCTCACTCTATACACCAACGTAGAACACCAACCATCACCACCACTATCACTGCACGGTGGCAACTTCTCCTTCAACACCAGCCATGTCATCTCCGGCCGCTCTTCACCACCACCACCACCTTGGTTCACCATCTTCCGGTAAGCCTGGTTAGTCCACGTCACACGGTTCAACCTGTCTGATATGCAAACAACAAACAAAGCAAATATATATATTTACATTTTTATTTTTATTTTTTTGCAAGAGTGAGATAGAGGTGGTGGTGAGTAATTCATCAACCGAGGCTAAGTGCAGCCTGAAGATCCAACCTCCATGCAAAACCTCCACCGTCCATTATCCACACATCACAAGGCACTGTCAAGCTATTCCTCTCCTTACACGTGTACTGTACCCTCACTCTACACACCAACGTAGAACACCAACCATCACCACCACTACCACTACCACTACCACTGCACGGTGGCAACTTCTCCTTCAACACCAGCCATGTCATCTCCGGCCGCTCTTCACCACCACCACCACCTTGGTTCACCATCTTCCGGTAAGCCTCGTTAGTCCAGGTCACACGGTTCAACCTGTCTGATATAAACCCCGGACATGTATCCCTCTCTAGACTCATCTTCCTCTCCTCATCACTCCTCCCCAGTACCTCCCCTCCATCATCCCCACAAGCATCCGTCACCCTCTCCACTATCACACAAGACCCCATCGGCCTCATCGGTTGTGGTGTCACCATTTTATTATTACAACACGTTATCAGCACGCTTTTCATCGTTTCAGTCTGCTGTACCTTTTTCTTTAAAGCAAGATCTAAATCAAACCCAAACCCTTCTGGCTTTGCAGGCTGAGTAGACAGATGATCAAATACAGGACTTTCAGGTAACAAAGAAAGAGTTTTCATGTTCACGACACTCTCCTTTGCAAAGCTATTAAAATTCTTGGTTTCTTCAGAAACCACCTTTCTCTTCCTACAATATTTTTTACTACTATCTTTAACGTACCTTCTTTTGGCTCTTTTAAAAGCAACTCCTCCATTACTCTTCAACTCAGAAACCGACCCACCACCTCTATCAGGTTTCGGTGCGATCGGTCGAAATCTAAGCATGATTCGATCGATCTTAGTGTTATCATACTCTCTTCCAGCAGCATACCTCGCTATGCAACAACCTCCATTACTTTCCATGCTTGTTTATGTTTTTGTTATAGTAATGTAAATGAAGGATGAAGAAGAAAGAGTATATAGCTAGTGAGGAGCGAGACACGTGTAGAGAGGCCAACACGTGTGGAAAAGAGGATATGAACAACAACACAGAGAGGTAAATTTTGTTGAATGGTACAGCGTGGGGTTTGGTTAGCATGGGTGGGATCCACGTGATGGGGTTTCGACAATTAGATTTTTTCAAAGGATTGAGGACGAATAAGAAGCTAGAATTTGACGCAACCAATGAGAGTGCCAGAAGTGTCGATTGTATAGTGAGTGTCTCATTCACAACAAGTCACGTATGATATGAGGGGTGGAATTTTTTTTGTGCCTCGAAATTCGTGCGATTGTTTTTATGGTAAATGAATGGCTAATGGAGTGGCTGCTTATTGGTGTTGGGTCCGGGGGTGATACCCGGCACCATCACCAACCACTACGAGGACACAACTTGGACACAACTTGTCTCAAATAATGGTATTAATTGTCTCCTCCAAGTTAGATACCCATAATGTTCGAGTGTGAGGACCATATATGAAAGGGGTGGCTTTTGTTTTTTGTGTGCCTTGAGGGTCGTGTGAGTGTTCTATGTTCAATCAATGGCTAATGGAGTACCTGCTCAATGGTGTCTAGGAGTGATCCCTAACATCATCACCACTACGTGCACACATATCACAAGCAATGGTATCATCCCCCAACTTAAACACCCACATAGTTTGAGTGTGGGGTTTTTACTTACGGGACTCAGTTACTCAACTCGAGGGTGGGAATGCTAGAAGTGTTGATTGTCTGGACAACGAGACACGTATTAGTCAAAGGTGTGATGACTCAATGGTTGAGTAGTAGCAAATGGTATCACTAGATCACAGAGTCAAACTCAGTCGAGGGCATCCGAGGTGGGAGGGGTTAACGATTATAAAAAATAAAAAAAAAACATTATTTTTATGTTGAATGAACGTTTTAATATACATTTAAGGGATTAATAAAAACAAATGTTGAATGAATGAGAGGGAGAGGTTCTAAAAAGTTGATGGGTGGATGGCTTCGGATTTGGAGGGTAGTGACTATATTGAGTGTGCTTTGTAGGGTTTATTATTAGTGGTAAGGAAGGGACACGTGGACGGTTGGATGGAGACGTGGAGAATTAAGGAGAGATCGTGGACGTCAGCGAGGGTGAGAGGGGGAAGAATTGAAGTGATGTGTTGTCTCCGGAAATGGGGTCAGGGATGTAGACGTTTTCTCATATATCATACTTTTTCGGGGATAGTACGAGAATTAACCTTGGTGTTATCTTGTGGTTTATGTAGATTGAATGATGAGATTGGACAACATTTGGGTTGTCAACTGCCCGGGGATTAGGGTAAGGTTTACTACATAAATATGTTTAGATAGAGTGAAACCAAAGAAATTTTGATGGTGGATATTCATTTGATGGGATTGTGGGCTTATGGGTGCATGACAATGAGGTGGGGGGTTAGGTCGATTTTGTTAATCGCTACTTTTTAAATCCCTTAACCCCTCCCACACCATATGACACCAACGGAATTTGAACATTGAATCTATGATTTCATCCATCACAGGTCTATCGCTGAGTTGGTACCAATGTTTCTCCTAATACAAGAAAGTAAATGATAAGTCAAGTTAATAGTTTATAATTGAAACAAGGTTATATAAATAATAGAATAGTTGGTAGAAGAATGTCTAATTAAGGGGGAGTTTTTGTTTTTCTTATAATTAAAGTAAACTTCTAAATCATAGCTTTGAGTCATTCAAAATGTTTATTTTATACTTTTTCACTGGATTTTAATTAGAAGCAAAAATAAAGTGCTTGCTAAAAAATTATGACTTTTTATTGAAATAATAGGTCAACCTTCTTACTTCTTAATGAAAACAAATACCACCTTAAACTAAAGCTACGAGTGTCTAGCTAAAAATAGAGGTTGGGACACTCCCTCTATAAATATAATATAGAGGGGTCGGTCGCACGCAATGCAAGTTGCGATTCTCCAAAAAATACCTTAAATCAATTCATCAAAATAAACGGGTTGGGCAATCAAACCAAAACAATAACCAACCCGTTGCAGGTCGATTTGTATTGCGTTGGCATGTTTGTGTCAAATTGCTATTGCTTATCTCAATTATGCATGTATTGAGCTATTTTTAACAAAAATGTGTAGGTTCTGGCTAATGAGATGTTGGGAAACATGAACAATTGAGATGAGCCCTACACGCCCCACATCAAATGAACTCAAATCCTTATTATTTTAAAGTGAAACGATTTAAGACTGTATCCGAGTTTTTTAATGTAACCAATGTGAGTTTATTTTTATTTTTTTTACATATTCTGAATTTTCAGCTTTCAAAATTTTCACGCAAACAACTCTAACCAAGATAGAAGCTTCAATAACTTTTTTCTATTATTAATAAACTAATCACTTTATTTTATTGACTCTTGATATTTCATATCGAGTGCTCACCTTTAATATTGTTAATTTTCAATTGAAATTATAGATTTTTTTTCAAATTTTATTGCAACCTTTGAGAGGGAGGGGCAACTATGAGATGTCAGACCTTTATTACTCATCAAAAAAATTTACAAACCTGTTCCGAGAGTACATAAAAACTTAGCCTGAAAACTAAAAACAAAATAAAATTACATAATAAGAACCTAAAGTTAACACATGCAAACATGCTTATGAACCTAGTCTATTATCACCAATGGTAACCTGATTAGATGGTTAAGGTTGTAGTGGTTTAACCTTCACGTCTTGAATTCTATACCAACCAACGACACGCTCTCCTTTCAAAAAAAAAAAAAAAAAAAAAAAAAAAACAAAACAAAACGTAATCTACTATGTGGATGGATGCATTATTTCTCTGGCTTGTACTTGTGATCAAGGACAAATACTGCCTAATAAGAAGTCCCATTAGTCTTTTGAAGCCTTCTTACCAAAAAAAAAAAAAAAGGGTCTTTTGTAGCCCATGTTAATTAGCTACTTAAAGTGATTTTGCATCAATATAAATGTGATTAGACATTAATACAGTTATATTCTTCATATGTTTGCAACCAAAAGTTGGATTCTTCAAAAGTGTCCACCATAACCACATAATTAAGTCACCACTTACCATCACATCAATCATTCATAAACACACTGACTAATTTCAGGAACAATTTATGATTCCTATGGTGCAAACCTTTAACACGTTTCTGAATACCATTTGCACATTCAAAGGCACTTATTTGTAGATTTTTCCATATTTTTTAGAACAAATAGAAATGCTTCCTTTGCTACTTGTGGGCAACAAAAGCCAATCTTTAAACTATACTTTCACGGATTTGAAGTATTGAAGATTAGCCAATGAAGATTGAGTATTTTGGATCCAACTCATGACCACTCCATTTTCATTAGTGAAACCCACAACAAAAACCTTAACAAATTAGGTTAATTTATAACTCAATTTCTTGGAGAGATTGATCCACGTATAGAGAGATGGGTGATTTGGTAGGTAAGAATAAGATACACCCTATGTTCTAGGTCAACAATTCTAGTCAGTTAGGTTTATTGGTCATTTTTACGTTAAGTCTTGGTTTTTTTTTTTTTTTTTTTTTACAATTTTAATCCTTTTATAAGTGGCGTTTGTGATTGTGTTTGGAAGAAAATGTGTAAAAATGTAAAAAAAAAAAAAAAAAAAACAAAACTTGGCCTAAAAATGGTGAGCAAACCTGACTGGCTAAAATTACTCGTTGCAGGTTATTATGGATCAGGTGAAGTGGTTGATGATGATCTAAATTAGTCATGCATTTGCAGTGGTAACAAAAATGTTACTTCAAGAAATAAATATTCATTAAGCAAGAGAAAGATAGTAGACTGTTGCTTGGATTCCCAATAAAAGTGGCTCCAATTATTTAACTTTCAAATATTGATAATGCCCAGGTGAATATGAAAAATGACAATTAACTGAGTAATACATATTCAAAAGGGAACATTCAGAGGCGGAGCCAAGAATTTGAGATGCCCCGGGTTGTAAAAATATTTTTTTTTAATTACAATATATGTATTGATGGTAAACCATTATGAATATGTTAGAGCATCACCAATAGGTCTATATTTCTTCCCTAACAAAAGATGAAATGTCATTTTGTCAAGGAACCATGAATTTTGTTTTCCACAGTAATGAACTTGTAAAATCAGTTGGGAGGCTATCACAGCGACACAATACTCTTAGTGGGTCCCATTTATCATGTCATTTTCTAAAAGTCAAGTCCACTCGACTTCATTGTTAGGGGATTTAGTGGCTACCCTTATATTTGCATGCCACATCTATATATAATTATAAGAAAGTTATTTTTCACGTTCTTATATGATGATAATCTTCGCGGCAGTCATAGGTAGCACGCTGATCCCGTCCCGTTTGGGATGGGACGAGGTCGGGATGAGATTTTTCCCATCCCGTCCCATCCCGATCCCGTATGAACGGGATGGGTATATCTCGTTCCATCCCGTCCTGTGCTCACCCCTAGTGACTATATTGAGTGTGTTTTTTAGGGTTTATTATTAGTGGTAAGGAAGGGACACGTGGACGGTTGGATGGAGATGTGGAGAATTAAGGAGAGATCGTGGACGTCAGCGAGGGTGAGAGGGGGAAGAATTGAAGTGATGTGTTGTCTCCGGAAATGGGGTCAGGGATGTAGACGTTTTCTCATATATCATACTTTTTTGGGGATAGTACGAGAATTAACCTTGGTGTTATCTTAGGGTTAGGTTTACTACATAAATATGCAGAAATTTTAAATGGCGAGGAAACCAGCGAGGGGGAGGGCGTGACCGCTCACCCCCCTCGAGATGTGCGCATGCATATTCGAGATGTGCAACAACACGAATCTCGAGGGAGATGAGTGGTAAAACCCCTCCCCTCGCTGGTTTTCTCACCCCTTTCCTCGACAATAAAAAAGGTTCATAAATATGTTGAGATAGAGTGAAACCAAAGAAATTTTGATGGTGGATATTCATTTGATGGGATTGTGGGCTTATGGGTGCATGACAATGTGGGGGGGTTAGGTCGATTTTGTTAATCGCTATGACACCAACGAAATTTGAACATTGAATCTACGATTTCATCCATCACAAGCCTATCGCTGAGTTGGTACCAATGTTTCTCCTAGTACAAGAAAGTAAATGATAAGTCAGGTTAATAGTTTATAATTGAAACAAGGTTAAATAAATAATAGAATAGTTGGTAGAAGAATGTCTAATTAAGGGGGAGTTTTTGTTTTTCTTATAATTAAAGTAAACTTCTAAATCATAGCTTTGAGTCATTCAAAATGTTTATTTTATACTTTTTCACTGGATTTTAATTAGAAGCAAAAATAAAGTGCTTACTAAAAAATTATGGCTTTTTATTTAAATAATAGGTCAACCTTCTTACTTCTTAATGAAAACAAATACCACCTAAAACTAAAGCTACGAGTGTCTAGCTAAAAATAGAGGTTGGGACACTCCCTCTATAAATATAATATAGGTCGGTCGCACGCAATGCAAGTTGCGATTCTCCAAGAAATACCTTAAATCAATTCATCAAAATAAACGGGTTGGGCAATCAGACCAAAAACCAAAACTAATCAGCGGTGCGGCCTGGAAGAACAGCGAGCCTGAATTTGCCGCTGCTCGGGCTGCGTTATTTACGGCTGTCTTGCGAGTCAGCAGAATATGCAGGTGTTGCAATGGTGTTGTCCTGTTTTCGCAGATTATTGCAGGTGTTGCAATGGTGCTGTCCTGTTTTCGCAGGAATTGGATTGCAAAAAATTTGAGTCCAAATAGTGCAAGTGAATGGTGAGGACAGCGTGCCTGGACTACAGATTTAATGGCTGTACTTGTTTTCGAAGGAATTGGATTGTAAAGAATGCTCTTTAATTGTGCACTTTGCAATTTGCAATTTTTAGCGTAAGCTGCAGAAGACATCAAGCTTCTCAAGCTGCTTATGGTGATGTTGCTCAAGGTGCTCAATATGTATCTGGGGTTGCTTGCTAAGTTCTCTAAATATCTATTTCGATTTAGGTCGATTTGATAGGTATTTTTCTGGTTTTTAGGATATATGTCCATTTTTTTTTCCGGGTAAAGTCGTCATGTACCCCCGACATGTGTACAAGATTTTTTCAAGTAATAAAGGTCTGGCATCCCATAGCTGCCCCTCCCCACTGGAGGTTCTAATTAAAAAAAATAAAAAAATAAAAAAATAAAAATAAAAACTATAACCAACCCGTTGCAGGTCGATTTGTATTGTGTTGGCATGTTTGTGTCAAATTGCTATCGCTTATCTCAATTATGCATGTATTGAGCTATTTTTAACAAAAATGTGTAGGTTCTGGCTAATGAGATGTTGGGAAACATGAACAATTGAGATGAGCCCTACACGCCCCACATCAAATGAACTCAAATCCTTATTATTTTAAAGTGAAACGATTTAAGAATTAAGACTGTATTCGAGTTTTTTAATGTAACCAATGTGAGTTTATTTTTATTTTTTTTACATATTCTGAATTTTCAGCTTTCAAAATTTTCACGCAGACAACTCTAACCAAGATAGAAGCTTCAATAATTTTTTTATTATTATTAATAAACTAATCACTTTATTTTCTTGACTCTTGATATTTCATATCGAGTGCTCACCTTTAATATTGTTAATTTTCAATTGAAATTATAGATTTTTTTTTAAATTTTATTGCAACCTTTGAGAGGGAGGGGCAACTATGAAATGTCAGACCTTTATTACTCATCAAAAAAATTTACAAACCTGTTCCGAGAATACATAAAAACTTAGCCTGAAAACTAAAAACAAAATAAAATTACATAATAAGAACCTAGAGTTAACACATGCAAACATGCTTATGAACCTAGTCTATTATCGCCAATGGTAACCTGATTAGATGGTTAAAGCCGTGGTGGTTTAACCCCCACATCTTGAATTTTATACCCACCAACGACACGCTCTCCTTTCCAAAAAAAAAAAAAAAAACCTAGTCTATTATGTGGATGGATGCATTATTTCTCTGGCTTGTACTTGTGATCAAGGACAAATACTGCCTAATAGGAAGTCCCATTAGTCTTTTGAAGCCTTCTTACCAAAAAAAAAAAAGGTCTTTTGTAGCCCATGTTAATTAGCTACTTAAAGTGATTTTGCATCAATATAAATGTGATTAGACATTAATATAGTTATATTCTTCATATGTTTGCAACCAAAAGTTGGATTCTTCAAAAGTGTCCACCATAACCACATAATTAAGTCACCACTTACCATCACATCAATCATTCATAAACACACTGACTAATTTCAGGAACAATTTATGATGGAAAATTCTTTAAGTGTCCTGGTGGTGTGCCTGGTGGCCACCAGGCATCGTTTACTTGTTTTGAGATATGATTTCATATCTCGAGACAAGTGGACGAGGTACAACACCAGACACTGTAGTAGTATTAATTTATGATTCCTATGGTGCAATCCTTTAACACGTTTCTAAATACCATTTGCACATTCAAAGGCATTTATTTGTAGATTTTTCCATATTTTTTAGAACAAATAGAAATGCTTCCTTTGCTACTTGTTGGCAACAAAAGCCAATCTTTAAACTATATTTTCACGGATTTGAAGTATTGAAGATTAGCCAATGAAGATTGAGTATTTTGGATCCAACTCATGACCACTCCATTTTCATTAGTGAAACCCACAACAAAAACCTTAACAAATTAGGTTAATTTATAACTCAATTTCTGGCAGAGATTGATCCACGCGTATAGAGAGATGGGTGATTTGGTAGGTAAGAATAAGATACACCCTATGTTCCAGGTCAACAATTCTAGTCAGTTAGGTTTATCGGTCATTTTTAGGCTAAGTCTTGGTTTTTTTTGTTTACAATTTTACTTCTTTTATAAGTAGCGTTTGTGGTTGTGTTTTGAAGAGAATGAGTAAAAATGTAAAAAAAAACAAAACTTGGCCTAAAAATGGTGAGCAAACCTGACTGGCTAAAATTACTCGTTGCAGGTTATTTGATGATGATGATCTAAATCAGTCATGCATTTGCATGCTTTCATAATTAATCCACTGTTTTAGGTCAAGTAAAGATCAGTTTAACATGTGTAGAGAAAGGGTGATTAGAACAAATTAAGAGGGTAAATTATTGGACTTGTGGACATGTAACTTCTTTAAAAGCAAGTTGTTGTACCAAACATTTACAAGGGAGTAATTAGCTCTGACTTTAAATTCTCAACTTCCACTTTGTTTAGTTTCAACTAAAAAAAAATTAAATTTCAAGAGAGATATAGTATAAGAAAAAGAGAGAGGAGAACATTTGAAGTTGAAACATGATATACCTTTTTCAGCCTTCTGGCTAAGATCAAGTATAGTATTTATTCTTATCAGTTTAATATTTGATACTAAATTTATTTTTGTTCATTTTTTATAATCAGAACATTAATCAAGTTTAGAGTAAGGGACATATTGGGTCAGGTAGATTAATCTATAAAACAAGCAGACTTCTGATCAGAAGATGACCACACATAAAAACAATTTATTTATCTTTTTAATTAGAAGCAAAAGTTTTAAATAAAAAAAGTGGTAAACATCTGAAAGGTGTTTAACTCTTTATTCTAAGTTATGTATTCTGATATTATCGCCAAAATTAAGGTCTCGACTTATCACCAACATACCTCAATTACACCACAAATTGAACCATAATGTCAAATCAATGCCATCTCTATTTTGCTGTTCAACATTATAACTTGCTCATCCAATAGTAGTAAAATCTCTATCAATATTTTAATTAATTTTGGCATTGAATCATCAAAAAGAAAAATTAGCCAATCAACAAAGCTTTCTTAATGTCTCCATTCATGACACTTTTAATACCCCATTTCGGCTAAAACAATTGTTTGCCCTACTTATACCTGTATTTTGAATCAAAAGTTAGGAAAAAGTCACATAAGATCTAGAAGCAATAGTGACATTATATCCCGTATCTATAAGAGGATAAGGAGACAACCATCCACATAAGAGGGCTGAGGGCCCTTACTGAATTAATATATTGACTTCACTTGCCAGATTTAGTCGAAAGATTTAGCTTTGTCCTTGACTCTATAATTATAGAGCCTTAAACCCCCCAATGGTTTGCAAACAACTCAAAGTAATCAAATCATAAACCCCATGAAATAACAATGTTTGAATATAGTCACTTGTTTCAATGCTCTATGTAATTTTATCTTGCTTAAGTTGGAAATTAGTGATATGTTGTGCCATGTGTTTCCACTAGTCGCGATAGTAAAGGAATCTGTGCTAGGCGCCTAGGGCGTCTTTCTCAAAATAGAACGGAATGTATTTTATAATCGCTAATGGGCATTGTCATGTCAAAATAGTTAGATAGCACGAAAAGTGAATCTCGTTAAGTTAAGTATATCGATGGTCTTAATTGTGCCAACAACACCATATGACACTAGATTATTTCTTATATAGATTAAGGTTTTGAGGTTTACTAAATCTAGGAAAGAAGTTGAACATTGCTTTTAGAAGACATACTCAAATGGAGGTATTTTTAAAACATTATCAATGTTAAAATATTGATAAAAGAAGATTAACTAATGGTTTAAGTGCAAATTAGTCAAGTGAACAAACAAAAGACTCTTCATGCTTTTGGGAAGTGAGGGTTTGGGATGGACCTTCAAAGTTCAAACCCTAAGTATTGGGAATTTTACTTTTACTTTTACTTTTACTTTTTTTTAATTGTGAAAGGTGTCCATTCCAACCAATGGGATGAACACATGTGTGCAAATACATGTTCAAGAATATGGGAAGTGGCAGACAACAATCATGTGTCCCACGTGCTTATTATGTTACATCAATTATGGCCATCTCCAGGGACCAATCAAACTATAGCGTTTGAAAGTAAGAAATCAAAAAAAGAAAAAGGCATTTTACATTATATGGACATGTTTTGTTAGATGGAATCCACTTCTATACAACTTCGAGATTGAATAAAGAAAAGAAAAAAAAAGTGTAGACAATATTGCAATTTTCATTGATGAGAGAATCAGGCCTCTCAAAAACAATTTCATTGGTTGAATGAAAGGGAGAACTCTATTAATGTACAAGAATAAAAAGGAGTGGACAAGAAAATATAGAAAAAAATAAAAAATAAAAAAAATAAAAGTGTGTGGGATATTAGTCTTGTAACCATGGGATCACATTTCTTACTCACCTCCTAAAGAATCGCATTTCATTTTCACGAAAGTGATTCTTATACCTGTAAAATCTAAAAAATCGGGTAGCATCCTGATTGCAAAACCTAATTCCCTAACCTCACTTCTTAAAATAGAATAAATAAAACCCTTGAGAACTTGAAAATTCCTTTGTGATGGGTTGTGTTTCATGGAATATGGTCACATACAAAACAAAACAAACGTACCCTGACATCTGCCTTGTATACAGTCCCTGAATAATAATCAACAAATTCATGTAAGGATTCCTATTGAATCAAGTACATCCATTTTTTTAACTAGGGGCGGGCACGTGACATGATGGGACAGGATGAATATTGTTCCCGTCTCATCCCATTCGTTCAAAATTGGGAAGGGATAGACCTCTTCCCGACCTTGTCCCATCCCAAACATATTTGTGACAGAACGGGATGAGACGTATTAAATAATCCTCCATTGA
Organism: Berberis vulgaris; assembly: GCA_963556465.1. Classification (NCBI taxonomy): domain Eukaryota; kingdom Viridiplantae; phylum Streptophyta; class Magnoliopsida; order Ranunculales; family Berberidaceae; genus Berberis; species Berberis vulgaris. The sequence continues at coordinate 6,131,720 of OY747132.1, read as the reverse complement.
AAAATAATAAAATAATTTCATCTCAAATTGCCAATACACTAATAATGTCAAATTTATGTACATGTAACTTTCATTATAACAATATTAAATGTCATATAAATTTTGTGAATGATGGAAGATGGAATAATTCCCTTCATAGATCCGTCTTGCATATTTTCGCAAGAGTTGAAATATTATTTATACAATATACAATTAGGAGCAATGTTCTCCAACTACATTATTCATAATGCAAAACTAACTCAAACCATCATTTGTCTTTTTATACAAAAATAATTGTCATATAACCAATCTAAAATGTGAAAAAAGTATAAATTTTCATAGATTCTATTTAGCCTAAAATATTTGAAGTTTCTACCTAAACAAAAAGTACCAAATCAAGCAAATAAGTTATCAAACGGTAGATGTTTTGATTTAATTTCAACACATCCTAAACTATCATTTAGAAAAGTAGTTTGATTAAAATTAATAATAATAAATATTAAATAAATAAAATTGGGATGAGATAGGATGGGCGGGATAGAAAATCTCCATCCTACTATAAATCAGGACAGGATTGGGATGGATTCGATCAATCCCAAAAATTTCGGGACGAGACGGGATGGGATCCAGATAGGATGCCCAACCCTAATTTTAACTCATAATTTAGCTATTCTAAAATTGATTTTGAATAATATTACTCAAAAGGTTTGACCCGATCAAATTGCTTGCACCCAGTCCTGCTACAAATAAGAACAGTCATTGCTTCCATAGACGTTTGCAAAATAGAAGGAAGAAGAGAAGATGTGACAGAAACTCATGAAACGCTGAACCTAAATAGGAGAATAAAAATTTTATTAACCTAAAAAACCTATGCAAAAATAATATAAGCAACAATTTTTTGTTGGGAGAGCTAAAATCTTTTTTGTACACCAGTGATCTAGGAGCACAGAAAAATCCATTCAGTTTCACATAACAGTAATGAAAATAAGCATAAAACCGCCGAAGCACGCAAGTTCCATGGAAAATACCTGTTCCAATTTCCTATGAATACACTAAGCTATGGCCTTTGGGACAATAAGCCATCTGAGTATTCATTTACTAAACACAGGATATTGCATTGAAACACTATTTACATACTGGCCTAATTGTGTTTGTAGAAGTAGAGAGTTACATCACAAGGTAAAGAAGAAATCAAACTACATCTTGGCATTAAAGGAAAAAAAAAGTAGCAGATGACAAATCCAAGAAGAAAGCAATTTCATTAAAGAAGGCTACAGGAAAATAACGGCACTAGTTTGGCGTTGTTCCCTGAGTTAGCACTGGTTGTATCAGCAGAAGATTCAAGATGGAGAAACACTTTGAGAGGGTTTCTTGGACTTATTAGATGGAGGAATCTTATGCTGGGGTTTCTGCTTGGAGTTGTTCGTAGGGCGAACCTTAACAATGGTTTTCTCCAAATCCTGAACAACGGAAAACACGCAAGTATTAAGTCAAAACAATCGAACAAAAATATGATATGGGTATGCATTTGGCCAATGTGAATGGCATTTAGCATGCAACAACCTTTTTTCCTCGATTGATTAAAAAATCAACTAATAGCCCATGCAGCTAATAGCCCAATACAACCCACCTGAGGACCCATACAAAACCAACCCGAAGTGAGACCCCACCAGCAGTCCCTGTCTGACTACAAATGCCTCAAATAGAACCACAAATAGGCAAATGTCATTGTCCACTATATACACATAACTCGACATCAAGTACAAAATTATTTGTGCTCAGGCCCTAAATGGGCATCTCTTTAGGAATGAAGGATGAAGAATCTTATCCAATGAGCAAAGTACAAGGGCTGGAACATTCCAGCTTTAGATCCCATATGAGAATTCTGCCTCATGCGAGATTCTAGTTTTCAACCAGGCACTGAGACACATCAATTATAACCTCACTGACTGCACCATTGACTCAGGCGCAAAGATGAAACAGAATCTAGTTATGCAAGTTCAAAAGCCTATGCACATCCTTTTGCTCAGCCTTTCTAGTGGTATGAACAAACACGTTGTCATCTTCAATTAAAGCCACTATGAAACGAAATATTAATTTCAGCACTATCTTCGTTATTTAGTATAGATGAATTTAGGGGCTTATACACACAGGGAAAAGATTTTTAAAAAGGGGAGCACCCAAAGAAAGAAACAAAAAGATTCACTTTCTTTTTTGCAACATAGATTCACTTTGTTATTCTATGGGCACAAATATACAAAGAGAAGCCTGAAAGGAGAACAAATGGATGCAGGGGGAGTACAGGTGTGTCAGGACTTGTTGCGTTGATCCACTGGTCTATGAAATCAACCGGCTATGTCCTGACAGCGTGCAAAGAGAAATTCTTTTTCACTTCTTAATCTTAAAAAATATTATTCTAAAAATAAATGTAGTAATTTAACCGAGTATATCGTAAAGTCTTCATGCAGATCCTTCAAACAATAACAAAACTGAATACCAAATTTCACAAAGCAAAAGTATTAATGCAAGTACCAGGCCAAAGGTGGGTGTAGAAATTCTTCATGCAACCTTACGGTCTCTAGCAGTTTTCAATCATTCAATAAGGTTCTTATTTGGTTTAAACCCCATAATACTGCAAGTTCCCTCCTATTTTGGCATAAAGGTTTAAGAAGTTTGAAGACAAGTAAAAAGAATGCAAGTACAGTGCAAGCGCAAAGCTATAGGGTGTATCAAATTCTTCATGCAATTTTCAACCTCTCTACAAACTAGTTAGAACAATCCTTCTTATGGCTCTTATTGGATTAAGCTCCCTAATAGTACAAGTTCCATCCCTTTTGGGGATTAACCTCCCTAACCCTAATACTACAAGTTCACATCTTCCTATAATGTTTTGGAAAAACCACACTACACATTTATGGATTTCACATTCAGCATCAACATTTATAACTTCCTCCAATAGTGATTTTGGAAAGGTCATGGATTCTTCTCTGAAAATACGCCCACAGATGCTACTTGGGTCTGGCCCTTTGCTTCATCAACAACTCATCTGTTCTGAGATACTTCACCTCCACTCTCATGGTAACTCTAGCCTCGTGTCACCTTTTTATTTCCCCTACGAAGCCTTTTTTTTTTTTTTTTATCTAATTGTAAGAAGTTCAATTGTCAGCTTTCCGGAGTTAGAATTAAAACCTGAAAAACTTGCCATTGCAAATGAGCCCCAACATTCCTTCATCAGCTTTGGTAACTACCTCCAAATGAATGAGAGTATACACTGCTTTATAGTTTTTGAATGACAATTTTTTGGCAAGTTGTGACGGGGTGGACTAAACAAAAAAAATCTATATGACAGGTGGTATACACTGATCTTGGATTCTTGGATCCAAGATGGTCTCTTCTAAATTTTGAATCTGAGAATATATCCACATATTGCATGTCCGAATAATGGGGGTAACCATAGTTATCAAAACGTATATCGGAAACCTAAATTTAAGATATACGTATTGTAACATATCATGTATAATGCAAAAATACCAGTTTAAACATATAAAAGACTTATTTAAGCAAGGGGATTCCCAAAAAAATTTCATTGATATATGACTTGTGTAACACATTAGTGAGCTAGTGACTGTCATCCATCTATTCATGCACGTCACTTGTACAAAGACGGTACATCCTACATCTATATCGATATATTGTAAGAGATATATGTACTACATTGATGAGGCTTAGATACGATACATATTGTGTATCGCACCATAACATCGTGACATTGATAACTATGGGGGTAACATTTAAGTAAATTTTGTGAAGCAACTTTCCAATCTAAGAAAATATACTTTGAACTCTAATCCAAGAGATCCACTTTAAAATTTTATTGGTCTGGATATTTGGAAAGACGCGAAGGAATTTTTTGATTGCCAAGCGATGCCAGGTAGCTTCTCCTCTAATTTTTTAGCTCTTATTCCTAAAATTGAAGAGCCCGTATCTTATTCTGATTTTAGACCTATCAGTCTGTGCAACGTGGTTTATAAAATTTTTAGTAAGATCCTTTGTTTGAGGTTGGGGAAGATACTCCCAAATATTATTTCTTTAGAGCAGGGGGCTTTTGTCCAAGGGAGACTTATCTCAGAGAACATTGGCTTGGCACAAGAATTAATGAGGGAGATTGGCAAAAAAGTGATTGGCAACAATGTAATTTTCAAGCTGGATGTGGAAAAGGCGTATGACAGAATTGAATGGGGATATCTCTTGGCGGTCCTTCGTAAATTTGGTTTTAACAACAGAATATGTCATCTGATTTCAAATTGCGTAACTCAATGTGGATTTTCGGTGTTGATGCAAGGCAAGTATGACGGGTATTTCAGATCTTCCAGGGGTCTTAGACAAGGCGATCCTCTATCCCCCTTGCTCTTTGTTATTGCTGCGAAAGTACTAAGTAGAGGACTCTCTCGAGCTTTTCGTAGAGGGGAAATTGGTTTTTATCATGCTCCAAGGACGGCCTCCCCGATTACTCACCTCTTATATGCTGATGACTCACTGGTTTTCTTGAATGGTAGGAAAAAATCCATTGTGGGATGTATGAAGTTTATTGATAGATACTGTCGGGCATCAGGAGAGAAAATTAATACGGCGAAAAGTTCGTTCATGATTGATGAGAAAGTGAGTGCCGACAAACTTATCATGATCAGATTATGGACAGGCTTTTCTTACAAACAGTCCCCGTTCACGTACCTTGGAGTTCCCATTTATCAAGGCAGATGCAAAATTTATTATTATGATGATTTGGTTAGTAAGATCCACAATAGAATTCAAGGCTGGAAATCACGATTGTTGTCGCCTGGGGGAAGATTGACTTTGATCCGACATGTCCTTTTGTCTATGCCGATTTACACTATAGCAGCTACAGTGGTTCCTATGAAGGTTTTGCATTCTATTCAAAAATTGATTGCAGATTTCTTTTGGGGCGATCATGAAGGGAGACATAAACGGAAATGGATTGTATGGCAAAAAATCAGTGTTACTAAGGAAGAAGGTGGATTAAATGTTCGAAGTCTGGACGACACTATCAAAGCTTTTCGGGTTAAATCCCTTTGGAATCTGATACATTCCAACTCTTTATGGGCGAATTTCTTAAGGAAAAAATATTTTAAGCCAGGGGTACCAATCCGAAAGCAGGAGCTTAAAGCTGGGGCCTCACCGTTCATGAAAGAGTTGTTGATGCATAAAAATTTCATAGTGGAAAATTCCACCTGGATGATTACTAGAGGTAGCGTCAGTTTCTTTGAAGAACACTGGGCTAAGGATGAACTATTTATAAGGAATGAGGAAGCGGAGACTAATGATATTTGGCCTTCCTTACGGCTAATGAGCAGGGATAACTTCAGAATGCTAACCTCGGGAATGCAAAGACGCGCTCAAGAGGCTTATAAGACAATAGTGAAAGGTGATGATGGCGATGGCGATCGAGACACCAGAATTTGGATGCCCACTAATGATGGTATATTCTCTATCAGCTCTGTTTGTAAAATCCTAGGTGGTAGAGGGACACCTGATGACTTCTGGAATTGGATCTGGCACCCTCTTTTGCCTTCTAAAATTTCTGTATTCACATGGAAAATTATTAAAAGGGCTATTCCCATAGATGGTGAAATTAGAAGAATTGGGTTTCAGTTGGCTTCTAAATGCGGCTGTTGTGTTCATTCTGAGGAGGAAACCATAAAACATCTTTTCTTGGAGGGTGAATTAGCATGTAGAGTGTGGAGACATTTCGACTTGATTTTTGACATTCACGTTCATAGACCGGTTGAAGTCTATACCATGTTAAAGGCGTGGTTCAGGAAGGCGAACAAATCTACATTATCAGGTACCCTCATCCATCTCACTCCTCTTTTTATTTTATGGGAGCTTTGGATTCAGCGAAACAGAAAACTTTATAATGGGAAGGAGTGCTCGTTCAGCTATGTAATCATTAAAGTGTATCACTGGATCAAATGTGTTGCAAAAATTTTTGTCCCTAAATCAAAGGACAATAATGGGGCTTTGCTCAATAGATTGGGTATCCAGGAAACAAAAGTAACACTGACTCCGCCCCGGGTGGTGTATTGGACTTTTCCTCCTATGGGATGGTATGTGCTCAATGTAGATGGATCTTGCAGGGAGAAGACTACTGCTGGAGGTTTTGTTATTAGAAATGAAGAGGGTAACTTTGTGGCGGCTAGACAATGTTTTTTCGGAGAAGGAACAAATAATTCGGCAGAAACGAGGGCCTTGCTTGAAGGCTTGAGATTTTGTGTTGCCCAGGGTGTCCGACCATGTGTCATTCAAACGGATTCCATGGTGGTTAAACAATGGCTTTCCCAACAAACAAAAATACCTTGGTTCCTAAGCAATTGGTGGAGGGAGATACGGGCGATGATAAAGGATACGGGGTGGCATTGCATCCATGTGTTCAGAGAGACCAACTCAGTGGCTGACGCCTTGGCTATTTTAGCACAAAAGGAGCATAGTTCCCGTACTTATTCGTGGGGATCGCTTTCTAAAAGAATAAAGTCCCTAATTATTCTTGACAAGAATAAGACGACATATCTTAGACTTCCGGCTTTTAAATGAGCGTGAATTTCTTTGATACTATTTGGTTATGGAAGTCTGAGGGTCTTAGGAATCAATTCGGCGCGTGTGCTGGATCAGTGGGGATGAATTGGAGCAGCATATATCTGAAAAAACAGGGGATATACTCTGTTTTGACAGGGCGACAGTCTGGACAATTTGCGGGTTTTGTTTCAAAGCACCGATATAGCGCTGCCAGCATGCGGACAGCGTGGCCTGTATTGCTGGACTGTTTCTGGTGCCCTGTTTCGGGACAGTTATGTCTTGTTGGACAGAGTTATTTCTGGTTGGACGGCGTGATTTCAGCAGATCATGATGGTGTTATCTCGTATTTCTGGCGAGGGCAAGACAATGTGGCTTTGCAGGCTTATGTTTTAGCTCTCTGGACAGAGTGCTCTGCTTGCTGGACAGAGTACTCTGTTTCGTTTGGGCAGAGTGATCACTGCGTTGGTTTTGGTTGTCGAATTTGCATTTACAATTTACAAGCTTTTGCAGTCTGCGTGTGGAAGTGATTTTTGGACAGCATCTGCGATTCGACTCTTGCATTCTGCGTTTTGGACAGACTCTGTGCTCTTTGGACAGACTCTGCGGTTTGGTTAGGTGTGGAAATGGCTCTTGCAATCTGCGGTTTGGATGGCTGGATATGTATGGTCATTGGACAGATTCTCACAATGGAGTATGGAGACTAGTGTGTGCTATTCTATAGGTGGTGTGTGTTTTGTGCTATCTTTTGGTGCTATCATTTGGTTTATGGTTTTGTCGCATCTTGTTAGAAATATGTTTTTTGTTTCTCTTTTTTGCTTGGTTTTTAATACGGGTAAAGTCGTAATGCACCCCCGTATAGAATGTAAGTCAATTTTTTTGATAATTAATAAAGGTCTGGCATCCCATAGCTGCCCCTCCCATCTGGAGGTTTAATTTAAAAAAAAAATAAATAAAAAAAATTCATCACTCAAAAACAAAAACAAAAACAAAAACAAAAAAAACCACAAAAGGTAAAGCTTCAATGATTTCACATAATCAAAAGATGGTCAATTCTATTCTATCAGCCTATTTCAAATCCCCAATGATCCATTCCAATCTTATATCCTAAATATGAGTAGATTGGAAATCTAAAAGAAGAGTAAGTTGTATATACACACACTCAAATGGTGTGTTGGCACTACAAAAAAAAGACGTTTCAGCAACGGCTAAAAACTGTTGCTAATTGGCAAAAAACCGTCGCAATACCGTCGCTAGTTTAATCGTCGCTATTTGAATCAGCAACGGTAAACTATCCCGTCGCTAATTAGCCACGGCAAAAAAACCGTGGCTAACTCAAAAAATTCCGTCGCTAAAGCTTCTGAAAATTTCAACGAAGACTGTCGCTAATTGTAAGATAGCGATCGTTTTTTTTGTCGTAGCTATTTAGTGACGGTTTTTGCTAAATAGCGACGGTTTTTTGCCGTCGCTATTTAGCGACCATTTTTTACCGTGGCTATTTAGTGTCGGTTTTTGCTAAATAGCGACGGTTTTTTGCCGTCGCTATTTAGCGACCGTTTATTTGCCGTCGCTACTTAGCGATGCTTTTTTGCGGTCGCTAAGGCAATATAGCGACGGTTTTTTGCCTTGGCTATTTAGCGGCGGTTTTTTGCCGTCGCTAAATTGCAAATCTAATTGACAACACAGCCACGGTATTTGCCGTAGCGATTTAGGGACAACTTTGTTGCAAATCATATTGACAAATGAAATTTACAAATTATAATTCATTTTTTATAATGAAATTAGCTATTAATGATTGTCCATTTTGAAAATTAATATCAACTACCAGAACTAAACTTAATTGATCAAAATTATAACATAAATTACACAGTCTCTAGAATATCATACAAAAATTAATTTTTTTTTTACAAAGAATCCATACAAAAATGAAAAAAAAAACAAAAAAAAAAATTAAAAAATTTGATCTATAGAATATCGGAGATCATAGATGTCCGAGATATGAGATTTCAGATCTCAGATCTCTGAGAGAGAGGCGGCGGAGGAAGGGAGGGGAGAGAGAGGCGGCCGGGATCGGTGTCGAGGAAGCGGTGGACTTCTTCTCTGTGGGTTTCTCCACACCACCTGCAGCGTAACCCTCACATCAGCATGGCCTTGCACCCCACCACACGCAGTGCTGCAACCAGCAACATTCGCAACACCACCTGCTTGCGCCAACCAAACGAACCTGCATAGCAACTTGCATGAAACAAACAACCAACACAGTCCACGCAAATCCTGCCCTTCTCCGCAGCAATGTCCACCATAATGACCAACAGCTTCCCATTCCATGCAGCATATATGCACAACAAGACTCCGCCAAACCACATCATATAGCCTTTCGAAAATATTGAGTGCGATTCTTATCTAGATGAACCAATCCTCTAATCCTGATTGGAAGATCAGTTGCTCCGTATTCTCTACTAATTCCTTCTTTTTGAGCCAAATTCTCAAGTGCATCCGCCACAGCATTAGCTTCCCGAAAAATATGAACACAAGTAACCTCCATATGAGATGTCAATCGCTTAATCTCGTTTTCCATAAACCAAGGGATTTTGAAATCCTCATAGAACCATCCCCTCACAATTTTGGAATCTGTTTGCAAAGAAACTTTTGCAAAACGTAACCTATTGCACAAAATAAGACCTTCAATAACTGCCCGAACCTCCGCAAAGTTGTTAGATCCTTCACCCAAAACAACTTGCTTAGCCCCAAGGCAGTTTCCCAAGTTGTTCCTGATAATAATACCCGTTGTGGCCTTGTTATTCCTTGAAGAACCATCTACATTAAGAGCCACAAATTCCTCCTGAGGAAAATTCCAGTACACTATTCTATTGCGCTTGTGGAGAATCGAAACTAGAGGGAAACCTAGCAAGATCAATGGTTTCTTGTTCACACTCAGTCGCTTGGGAACTGAAAAGGAATTAGCCATACGAAGAATTTTTCTCACTAATAGAATAATTGTCCCCATACTCGGCTTTCCATTCTCAACAGCCGACCGGCAACGCTGCTTCCAAATCTCTCACAAGATAAGCATAGGCGTTAAATAATAAAGGAGATCCACCTGAGAATTCTTATTAGCCTTCCTAAACCAAACAGCCAACACAGTAGATATTTCCGCCGGCCTTCTATTATGGATATCAAATATCACCTCAAAATGACGCCACACCCCATTAGCTAGGCTTCCTTCGAGAAAAAGATGAGTCAAGGTTTTCCCATCGACTGGGACACCAATATAACACCTCAACGCTAAGCTAATCCCGCACCTATATAATTCCCCATCGACTGGGACACCTCTTAATAAGAGCTTCCAAATGAGTACTGAGATTTTGGACGGCATCATAGGCCGCCAAATCTTGTCAAACAACTTGGATTTACCCTTCTCATCACGAAAAAGTTCATACGCCGAATGCAAACGAAAAAATCCATCCGAATCCGGGGTCCATATACACTAATCCTTTCCATGCTCACTACCCTTGAAACTGTCATCAAACAAAGTCCTCGCCAAGTTTCAAAGAGTTGGAGACACCAACTCGAAATCTCCATTGCACACCTCCGCCACTGGCGGCCACATATCTTGCAACTCCAAACCGTCCGTTTTCAGAAAAACCAAAGTGAGATTCCAGTTTGAAGCAAAAAACTCGAATTACCCTTACCAATCCGCCAAATACTACTACCAACAAAAATAGTTTTAAACTTCATGATCTCCTTCATAAAAGGCGAGGCACTATTATTCACTTCTTGATAAATCAAAGGAACATCCTTCTTCCAATAATTAGTTCTCATGAAATTTGCCCACAAGGACTCTGCATTGACCAAGTTCCATAGTGCTTTCATGCGAAAAGCCCTAGAGACCGTATCAAGGTTTCTGACCCCAAGCCCGCATTCTGACTTTGGGAAGCAAATGTTATGCCAAGAAATCCATTTCTTCTTTTGTCTGCCCTCACAATCTCCCCAAAATAAATCCGCCAGTAATTTATGGATTCACGAAATAACTTGCTTAGGGACACACATGGCGCTAATAGTATAAACTGGAATAGAACTCAACACATGCTTAATCAAAATCAATCTCCCACCCGGGGATAAGAGCTTAGCTTTTCAACCACTGATTCGCTTTTGAATTTTACTGATCAGCGCATCAAAGTATATATTCTTGCAGCGTCCCTGATAAATTGGAACTCCCAAATATTTCAACAGCGAATCTATAAACTGAAAAGCTGTATAAGTTTTAACTTTTAACCGCCACCACTTGTTCCACTTCAACTTTTTCATCGACCATAAAAGAACTTTTATCTGCATTAATTTTTTGTCCCGATCATTTCTTATATTTTTCCAAGAACTTCATGCAACCAGTAATAGAGGCATGTCTCCCATTAAGAAAAACCAGGGTGTCATCTGCGTACAACAAATGTGTGATGGGCTGACAGTGTCTAGGCGTATAATAATAGCATATCTCACCTTTACCAAAGGCGGCCAACAATCCTCTGCTAAGAACCTCCGAAGCTATAACAAATAAAAGTGGGGACAGTGGATCGCCCTGCCTTAACCCCCTAGAAGATCTGAAGTAACCATTGTAAGCTCCTTGCATCAGAACCGAAAAGCCACAACTAGCAATACAGTTGGAAACAAGATGACACAATCTATTTGAGAAACCGAATCTCCTGAGAACAGCAAAAAGGAAAGACCATTTCAGTCTGTCATACGCCTTTTCCATGTCGATTTTAAGGACCACATTGCCACCCGTGAATTTTTTATTAATATCCCGAACCATTTCCTGGGCTAATCAATATTCTCCACGATAGACCTTCCCCTAACAAAAGCTCCATGTTCTTGACTAATCATATCTGGAAGAAGTAGAGCTACTCTATTGCAAAGTAATTTACTGAAGATTTTATAAATGACATTGCAAAGACTAATAGGACGGAAATCAGAGAAATAATCTGGGGAGTCCACCTTAGGGATCAATGCAATGAAATTAGCTGTGAAAGCTGCAGGGAGAGCATCACCTTCAAAGAACTGAACTGCCGCTTTCCAGATATCAAACCCGACAGTCTCCCAACAAGACTGATACCCAGCAGTAAACCCATCTGGACCTGGTGCACTATTCGCCAGAATTTCAAAGGTCGCATTTTTAACTTCTTCCAGTGACGGGCTCTTAACTAATTGATCACATACCACATCTGAAATCACTGAAGGGATACAATCCATTAACTCACTGTCATATGTCTGAACACCCTGTGAAGAGAGAAGTTTCTGAAAAAAATCATTGACTTCTCTTAACATCTCCCCGGAGTCAGAAATCTGCCGACCACATTGTAAAGTAATGGAAGATATGAACCTTCTCTTCTATTTAGCTTTAACCGAAGCAAAAAAATATTTGGTGCATGCATCCCCTTCCGTGAATTCTTTTTCCCCATATTTTTGCATCCAGAATTGTTCCTCCTGCTTAAGGGCCACCCTGTACTCTGCTTGACATCTGTTCAAATTACAACAAGCATTAACATCCCAAGTAGGAGCCATATTGGTAGCATTAGTTGCAGACGATTCCAATCCTGAAATAAGCACATTCTCCCATTGGCTCATCTCATCCTCCAAAGCCCTTAGTCTGCAAAACACATTTCCAAACACCTCTTTATTCCATTTAATAAGCGTCCGGCGAAGTGATTTTAATTTGATATCCACCATATCCAGCGCCCTCACAACTCCTGTCTCTGAGCCCCACAATTCTACCACGAGGGATTCAAAGGTCAGATGAGAACTCCACATATTTAGAAATCTAAACGGCAAGAAACCATATCTAGATTGCATGAGCATGGAAACCAAAATGGGTGCATGATCGGAGAAGGTCCGCTCAAGATGCTCCACCCTCGTACCAGGCAACTGATCCAGCCATAGAGAGTTCACAAAAACTCTGTTAATCCTTGCCCAGATACTTTCACCACCACGCCTATTGTTACACCAAGTATATTTTGGACCAACATAACCACAGTCAACCAGCCCACAATGTTCAATACATTCTGAAAATTCGTACCTACTAGCCAAAGATGGGGGGTTCCCTCCTAGTTTATCATGTTCACTAATAACTGCGTTGAAGTCGCCACCCATCATCCAAGGACCAACATACTGAGACGCCAAACAATCCATTTCCGCCCATAATTCCCTTATCGCCTCCACTGTGCATTTAGCATAAATGAAAGTAATAAAAAATAAATGAGCATTGGGATAAATTACCTGACAATGAATAAACTGTTCTGAGCTTTTCAACACCGAAACTGCTGACTCCGGATCCCAAAAAACCATATCTTTCCACCTTCTGCTTCATTAGACGTGAAACCTGACAGTTTAATTTTGTCTCCAACCTTCGAGCATCGACTGGCTTCAATCATTGGTTCTGTAATCATAATGATTCGCATTTTGTACTCCTTGGCCAACTTTTTAGATCTATTCCCAACTCCTCGAGCATTCCAAAACATAATATTATCAATCATTTTAAATTTGGGCAAAAGAATCACTTGGCCTCGCCACTTGGCGTGTACCCGGAGGGAACGCCAACTTGACTTTCGTACTCTTCATGTTGTGCATATCTTCTTCTGAAACAGCTCCAAGTCTAAATCACTACTCGCTACCTGAGGACCAACTTCGGAGTCATCGTCATCACTACCATGACTAGCACTCTCTAAAGTATTAATATTCATTTTCTTCCTCCGAATACGCCTATTTTCTTTGATCAATGAGATAGCCATATCTAGAGTTTCACCTAGGTTTTTGTACTCAAATTGCATGGAATTTTTAATACCATCATCTTCCAACTTGTTCTTGACCCTCACCAAAATGTTAATATCATCATCCATAGAATCCTTAGGTTCAACGCCCTGCTGCAACTTACGAACTGATGCTTTCCTGTTTCCGTCATTCAAACTGTGCATCTTTGCACTGGCTGCCTGAATGTGTCGTGATTCCGGCGCATTTGCTACCAAAACATCCACTGGCCCTGTGCTAAGAACATCCTCAACCATTGTAAGACTATTAGAAGCCGCATTTACTACCGAGCTAGGAAAACCTCTATTTTACTGGGAATCACTGCTATGTTATTGACCAATATAGCTTTACCTACATTACTAGACAACACACCTACTACAGTTCCAGGCACCGCACCCTGATCTAGTCCAGACACCGCACCCAAATTTGATCCAAACATCGCACCCAATGCTGAACCAGGCACCACACCCTGAGCACATCCAGACACCGCACCCAGAAATGATCTAGGCGCCGCACCCAGTGTTGATCCAGGCCCCGCATTCACTGCTGTAGGCACCACACCAACTGCTCCAAGCATCGCGTCCACAACTGATCCAAGAAGCGCATTCACTACTGATCTAGGCACCTCTCCCACTGCTAATCCAGGCCCTGCATTCACTGCTAAACCAGGCACCGCAACCACTGCTCCAGGGACCGCACCCACAGCTGATCCAAGCAATGATCTAGGCACCTTACCCACTGATAATCCAGGCCCCGCGTTCACTGGCGTTCTAGGCACCGTAACTACTGCTGATCTAGGCGCCAAATCCTCTATTTTAGTAGCAATAACATCCCCTGAATTATCCATAGACTCACCCTGTATCGCTGAAACTTCCTAGAACAAAACACTCTTTCCATAAACTTGCACCCCTGCTACACAATTGTCGTCACTCGAGCCTAGCCCTGTCCCCATGTCCTCGCAAGGAACTAAAGAGTTAGCCGAATCCTGTAAACCTTCATCCAACACAGCCTGAATGGCTCTATCAATCCCGCTAGAAGAGTACCATGCATATTTACAATCCAATTTGAACTTGGAAAGTATTTCCTTCACCGAAACATTAATAGTATGTTCTTCCCCTTCAAGAATAGCATCTATTTTCGAATAATTATTTCCATGCAATTCAGATTCCTTTCCTAAATTCAATCTAGGATTAGCCATCGAAGAGGAATTGTTCCCCTCGTTTACAATTGGAAATTTAGACACAACATTAACATTGCTCAACTCCTTCCCAACTTGCACATCTTGGCCTAAACTTGCCAATATTGCAAAGGGATTGTTCTCGATTAAACCATCAATACTTGAACTCTTAGGGTCGGCCTCCTCTCCTTCCTCGTTCTTATTTTGATTGCTTGGACCAACGTTGTCAACCCTGTTTTCAGCCAAAGAATTAACAAACTCAACATGTTTCGTGATTGGCTTGTATACTTTAGTTATTCCCTTTCCTTTTGGTTGGGCCACTACACTCTTCTCCCTTTCGTTTTGGGTTTTCATATTCTTCTCCTTCGATTTAATCCCCATTTCATCTTCTCCTTTATTTGTACCCTTTCGGATCCCCAACCGCTTTCTACAAGCTTCAAAGGTGTGGCCAATCATAGAACAATTTTCACAATATTTAAATCCCGGATACACAATTTTTTGCCAAAATCCGACGGATCCGGAAAACTCCAACCAAATTCTACTAGGAAGCTCCTCGGAAAGATCCATTTCTACGCACATCCTAGCCGCCCCGGGACGGGTGAAACCAAGAGTGCTATCATCAATTCTAAGAAAGGAACCAATGGTTTCACCAACTTCTTTTAAAAACAAAGGATGGAAAAATTGTAAAGGAAGATTAGGAAAATCCACCCACAAAGGGGCTAAAATCGGATCTTTCCTAAGGCTAAATCCTTGATGCCAACGGAATGCTTTGAATCTAACCCCTCGGATCATAAAAGAATCCCGTGACAAAGCCTTACTAACTTCCTCTTCCGATTGAAATCTAACAATCACATGTCTTGGATCTAACAAACCCATGGTGAAATCACCCATAACTCCCCAAGATCTATGGATGGTATCACGGATGGCTTCAAGGGAAGGGCAATAGCTAGAAAACTTAAGAACTATAACAAACTTTTCGACATACAATTCACATCTTTTAGATTCAGAAACATTCATTGAAAGTGTCGGGCAACCATATTTGCGAAATCGATTCCCTTTCATAGGTTCTTCTTCAATGGTAGCCTTTTTCACAACCCCCAAAGCTTGGAAGAAACTTTGATGTTTGACATTGGTTGGAGCACCTCCACCCCCTAATGGCGGCTCTCCTCCCTTGGCGGCTTGAGGAGCCTCCATGGAGAAGAAGAGAAAGCCCTATAAACAACGGTCCAGATTAGAGAAGTGATGAGATCTAATGGTGATGATAAAAAACACCTAAGAAGGACCAAGATGCCCTTGGCTTAAAGAATCGCCTTAGAGCATTAAAAATCGCCTTTTGCTTATGCTATCGATCAGGTGATGGGTAGTTGTTTCTGGCACTAAATCACACAGTGAAAACACCATATCAACCCAAAAATGTATTTGGATCTTATTTCCTGTTGGTTGTGTGGGATGCATCACGACCTTACTAATGAAAAAAATGGAAAAAAGTGACTTGCCAGTTGATACTTTGACCATGTATTTCGGGTAGAACACTCATCTATGAAGATTCAGATCACCACATGTATGGTCATGATGTGCCCATTGTTCTTTCTTCTTCACAATGAAATATAAGAGAGATCTCGAGTATTACACAATTTTCTTCTGATTGAAGCTATATATTGTCAAAACAATGTGTCACCCAACCCATTGATATGGTCACATTTCAGATCACCAAATGCCCAAGAGTTCCTCTATGTACAAGAACACTTCTCTAGGAACTTGTCAAGTCGGACTTGCTTTTCTGATGCACGCACATACATATCCATGTATTTCTTTCTAAGGGTGTGTTTGGTTCAAGGAAGATATTCCATGGAAATTTTTTAAAAGGAAGAAGAGATAGGAGAGGAAATGGGAAAAGTGTTCGACCTTGAGGTTGAAGATGACGTGCATTTTTTCAAAAAATCTTTGTACCCTCTAAGAAAACATTTCCCACAATTTTGTAGCAAACTAACAGGATAGAGATCATGACCATATTCATGTTATTCATTCTCTCTTCCTCTTTCCTATTCTCTCTCCTCACTTTTGGCAAATTTTATTGGGAAAAAATTTCCTCAGACAAAACACAAGCTGAGATGTAAATTGAGGTCAAGTCCCACGCCATTGTGCATAAACATTTTAAGTTAATTCCCATTGGGTTATCATACTACATATTATGATAGTTTGAGGTCTTATTTTATTCCAGTTCCTGATATCTTATTATTAGTTATCATTTGTTTTACACTGAAGTCAGCTGGATTATCAGATTTTTCTGGAATTTAAAATTTTCAGAAAGCTGCAGAAAGGGGCGGTTATGGAGGTGAGAGGTATGAGCAGCTCGAGTTTCAAAAGAAAGTTGCTCAACACTACATGATCCTTCGTGATGCTTCATGAAAGGTACCTTTCTAAGTTTCTATTGCTTTCCAGAATGAAAAAAAAAAAATAAAAAATTTACCTTATGGCAGAAAGAGGCACCTCACCGTTTGGTTATCGATTTACAGTGCATGCATGCTAGTCAGAGAGGCATTTTATCTTTGATTTCCTATTTTTGGGACATTCCTTTGGTAAGTATTTTTTTCATCTCAAGTGCAGATTGTTGATGCCTGCCTTCCTGTGGAAGATGTGGAGAAGAAACTCACTGAGTGTGTGCGAGACTGTATGACCACATGCCAAAAACGAAAACCGTTTTCCCGGCTATGGTTATAAGGTGATAATTTCTGTCAATTGAGATCAAAATCCATAAGTAAATTTTAGTTGTTGGTATTTTGAAAGGTAATGGTCATTGTATGACGATAATAAAGTTGATTTTGCATGTCAAGATTAAAGCAATCAGTGGTTGGAATGTGGGCATATATATATATATATATTTAATTTTTATTATTATTTAATGTATGAATCTGCAGATCGTGAAATTTGTATTTCAGAACTGCAAGGTGACTCGTAAATTCTTCAACATTGTTAGCTTCTAAGACAAGTTATGAACTGGAATTCTCTACTGATTTCATTTATATTAGATGGTCATTGTACATTGCTTTTATATAGACATCTAGATAACAGAAATGGAACAGACATGGCTGTTAAAGCAGATTGACAGCTATCGTAACAAGCTAGCTAACAGACTGGGTATGCTTAACATCCCCCCTCAAACTAAGTGTAGAACCATTAACAACACTTAGTTTGTCACGTAACAGTAAAAATTTGGAAGTGCCAAGAGCTTTTGTAAGAATATCAGCAACTTGATCCTTTGCAAAAATATGAAGAACACGAATGAGCTTGCGAGCAACCTTTTCTCGCACAAAATAAATGTCTAGCTCAATATGTTTGGTCCTGGAATGAAGAACTGGATTGGCACTTAGCAGAACAACACTCATGTCATCACACCATATAGTAGGGGGTGCACAACCAAACCTTAAATTCAACTTCAGTACTACTTCTGAAGAAAAGAGATTGTAGCCAGGACAACTCAGCCGTGACTGAAGCTAAACTCCTATACTCAGCTTCAGTACTACTTTTGGAGACAATGCTTTGTTTTTTAGAAGACCAAGAAATGAGATTAGAGCCTAAATACTCACAATAACCTGAAGTAGAACGCCGGTCTGTAGGATCAGATGCCCAATCAGCATCACAATACCCTGTCAACTTGAGAGAAGGAGTAGGAACCAGGTGAAGCCCAAATGTTGATGTAGCCTTTAGGTACCTTAAGATCCTCTTTACTACTCGCCAGTGAGACTCAAGAGGGTTTTGCATGAACTGACAAACCCTATTAACTGAGTATGCAATGTCAGGTTTGGTTATAGTAACATATTGCAATGCTCCAACAATGCTCCTATACAACTGAACATTTTGGACTGGATCGCTCCCCGTGGCTACGATCTTCTCACCCCCACACATAGGAGTAGGCAAACCATTTGCAAATTGCATTTTGGCTCGACAATGAAGGTCATGAATATACTTGGATTTAGACAGAAACAATCCATCAACAGTGTGTTGAACCTGAATTCCAAGGAAGTAATGAACCAATCCCAATTATTTCAAAGAAAACTGAGCATTCAGCTGAGATATCAACTGAGAAATGTCTGAAGTGCTTGACCCATTAACTAAAATATCATCAACATACACCTTGATGAAGATAGGAGAGGGCGAGTGTTTGATGAAAAGGGAAGAATCTGACTTAGTTGTAGTAAAACCAAACTTGATAAGAGTGTGTCGTAGCTTTTCAAACCAAGCTCTAAGAGCCTGCTTTAGACCATAAATTGCTTTTCAAAGCTTGCAAACCGCATTAGGACGAGTTGGATCTATAAACCCAGGGGGTTGCATCATGTATACCTCTTCTTGTAAGTCCCCATTTAAGAAGGCATTGTTAACATCCAATTGGAACACTGACCAAGAATACGTGACTGCAATAGAAAGTATAACTCTGATTGTAGGTGGTTTAACCACAGGACTGAAAGTCTCTTCATAGTCAAAACCAACAATTTGTTGGAAGCCCCTAGCTACGAGGCAAGCTTTATACTTCTGAACTGTGCAATCTGAATTCTCTTTAACCTTGAAGATCCATTTACAACCAACAATGCTTCTATGGTGTGGAAGATCCACCAGTGACCAAGTGTTATTGCATAACAGAGCCAGATATTAATTTTGCATAGCAGAGAGCCAATGAGGAGTTGTCAAAGCCTCGTTCAAGCTGGACGGTTCAGCAGAAGCCAGTAAGACCTTAGGTTTATATATACCAGCTTTAGACCTTGTCACCATCTGATGTCCAGTAGGAAGTGTACGAGGAAGTGTAGTAGGAAGTGAAGTAGGAACAACTGGCGACTGGGAAGGGACTACTGGACTGGAATTTATTTGAGTGTGAGGCAATGTAAGATGTCTGGTTTGATCAGGAAAAGAAACCAATGGGCTAGAGGGTGACTGACCATTACCAAACGATAAAGACATATGAGACAAAGGAGTCTGAGTGACAGTGGGACTTTGCAGTATTGAGGTAGTTGGCTTTGCAGTTTTGACAGTGGATGGGGCAGAAAGTGGGATGGATGCAGGTGTAGAATCAGGAAAAAGAGAAGTAGACTTGAAGGAGGAAGGTTTTAACACTTGATGTGGAAAGGAATTCTCATTGAACACAACATCTCTAGAGATGTATATACGACCAGTAGGTGACATACATTTATACCCTTTGTGTTGTATACTATAACCAAGAAAAATACATTCTACAAACCTATATTGAAACTTATGGGTATTATATGGTCTGATATTGGGAAAACAAGAGCAACCAAACACCTTGAGAGTACTGTAATTAGGTGCTTTGTGATAAAGAGTTTCAAAAGGAGAGATACCTTTCAAGACAGAAGAAGGAACTTTGTTAAGAAGATAAACAGAAGTTCTAACTGCTTCATCCCAAAATTTTAAAGGAAGAGAAGCATGAGCAAGAAGAGTAAGAGCTGACTCAATTATATGTCGATGTTTCCTCTTAGCAACACTGTTTTGTTGGTGAGTAGTTGGACAAGCCAAACGATGAAGAACTCCATTTTGAGCTAAAAGTTTTGAGAAAGATTTGTATTCTCCACCCCAGCCAGACTGAACACACTTAATAGGAAGACCAAATTCAAGTTCTACCTGTGACTTAAACTTGAGAAAAGTAGGAGAAGCATCTGATTTATTTTGTAAGAGATATACCCAAGTAAATCTACTATAAGCATCAATGAAATGAATGTAATATTTGTAACCAGAAGAGGACACAGTTGAAGCAGGACCCCACAAGTCTGTATGAACGAGTTCTAATAGTGTGTTGTACACAGTTGATGAACTGGAAAATGGCAATCTATGAATCTTTCCTAAACAACATGAAGAACAAAAAACAGAGTCATCTTTGTTTGAAACAGAAATGTTACATTGGCTAAGAATCTTATGAACAAGTGTCAATGATGGATGCCCCAATTGAGCATGCCAGAGAGACAGGGGTGAGGAAGCATTTGTAGAGACAATGTTTACTAAATAAGAGTGTGTCTTTGGAAGGACTGAATCAGCAAGATGTGTGGATGGAAAAACGTATAGCCCATTGCTAAGTGTTCCTTCCAATAGAATCTGATTGGTGACCTAGTCCTTAACAAAGCAAACATTAGGATGAAACAATAAAAAGGCACCATTATCTTTTGCAAATTTGGACACACTTAAAAGATTTTTAGTGAGTTTAGGGACTTGAAAAACACTCTTAAGAAGCAATTTTCTTGAAGAGTTGAAGGAGTGTAAGGTAGACTCACCAATATTTTGAATTTGCAGACCAGTACCATCCCCAACAAAGAGGTGCTCATTGCCATGATAAGGAGAAGAAGATGTCATGTTCTGAGTGTAGGGAGTGCAATGATTTGTTGCACCAGAGTCAGGGTACCACCTACAATCAGATTAAGTAGAGGAGGAAGCAAACATTTGCATCTGAGATTTAGAGTCAGTTCCCCAAGTAGGTTCAGTAGGTTGACTGGATGATGCTGAGAAAACATTTCGAGATGCTATATTTGCTTGCAAACTTGCTTGCTGAGAAGCTAGGTTGGAAGATGTTGTCTGCTGAGATGCAGTGCTTGGACTCCATGGATTTGGAATATTATTATCAAATCTATTGTAGCACTTGAAGGCTAGATGACCAATCTTCCCACAAATTTGGCACTGAGGCCGATTGGTTTGATGACCAGGAGGTCTAAAACCTCTCCCAGATCCAGATCCAGATCTTGCACTTCTGAATGAAAAAGAATTAGTTGGAGATCTGAACTGAGGTCTCCAAGTATGCGGATTTGAAGCAAAGGATCTAGGTGAATGTTTGTAATTACTGTGAGCAACATTTGCAGAGCTAGATACATCAAGATCCTTTACATGTCTCTCAATTCTTGTTTCTTGAGCAAGTAAAAGTGATTCAATCTCTGCTACACTATATGAATATGATCTAGAAGTTACTGACACTAAGAATGTATCATAATTTTGAGGTAATCCATCGAAAATAGCATTAATGTGGTCTTTAGAAGAGAGTGGATGACCTACTGAAGCTAACTGATCAATGATGTTCTTGATCTTCAGTAGGTAGCCATTAATGGACATATCTCCTTTCTTGAGATTCTGAAGTTGAGTCCTAAATTGAGAAATCTTAGCTATAGTTTGAGAATTGAAGAAGACCTCAAGAATTTTTTTAGATGTGTGCAGAAGTTTCACAACCAACTAACCTTGTTAGTAATGACTCAGTCATGGATGAAAGAAGCCATGAAAAGAGGAGTTGATCCTGCTGTTCCCAACTAGTAAACTCTGGATTGACATTATTGTGAACTTGATCTTCATCAGATATAAATCTTTGTGGAGATGTGTCTTTTTCAATGAACTTCTGTAACTTGTGACCTCTAATTGTTGCTAATACTTGTTGTTTCCACAAGTAATTGTTTTCACTCAACTTGACAGACAAGACGTGAGAGAACATGACTGGTTTACATTCTGTAATGGTAGAATTTTTGATAGATGCAGCATTTGAAGAGGTTGAATCAGCCATTATCACTACTGATTGAAAAGAAGAAAAGAAAAGGAGAAAGAGCAATGAAGTAGCTCTGATACCATGTTAGCTTCTAAGACAAGTTATGAACTGGAATTCTCTACTGTTTTCATTTATATCAGATGGTCATTGTACATTGCTTTATATAGATATCTAGATAACAGAAATGGAACAGATGGTTGTTAAAGCAGATTGACAGCTATCGTAACAAGCTAGCTAACAGACTGGGTATGCTTAATAAACATGAAGTGTAAAGCCTGAAGTGGTTCCTCTGCCAATGTTCTTCATGATGGAGGCCACCATTTGAAATAATGCTTGGAGAAAAATGATTGTTTATCAGCATATTTGACAGCCTATCTGCGACTTGTAAGATCCTTGGCATTGTTGTTTATTTATTTTCCTGGTCATGTTTGTGGATATTGAAGGAAAGAATCGCAATTGATTATATGTAATTGATGTGATTGAAACAACTTACCTAGAATAGGCTCTAGAATAATGGATATTCTCAATGGATATTCTCATTACAAACTGTATATATATGTTGTAAGACTTTGCACAAAACACAACATAAATAAATCATTCTCATTACAAAATTTCCTTTATGGTATCAGAGCAATCGCTCTTGAGAATCTAGAAATTCATACAAGCAAATACCTCATGGCTGGTGACGAAGAGCGGAGACTCATTGAACCCGGAAAGGGCTCGAACTCTTCCAAGACCTCAGAACCATGGGAGAATTCCAATCATCCTCTTTTCCTCCATCATTCGGACCAACCAGGTGCTGCCTTTGTTTCACAACCACTGATGGAAGACAATTATACAACGTGGGAGCAGTCAATGAACATGGCACTCACCATCAAAAACAAGAAGGGTTTTATTGATGGAACCCTAAAAAGGCCGACTCACAATCCTGATGAACAACTGCAATGGGACCGATGCAATGTCCTTGTCAAGACCTGGTTGCTGGGAGCAATGTCAAAAGACATCTCGAGCAGTGTCATCCATTGCAAGGATGCTAGAGGTATGTGGTTAGAGTTGCAAGAAAGATTCTCTCACACTAATACGGTTTCGTTGTTCCATATAGAGAATGCCATACATGAATGTGAGCAGGGCACAAACTCAGTCACTTCCTTCTTCACAAAACTCAAAAGCCTGTGGGATGAAAAGGATGCTCTCTGTTCCTTTCCTACCTGTACATGTGAAGCAGCGGCTGAAGTTAAGAAGTCCAAGGAGATACAAAAGACCATGAAATTTCTTATGCCAATCTTTCTTCTCCTCATAGAACTTTTACTACTAATATTACCCTGCAAAGAGAACCTACATTTTTTTCAGGCAGTTAAAGACCCAAAGTGGAGAGAAGCGATGCGGCTAGAGATTCAAGCGCTGCAAGCTAACAAAACATGGAGCCTAGTTCCACCACCGGCCCACAAACGGCCAATCGGTTGTAAATGGGTGTACAAAATCAAGTACAACCCCGATGGAACCATTGAACGCTATAAGGCCAAATTAGTGGCCAAGGGTTATAACCAAGTGGAAGGCCTTGATTATAGGGAAACGTTCGCGCCAGTTGCCAAGCTCACCACAGTTCGAGTCTCGCTCAATCTCACAATTCAACAAAATTGGCATCTCCACCATTTGGATGTGAATAATGCGTTCCTCAATGGATGCCTTCATGAAGAAGTACACATGCAACTTCCTTCTGGCTTCGAACGAAAGGGGGAGAATAAGGTCTGTAAGTTACACAAATCATTATACGGCTTGAAGCAAGCTTCCAAGCAATGGTTTTTTAGGCTCTCCTCAGCCCTCAAGTCAGCCGGTTTCAAGCAATCATGGTCTGATTATTCCATGTTCGTCCGAAGCCATCAAGGTAACTTTACAGCTTTGTTGGTTTATGTGGACGATGTAATTCTTGCAGGCAACAGTTTAGATGATATTATGAGGACCAAAAGCTTTCTATCAAGCCACTTCAAACTGAAGGATATGGGACAGTTGAAATATTTTCTTGGATTGGAAGTAGCGAGGTCCAAGCATGGCATTGCATTAAGTCAAAGAAAGTATGCATTGGAAATACTTGAAGACACGAGATTCCTTGGTGCAAAACCTTCACATTTTCCAGTTGAGCAAAATATAATCCTCACACAAGAAGATGGAAGATTGTTAGAAGACGCATCTCAATATTGAAGGCTTGTTGGACGCTTAATTTATTTGACAATCACAAGACCGAACCTCGTGTATGCAGTTCATATACTTAGTCAGTTCATGGATAAACCAAGACAACCTCACTTAGATGCAGCTCACAAGGTGCTGAGATACCTCAAGCATACGCCAGGTCAGGGCATTTTCCTACCTTCAAAAGGGTCATTGGAATTAAGAGCATATTGTGATGCAGACTGGGCGCGCTGCAAAGACACTAGAAGGTCAACGACGGGTTATTGCATCTTTATCGGACATGCTCCCATTTCTTGGAAAACAAAGAAACAGAGTACGGTCTCACGTTCGAGTGCAGAAGCTGAGTATCGTTCTATGGCCACTACTTGTTGTGAGATAACATGGTTGCAATACATTTTGAAGGACTTGAATGTTAAACATTTGCAGCCAGTCAAGCTGTTCTGCGATAACAAGGCCGCAATACACATAGCGTCTAATCCTGTGTTCCACGAAAGGACCAAGCACATAGAAATTGACTGCCATGTTGTCAGAGAGAAAGTGCAAAGAGGATTGATTCAAACAGAACATATAAGAACCAAGGAGCAACCAGCAGATATTTTCACGAAGCCCCTGAGTTCAAATCAGTTTTCATTGTTGCTGGACAAGTTAGGTGTGATCAATATCCACTCTAACTTGAGGGGGAGTATTGAAGGAAAGAATCACAACTGAAGGAAAGAATCGCAATTGATTATATGTAATTGATGTGATTGAAACAACTTACCTAGAATAGGCTCTAGAATAATGGATATTCTCAATGGATATTCTCATTACAAACTGTATATATACTAGTGGAATACCCGTGTCGTTGGCACTATCGCAGATTACATCATACTTAAACGGCTATGTTGAATACTCAAATTTGTGGTTTTATTTAAATTTCTAAAAACACTTGCATAAGTGTCTATTACAACAGATATGATGAATTAATTTTGTAAAAAGTTAATACTATTGAACAGTAAAACAATGTTAATAAATCTGATCAACGCAACCTATGTGCTAAGAAATTTAATCTCCACCAAATGTCAGCTTAAATAAAAATAATAAGGAAATATCTCATGTTTGTCCAAGTGAGTATTGGCTGAAATTGATGCCCAATTTAGTAAAGCAGCAGTTGAAGAAAGATAATTTAATTAGGACAAACAGAATGACATAATCGATTAGGAAGAATATCAAGATGAATATTTAACCAAAATTATAAAATATTTAAATTTTTGACAGAGCTTCCCATTTTGCAATATTTAAACTTGTAATAAGCATTTGTACCTCACATAATTTGGGATTCACAAAAACTTGTTGTCTCAGTGCAATATATATTCACCGTTTTCAGTATATTTAAAGAGTTTTTTTGGCCGTCGAAGAGACACGCACACAATATCATTATATCCAAAATGTCAATTTTATTAATAAAGTAATTTATGTGAACATGTCATAAGAAGTAAAAACTCAAAATTTCGACAGAGTCTCCCTTGTATTTTTCAATATTGAAACCTGTCTGAACCTGTCATACAAATTTATAATGGCAATCAATGCCATGAACAACAAATAATATCTCCACACGCCAAAATAATATAAAAACATTTAAATACATCAAAGACATACATTATTTATACCTATACGCATTTAAAGAGCATGGTTTCCACCATTTCTCTTTTCAAAAAATTAACTGAACATGTCATAAGAGGTAAAAACTCAAAATTTCGACGGAGTCTCCCTTGTATTTTTCAATATTGAAACCTGTCTGAACCAGTCATATAAATTTATAATGGCAATCAATGCCATGAACACCAAATAATATCTCCACACGCCAAAATAATATAAAAACATTTAAGTACATCAAAGCCATACATTATTTATACCTATACGCATTTAAAGAGCATGGTTTCCACTTTCTCTTTTAAAAAAATGAGAACAAAAGGAACCCACAATATACAAAACTGGGTTAAACTGCATATGTACATCAAAACTATGTATCAACAAATGCTCCAAACATCTTCTGCATCACATTATCAAATGACCCAGCGTCTATATGCACCAACTTTGAGCAAGGAGGGAATATGACGGAAAGCTAAAGAAAGAAGATACACAACTTGGGGTGGGGGGTCTGTGACCCTCTCTGCACTTTTTATTGTACCTAGTATTTACTAAAATTGGGCAATAAACCTGAATAATCTTCTCAGTAAAGAAAAGTAGTGAATCCAAAATGGTTTCATCAACAATTCAACTATTCTTTAATTAGTCTCCTTAAGCATACCAAGTTCCAAAAGCAAAAGTATAAAACTTACCTGCCTGCAAGCAAGCAAGCGGCATGCCTGCCTGCAAGCAAGCAAGCATGATGCCTGCCTGCAAGCAACCAAGCATGCTGCCTGCAAGCAAGCATGCATGCTGCCTATTTATTATTTATTATTGGTTTGAACAACTCCACTTTGGGAGAGCTATAAATGAAAGCTAAAGAAATAAAATACACAACTTGGGGTGGGGGGGTCTGTGACCCTCTCTGCACTTTTTATTGTACCTAGTATTTACTAAAATTGGGCAATAAACCTGAATAATCTTCTCAATAAAGAAAAGTAGTGAACCCAAACTGGTTTCATCAACAATTCAACTATTCTTTAATTAGTCTCCTTAAGCATACCAAGTTCCAAAAGCAAAAGTATAAAACTTACCTGCCTGCAAGCAAGCAAGCGGCATGCCTGCCTGCAAGCAAGCAAGCATGATGCCTGCCTGCAAGCAACCAAGCATGCTGCCTGCAAGCAAGCATGCATGCTGCCTATTTATTATTTATTATTGGTTTGAACAACTCCACTTTGGGAGAGCTATAAATGAAAGCTAAAGAAAGAAAATACACAACTTGGGGTGGGGGGGTCTGTGACCCTCTCTGCACTTTTTATTGTACCTAGTATTTACTAAAATTGGGCAATAAACCTGAATAATCTTCTCAGTAAAGAAAAGTAGTGAACCCAAACTGGTTTCATCAACAAACCAACTATTCTATAAGTAGTCTCATTAAGCATACCAAGTTCCAAAAGCAAAAGTATAAAGCTTACCTGCCTGCAAGCAAGCAAGCGGCATGATTGTCTACCTGCAAGCAAGCAAGCATGTTGCCTGCAAGCAACCAAGCATGCTGCCTATTTATTATTTATTATTGGTTTGAACAATTCCACTTTGGGAGAGCTTTAACTGAAAGCTAAAGAAAGAAAATACACAACTTGGGGTGGGGGTCTGTGACCATCTATGCACTTTTTATTGTACCTAGTATTTACTAAAATTGGGCAATAAACCTGAATAATCTTCTCAAGAAAGAAAAGTAGTGAACCCAAACTGGTTTCATCAACAATTCAACTATTCTTTAAGTAGTCTCCTTAAGCATACCAAGTTCCTAAAGCAAAAGTATAAAGCTTACCTGCCTGCAAGCAAGCAAGCGGCATGCCTGCCTGCCTGCAAGCAAGCAATCATGATGCCTGCCTGCAAGCAACCAAGCATGCTGCCTGCAAGCAAGCATGCATGCTGCCTATTTATTATTTATTATTGGTTTGAACAACTCCACTTTGGGAGAGCTTTAACTGAAAGCTGAAGAAAGAAAATACACAACTTGGGGTGGGGGGGTCTGTGACCCTCTCTGCACTTTTTATTGTACCTAGTATTTACTAAAATTGGGCAATAAACCTGAATAATCTTCTCAGTAAAGAAAAGTAGTGAACCCAAACTGGTTTCATCAACAATTAAACTATTTTTTAAGAAATCTCCTTAAGCATACCAAGCTCCAAAAGCAAAAGTATAAAGCTTACCTGCCTGCAAGCAAGCAAGCGGCATGCCTACCTGCAAGCAAGCAAGCATGTTGCCTGCAAGCAAGCAAACATGATGCCTAACTGCAAGCAGCCAAACATGTTGCCTGCAAGCAAGCATGCATGCTGCCTACGACACTCCTATAGTTCAAGTTTTGACTTTTCGAAAGATGACATTCTCAACTACAAATAGTATCAACCATTCAGACATGAAACTTAACAACCAAATCAAACAAATCAGATTAATAAACAAATCAAACAAACCAATTGACAATGGTCATTAACAATGCAAGAATAATATTGCTATCCCCAATTAATTTCATCTACATGAAAATACTATACTTGCCAGATTATTATTGACAAAAAAAATGGAGCACTAAGCAAGCAAGCATGTTGTCTGCAAGCAAGCAGCCTGCCTGCCTGCAAGCATGCATGCTGCCTATTTATTATTTATTATTGGTTTGAACAACTTTACTTTGGGAGAGCTTTAACTGAAAGCTAAAGAAAGAAAATATACAACTTGGGGTGGGGGGGTCTGTGACCCTCTCTGTAAAATTGGGCAATAAACCTGAATAATCTTCTCAGTAAAGAAAAGTAGTGAACCCAAACTGGTTTCATCAACAATTCAACTATTCTTTAAGTAGTCTCCTTAAGCATACCAAGTTCCAAAAGCAAAAGTATAAAGCTTACCTGCCTGCAAGCAAGCGGCATGCATGCTGCCTATTTATTATTTATTATTGGTTTGAACAACTCCACTTTGGGAGAGCTTTAACTGAAAGCTAAAGAAAGAAAATACACAACTTGGGGGGGGGGGGGGGGGGGGGGGGGTCCGTGACCCTCTTTGCACTTTTTATTGTACCTAGTATTTACTAAAATTGGGCAATAAACCTGAATAATCTTCTCAGTAAAGAAAAGTAGTGAACCCAAACTGGTTTCATCAACTATTCTTTAAGTAGTCTCCTTACGCATACCAAGTTCCAAAAGCAAAAGTATAAAACTTACCTGCCTGCAAGCAAGCAAGCGGCATGCATGCCTGCCTGCAAGCAACCAAGCATGCATGTTGCCTATTTATTATTTATTATTGGTTTGAACAACTCCACTTTGGGAGAGCTTTAACTGAAAGCTAAAGAAAGAAAATACACAACTTGGGGTGGGGGGGGGGGGGGGGGGGGGGGGGGTCTATGACCCTCTCTGCACTTTTTGTTGTACCTAGTATTTACTAAAATTGGGCAATAAACCTGAATAATCTTCTCAGTAAAGAAAAGTAGTGAACCCAAACTGTTTTCAACAACAATTCAACTATTATTTAAGTAGCCTCCTTAAGCATACCAAGTTCCAAAAGCAAAAGTATAAAGCTTACCTGCCTGCAAGCAACCAAGCATGCATGCTGCCTACGACACTCCTATACTTCAAACAAATCAGATTAACAAACAAATCAAACAAACCAATTCACAATGGTAATTAACAATGCCAGATTAATATTGCTATCCCCAATTAATTTCATCTACATGAAAATGCTATACTTGCCAGATTATTATTGACACAAAAAATGGAGCACTAAGCAAGCATGCATGCTGCCTACGACACTCCTATACTTCAAGTTTTGATTTTTCGAAAGCTGGCATTCAGACATGAAAATTAACAACCAAATCAAACAGATTTCTCCAAAAGCCCACCCTTCATAAATAGCATCTACCAAATGATCTGAGATAGAGTTTGAGAGAGAGTGATACAAAAAGAAGCAGTTCCACACCAAAAAACTTTCCAGAATCCAATCTTATCCCCTCGTCAACCATATAATGTGTTATTTTCCAAACTAATCCACCTCATACATGATATACACTTATAAAAGGCTTTGGCCTCATGGTATGTCCATTAGACCGCCTTGCGTCATGCCTTTGCATTTAAAAACCTTGATTCCATTTTTATCACTATAATATTATCTTAGTACATATATTGAATTGAATTGGTGTTCCCTGTTGCTACAGTATCAGGCCCTTTTCTCGCCTGCCTAAAAACTAAAAATAAGTTGGGCAACTTTTCATTAAAGTATTTAGAAGCTGTTTGTTTCATTTGGATGTACTAAGTTACAAACCATAATGAATAACCTGTTATTATGATCACAGGAATGGGCCTACTTCTATTGTTATGAGCCGGACTCAATGGTTAAAGTTTAAGAAAGCTTACATTTATATATATACCTTAGAGTTGATCTAAGACTCATTCCATCTTCTAATTATTCTTTTATCTCATCTTCATTTATGATATACTACAACATACACATACACATGCACAAACAGGAAAAGTCCAACATGCTAATTGCTACCAACCTTTATGAAAGGGAAACAGTGTAACAAAATATAGTAAAATTAACCAACTTTCTGAGAAACAATACCTGATTTCGTTCATAGAGCATGTGATTTTTAGTGAAATACTTGTATTTATCCCTTCCCTTAGCGAGCATGCCTTGGTCAACAGGACCTATGATACCAATCACACGTGCGAGTAAAGTTGCGGGAGAATCATTTTGGAAGAGAACCTGCAATATGCATGATCAGTTTCAAAGTAATAAAGCAGTTTCAAAGTAATAAAGCAATATGAAATGGACATAATGAAAATTAAACATGCCAAAGAAACATGGCACATCTATGGAAAGTTTCTGCAGTGGAGATTTGCAGTATATTCACTTGCTAGAGCCCATCACGATTTGTCTATAAAAAAAGGCCCCTGTTCTGGCTCAGTCAAGTTAGAAATCACTCTTTTAAGCCTAATAAGCTGGATGCATTTTGGCTATATTTTGCACGCACTTTCCACCAAACTAATAGGTTTTAGGTCAGTGACCTCTTCCACATCTGGGGTTTCAGGGATAAGGATAATGACAATACTATTAAGATTATATCCTTAAAAGTTGGATCTATAAAATTATTCCACCATACACATAAAAGAACACTGAATAAAACTTATTGGGGAAGCCATCCGGCTCAGGGCTCTATTTCCATTTTACACTGTCATTTTCAATTTGTATGACCTCCTTATAAAAGGGCCTTTCATACCAACCCCGGTCCTCGGAGGAAATAAGATCAAAATCCAAATGCACAAATGGTTCCCATATGAAATCAATAACATGAAAATGGTTCACATAGGAAATAGGATCAAAATGGTCCTCGGAGGAAAATGCACAAATGCACAAATGGTTCCCATAGGAAATAGGATCAAAATCCAAATGCACAATTGGAATACACTGTAACAGCATTAACATGACACAATTGACATAAGTAGTACCTTTTTGCAAAACTTGATTTTGGGCTTTCAAAACAGTGGCACTCCAGTATAAAACTTTATTACATAAATTTCAAAGTGCTACCCATGAAACCAACTACCAAATGGAAGTATGCAGAATGCACAATCAAAGTCATGGAAGTATGCAGAATGCACAATCGAAGTCAGATTAACAACCAACCCCACTCAACTTCATTAATATTTATTTTTCATCAGCCAACTTGGATGAAAATTAAAATGCAATTTTGTGCAACAACCCCAC
Organism: Berberis vulgaris; assembly: GCA_963556465.1. Classification (NCBI taxonomy): domain Eukaryota; kingdom Viridiplantae; phylum Streptophyta; class Magnoliopsida; order Ranunculales; family Berberidaceae; genus Berberis; species Berberis vulgaris. The sequence continues at coordinate 6,100,113 of OY747132.1, read as the reverse complement.
TCACAGACAGCTTTTAACAATTTCATCAATTTCAGATTAACAACCAACCCCGCTCAACTTCATCAATTTCAAAGAGGAATTTCATCAAACATATATTGTGCTTTATTAGAATTTAGCAGTGTTTGTTCACAGAGAGCTTTTAAATAGAAAATGAGGAATTCAAAGAAGAAGAAGAACTGGAGTTGATTACCCCTTTCATCTCCAAGATCAACGAAACCTCAGCTTTGCTACCTACCCCTCCCACCCATCCAAGTGCCTGCAAAAAACCATCAACCAATTCTTTAGTTACGTCTCAAAAACCTTCTAAATCAAATACCCATTTCAACTCTATCATCCAAAAAACCAAGGAGTTAACCCATTTCACCTCTTCTAAACCAAGGAAAAACGCCTAGAAACTCAACCCATCACATCTTTTCAACGTAAATTGCACCACAGAGTTAACAATCTTCGAATGAAATTAAAAAAAAAAAAAAACAGAACCCCAAGCAGATCTACAATGAAAAAGCTAAGACAACAGACACAATAAACCCTACTTGCACACCAAATATGTGAAGAAATTACAGCATTGAAGAATGGGTATTGAAGAGGAGATCGAAAATTCGAAACCCTAATAGTGAAGAAGAGAATGGAAGAAGAAGAAGAAGAAGAAGAAGAAGAAGAAGAAGAAGAAGAAGAAGAGAAACACACCTCTAATGAGAAACGACGACATGTTTGGTTTGGTTTAGTGAGAGAGAGAGAGTTTGAGCTTCTTCATTTCCTTCAAGAGCTTCTTCATTTCCTGAAACAAAAAAAAAACAAAAAAAAAAAAGAACGAAGAGATCTGAAAAAAAAAATCAAACTGGAAGAATCAAACTTCAGACAGTGTTCTAAAAAGCGGGCTGGGCGGCCGCCTAGGCGCTAGTAGGTAAAGAAACGCCTCGACTAATTGCTGGGCGGAGGGAAAAATCGGACAGGGCGCCTAGGCGGGTCTGGGCGGACCTAGTCGGGCTGGGCGGGCTGGGCTTTTTTTTTTTTTTTTTTTGGCTGGTTGCAAATAACTAATAAAATAACCCAAACCAAATTCAATCGATGACATTTTAGGTTTTGCTTTTGGAAACAAAAGAAAAGGGGAAGAAGAAGGAGAAGAAGAAGAAGGGGAAGACGAAGAAGAGGAAGACGAAGAACGGAAGAAGAGGAAGTGATGAACCAATCGCCATTTTTGCTTCTCTGCTGCTGCGCTGCAAGCCTGCAAGCGAAGCATTTCGCTGTTTCGCTCCACTTTTTTGCTTCTCTGCTGCAAGCCTGCAACTCTGCAAGGTAATATTAACTTCTCATCTTCTTTCTTGCCTTGCTTCACATTTACAGTGGATGCTCACTGAGTCACTGTACAGCTGCCGAGTTTATTTCATGAGGTTTATTACTTTATTTCACTGTACCTTGCTTCAAATCTGTGTTGGATAGTCACCTCACCTGAATGGAATGATATCATTGATATGTCTGTTGTCGACTCTGCGATGCGAGACAAATTCAGTCAGGTAGTTCAAACTTCAAAGTGTAAGCTTTTGGAGTCAAGGAAAGGATGTAATAAGTAACAGGATTTGTTTATGGAATGCTAATCTACTTCCCAGTTCCCACCATGTTATGTGGCAAACTGGCAATATGTGAATGAGTTTAAGTTGTTTAACTGTTTAAGCAATTGAATGTGCTGAGTCCAACAATCCATTATTTCAAATGGACCCAGCCACAGAAGGTTGACCCAATTTTCTAGAATTGGAGCCCAAATATAAGCTTTGGTATGACCTTTATTTTAAGTTATTTTTGTATGAAATATTGAAATTAATGGATATGAAATTAATTGGAGCCCAAATATAAGCTTCCATTTATCCCTTCTAGATCTAGGCTAGCTATGCTGATTTTTGAAGTAGTTTTGAATGGAAATAATTAATGTTTCTGGCAAGCCTCGTTTTCTATTTATGTTAGGCCTTTCAAGATTAACCACAGATGAAAAGCTTCGAGATGCATTTTCTCCCTTTGGACAACTTGTTGAAGCTTGAAGGTAGCAGAACTAGGTTTTGTCTATTTCTACTGTCACTGACATTTCTGTTTATCACATAATTATTTTTCAATTTTTTTGCATATTGTTTTGCAGCGAAAGTTGTAGTTGATAGAGCAATTGCCATGGTAAAATGCCAAGAGACTGTTTCTTTCTCAAGTAGCTCCTATTTCAGGCCGCTTTTTAGAACACAGGTTGGTACCATCAACTCATCAAGTATGTAATTCTTTTTTCTCTTTAATCTCTATGAAACTCTATGTTATGCAACTTATGCTATTATAAATTTTAATGTAAGCTTAATTTTTCATGTTTATAAATTTTTGATTTTTCATATGTATTCTGGCATTAAATTGGAAGTAATTGATAAAATATTAATGTATTAGGCTAAATTTTTGTAAATTATGAAAATTATAATATAAAATATAAAACCGCCTAGGCGCCCGCCTAGGCCCCTAGGCGCCCGCCTAGGCCCCTAGGCGCTAGGCACCTGCTGGCCGCCCGCCCACCGCCTAGCGATTTTTAGAACACTGACTTCTGATATGAAGAAGAAGAAGAAGAGGAGATGTAGAGGAAGAGGAAATCTTACCTTCTCGTCCTTCTTCTTCTATGCTTGGTGGGAAGGCTTTGGGTAGAGGAAGAGAGGGGAAAGGAGAGAGTGAGGAAAGCATCGGGTTTTTTTTTTCACTTAACTTCTGCCAAGGACATAAAAATGCCACGTAGGACAAACACTCTGTGAACACTGTTCATGAACAGTAAAAAGCCCATTTGAATTGTAAGATAGATGTTGTAAGACTTTGCACAAAACACAACATAAAGAAATCATTCTCATTACAAAATTTCCTTTAGTGGAAAACAATAATAGCTGAGTAAGAAGTGGTTGTTTTAACGCTCCCTGCATCATCTATTATGGGTTTTTAATGACAAGGTAAAACAATCAATCTGGCAGTTTGGTTTATGGAAGAATTGGACTTTAACTTGTTTTGTTGCTTGAAGCTATTTAGCCAGCTTTTGGGCAGTCATTTCAACGAGTTTATTTAGTTCAAATGTGCTTGCATCCGTGCTGTATGTTTTACGTACAACTACAGTGGATTTGTTTTCTAACTGTTCAACCATGATCAAATCCAAGTGCTTGCATTTGGATATCATTGAGCTCAACAGATATCCTATTAGTTTCCCTGAAGTTCTAGTGATTCGTCGAAGTTCACAAGGCATTTGATTGAAACTTGGGCTCAAACTATTTGATGCTGTGCAGTTTTAAGCCTCTTACTGTACTCTCTAGAATATTAGTATAGTCCAAAGCTAACATTATCTGTCAATTCTTGTGATGTAATGGACTTTGAATTCCTTTTGAAGTCTGTTAAGTGTAGCATCATTTTGATTAGCGTCTGTTGATTAGCGTCTTGTGATGTAATACACACCTACCACCTTATTTAGTAGTAGTCGATTTCGAAGATCAAACTCATCATATGTGATGCTGGCCCTGGGGTGGTGTTGTCATGGTTTACTTTGTTAATAGCATTCCACTTGTAAAATTACCTAACGATGGCTCAGAGCAGCGTCTGTTACAAATATTTCTGTCAGTTGGGTAGGTTGTCACTTGTAAAATCATTATGAACCCTAAGGACTTTTGAGAAGCTATTTCGATAACCGTTCGGCTTTAACCGGGTTGGGTTGATTGAAATACTTTGATTTGATTCTGAAAATGAAAGTCTTGATTTTGTGGTTAAACTTGCGGGAACTAGAAGCTTTGACAGATTTTGGATGCTCTTAGTGGACTCGATCATCCACGTAATAGTCTTTTGCCTAAAAAAAGCTATGCTTTAACTCAATTCTTATACTGAAAAACTTGTACTCAATGATGCGATAAATATAGAAATGTTCAATGTCATTCTTGCACAGATGTTGTCACATTATTGAGTATAAAAATTGATGAAAAAACTAAAAAAGTCAGATTTTTGCAACCGATGTGATGTGATGTGATGTGATTTTGAAAGAATGATGAAATTCCTAAAATTTCATTTCTATAATTATTAGCATGTCCATGTGTGTTATGAGCTAATTGGATGGGCTGCAATCTCGCGAGGTTATTAGGGTAACCTCACACAAAGAACTATGTTTTATAATTTTCTACCACATATTTTTATAGAAATTTAATTCGAATTTTGAATCTGATTTGCTCAATATGGATTTTCAAAATAAGTAAGCATCATTTGGTACTCTCTCAAAAAATAAAAGCACGCACACATTTTTTTATGAATAGTTATATATCTATCAAACTTATATTAATGTCCACCAACTATAGCTTTGTTGATTGGATATCTTATCTCTTTGTGAGAGGTCACGGATTTAAGATTCACCAGTCAAGATTTTCGTGAATTAAATACATAAAAAAGATCAACGATCACATTATAAAAAGGAAGAGTACTTTGTAACTTTAATTTAAATGTCTCAAAACACGATAAAGAAAATTGAAGATAAAGAAAAATTCTAAACAAAGCACCAAAGTGAGGTTAACAATATCCACAACATTTATTTACTTTTTTATTTTTTTTTATCCCTTAATCTATCATACCCAAATGCCGCGGATAGAGTTCGAATCCTAAACCTAGGAATCCATTGGAGTATCCACAACTCGGAATTGTAAAGGATTTGGAGCTTCCAGCAGCCAACAAAAGAGATCTAATTATACCCATCATTCAAGGGTTACATGAAATGATAATCTTGTTTTGGACTTTTGGTGTTACTAAAACCTAGCTAGGTCACATTTGTATTATGAAATTATCAATGAAACCTTTCTATTATTTTATGTAGATGAATTCACTATACATAAAGGGGTCATTAGTGATAAACAGGATTATTTGAGGGACTATAATTATATCTATCAGTTTCAGAAGAAAGATAATAAGAAGTACATCATCATTTTTACTGATAAACAAGATGATTTGAAGAAGGAAATTCTATCTATGTATTATCACCAATAAGATTATCATTAATTCCATAAGAACATTATGATTTGAGGTGTAATCTTTAGATATAGTAAGGAGTAAGTCTAGTCATACATGCTAGCTTTTTTTGTCTTTTTAAATATATATATATATTTTTTTACCCCTTCTCTTTAGAACACAACCACAAACCAATAAGAATTGTTACATCTTCTAACACTCAACTTTACATCTTCTCTCTCTCTAAACAAACCATCATCAAGATTCAAGAGTATGATCTCATGTGTTTTGAAAAAAACATCACTTGTCAATCTCATGTTTTAACAAATATAAGTTATATATGTTAACATTAATTCCAAAACCACAACAAAAAAAGCATGCAAAAGAGATGAAAAGATAGAGAGAAAAAAAAAAAAAAAAACACAAATACAAAATTTACAGTCCTCCTTTAAGATTAATTAAAGGAGATGAAAATATGCAAACAACAAACAAAGCAAATATATATATTTACATTTTTATTTTTATTTTTTGCAAGAGTGAGATAGAGGTGGTGGTGAGTAATTCATCGACCGAGGCTAAGTGCAGCCTGAAGATCCAACCTCCATGCAAAACCTCCACCGTCCATTCTCCACACATCACAAGGCACTGTCAAACTATTCCTCTCCTTACACGTGTACTGTACCCTCACTCTACACACCAACGTAGCACACCAACCATCACCGCCACTACCACTACCACTGCACGGTGGCAACTTCTCCTTCAACACCAGCCATGTCATCTCCGGCCGCTCTTCACCACCACCACCACCTTGGTTCACCATCTTCCGGTAAGCCTCGTTAGTCCAGGTCACACGGTTCAACCTGTCTGATATAAACCCCGGACATGTATCCCTCTCTAGACTCATCTTCCTCTCCTCATCACTCCTCCCCAGTACCTCCCCTCCATCATCCCCACAAGCATCCGTCACCCTCTCCACTATCACACAAGACCCCATCGGCCTCATCGGTTGTGGTGTCACCACTTTATTATTACAACACGTTATCAGCACGCTTTTCATCGTCTCAGTAGTCTGCTGTACCTTGTTCTTTAAAGCAAGATCTAAATCAAACCCAAACCCAAACCCTTCTGGTTTTGCAGGCTGAGTAGACAAATGATCAAATACAGGACTTTCAGGTAACAAAGAAAGAGTTTTCATGTTCACGACACTCTCCTTTGCAAAGCTATTAAAATTCTTGGTTTCTTCAGAAACCACCTTTCTCTTCCTACAATATTTTTTACTACTATCTTTAACGTACCTTCTTTTGGCTCTTTTAAAAGCAACTCCTCCATTACTCTTCAACCCAGAAACCGACCCACCACCTCTATCAGGTTTCGGTGCGATCGGTCGAAATCTAAGCATGATTCGATTGATCTTAGTGTTATCATACTCTCCTCCAGCAGCATACCTCGCTATGCAACAACCTCCATTACTTTCCATGCTTGTTTATGTTTTTGTTATAGTAATGTAAATGAAGGATGAAGAAGAAAGAGTATATAGCTAGTGAGGAGCGAGACACGTCTAGAGAGGCCAACACGTGTAGAAAAGAGGATATGAACAACAACACAGAGAGGTAAATTTTGTTGAATGGTACATCGTGGGGTTTGGTTAGCATGGGTGGGATCCACGTGATGGGGTTTCGACAATTAGATTTTTTCAAAGGATTGAGGACGAATAAGAAGCTAGAATTTGACGCAACCAATGAGAGTGCCAGAAGTGTCGATTGTATAGTGAGTGTCTCATTCACAACAAGGCACGTATGATATGAGGGGTGGAATTTTTTTGTGCCTCGAAATTCGTGCGATTGTTTTTATGGTAAATGAATGGCTAATGGAGTGGCTGCTTATTGGTGTTGGGTCCGGGGGTGATACCCGGCACCATCACCAACCACTACGAGGACACAACTTGTCTCAAATAATGGTATTAATATTCGAGTGTGAGGACCATATATGAAAGGGGTGGCTTTTGTTTTTTGTGTGCCTTGAGGGTCGTGTGAGTGTTCTATGTTCGATCAATGGCTAATGGAGTACCTGCTCAGTCTAGGAGTGATCCCTAACATCATCACCACTATGTGCACACATATCACAAGCAATGGTATTATCCCCCAACTTAAACACCCACATAGTTTGAGTGTGGGGTTTTTACTTATGGGACTCAGTTACTCAACTCGAGGGTGAGAGTGCTAGAAATGTTGATTGTCTAGAGAAAACGAGACACGTATTAGTCAAAAGTGTGTAATAGCGAATGGTATCACTAGATCACAGGGTCAAACTCAATCGACGGCATCCAAGGTGGAAGGGGTTAAGGATTATAAAAATAAAAATAAAATAAAAATATTTTATGTTGAATGAACGTTGTAGTATACATTTAAGGGATTAATAAAAACAAATGTTGAATGAATGAGAGGGAGGGAGAGGTTCTAGAAAGTTGATGGGTTGATGGCTTCGGATTTGGAGGGTAGTGACTGACTATATTGAGTGTGCTTTTTAGGGTTTATTATTAGTGGCAAGGAAGGGACACGTGGACGGTTGGATGGAGACGTGGAGAATTAAGGAGAGATCGTGGACGTCAGAGAGGGTGAGAGGGAAGAATTGAAGTGATGTGTTGTCTCCGGAAATGGGGTCAGGGATGTAGACGTTTTCTCATATATCATACTTTTTTGGGGATAGTACGAGAATTAACCTTGGTGTTATCTTGTGGTTTATATAGATTGAATGATGAGATTGGACAACATTTGGGTTGTCAACTGTCCGGGGATTAGGGTAAGGTTTACTACATAAATATGTTTAGATAGAGTGAAACCAAAGAAATTTTGATGGTGGATATTCATTTGATGGGATTGTGGGCTTATGGGTGCATGATAATGAGGTGGGGGGTTAGGTCGATTTTGTTAATCACTACTTCTTTAAATCCCTTAACCCTTTCCACACCAGATGACACAAAATTTGAACATTGAATCTATGATTTCATCCATCACAGGTCTATCGCTGAGTTGGTACCAATGTTTCTCCTAGTACAAGAAAGTGAATGATAAGTCAAGTTAATAGTTTATAATTGAAACAACGTTATATAAATAATAGAATAGTTGGTAGAAGAATGTCTAATTAAGGGGGAGTTTTTGTTTTTCTTATAATTAAAGTAAACTTGTAAATCATAGCTTTGAGTCATTCAAAATGTTTATTTTATACTTTTTCACTGGCTTTATTAGAAGCAAAAATAAAGTGTTTGCTAAAAAATTATGACTATTTATTGAAATAATAGGTCAACCTTCTTACTTCCTAATGAAAACAAATACCACCTAAAACTAAAGCTACCAGTGTCTAGCTAAAAATAGAGGTTGGGACACTCCCTCTATAAATATAATATAGAGGGGTCGATCGCACGCAATGCAAGTTGCGATTCTCCAAGAAATACCTTAAATCAATTCATCAAAATAAATGCGTTGGGCAATCAGACCAAAAACCAAAACAATAACCAACCCGTTGCAGGTCGATTTGTATTGTGTTGGCATGTTTGTATCAAATTGCTATCGCTTATCTCAATTATGCATGTATTGAGCTATTTTTAACAAAAATGCGTAGGTTATGGCTAATGAGATGTTGGGAAACATGAACAATTGAGATGAGCCCTACACGCCCCACATCAAATGAACTCAAATCCTTATTATTTTAAAGTGAAACGATTTAAAACTGTATCCGAGTTTTTTAATGTAACCAATGTGAGTTTATTTTTATTTGTTTTACATATTCTGAATTTTCAGCTTTCAAAATTTTCACGCATACAACTCTAACCAAGATAGAAGCTTCAATAAAAAAAAATTATTATTAATAAACTAATCACTTTATTTTCTTGACTCTTGATATTTCATATCGAGTGCTCACCTTTATATTGTTAATTTTCAATTGAAATTATAGATTTTTATTTTATTTTATTGCAACCTTTGAGAGGGAGGGGCAACTATATGAAATGTCAGACCTTTATTACTCATCAAAAAAATTTACAAACCTGTTCCGAGAATACATAAAAACTTAGCCTGAAAACTAAAAACAAAATAAAATTACATAATAAGAACCTAGAGTTAACACATGCAAACATGCTTATGAACCTAGTCTATTATCGCCAATGGTAGCCTGATTAGATGGTTAAGGCTGTGGTGGTTTAACCCCCACATCTTAAATTCTAAATCCACCGGCGACACGCTCTCCTTTCAAAAAAAAAAAAAAAAACCTAGTCTCTTATGTGGATGGATGCATTATTTCTCTGGCTTGTACTTGTGATCAAGGACAAATACTGCCTAATAAGAAGTCCCATTAGTCTTTTGAAGCCTTCTTACCCAAAAAAAAGACTTTTGTAGCCCATGTTAATTAGCTACTTAAAGTGATTTTGCATCAATATAAATGTGATTAGACATTAATATAGTTATATTCTTCATATGTTTGCAACCAAAAGTTGGATTCTTCAAAAGTGTTCCACCATAACCACATAATTAAGTCACCACTTACCATCACATCAATCATTCATAAACACACTGACTAATTTCAGGAACAATTTATGATTCCTATGGTGCAAGCCTTCAACACGTTTCTAAATACCATTTGCACATTCAAAGGCATTTATTTGTAGATTTTTCCATCTTTTTTAGAACAAATAGAAATGCTTCCTTTGCTACTTGTGGGCAACAAAAGCCAATCTTTAAACTATACTTTCACGGATTTGAAGTATTGAAGATTAGCCAATGAAGATTGAGTATTTTGGATCCAACTCATGACCACTCCATTTTCATTAGTGAAACCCACAACAAAAACCTTAACAAATTAGGTTAATTTATAACTCAATTTCTTGGAGAGATTGATCCACGTATAGAGAGATGGGTGATTTGGTAGGTAAGAATAAGATACACCTTATGTTTCAGGTCAACAATTCTAGTCAGTCAGGTTTGTTGGTTATTTTTAGGTTAAGTCTTGGTTTTTTTTACAATTTTACTCTTTTTATAAGTGGCGTTTGTGATTGTGTTTGAAAGAGAATGGATAAAAATGTAAAAAAACCAAGACTTAACTTAAAAATGGTGAACAAACCTGGCTGGCTAAAATCACTCGTTGCAGGTTATTATGGATCAAGTGAAGTGGTTGATGATGATCTAAATTAGTCATGCTTTCATAATTAATCCACTGTTTTAGGTCAAGTAAAGATCAGTTTTACATGTGTAGAGAAAGGGTGATTAGAACAAATTAAGAGGGTAAATTATTGGACTTGTGGACATGTAACTTCTTTAAAAGCAAGTTGTTGTACCAAACATTTACAAGGGAGTAATTAGCTCTGACTTTAAATTCTCAACTTCCACTTTGTTTAGTTTCAACTAAAAAAATTAATTTCAATAGAGATATAGTATAAGAAAAAGAGAGAAGAGAACATTTGAAGTTGAAACATGATATAACTTTTTCAGCCAAAAAAAAAAAAAAAACCTTTTTCAGCCTTCTGGCTAAGATCAAGTATAGTATTTATTCTTATCAGTTTAATATTTGATATTAAATTTATTTTTGTATGATGCTTCTTGTAAGTTTTCCATCCGATCGAGAATCATCTTCTCCCCAATACATAATTATTTGTTCATTTTTTATAATCAGAACATTAATCAAGTTTAGAGTAAGGGACATATTGGGTCAGGTAGATTATTCTATAAAACAAGCAGACTTCTGATCAGAAGATGACCACACATAAAAACAATTTTTTTTTCTTTTTAATTAGAAGCAAAAGTTTTGAATCGAAAAAGTTGTAAACATCTGAAAGGTGCTTAACTCTTTATTCTAACTTATGTATTCTGATATTATCGCCAAAATTAAGGTCTCGACTCTAAGTTATCACCAACATACCTCAATTACACCACAAAAGCCAAGATCCCACAAATTGAACCATAATGTCAAATCAATGCCATCTCTATTTTGCTGTTCAACATTATATATAACTTGCTCATCCAATAATACTAAAATCTTTATAAATATTTTAATTAATTTTGGTATTGAATCATCAAAAAGAAAAATTAGCCAATCAACAAAGCTTTCTTAATGTCTCCATTCATGACAATTTTATACCCCATTTGGGCTAAACAATTGTTTGCCCTACTTATACATACCTGTATTTTGAATCAAAAGTTAGGAAAAAGTCACATAAGATCTAGAAGCAATAGTGACATTTATATCCCGTATCTATAAGAGGATAAGGAGACAAACATCCACATAAGAGGGCCCTTACTGAATTAATATATTGACTTCACTTCCCAGATTTAGCTTTGTCCTTGACTCTATAATTATAGAGCCTTAAACCCCCCAATGGTTTGCAAACAACTCAAAGTAATCAAATCATAAACCCCATGAAATAACAATGTTTGAATATAGTCCCACTTGTTTCAATGCACTATGTATTTTTTTCTTGCTTAAGTTGGAAATTAGTGATACGTTTGCGCCATGTGTTACCACTAGTCGCGATAGTAAAGGAATCTATGCTAGGCGCCTAGGGCGTCTTTCACAAAATAGAACGGAATGTATTTTATAATTGCTAATGGGCATTGTCATGTCAAAATAGTTAGATAGCACGAAAAATGAATCTCGTTAAGTTAAGTAAATCGATGGTTTTAATTGTGCCAACAACACCATATGACATTAGGTTATTTTTTATATAGATTAAGGTTTTGAGGTTTACTAAATCTAGGAAAAAAAGTTGAACATTGCTTTTAGAAGACATACTCAAATGGAGGTATTTTTAAACATTATCAATGTTAAAATATTGATAAAAGAAGATTAACTAATGGTTTAAGTGCAAATTAGTCAAGTGAACAAACAAAAGACTCTTCATGCTTTTGGGAAGTGAGGGTTTGGGATGGACCTTCAAAGTTCAAACCCTAAGTATTGGGAATTTTACTTTTACTTTTACTTTTACTTTTTTTTAATTGTGAAAGGTGTCCATTCCAACCAATGGGATGAACAAACAAAGCAAATATATATATTTACATTTTTATTTTTATTTTTTTGCAAGAGTGAGATAGAGGTGGTGGTGAGTAATTCATCGACCGAGGCTAAGTGCAGCCTGAAGATCCAACCTCCATGCAAAACCTCCACCGTCCATTCTCCACACATCACAAGGCACTGTCAAACTATTCCTCTCCTTACACGTGTACTGTACCCTCACTCTACACACCAACGTAGGACACCAACCATCACCACCACTACCACTACCACTGCACGGTGGCAACTTCTCCTTCAACACCAGCCATGTCATCTCCGGCCGCTCTTCACCACCACCTTGGTTCACCATCTTCCGATAAGCCTCGTTAGTCCAGGTCACACGGTTCAACCTGTCTGATATAAACCCCGGACATGTATCCCTCTCTAGACTCATCTTCCTCTCCTCATCACTCCTCCCCAGTACCTCCCCTCCATCATCCCCACAAGCATCCGTCACCCTCTCCACTATCACACAAGACCCCATCGGCCTCATCGGTTGTGGTGTCACCACTTTATTATTACAACAAATTATCAGCACGCTTTTCATCGTCTCAGTAGTCTGCTGTACCTTTTTCTTTAAAGCAAGATCTAAATCAAACCCAAACCCAAACCCTTCTGGCTTTGCAGGCGGAGTAGACAGATGATCAAATACAGGACTTTCAGGTAACAAAGAAAGAGTTTTCATGTTCACGACACTCTCCTTTGCAAAGCTATTAAAATTCTTGGTTTCTTCAGAAACCACCTTTCTCTTCCTACAATATTTTTTACTACTATCTTTAACGTACCTTCTTTTGGCTCTTTTAAAAGCAACTCCTCCATTACTCTTCAACTCAGAAACCGACCCACCACCTCTATCAGGTTTCGGTGCGATCGGTCGAAATCTAAGCATGATTCGATCGATCTTAGTGTTATCATACTCTCTTCCAGCAGCATACCTCGCTATGCAACAACCTCCATTACTTTCCATGCTTGTTTATGTTTTTGTTATAGTAATGTAAATGAAGGATGAAGAAGAAAGAGTATATAGCTAGTGAGGAGCGAGACACGTGTAGAGAGGCCAACACGTGTGGAAAAGAGGATATGAACAACAACACAGAGAGGTAAATTTTGTTGAATGGTACAGCGTGGGGTTTGGTTAGCATGGGTGGGATCCACGTGATGGGGTTTCGACAATTAGATTTTTTCAAAGGATTGAGGACGAATAAGAAGCTAGAATTTGACGCAACCAATGAGAGTGCCAGAAGTGTCGATTGTATAGTGAGTGTCTCATTCACAACAAGTCACGTATGATATGAGGGGTGGAATTTTTTTTGTGCCTCGAAATTCGTGCGATTGTTTTTATGGTAAATGAATGGCTAATGGAGTGGCTGCTTATTGGTGTTGGGTCCGGGGGTGATACCCGGCACCATCACCAACCACTACGAGGACACAACTTGGACACAACTTGTCTCAAATAATGGTATTAATTGTCTCCTCCAAGTTAGATACCCATAATGTTCGAGTGTGAGGACCATATATGAAAGGGGTGGCTTTTGTTTTTTGTGTGCCTTGAGGGTCGTGTGAGTGTTCTATGTTCGATCAATGGCTAATGGAGGACCTGCTCAGTCTAGGAGTGATCCCTGACATCATCACCACTACGTGCACACATATCACAAGCAATGGTATTATCCCCCAACTTAAACACCCACATAGTTTGAGTGTGGGGTTTTTACTTATGGGACTCAGTTACTCAACTCGAGGGTGGGAGTGCTAGAAGTGTTGATTGTCTAGACAACGAGACACGTATTAGACAAAAGTGTGTAATAGCGAATGGTATCAGGGTCAAACTCAATCGACGGCATCCGAGGTGGAAGGGGTTAAGGATTATAAAAAAAAATTTATTTTTATGTTGAATGAACGTTGTAGTATACATTTAAGGGATTAATAAAACAGAAATTCTAAATGTCGAGGGAAAGGGCGAGGAAACCAGCGAGGAAAAGGAGGTGGCGGGGGGTGAACCGTTCACCCCCCTCGAGATGTGTGCCCATTTTTTTGGGGCGCGCATCTCGAGGGGGGTGAACGGTTCACCCCCCGCCACCTCCTTTTCCTCGCTGGTTTCCTCGCCCTTTCCCTCGACACATAGAATCACTCTTAATAAAAACAAATGTTGAATGAATGAGAGGGAGGGAGAGGTTCTAGAAAGTTGATGGGTGGATGGCTTCGGATTTGGAGGGTAGTGACTGACTATATTGAGTGTGCTTTTTAGGGTTTATTGACTATATTGACTGACTATATCTAATTATAAGAAAGTTATTTTTCATGCTTTTATATGATGATAATCTTCGCGGCAATCACAGGCACCACGCTGACCCCGTCCCGTCCCGATCCCATATGAACGGGATGAGATATGGATGGGTATATCTAATCCCGTGCCCACCACTAGTGACTATATTGAGTGTGCGTTTTAGGGTTTATTATTAGTGGTAAGGAAGGGACACGTGGACGGTTGGAGGAGACGTGGAGAATTAAGGAGGAGCTTTGCTAGCTGTCGAGGAAACGAGCGAGGAAATGAGCGAGGGAAATGAGGTGGAGGGGGTGGAAACCGTCCACCCCCTCGGGATGCGCGCGCGAAAAGTCAACGCACGCATCCCGAGGGGGTGGACGGTTTCCACCCCCTCCACCTCATTTCCCTCGCTCATTTCCTCGCCCACTTCCTCGACATTTAGAATTTCTGATTAAGGAGAGATCGTGGACGTCAGCGAGGGTGAGAGGGGGAAGAATTGAAGTGATGTGTTGTCTCCGGAAATGGGGTCGGGGATGTAGACGTTTTCTCATATATCATATTTTTTTGGGGATAGTACGAGAATTAAACTTGGTGTTATCTTGTGGTTTTTATAGATTGAATGATGAGATTGGACAACATTTGGGTTGTCAACTGTCCGGGGATTAGGGTAAGGTTTACTACATCAATATGTTGAGATAGAGTGAAACCAAAGAAATTTTGATGGTGGATATTCATTTGATTGCATGATAATGAGGTGGGGGGTTAGGTCGATTTTGTTAATCGCTACTTCTTTAAATCCTTTAACCCCTTCCACACCAGATGACACCAATGAAATTTGAACATTGAATCTATGATTTCATCCATCACAAGTCTATCGCTGAGTTGGTACCAATGTTTCTCCTATTACAAGAAAGTAAATGATAAGTCAAGAGGAGGATATCAAGAGGATCCAGAACTCATGGAGTGCATTCCGCGTTTGATAAGGGAGGCGGACTGTGAATCAATCATGAAGTCTCCGAATTTAGAGGAAGTCCGACAAGCAGCTCTTAGAATTCCTCATGATAGTGCACCGGGCCCGGACGGCTTTACAGCTGGTTTCTTTCACAAATGCTGGGACATTATTGGTCTGGATATTTGGAAAGCCGCGACGGAATTTTTTGATTGCCAAGCGATGCCAGGTAGCTTCTGTTCTAATTTTTTAGCTCTTATTCCTAAAATTGAAGAGCCCGTATCTTATTCTGATTTTAGACCTATCAGTCTGTGCAACGTGGTTTATAAAATTTTTAGTAAGATCCTTTGTTTGAGGTTGGGGAAGATACTCCCAAATATTATTTCTTTAGAGCAGGGGGCTTTTGTACAAGGGAGACTTATCTCAGAGAACATTGGCTTGGCACAAGAATTAATGAGGGAGATTGGCAAAAAAGTGATTGGCAACAATGTAATTTTCAAGCTGGATATGGAAAAAGCGTATGACAGAATTGAATGGGGATATCTATTGGCGGTCCTTCGTAAATTTGGTTTTAACAACAGAATATGTCATCTGATTTCAAATTGTGTAACTCAATGTGGATTTTCGGTGTTGCTGCAAGGCAAGTATGACGGGTATTTCAGATCTTCCAGGGGTCTTAGACAAGGTGATCCTCTCTCCCCCTTGCTCTTTGTCATTGCTGCGGAAGCACTAAGTAGAGGACTCTCTCGAGCTTTTCGTAGAGGGGAAATTGGTTTTTATCATGCTCCAAGGACGGCCTCCCCGATTACTCACCTCTTATATGCTGATGACTACTCACTGGTTTTCTTAAATGGTAGGAAAAAATCCATTGCGGGATGTATGAAGTTTATTGATAGATACTGTTGGGCATCGGGAGAGAAAATTAATACGGCAAAAAGTTCGTTCATGATTGATGCGAAAGTGAGTGCTGAAAAACTTATCATGATCAGATTATGGACAGGCTTTTCTTACAAACAGTCCCCGTTCACGTACCTTGGAGTTCCCATTTATCAAGGTAGATGCAGAATTCATTATTATGATGATTTGGTTAATAAGATCCACAACAGAATTCAAGGCTGGAAATCACGATTGCTGTCGCCTGGGGGAAGATTGACTTTGATCCGACATGTCCTTTCGTCTATGCCGATTTACACTATAGCAGCTACAGTGGTTCCTATGAAGGTTTTGCATTCTATTCAGAAATTGATTGCAGATTTCTTTTGGGGAGATCATGAAGGGAGACATAAACGGAAATGGATTGCATGGCAAAAAATCAGTGTTACTAAGGAAGAAGGTGGCTTAAATGTTCGAAGTCTGGATGACACTATTACCGCTTTTCGAGTTAAATCCCTTTGGAACCTGATACATTCCAACTCTTTATGGGCAAATTTTTTAAAGAAAAAATATTTTAAGCCAGGGGTACCAATCCGAAAGCAGGAGCTTACAGCTGGGGCCTCACCTTTCATGAAAGAGTTGTTGATGCATAAAAATTTCATAGTGGAAAATTCCACCTGGATGATTACTAGAGGTAGTGTCAGTTTCTTTGAAGAACAATGGGCTAAGGATGAACTATTTATAAGGAATGGGGACGCGGAGACTAATGATATTTGGCCTTCCTTACGACTAATGAGCAGGGATAACTTCAGAATGCTAACCCCGGGAATGAAAAGACGCGCTCAAGAGGCTTATAAGACAATAGTGAAAGGTGATGATGGCGATCGAGACACCAGAATTTGGATGCCCACTAATGATGGTATTTTCTCTATCAGCTCTGTTTGTAAAATCCTAGGTGGTAGAGGGACACCTGATGATTTCTGGAATTGGATATGGCACCCTCTTTTGCCTTCTAAAATTTCCGTATTCACATGGAAAATTATTAAAAGGGCTATTCCCATAGATGGTGAAATTAGAAGAATTGGGTTTCAGTTGGCTTCTAAATGCGGATGTTGTGTTCATTCTGAGGAGGAAACCATAAAACATCTTTTCTTGGAGGGTGAATTAGCATGTAGAGTGTGGAGACATTTCGACCTGATTTTTGACATTCACGTTCATAGGCCGGTTGAAGTCTATACCATGTTAAAGGCGTGGTTCAGGAAGGCGAACAAATCTACCTTATCAGGTACCCTCATTCATCTCACTCCTCTTTTTGTTTTATGGGAGCTTTGGATTCAGCGAAACAGAAAACTTTATGATGGGAAGGAGTGCTCGTTCAGCTATGTAATCATTAAGGTGTATCATTGGATCAAATGTGTTGCAAAATTTTTTAACCCTAAATCGAAGGACAATAATGGGGCTTTGCTCAATAGATTGGGTATCCAGGATACCAAAGTAACACTGACTCCGCCCCGGGTGGTGTATTGGACTTTTCCTCCTATGGGATGGTATGTGCTCAATGTGGATGGATCGTGCAGGGAGAAGACTATTGCTGGAGGTTTTGTTATTAGAAATGAAGAGGGTAACTTTGTGGCGGCTAGACAATGTTTTTTCGGAGAAGGAACAAATAATTCGGCGGAAACGAGGGCCTTGCTTGAAGGCTTGAGATTTTGTGTTGCCCAGGGTGTCCGACCATGTGTCATTCAAACGGATTCCATGGTGGTTAAACAATGGCTTTTCCAACACACAAAAATACCTTGGTTCCTAGGTAATTGGTGGAGGGAGATACGGGCGATGATAAAGGATACGGGGTGGCATTGCATCCATGTGTTCAGAGAGACCAACTCAGTGGCTGACGCCTTGGCTACTTTAGCACAAAAGGAGCATAGTTCTCGTACTTATTCGTGGGGATCGCTTCCTAAAAGAATAAAGTCCCTAATTATTCTTGACAAGAATAAGACGGCATATCTTAGACTTCCGGCTTTTAAATGAGCGTGAATTTCTTTGATACTATTTGGGTATGGAAGTATGAGGGTCTTAGGAATCAATTCAGCGCATGTGCTGGATCAGTGGGGCTAAATAGGAGCAGCATATATCTGACAAAACAGGGGATATACTCTGTTTTGACAGGGCGACTGTCTGGACAATTCGCGGGTTTTAAGCACCAATATAGCGCTGCCTGCGGACAGCGTGGCCTGGATTGCTGGACGTTTTCTGGTTCCCTGTTTCGGGACAGTTATGGTACCCTGTTTCGGGACAGCGAGGGCAAGACAATGGGGCTTTGCAGGATTATGTTTTAGCTCTCTGGACAGAGTGCTATGCGTGTTGGACAGAGTACTCTGTCTCGTTTGGACAGAGTGATCACTGCTTTGGTTTTGGTTGCCGAATTTGCATTTACAATTTACAAACTTTTGCAGTCTGCGTGTGGAAGTGCTTTGAGGACAGCATCTGTGGTTCGACTCTTGTAATCTGCGTTTTGGACAGACTCTGTGCTCTTTGGACAGACTTTGCGGTTTGGTTAGGTGTGGTAATGGCTCTTGCAATCTGCGGTTTTTTGGATGGCTGGATATGTATGGTTAGTAAACAGACTCTTACTATAGGTAGTGTGTGTTTGTGCTATCTTTTGATGCCATCAGTTGGTTTAGTATGGGTATGGTTTTGTCGCATCTTGTTAGAAATATTTTTTGTTTCTCTCTTTTTGCTTGGTTTTTTAATACGGGTAAAGTCGTAATGCACCCCCGTATAGAATGTAAGTCAATTTTTTGATAATTAATAAAGGTCTGGCATCCCAAAGCTGCCCCTCCCCTCTGGAGGTTTAATTAAAAAATAAATAAATAAATAAATAATAGAATATACTTGGTAGAAGAATGTCTAATTAAGGGGGAGTTTTTGTTTTTCTTATAATTAAAGTAAACTTCTAAATCATAGCTTTGAGTCATTCAAAATGTTTATTTTATACTTTTTCACTGGATTTTAATTAGAAGCAAAAATAAAGTGCTTGCTAAAAAATTATGACTTTTTATTGAAATAATAGGTCAACCTTCTTACTTCTTAATGAAAACAAATACCACCTTAAACTAAAGCTACGAGTGTCTAGCTAAAAATAGAGGTTGGGACACTCCCTCTATAAATATAATATAGAGGGGTCGGTCGCACGCAATGCAAGTTGCGATTCTCCAATAAATACCTTAAATCAATTCATCAAAATAAATGGGTTGGGCAATCAGACCAAAAACCAAAACAATAACCAACCCGTTGCAGGTCGATTTGTATTGCGTTGGCATGTTTGTGTCAAATTGCTATCGCTTATCTCAATTATGCATGTATTGAGCTATTTTTAACAAAAATGCGTAGGTTCTGGCTAATGAGATGTTGGGAAACATGAACAATTAAGATGAGCCCTACACACCCCACATCAAATGAACTCAAATCCTTATTATTTTAAAGTGAAACGATTTAAGACTATATCCGAGTTTTTTAATGTAACCAATGTGAGTTTATTTTTATTTTTTTACATATTCAGAATTTTCAGCTTTCAAAATTTTCACGCAGACAACTCTAACCAAGATAGAAGCTTCAATAAAAAAAAATATATTATTAATAAACTAATTACTTTATTTTCTTGACTCTTGATATTTCATATCGAGTGCTCACCTTTAATATTGTTAATTTTCAATTGAAATTATAGATTTTTATTTTATTTTATTGCAACCTTTGAGAGGGAGGGGCAACTATGAGATGTCAGACCTTTATTACTCATCAAAAAAATTTACAAACTTGTTCCGAGAGTACATAAAAAGTTAGTCTGAAAACTAAAAACAAAATAAAATTACATAATAAGAACCTAGAGTTAACACATGCAAACATGCTTATGAACCTAGTCTATTATCGCCAATGGTAGCCTGATTAGATAGTTAAGGTTGTGGTGATTTAACCTCCACGTCTTGAATTCTATACCCACCGACACGCTCTCCTTTCAAAAAAAAAAAAAAAAAAAAAAACCTAGTCTATTATGTGGATGGATGCATTATTCCTCTGGCTTGTACTTGTGATCAAGGACAAATACTGCCTAATAAGAAGTCCCATTAGTCTTTTGAAGCCTTCTAACCAAAAAAAAAAAGGTATTTTGTAGCCCATGTTAATTAGCTACTTAAAGTGATTTTGCATCAATATAAATGTGATTAGACATTAATATAGTTATATTC
The DNA here is from genome assembly GCA_963556465.1 of Berberis vulgaris. Lineage (NCBI taxonomy): Eukaryota > Viridiplantae > Streptophyta > Magnoliopsida > Ranunculales > Berberidaceae > Berberis > Berberis vulgaris. Next base: position 6,079,775 of record OY747132.1, on the reverse strand, counting down.
TTCATATGTTTGCATCCAAAAGTTGGATTCTTCAAAAGTGTTCCACCATAACCACATAATTAAGTCACCACTTACCATCACATCAATCATTCTTAAACAATTTATGATTCCTATGGTGCAAGCCTTTAACACGTTTCTAAATACCATTTGCACATTCAAAGGCATTTATTTGTAGATTTTTCCATCTTTTTTAGAACAAATAGAAATGCTTCCTTTGCTACTTGTGGGCAAGCCAATCTTTAAACTATACTTTCACGGATTTGAAGTATTGAAGATTAGCCAATGAAGATTGAGTATTTTGGATCCAACTCATGACCACTCCATTTTCATTAGTGAAACCCACAACAAAAACCTTAACAAATTAGGTTAATTTATAACTCAATTTCTTGGAGAGATTGATCCACGTATAGAGAGATGGGTGATTTGGTAGGTAAGAATAAGACACACCCTATGTTTCAGGTCAACAATTCTAGCCAGTCAGGTTTGTTGGTTATTTTTAGGTTAAGTCTTGGTTTTTTTAACAATTTTACTCATTTTATAAGTGGCGTTTGTGATTGTGTTTAAAAGAGAATGGATAAAAATGTAAAAAAAACAAGACTTTGCCTAAAAATGGTGAGCAAACCTAGCTGGCTAAAATCACTCGTTGCAGGTTATTATGGATCAAGTGAAGTGGTTGATGATGATCTAAATTAGTCATGCTTTCATAATTAATCCACTGTTTTAGGTCAAGTAAAGATCAGTTTTACATGTGTAGAGAAAGGGTGATTAGAACAAATTAAGAGGGTAAATTATTGGACTTGTGGACATGTAACTTCTTTAAAAGCAAGTTGTTGTACCAAACATTTACAAGGGAGTAATTAGCTAGCTCTGACTTTAAATTCTCAACTTCCACTTTGTTTAGTTTCAACAAAAAAAATTAAATTTCAAGAGAGATATAGTATAAGAAAAAGAGAGAGGAGAACATTTGAAGTTGAAACATGATATACCTTTTTCAGCCTTCTGGCTAAGATCAAGTATAGTATTTATTCTTATCAGTTTAATATTTGATATTAAATTTATTTTTGTATGATGCTTCTTGTAAGTTTTCCATCCGATCGAGAATCATCTTCTCCCCAATACATAATTATTTGTTCATTTTTTATAATCAGAACATTAATCAAGTTTAGAGTAAGGGACATATTGGGTCAGGTAGATTATTCTATAAAACAAGCAGACTTCTGATCAGAAGATGACCACACATAAAACCAATTTATTTATCTTTTTAATTAGAAGCAAAAGTTTTGAATCGAAAAAGTTGTAAACATCTGAAAGGTGCTTAACTCTTTATTCTAAGTTATGTATTATGATATTATCGCCAAAATTAAGGTCTCGACTCTAAGTTATCACCAACATACCTCAATTACACCACAAATTGAACCATAATGTCAAATCAATGCCATCTCTATTTTGCTGTTCAACATTATAACTTGCTCATCCAATAATACTAAAATCTCTATCAATATTTTAATTAATTTTGGCATTGAATCATCAAAAAGAAAAATTAGCCAATCAACAAAGCTTTCTTAATGTCTCCATTCATGACACTTTTATACCCCATTTGGGCTAAAACAATTGTTTGCCCTACTTATACATACCTGTATTTTGAATCAAAAGTTAGGAAAAAGTCACATAAGATCTAGAAGCAATAGTGACATTTATATCCCGTATCTATAAGAGGATAAGGAGACAAACATCCACATAAGAGGGCCCTTACTGAATTAATAAATTGACTTCACTTCCCAGATTTAGCTTTGTCCTTGACTCTATAATTATAAACCCCATGAAATAACAATGTTTGAATATAGTCCCACTTGTTTCAATGCTCTATGTAATTTTTTCTTGCTTAAGTTGGAAATTAGTGATACGTTTGCGCCATGTGTTTCCACTAGTCGCGATAGTAAAGGAATCTATGCTAGGCGCCTAGGGCGTCTTTCACAAAATAGAACGGAATGTATTTTATAATTGCTAATGGGCATTGTCATGTCAAAATAATTAGATAGCACGAAAAATGAATCTCGTTAAGTTAAGTATATCGATGGTTTTAATTGTGCCAACAACACCATATGACACTAGGTTATTTCTTAATAGATTAAGGATTTGAGGTTTACTAAATCTAGGAAAAAAGTTGAACATTGCTTTTAGAAGACATACTCAAATGGAGGTATTTTTAAACATTATCAATGTTAAAATATTGATAAAAGAAGATTAACTAATGGTTTAAGTGCAAATTAGTCAAGTGAACAAACAAAAGACTCTTCATGCTTTTGGGAAGTGAGGGTTTGGGATGGACCTTCAAAGTTCAAACCCTAAGTAATGGGAATTTTACTTTTACTTTTTTTTAAATTGTGAAAGGTGTCCATTCCAACCAATGGGATGAACTCATGTGTGCAAATAATGGGAAGTGGCAGACAACAATCATGGTGTCCCACGTGCTTATTATGTTATATCAATTATGGCCATCTCCAGGGACCAATCAAACTATAGGGTTTGAAAGTAAGAAATCACAAGAAAGAAAAAGGCATTTTACATTATATGGACATGTTTTGTTAGATGGAATCCACTTCTATACAACTTCGAGATTGAATAAAGAAAAGAAAAAAAAAGTGTAGACAATATTGCAATTTTCATTTATGAGAGAATCAGGCCTCTCAAAAACAATTTCATTGGTTGAATGAAAGGGAGAACTCTATTAATGTACAAGAATAAAAAGGAGTGGACAAGAAAAGATAGAAATAAATAAAAATAAATAAAAAAAAGTGTGTGGGATATTAGTCTTGTAACCATGGGATCACATTAATAGAATCTAAAAAATCTAAAAAAAGTGTGTGGGAGAACTCTATTTTCATGAAAGTGATTCTTATACTTATAAAATCTAAAAAATCGGGTAGCATCCTGATTGCAAAACCTAATTCCCTAATCTCACTCCTTAAAATAGAATAAATAAAATCTTTGAGAACTTGAAAATCCCCTTGTGATGGGTTGCGTTTCATGAAATATGGTCACATACAAAACAAAACAAACATACCCTGAGATCTGCCTTGTATACAGTCCCTGAATAATAATCAACAAATTCATGTAAGGATTCCTATTGAATCAAGTACATCCATTTTTTTAACTAGGGGCAGGCACGTGACATGATGGGACAGGATGAATATTGTTCCTGTCTCATCCCATTCATTCAAGATTGGGAAGGGATAGACCTCATCCCACTAAAAAAAAAGCAATTTGTAGTGTCCCGACTTCGTCCCATCCCAAACATATTTGCGACAAAACGGGAGATGGAATAATTCCCTTCATAGATCCGTCTTGCATATTTTCGCAAGAGTTGAAATATTATTTATACAATATACAATTAGGAGCAATGTTCTCCAACTACATAACTCATAATGCAAAACTAACTCAAACCATCATTTGTCTTTTTATACAAAAATAATTGTCATATAACCAATCTAAAATGTGAAAAAAGTATAAATTTTCATAGATTCTATTTAGCCTAAAATATCCAAATTAAAGTTTCTACCTAAACAAAAAGTACCAAATCAAGCAAATAAATTATCAAACGGTAGATATTTTGATTTAATTTCACCACATCCTAAACTATCATTTAGAAGAGTAGTTTGATAAAAATTAATAATAATAAATATTAAATAAATAAAATTGGGATGAGATAGAATGGGCGGGATAGAAAATCTCCATCCCACTATAAATCAGGACAGGATTGGGATGAATTCGATCAATCCCAAAAATTTCGGGACGAGATGGGATGGGAGTAGTTTTAACTCATAATTTAGCTATTCTAAAATTGATTTTGAATAATATTACTCATAAGTTTTGACCCGATCAAATTGCTTGCACCCAGTCCTGCTACAAATAAGAACAGTCATTGCTTCCATAGACGTTTGCAAAATAGAAGGAAGAAAAAAAGATGTGACAGAAACTCATGAAACGCTGAACCTAAATAGCAGAATAAAAATTCCATTACCCTAAAAAACCCATGCAAAAATAATATATGCAACAATTTTTTGTTGGGAGAACTAAAATCTTTTTCGTAAACCAGTGATCCAGGAGCACAGAAAAATCCATTCAGTTTCACATAACAGTAATGAAAATAGGCAAAATGAAAACCAGCATAAAACCGCCGAAACAGGCAAGTTCCATGGCAAATACCTGTTCCAATTTCCTATGAATACACTATGCTATGGCCTTTGGGACAATAAGCCATCTGAGTATTCATTTACTAAACACAGGATATTGCATTGAAACACTATTTACATACTGGCCTAATTGTTTCTGTAGAAGTACAGAGTTACCTCACAAGGTAAAGAAGAAATCAAACTACATCTTGGCATTAAAGGGAAAAAAAAGCAGCAAATGACAAATCCAAGAACAAAGCAATTTCATTAAAGAAGGCTACAGGAAAATAACGTCACTAGTTTGGCGTTGTTCCCTGAGTTAGCACTGGTTGTATCAGCAGAAGATTCAAGATGGAGAAACACTTTGAGAGGGTTTCTTGGACTTATTAGATGGAGGAATCTTATGCTGGGGTTTCTTGGAGTTGTTCTTAGGGCGAACCTTAACAATGGTTTTCTCCAAATCCTGAACAACGGAAAACACGCAAGTATTAAGTCAAAACACTTGAACAAAAATATGATATGGGTATGCATTTGGCCAATGTGAATGGCATTTAGCATGCAACAACCTTTTTTCCTCGATTGATTAAAAAATCAACTACATCCCAACAAGAAGAAAAAAAAAAGGAAGCAAAAAAATAGTGGGCTGATATAGTCCATGCAGCTAATAGCCCAATACAACCCACCTGAGGAACCATACAAAACCAACCCGAAGTGAGACCCCACCAGCAGTCCCTGTCTGACTACAAATGCCTCAAATAGAACCACAAATAGGCAAATGTCATTGTCCACTATATACACATAACTCGATATCAAGTACAAAATTATTTGTGCTCAGGCCCTACTGCCCAACATCATATTGAGCATAACCAGGCTAAATGGGCATCTCTTTAGGAATCTTATCCAATGAGTAAAGTACAAGGGCCGGAACATTCCAGCTTTAGATCCCAAATGAGAATTCTGCCTCATGCGAGATTTTAGTTTTCAACCAGGCACTGAGACACATCAATTATAACCTCACTGACTGCACCATTGACTCAGGCGCAAAGATGAATCAGAATCTAGTTATGCAAGTTCAAAAGCCTATGCACATCCTTTTGCTCAGCCTTTCTAGTGGTATGAACAAACACGTTGTCATCTTCAATTAAAGCCACTATGAAACGAAATACTAATTTCAGTACTATCTTCGTTATTTAGTAATTTAGGGGCTTATACACACAGGGAAAATATTTTTAAAAAGGGGGGCACCCAAAGAAAAGGAAAAAAGAAAGAAAGAAAAAGATTCACTTTCTTTTTTGCAACATAGATTCACTTTGTTATTCTATGGGCACAAATATACAAAGAGAAGCCTGAAAGAAGAACAAAGGGATGCAGGGGGAGTATAGGTGTGTCAGGACTTGTTGCGTTGATCCACTGGTCTAAGAAATCAACCGGCTATGTCCTGACAGCGTGCAAAGAGAAATTCTTTTTCACTTCTTAATCTTAAAAAATATTATTCTAAAAATAAATGTAGTAATTTAACCGAGTATATCGTAAAGTCTTCATGCAGATCTTTCAAACAATAACAAAACTGAATACTAAATTTCACAAAGCAAAAGTATTAATGCAAGTACCAGGCCAAAGGTGGGTGTAGAAATTCTTCATGCAACCTTTCAGCCTCTAGCAGTTTTCAATCATTCAATAAGGTTCTTATTTGGTTTAAACCCCATAATACTGTAAGTTCCCTCCTATTTTGGCATGAAGGTTTAAGAAGTTTGAAGACAAGTAAAAAGAATGCAAGTACAGTGCAAGCGCAAAGCTATAGGGTGTATCAAATTCTTCATGCAATTTTCAACCTCTCTACAAGCTAGTTAGAACAATCCTTCTTATGGCTCTTATTGGATTAAGCTCCCTAATAGTACAAGTTCCATCCCTTTTGGGGATTAACCTCCCTAACCCTAATACTACAAGTTCACATCTTCCTATAATGTTTTGGAAAAACCACACTACACATTTATGGATTTCACATTCAGCATCAACATTAACTTCTTCCAATAGTGATTTTGGAAAGGTCATGGATTCTTCTCTGAAAATACGCCCACAGATGCTACTTGGGTCTGGCCCTTTGCTTCATCAACAACTCATCTGTTCTGAGATGCTTCACCTCCACTCTCAAGGTAACTCTAGCCTCGTGTCACCTTTTTATTTCCCCTATGAAGCCTTTTTTTTATCCAATTGTAAGAAGTTCAATTGTCAGCTTTCCGGAGTTAGAATTAAAACCTGAAAAACTTGCCATTGCAAATGAGCCCCAACATTCCTTCATCAGCTTTGGTAACTACCTCCAAATGAATGAGAGTATACACTGCTTTATAGTTTTTGAATGACAATTTTTTGGCAAGTTGTGACGGGGGACTAAACAAAAAAAATCTATATGACAGGTGGTATACACTGATCTTGGATTCTTGGATTCTTGGATCCAAGATGGTCTCTTCTAAATTTTGAATCTGAGAATATATCCACATATTGCATGTCCGAATAATGGGGGTAACCATAGTTATCAAAACGTATATCGGAAACCTAAATTTAAGATATACGTATTGTAACATATCATGTATAATGCAAAAATACCAGTTTAAACATATAAAAGACATAAATAAGACTTATTTAAGCAAGGGGATTCCCAAAAAAATTTCATTGATATATGACTTGTGTAACACATTAGTGAGCTAGTGACTATCATCCATCTATTTATGCACGTCACTTGTACAAAGACGGTACATCCTACATCTATATCGATATATTGTAAGAGATATATGTACTACATTGATGAGGCTTAGATACGATACATATTGGGTATCACACCATAACATCGTGACATTGATAACTATGGGGGTAACATTTAAGTAAATTTTGTGAAGCAACTTTCCAATCTAAGAAAATATACTTTGAACTCTAATCCAAGAGATCCACTTTAAAATTTTATTTATTTATTTAAACGATAAAGCAAATTCATCACTCAAAAACAAAAACAAAAACAAAATCAAAAACAAAAACAAAAACAAAAAAAACCACATAAAGGTAGAGCTTCAATGATTTCACATAATCAAAAGATGGTCAATTCTTTTCTATCAGCCTATCTCAAATCCCCAATGATCCATTCCAATCTTATATCCTAAATATGAGTAGATTAGAAATCTAAAAGAAGAGTAAGTTGTATATACACACTCAAATGGTGTGTTGGACTTTAATTTAGTATCAATTTTCTTGTCTCGGATTTGAAATGGTCCACTCCAATCTTGAATCCACAATTGTAGGTTGTCTATAATCTACATAAGCCCTTGTATTTGCAGAAACTTTTGTGGATTCCATATTCCATACTCCGAATTGAGATGTTCTTTGATATACTTGGTTTGGGATATAGGTCACCGAAAAATTCAAACGGTATATCCACCTCCCCTCTCAATTTGGCCACAAGCTCTGATAGAGATTATAGACAAAAAAAATTTTAAAAAATAAAAAAAAAACCCACAAACAAATAGGAGACCCCTATAATTTTTCTATTTTCTAGATAGTAAGTTTCATCTAGAGAATTTGAAGGCTCCAACATAAATGAAAAAAAGGGGATGGCATCCCAAGATCCCGATCAAGTATGTGATGGACATTCTTAACTTTTTTGTGAGGAACGGGAAGAAGATGAACAAACCATTAAGCAATTGTTTTTTCAATGCCACATATGGTTTAAAAAATGTTGGTTACGATCTGAGGCTCGTCTTAGTACAAGGCCTATGGTTACACCTCATAGGTGTTTCAACAATTGATTAAATCTGTATCAATTGATCTAAATGATTGTTATACAATTATATACCGATTGAATGAGCTTACGCCTCATGCCTCAGTTCCCAATTAAGATTTACTAAATCCTGGCCACTTGAGAAGCATATTTCCATGCTCCAAATATTTTTTTCTTCCTGGAAGAAAAATGGCCGCTCCCTTAAAGGAACTTGGCGATGGGACAAAATGTTGTTTATCTCTCTTGGGTTTTGCGAAAAGAAAAAATACAACATTGGAGACAAGTCTAAGGTGACTATTTGTAACAATATCGAAGTAGTATTGTGACACGGGATAGTCTTTCAAGGTTAGTTCTTCATATATATTTTTTAGTGTGCAAAACTCTTTAAATTGTTTTTTTTTCTTCAGAAAAACGTAGTATTATATTCATATAAGAAAAAGGGTAGAAGTCAATGGGAAAAGAACACTGAATACTACCATCAAAAGTTAGATAAGGTATCTTGCATTAAAACCAAAAGAAAATTGTTGGGCAGTTTAAGGCACATTTAGCTGTCAGCCACTCTCATTTAGTAGACCAATTAACTGAATAGCAAAATAAATTGCCTAGATTAAAACATCTATATGACAAAGAAGACAGAGAAACTAACAATTACGATTAAAACATGGACTTTTTTAGGGGTGAAGCGGTTTTGGATCACCATCAAATCGACATGTACGGTTCATATTAAAAGTTTGACACTTACTAGTGTCTATTAACTACAAGAACCCCAGCTAACACAACCACACAATCAGAGAAAAATATTTTCCCTAAACCTATCCCAATTACAGCCCCATAACCACAAAGTAAATTGCAAATCACTTTATATCTTTTTTTTCCTGCCTAGCGTCGACCTCAGTTGCCTAGGCCATATATTTTTAATGACTTTTTGTTGCTTGCTTGATAAAAATAAATAAATAACTAAATAAAATTGTTCAATCAAAAGCAATAGATATAAGATTAAAAAAAAAAAAAAAAAAAAAAAGGGACCATACAAGCTTGTGACTGAGAAGGTTACAAGATAAGAAACTGTAGCTAGAAAGTTGTTAAAACCTGAATAATTTATCCCAATCTAATCTACACATGGAAGTCTATACCAGTAGCCACCCACCAAATGGTTTCGTTCCAAACTAAAGTGTGACTCTCTTTAGATAGAATGGGATGATTTTCTTAATTCCTCTAAAGATCATGCTACTTTAGTCTTTCCTAATAAGCCTAATAGTGGTTAGTAGGACTACTCCCAAGCCAAGCTCCTCTAGTTGAAACTCCCATCTTTCTGCCAATGGGTGCCAATGGGTGATTGAATATTAGCTTAATTGCAAAGGGAATTTCAAACTGGTTTGGTGAAGTGGCACGAGAAGAACATGTGCTATATTGACTTTTTGACTCTTGCTCAGACACACAAGTTGCATCAGTTGATGTTAATCTCTCTCTTCAAAAAATTATCTACTATAACGATTTTCTCATGTCCACTTGTAGTTAGGAAGTTAAGACTATAGGGGGAACCTCTTTCATCCACAAAATCTTATTGCCAAATGGAGATGGTATGTATGCCTAAGTAGTCATAGCAAGATCAACACTGGAAAGCTTAATATAATAATTACCAAATTTTTCATTCCAACTCCACTCATCCTACTCATTAGTAAGCCAAATGCTTTGAAGCCTTTCAATTGGTTAGACTAATTGATGAATTTCATTTCTTTATTACCTTTCTAAGAGCTAGATCCCATTTTGGTGAATTATTGGTTTCTCCATGAGACCGAGTTGTTTGTGTAGAGAAATGTATATTATTTGGAATTGTTCTTTAAGAGGCTTGTTCCCATGCCATGTGTCCTCCCAGAAGCTGACTCTAGTGCCATTTCCAACTCTAGTTATTGCTCTCCACCATGCACGCTCATAAGGAGTTTTGTTCTTGGTACACCACTCCCTTGGTGGATAACCATTCTTCACAAAGCTCCCAGGTCATTCCAAACCTCCAAATCCATTTAGATGGGAGGGATTGACAAGTCTTCTAGTTCTCAATACACCAATATCTTTGGCTTACAAACTTCTTTCCGGATCTCAATAGAATCTAGCTCAACAGCTGAGCTTGTTGTTTGTCAATGAGGGTGTTTAATTTCCCAAAGCCACCCCTGTTCCAAGTTTTGAGAGCTCCTTTAAGTTGCTTAACTTGAGACCAGAGCACGACACCAGCCTTACCATGACAATGAGTTAGTTTCCAAGCATCATCAACCACAACTCAATTTGAAATGAGAAGGCTTGGAAGAAACAATACCCAAATTTAGTAATACAACATAATGATCAGAACCCACTCGTTCAAGTAAATTCTATTGCATTCTCCAAATTTGTCCACCCAATACATTGTAGCCAAAAATCTATCCAACTGACAAGAAGTGAGAGCATCTTTGTTGTTAGACCAAGTATAGCACCTCCCTTTAAGAACAAAATCCACCAAAGAGAACGCACTGCAAAAGCTATTGAAATTTCTGACATGAGCAGCTCTACAGGAAGATCTGTTATTCTCACGAGGAGATTTAATCACATTAAAATTACATCCGAGCAACAACTGTTCACCACAAAGACCCCGAACGCTTTGCAATTCTTCCTAAAACTGATGATAATAATCATAGTCAACTATGCCGTATGCATTTGTTAGTAAATTATTCGACAAGTAAACCTCCCACAGACCCCAATGAAGGAATGAATTCCCAACTAAAATTATCTCTGCCCCAAATAAACTCGACGAAATGTAATCAATATAAAAAAAAAAAAAAAAAAATCTTAAATTAAGTAGATGCATGTTTGATTTTTCCAGCTAACCTTCTGATGTGAATCAGTTTTTCAAAGGATGCAAGGAGCCCAAGCCTATAGCATTCCCTGAACGAATCTTAAGTGTCACCAAGTACCTCTGGCATTGGCTAGTAGGACTCTCCTGCAAAGCCCAGCTCCCGAATGGAAACTCCATCTTTCTGCCAACAAGAAACCCAACGCAAGAAAGACTGAGCAATGGTGATTGAGTATTAGCCTGATTGCATACGAAATTTCAAACTTGTTTGGTAAAGTGGGAGGAAAGAACATGTTCTCTATTGACTCTTGACTCTTTCTCAAACTCACACAGGTTGCATCAGGTGATGATGTTAAGACCTCTCTACAGAAGATTGTCAACTATAAGGATTTTCCCATGTGCAATTGCCCAAATCAGGAAGTTAACTCTAGGAGGAACCTCTTTCATTTAGAATGGAAAAGGTAAGTATGCCTGAGTTGCCGCACCCAGGTCAACACTGGAAACTTTAAGATGAGAGTTTTGCACCATAAAAATTGTTCATTCCAACTCAACTCATCCTACTCACAAGTGAGCCAAATGCCTTGATTCAATTAGCTGGACTAATTGATGAATTTTTCAGTTTCATTGATACCCTTCCATGAGCTACCAATTTGGTAAGTTGTTGGCATCTCCATCATACATTTGAGAAACAAAGGTTGTTAGCTTAGAGTGATGTTGTATATTGTTTGGAATTTTTCTTTAAGATGCTAAGTTATTAATGCGGCGAAAAATCACCGATTAATCGCAATTCGGGGTTTGACCGAACCGAATTGGGTGAAATTGGTTGGGTTTAGCAAATACCGATTTGAAAAATCAGAGAGTCACTAATTAATCGGCCGAGCCGACTCGCCAATTTATCACTATGTAAAATAAAAATAAAAAATCTCAAGTCAAGAAATATCTTCGATTCATGGGTTAGTGGGATAGGTAGGTTGGTTCTTCTTGTTAAGTCTGACATCTATTTTGCTTCTGAATGTTTGTCTTGGTAGCTTGGTTGTTAAAACAATCAACAATTTTCTTTTAGTTTCTTTTTAAGTAGCTTGAGAGATAATTAATAAAATTATATAATTACAAATTTACACCATTTTGATTAATTATTTATTTTTGTAATCTATAATCCCGCTTAACCGTAATTCGGTCCTGGACTGCACTGCGACCGCTTTCCGATTTAACTGCATAGAGGTTACACCAAGTGTCCTCCCAAAAGCTGACTGTAGCACATTTCCAACTCTTGGTGCCATCTCCAACTCTGAAAGAGAAGACCTTCTCAAACTGAGGTTCTACTTTCATTATTGCCTTCCACCATGCACATCCATAAGTTGTGTTGTTGTATAACCATTGTCGATGAAGCTCCCAACTCATTCCAAACCTCCAAAGCCATTTAGAAGAGAGAGATTGATTAAAGTGTTGAGTCTTCTTTGGCTTAAAAAGTTCTCTGTAATTCACAAGATGATAATTCTTTGCTACCTCATCAATTTCCCAAAGGAAATTCCTACATATTTTTTTAATGTCCTTAGAATGGAGGTGGCCACAGTAAAAGTTGACCTCATGAATACCGGGATGCTGGCAAGGGTGTTTTTAAGTAGGGTAACCAGTTTTGGATATATATAGACTTCCAAACTGCAAGTCTGCTCTTGATCATGTGAATGGTTGGTTCCCGACCTTCCTACTTTGGTATCTGACCCCCAAGTTTTTTTATCCATGACAGTTTACTATGATTGAATATGACTTCTCCACTTTGATCTTTAATCTGAATTTGCCGACACCCAATATTTCAAAATCTGTGCAAGATGACCAAACATTAATTTGGGATCCAATGCAAGAATGGTTTGTCTATATAAACTTTCTTTTTGGATCTGAGATGTTCTATTGATAAGGGATTCAGGATTATTCACTCTAATCTATGATATAGAATGTTAAATAATCCCATATGTTTAGGGTTATCTTCCAATGGGTTCTGAAGCAGTTTTTAATTTGAAATGGAAGCAATTTGAAATAGTTTACTTAATGTCGAAGTTTGTTATATGTGATATTGGGGAGTAAGCTTTCGGAGGTTCTCTAAAATTACCTCTGAAGCAACTTCAACTTCATCTAAGATGATCTACTTTAATATATCCGAGATCATCCGTATTTGTCAATATGGTTTGTGTGAAGATCTTAACTTTTAGTTTCACAAACAATTTTGTATGACTTCATAAATACTCGAACATCAACTTCCCGTGGTGACAAAAACCCAAGTATGTGTAGCATAGTATCAAAACATTTATCATATCATATGCCATAGACTTAAATTTCACATACACATATCATAACATATAGTATATCGTAAGATACAACGCAAAAATCAATATATAGATGTAAAAATATATGCTTGTATATTTTAAGCAGATAAAAGACATATTGTCGTATCTATTCATTCACGTCACTTATCAAGGACAGTAGATCCCTGCATCATCTTATATCGGTATATCATATGCACCGAATCGAAGAGGCTAGATACGTGTATCATATTGTATTTATCGTAAGATATTGACGACATGATGAGCAGGTTGAATAGATGGCTTAGTTTCAGGACCACCTTGGTTCTATTTCTTTCCAACATTGAGTCCAATTGTCACATTTAAGTCCTCAGTTGGTTCTATTTCTTTTGCAACATTTGACTCCAACTGTCACATTCAAGTCCTTCGTTGGTTCTATTTCTTTTGCCACGATGAGTCCAATTGTACACAAGTTCTTCGTTATTAATACCAATGCAACCCCAAAGCCAAAACGAATGGTCAAGTTTTCAGATGATTGTATGTGACAGACAAGTTTTGGACCTTTTGGTTTCCCCGGTTAAGGAATAAGGAATAAAAAAACTGGGGTTTCCTACTTAAATGAACAAAGTTCAGTAGAGTTTCATGAACTGCAACTTGAACAATTTCAACAACATTAACCATTTCCAAACAGGCCTAGAACAGTATTGATTTATTAGTCGAAACGTGAAACGAAACCAAATGAAAAAAAATGGATTGAGAAAGGATATGGCTGTATGATTAATTGATTCTCTAGCTTTTTCCATTCTAGCATATTTCTCTAACACACGCTTCAAAATCGTAGCAACTGTGAGGGTCTAAACTAGTGATGGAAATAAGGGCTTAAATCTGTAAAAAATGACTAATTCAACTACCTATTCCTTGTAAAACAAGATTAGAAAACTGACAAACAAACAAGATAACAGAGATATTAACAATAACAACACCAAGCAAATTGGGGAAAGGAAGCCCACCTGATCGGGTCCATTGATAGATGCTTTAGCTGTCCAGAGGCTTTCCAAATTGTAATAAGCTCTTGCCTTCTCATCGAGAGCATGAACAATCACTTTACCTTCAAACACCAAAAAAAAAACCAATAATATTATAAGTTGACAATCGACAAAACAATTACCAATCGAAATACATCTTTCGCACTAACCAGAATCAACTACAATCCACTTTCCTCCTTCATGACCTTGCACACTCGGCAACAGTTTCCGCTCAAATCCCTTTTGCTTCTCCTTCACCTGTTGTCCATACACCAAATAACCAAAAATTGGATTCAACAAAACCACTCAAGCGCACGCATTCGAACACTGTTTCACTTTCCTAGGGTTTCGAAAACGAACCTGCCTTGTAAATTAGGGCTTGGGCGATGTTCCGTACATGCCATTCGGATCGACCAGTAGCAATGACCATGAAATCCGTCCAATCGCAGCGGTGATTGACGGGAATGACCTTGATATCGTCTGCTTGGACGTCGTTGAGTATCTTTTCGACTTCTTGCAAGTCTAGATGAATGGAGCTCTCCGATGAAGAAGAACCATAATTGAGGAAGCGAGGAAACCCTAGTTTCAATGGATGCTGCAACGTTGAGGAGAGGACTCGTGATCTCAGACCTGCCAACATTTTGGCGATGAAGATGGATCAAATGCTCGACTCAAAAGACCTCGTGAGGGACTTAAACCCTATCTTAATTCGTCGAGCTAAAACCCTAACCACATCTCCAATAACTGATTAAAGAGATTAATTGTAGATATTTTCTACATTACCAAATTAGCCCTTAAAAGATGTTAGGGCATGTTTCGTTAGCTGAAGGAATGGGAATGGGAACAGAAATGGTTGACCATTACAAAGGGCATTGTAATGGGAGGCATCTATATCAGGTAAAGAGGCATATATGTTAGGCAAGGAGGGCATTGTAACGGAAGGCATTATGTTAGGTAAGGAAGACAAATCAGATAAGGGGAGGGTTGACCATTACAATGGGCCTTGTAATGGGAATTTATAGGGTGTTGAGAAATAATGTCTATTATAATGAAATTTGTAACGGTCATTCCTATTACACCATTTTTGTGCCAAACCATACACATGAATGGCTTAAATCACAATGGTCAAACTCATTCCATTGAGCAATCAAATATGTCATTTATTGTAGCATGTGTGTTGGATTGTAATGTTCACATCTCTATACTCAGCGTGTAGACGATCTATACTATTTGCTAAAGGCGGTACATATTTGGCACCATAACTTACACTCACCCATACCACCCATCTCATTTTTACTTTCCCACACCATTGTTCTCTTCCACGCCACCTATAAAAAGAAAACCTATATATTTTTCCCCTCCCAAATTCAAAACGTTGGAAAGTTCCATCTCCCCTCCCAACTTCATCTCTTCTCACCACCACCTTTTTCTTTTCTAATATTCTTTTTTGTCTACATCTTATTCTTTTTCCCTCCCCATCTAGGGGTACCTCTAAAGCACCCCTCGAAGTCAAAAAAGCACTCGATTTTGTCCTCGCCCCTTTCCCTTTGCTTATTTTCCTTCCCCTCACAGCACTCTGTTTTTTTATCCCTCCATGACCGAGAGTTCTCCATTCGCAAATACTTCTACAATGGTCACATTTGTTTACCTTCGCAGCAGTCCGTGCGAGTGGGTCGCAAAGGGAACGAGGATAAGTATAGGGAAAATGGCAACGACATGTGAGATAAGAAGATAGTGGAAAAATAAGAAAGGGAAACTGAGAGAAAGTAGGATAACTAGGAGAGGGGACGGAGAAGAAGAATAAGATGGAAAAGGGAAGGAAAATAAGAAGATGGATAGGGGTGACAGTAGTTGTCGCTCCATCCCTTCTATCTTTCACCTTCGCCGGTCATCTCTCACTGTCCCTCGCAATCGATCGCCCCTTTCCTCGCTACCCCTTCTAGGTTGTTGTTCTTCTTTTTGTTATTGAAAAGAGAGGATGAGAGAATACGAAAATGAATAGTGGTTTATGGGTGGTGTGGGAGATAAAGTAAAAAAAATAAAAAATAAAATAAAAATTGGTGGGTGGTGTGTGGTGAGTGCAATTTGTGGTGCCCTTGTTAATTTGCTAACGGTACGTTTGTTTTAATGATGTATAAGTGGAGTATCACTTACAAGTGGTTTGTAAGTCACACTTATGAGTTGTTTTAAATATGTTACGAGTTTGTTTGCACCGATTATAAGTCGTTGTAAGTGACATGTGCATTTTTGCAGTCTTACAATAATGTTTGTGTTGTGTCAAATTGATACAGTGAGAAAAATGGTTAACTGGAGGTGAGGCAAGAGGAAAAAGATGGTGATTTTGTCTAAATCAAGCCACTAACTCCCTCAGCGAGACTTGTAATAATCTTGAGGTGTATTTAGCAGAATTTATATGTATTTAATTTTAATTATTGGTTGCTTGTAATCATTTTTTTGTCTTGAGCTGCGTTTATATCTGTAGGTGTGTATTGGTAAATTTTGGGTGCATATGTGTGTTCCTCACACGATGGGCATTTTGGTCATAAAATTAATGATCCTACTAGTCAAAGAATACAAACCTCGATCCAGGGGATAAGTCTAATTAGCCATCTTCGAGGGAGTATCCCTAATTAGACATTAGCTTCAGGGGTTGGTCTAATTGCCCCTTTTTTGGTGTAATGTTAATATCTCTACACTTGAGAGCGTAGACGATTTATGCTATTTACTAGGGGTGTGTTTGTTTGAATGACTTATAAGTGGCATATCACATACAAGTGGTTTGTAAGTCGAACATATCAGTTGCTTAAAAAAAAGTGTTTGTTTGCATCATTTATAAATGGTTATAAGTGACATGCATTTGTTTTGTGCAGGGTCTTATAAAAAGGTAGCTTACAATTGTACCTTCATGTAGCAAATGAAAAAGAAAACGTGTAATCACATATATTACGTAGCAATTGTACCATACTAAAGTAATTTTCTAAGTCATTTTTCTCTAGAAAACGATTTTATAAGCTATCAAGGACACCCATAAATAAATTATATCCTTAAATCCAACATCATCCCAACAATGCTCAAGTTATTCCCTCTTTCGGGATGATGTTAGATTTGTTTGAAAATTTTCGAAGAGAATTGGCCTTTTAAGTAAATTTTAGAAGATAATCTGCTTTCTGAAATTAGAACGGATATGTTATGTGTGGATGCTCTTACAAATGAGTGCACACCTTATAGGGGTGGACACAGAACGAGATGGGACAGGATGGACCTCATCCCTATCCCATATCTTTTGTTTGGGATCGGGACAAGGTAGGCCTCAATCGATCGTGTCCCATCCCAAACGGGTTCGGGATGGGCTAGGATAAACATGTACTAAAAATTGGATTGAAAATTTAACATGCAAGATTGAAAATTTTGGATTTACCAAACACATAACTCAACTCTATTTAAGTTTTCATGGTGATGGACTTGAAGGTTTTGGGTAGGGATAAATCCGTTGCAAATCTATAACACAAACTAAAATAACCTTCTATATATTACCTTTAGACTAGCACATGGAAGTTCTGTGAGAATAAAATAGTAATGCCAACAAATAAAATAGTCATGTCAATAAATAGTTTCATACTAAATATTAAAAAAATCAGTTTGAAACAAGACGAGATGGGCGGGATTGAAAATCTCTATCCGGATCTCGTCCATTTTAGATCAGGATGTGATTAAATCAGGATGAGATTGATCAATCCCAAAAAAACCCAAAAAAATCGGAACTGAATCAAGAGGGGATTGGGATGCCCACTACCTTATATATTACCTTTTCCAGAAGTAGGAATACCTCCTTACCTTTGAACCCACATCCATCATCACTTGCATTTGAACCCACCACTTCATCAATATTTTGTCCTGGATCCATTGAACATGGTTTGGTAGATTTTTCAGTCTATTTTGGGTGTACTTTCTATTAATGTACAGAGAATATTTGTTTCGATTTGCTCAAATTGGATCGCGCAGTTAACCCATGTGATGCCTGCATAAAATCTTGCTCTCACTTGCGAAAGATAAAGCACAGAAAATAGAAAGCAAAATTTGGTACTTCCATAGATTTGTTTGGCCTGGAGCCCTGCAAAGCTAGATTAATATATTTTGTTCCAATAATAGACACAGTTTATGGCTTAACCATTGTTTCACAGCACCAACAAGTCAGTGGCAATGGAGTAACTTCACACTTTTATAGGAAAAAAGAAGGCAAAAAGAAAACTCCCTCCAACACTACAGCGCAGAGGAATAGAGTCAGAAATGTAAATGTAACTTGCTGTGAAGGAAACCAGAGAATCTCTCTCTCTATAACTCAAGGTTAGTTTGCTCTATCATCACCTTATTATTATGGTTCTTGCAACTTGAGTTTTGAAATGCTTTTGTTTATGAGAAATGGTTTGATCAGTTGGTATGAATTTTTGTTTAACTGAGTGAGTTTCTGAAGATGGTATAGAGAGTGTGTTTTTGTTAAAGAATTTGTCTGGGTTTTGAGATTGAACTTTGTAATTCTATGCGAAAGGGTAGTTAGATAGAGTTTGTCGATTTTGGTTTATAGTAGACTGTTGGATATCATTGAGAGTTGTTTTATGTTAATTAGGTGATAGAGAGTTTATGTTCTTTTTCGAAATATTGGTTATGTTTAGAGTTAAGACTGCAAACTTCCTTTTAAGCTTGTTAAGTTTAGGTGTTTTGTATGAAGGCTTTTGCTTTCATTAGAAGCGATTGAATAGTGTGTCATTGGGTTTGAGTACAAGGCACATTAGTTCTGTATGTAACAAACTAATAGATGACATATGTTGGTAGACTACCATGCTGATAAGCAACGGTTTAAGATTTTGAGTTCACGTGGATTAAGGATTTAGCTTGAAGTAAATTTTTTTTTGACAAGTTTGAGAAGCACTTGGGTGGTATCAAGGAATTGGAGTCTGAGTGGAATTAGAGTGGTGAATGGTTGAGTATGCCGCCTTCTTCCTCATTGAGACGGTCTTCAGGAAAGGACCCCATAGGAGGTAATCATAAGAGGGGACGGAGTCTTGAAGGTGGATTATTATCACAAGCGAAGAATGACGACCTTGCTTTGTTCAACAAGGTGGAGAACAGAGCAAAGGACAATTTTTTGCTTTACTCATTGGATAGTTTTGACGAATTGTCTTGTAATTTTCTCTAGCCTTGAAAACCCTGTAGTTATTGTTGTTACTTCCTTATCTGATTTCTCATACTGGTATGTAAATTAGTTAACATGAATATGTGTATGAGTGCTTCCTAATCTCGAATTGTAATTTTGCAGCATCGAGACTACAACGATTGTCAAAGATCAAGTTGGGAATCTCTATTCCTGATCAGGAGAAAAACAATGGTTTGCTTGATGCAGATGATGAGAAAAATGAGTATGACTGGTAGGTCATCTTATAGCTCTTTAGATGCTTTTAAATTTAATTCTCTGAAATAGTTTCTCTGGAATAGTTTTGCAGTTTGTAATTCACCGACTTTTGCATCATTTTTGTCCCACATTCTTTTTTGTCGTTCGTATATATATCATGCGTAATAGCCCATTGTTTAAACACAACTGCTGTACTGTGACATGTTGAACTGCCAATCTGACGGTCATTTTCAAGCAAAATTTGAAGTTGCAAGAAATTTGATTTAAATATTTGTAGGAAATACCTTTTCTCCCCTTTGTGTATGGTGTCTGCGTCATGTAATTTGGTGCCTTAATCTTTCGAGTACTTCTACAAAGGGCAGATGATCCTTAGTGACAAAATTTACACTGCACAAAACAAATGCTTGTTAATTAACTAGCTAAAAATATAATGTGCGACTTATTGTTCTTTTCCTATTTCTTCTTTGGATTCTAACAATAGTTCCTTGAAGGCTATTGACGCCTCCAGACACGCCTCTTTTTCCTTCATTGGAATATGAGACTCCACAAGTTAATCATGCTCACAGGGGAAAACCTCGGGGTCAAACCGTTTCCATCCCAAGATTAGCTTCTGTAAGTCTATTTTGCCGTTTATAAACTGATAGATATTGTTTAGGTACTTACAAAGCATATTCAGCAAACTTCAAATTATCTACTTCATTTGTGACCACTGATATACTCATTACTGTCAGGCCGAGAAGAGTAACAGGACCATCCGAGGGAGTTCAACCCCACAGCGACTAAATCCATCCACTAAATCCAATAGGACTAACAAAGGCAGTACAAGAGAACATCGACGGAGTCCATCCCCTCAATCAAGAAATGGCACATTTCAATCCAGGGGAAGGCAATCTTCAGTTCCCCATTCTAGTCCACGTCTTCATTCAAGGTCAACTACACCTTCAAGGAGAATGTCTACTCTTCCAAGTAAATCATCAGCACCTGGTTCGAGGTTTTCTACTCCCACATCCCAAAGAACGAGTATCGTGTCAAGTGGCATGGCATCATTTGGAAAGAGAGGGACCTCCCTTGTCAATAAAAGTATTAGGAACTCTGGTTCTTCTAAAGTACAGCAAGACTGGGATAGTGTCCCAGGTTTCCCAATGGATGTACCTCCAAATCTTCGTACTTCTCTATCTAGTCGTCCAGTATCACGTGGCCGAGGCTCATCACCAGCCTCTAGAAATGGGACCAGTTCATCAACGCTTGAAAAGCAATCAATGTCATCAACTGCTTCAAGAAGTCCCAGATCTTTGCATAGTTTTGGTAGAGATCAATGTAACCACCAGAATAAGGAATCTGTTGTGTCATCTAGTGACAATCATATTGAATCTCCGTTATCCACAATTATAAGTATTTTAGACCACATGGAAGCAAGGAAAGCTGGATTAGTTCCCAAAAGAGGACCCTCGGTGTTTCCTATGAAGTCATCATTGACAACTCTTGATCCAACAAGATCCGCAGACCCTGCTCTTAAGCAAACGGTATGTGTCTAACTTTCTCAGATCAATTCATTTATGCGGCACAAGGGCCTCCCATGTTTGCCCATATAATGACTGAATAGATATCAAGCCATCCATGGCCTAACACGGCGCCCATGTGTTTAAGTTGGGTGACAATGAAAGACTCACTTCTAATCTATAAACGTTTCACTGGCGATGACTATATGTGAATTAGCTGCAAGTCTGCAAAAAACCATAAGAAATATGGTGTAATTTGTCAACTGGGTCTAGGAACTAAATTTTGAGAATTTGTAGTTTAAGAAGTTTCCAGTGTGGTTGGGTTGGTGTTAGTGTGAATATTATGTTTTAAGAAATTCCATTTCAGATCATGGTGCACTTTTTTTATTGGATTGAAATGAAATCTTAATCACTAGTATCAAGCTTAGTTTTTTATTCTTCACTTGATTTTGTAATATTAGCCTATTAGGCATTAGGGTAAAGGAAGGAAGGAGATATATGCCTTAAATAAGTTGAATTTGAACAAATGATATATGCAATTTAAATATGTTGGTTGCGGGAAAGCTGAATCAAATATGTATATCAGTATGCACTGGTTGCTCGAAGGGTCAACTTAACGGTTAAGAAGCTGCCAACGAGTGCTAGCTCAGCTGGCAGACTTGTGGCGAGTGGTATCACAATTCACAAGTCCAGGGTTCAAACCCTGCCGAAGCTGGATCCAATAAAAATCCTGCTTACCCTTAAAAAAAAAACAGTTAAGAAGCTGGTTGAAAAATGTATGTTTTTTATCGTTTCAATTCTGTGTATCTGATTAAGTATCAAATGCAATCCTGATTTGGTTTGACACAGTATAGAATATTAACACGACAATTTTCCTTAATATGTTTTATTTTGACCAAATATAAAATCTCCCACTCCTTCAAGTGCAGGCACGTATTACATATATGTTATATGTACATATGCTCTTACTGTTATAGTTGAACATAGACTTTGAGATGATTTTCTTGGCATATCTAACGAGGCAGGGTGTTTGTTTATTTGTAGGGACAAAGAAGCCCTCAGAGTATGTTCACTCCATTTCCATCCAGTGTCCCCAATGCTACTGGAAAAGAAAATTCTGGATACAACTTTATGATTTCCAATAACTCTTTGGCAACAAGTAGTTGTATTATAAGTTCTGAACAAGGTCAAAGTTTTGTCGTCGATATTAATGGTACCACTAACCATGATCTGGATGATCATATGGTAATTGAGAGGGGGCTGACAGCATATACTGAGGCGCAAGGTGAAGTATTTACCTTAAATGAGGCATATGAGAGAAATAATGAACAGCATGAAAACCCGGATGAAAACTCAAGTGTTGCGCATCACGAGTTTGATACACACAGTACAGATGAAATTGACGCAGGTCTTACTAGAAATTTCGACCTTAAATGTGTGGCGCCAGAGATAGTCACAACTGTTACTGAACCTGCATATGTTGCTAACAGCATTCTGGGAGTTGATTATTATGAATCCACACCAACTTGTTCTAAATGTAGTAAGAAATTATGCACCACCCGGTTGATGGAAAGGAATGGTTATGTTTATCTAGATTGCAGTGAGGGAGACGAATGTGTGACCATGGGTTCTCTAGAGACAACTGTAGTTTGCACTCAGAATTCCACAAGTCACTCTGAACTGACACCTGAAGAACATAGATCTTATTATGATAAGCTGGAACCCCGGATAGACTTGCAAGGAAATGCTAGTGGGAGTGCTTCAATGCTTTGCAGGAGTGAGACTATGGAAGAGCAAGGCAAAAATGGCATGGATGATATTAGTACCGTTAAAATGGTGGAAGAAGAGGAGCAATGGTTTGCGAATCAGAGAATGTTGGGCCAACCAACAGGTTCCACCCAACATGAGTTGGAAATTGGCCATTCAAGTATAATATCTAATGATGCAGAGGCTGCAGGCATTTCTGTCCTACCAAACGTATCAAATAGTAGCAAGTGGCCTGTTGTTCAAGGAAGAACTTCTGTTGTTACCAACATACCTAGTGACGATCCTTCTTATGCAAGAGACAACCTAAGCAGTGCCAGTAGCTCTGCTGGACCCAATAGTATCTCGGCAGCATCTTCTGTTAATTTGAGCTTGCCTTGCAGTCAGTATCAGTTGAGTGGTAAGGAGGTCGATGTTGAAAATTATCAGCATGATTTGAATACAACGCATCATAGTTGCAGATCTTCCTTCCCCGAAACATCAAACCATCCATATGAAGTTCATGTTCTTGCTATCAGCTCAGATGAAGAAAATCTTGGTCCTGTTGGAAATGAGGAAATCAAGTCCTTAGAAGAGAGTGTTGTTGCTGAAGGACATGGTATAACACTGAATTACACAGAGTCAGATGATAGAAGTTCCTCTCATATTGACGCAGATTTTCTCAAGGTAAATGAAATTTGTCACACTGAGAATTGTGGAATACCATGTAACTCTGCCTTGGTATCTAAAAAAACAAGCATCCAGTTA
Organism: Berberis vulgaris; assembly: GCA_963556465.1. Classification (NCBI taxonomy): domain Eukaryota; kingdom Viridiplantae; phylum Streptophyta; class Magnoliopsida; order Ranunculales; family Berberidaceae; genus Berberis; species Berberis vulgaris. The sequence goes on along the minus strand of OY747132.1, from coordinate 6,056,277 downwards.
GACAGAACTTCGATTCAGAAATTGTCAAACAACGGATGCATTTCATTTGATAATGTACTGAACCTTTCAGATGAGGAAAAAAGTTTTTCAGATCTCGAAAGACCGGATATGATTTCCAAGTCCGACTCCACTGAGGAAGACATTGTTGAAGATCTTGTCAATGATCAAACTCCTAGGTCTTTGGCATTGGCATCTGAAGATCTAAGAAATGGTTGTGACAGTTCACCAGGTCCACAAAGGGCTAATTTGGACTGTCCAAATCCAGAAAGCATCGTAAGTGACCAGGACGGTTCTGCTTCTATTACTTCACAGAACAAGACCTCAGTTTCTCCTTCCAAATCTCACATCTCAGGTCATACCCATCGCATCCTTGGTAGGTTTCTCCTTTTGATTACGAATCTATTATTTTTTACTGTTTTATGTTCTTATATAAATATTCTATTGGACAACAAATCACTTTTAATTAAAATTTAATTATTTTTCAGTCATCGCACTTTCATATTTTTTACTCTGGATGCAAAACTGGAGTTCAATTTTGTTTTGGACTTCCGTTTTGACTTACATTTGGATATTGGAAATCAATTTTTACCATGAGTTTCATATGGTGCTTTGGCATGAAGATTTATTTAAGTGGCACACAACATGAATAAGAATCTATTTTCCATCTATTTATGGCTTGAGGGATAAGAGTTTCTGTGAGACTCTTATTACTCATCTTTTCAAATGTCTGTAGTTATTGAAGTGTATTTATCTCTAAAACTTGCCTCGAAGGTTGGATAACCATGTATCAGAGTCATGACTAACCATTTGCTTTTGACAGAAGAACCAACTGTGACACTTGAGGTTCCAGGAGGACATATTAGAAGCTTGACACTAGAAGAAATAGCTGATTCAACACTCTTCTGCCGTTCAATCATTCAAAAAATTGCATACCAGGCTACAACAATAGCAGTGGAAAAGGAGAATCACGTTTGTTTAGAAGGTTTGCATCCAATGGTTACTACTGTGGGTAGACCTAGTTCTAGCAGGAAGGATTTTCTTGCCAGGACTAGCAGCAGACATGCTATGAAAATCTTGAAGGCCAAATGTTGTGTAGAGAGAAATGGGATGACCACATCGCCTATGACTGAAACTAGCATTAAACCCAGTGAACCATTGAAACATGATTCAATGGCTCTGAGAAAGGTTAACAAAAAGTGGCTTCCAAAGTTGGGCTCCAAGTGCAACTGCGCAGTGATGTAAAGAGTTCTCATTTTATTTACAGCAAATCTTTATAGCTAAAACTGTCCTCATTTTGTCAGAGGGTGTGAGGGTTTGTAGTTTGATATGTTCTGTGTGACAGTTTGTAGATTGTTTCATTTTCTTATTTTTACCTGATTTTTCGTAGGAAACGTCACAGTGAATCGGTGGCATAAACATCATGTAAAGTTACAGAAGAAATCAAAGATTTGTGAGTTTGATTGCTCAGAGTATTTCTTGTTCTTTTTTTTTTTTGCATTCCTCCTCAGGTACTATTACCTGCAACCTCATCCAAAGTGCCCCCTACTACACACATATGGAGCATCGACATCAGTCGTGGAAATGGATAAACATGGGTAGAATTACATTGGTCCACTTTGAATCGTACTAGGTGTGTAAACTTGGCAAATCTCTGATAGGAAACACCACATTGAAATAGCGGTATAAATAATCATGTAAGGTTTTTCAACAACGAAATCAAAGATTCTTTAGTAAGAATGATTGCTCAAACTCAAAGCATTTAAAGATATAGCATCCACAGTACTACTAAGTGAAAACAATAAACATGCGAATCACCCTCTTAGGCACAAATCATCAATGCTTTCAGACCAGACTCTCTAAATTTTTTTTTTCAATTTTCATATTCATATTTTTATCGTCTCATTGTTAGACACATAAACAAATTAAACTCAACAATCTCTATTGAAAAATTCTAGCGAGCCTGGTCTGGAAGCACTGATTTGTGCCTGGGAGGTTGGTCTGCATGTGATCGGACCACTCTACCCTTCTCTCTATAGATTGGACCAAGCTCTATAGAAGCTCTAAAGTGAACAATTCTATATAACCTGATCTGAAAGCATTGATTTGTGTCTGGGAGGGTGAGTCGCATGTGATCAGACCAATTCTACCCTTCTCCAACTTCTCCAAATCTATGTAAAGTATAATAGAGTGGTTCGATCACATGCAGACTACCCTCCCAGGCACAAATCAGTTTTTGGATCAAGCTGCTCTGTATGTGAATTTCTAAATTTTTTGCCAACATTTGCTACAAATAAAACCTTTTGAAAAATAAAAATAAAAATAACTAGTTAATTACGGTTATGCCACAACATTTGGCGGGAAATCAAGGAAGTTCCCTCTAAATAATGTGGCTTGCTTTGATGCGAGAAGACTCAGTAGTGAGATGGAGAGTGATTCAGATTCAGATGGTTCTCACATCTCTTCAACTCCACCAAGGCAACCAAACCCATAACCACAAAGTAAATTGCAAATCACTTTATATCTTTTTTTTCCTGCCTAGCGTCGACCTCAGTTGCCTAGGCCATATATTTTTAATGACTTTTTTTGCTTGCTTGATAAAAATAAATAAATAACTAAATAAAATTGTTCAATCAAAAGCAATAGATATAAGATTTAAAAAAAAAAAAAAAGGGACCATACAAGCTTGTGACTGAGAAGGTTACAAGATAAGAAACTGTAGCTAGAAAGTTGTTAAAACCTGAATAATTTATCCCAATCTAATCTACACATATGGAAGTCTATACCAGTAGCCACCCACCAAATGGTTTCGTCCCAAACTAAAATGTGACTCTCTTTAGATAGAATGGGATGATTTTCTTAATTCCTCTAAAGATCATGCTACTTTAGTCTTTCCTAATAAGCCTAATAGTGGTTAGTAGGACTACTCCCAAGCCAAGCTCCTCTAGTTGAAACTCCCATCTTTCTGCCAATGGGTGCCAATGGGTGATTGATTATTAGCTTAATTGCAAAGGGAATTTCAAACTGGTTTGGTGAAGTGGCAGGAGAAGAACATGTGCTATATTGACTTTTTGACTCTTGCTCAGACACACAAGTTGCATCAGTTGATGTTAATCTCTCTCTTCAAAAAATTATCTACTATAACGATTTTCTCATGTCCAATTGTAGTTAGGAAGTTAAGACTATAGGGGGAACCTCTTTCATCCACAAAATCTTACTGCCAAATGGAGATGGTATGTATGCCTAAGTAGTCATAGCAAGATCAACACTGAAAAGCTTAATATAATAATTACCAAATTTTTCATTCCAACTCCACTCATCCTACTCATTAGTAAGCCAAATGCTTTGAAGCCTTTCAATTGTAGACGAATTGATGAATTTCATTTCTTTATTACCTTTCTAAGAGCTAGATCCCATTTTGGTGAATTATTGGTTTCTCCATGAGACCCGAGTTGTTTGTGTAGAGAAATGTATATTATTTGGAATTGCTCTTTAAGAGGCTTGTTCCCATGCCATGTGTCCTCCCAGAAGCTGACTCTAGTGCCATTTCCAACTCTAGTTATTGCTCTCCACCATGCACGCTCATAAGGAGTTTTGTTCTTGGTACACCACCCCCTTCGTGGATAACCATTCTTCACAAAGCTCCCAGGTCATTCCAAACCTCCAAATCCATTTAGATGGGAGGGATTGACAAGTCTTCTAGTTCTCAATACACCAATATCTTTGGCTTACAAACTTCTTTCCGGATCTCAATAGAATCTAGCTCAACAGCTGAGCTTGTTGTCTGTCAATGAGGGTGTTTAATTTCCCAAAGCCGCCCCTGTTCCAAGTTTTGAGAGCTCCTTTAAGTTGCTTAACTTGAGACCAGAGCACGACACCAGCCTTACATGACAATGAGTTAGTTTCCAAGCATCATCAACCACAACTCAATTTGAAATGAGAAGGCTTGGAAGAAACAATACCCAAATTTAGTAATACAACATAATGATCAGAACCCACTCGTTCAAGTAAATTCTATTGCATTCTCCAAATTTGTCCACCCAATCCATTGTAGCCAAAAATCTATCCAACTGACAAGAAGTGAGAGCATCTTTGTTGTTAGACCAAGTATAGCACCACCCTTTAAGAACAAAATCCACCAAAGAGAATGCACTGCAAAAGCTATTGATATTTCTGACATGAGCAGCTCTACAGGAAGGTCTGTTATTCTCACGAGGATATTTAATCACATTAAAATTATATCTGAGCAACAACTGTTCACCACAAAGACCCCGAACGCTTTGCAATTCTTCCTAAAACTGATGATAATAATCATAGTCAACTATGCCGTATGCATTTGCTATTGAAATTTCTGACATGAGCAGCTCTACAGGAAGGTCTGTTATTCTCACGAGGAGATTTAATCACATTAAAATTACATCTGATCAACAACTGTTCACCACAAAGACCCCGAACACTTTGCAATTCTTCCTAAAACTGATGATAATAATCATAGTCAACTAGCCGTATGCATTTGTGAGTAAATTATTCGACAAGTAAACCTCCCACATACCCCAACGAAGGAATGAATTCCCAACTAAAATTATCTCTGCCCCAAATAAACTCGACGAAATGTAATCAATATAAAAAAAAATTCTTAAATTAAGTAGATGCATGTTTGATTTTTCCAGCTAACCTTCTGATGTGAATCATTTTTTCAAATGATGCAAGGAGCCCAAGCATATAGCATTCCCTGAAACAATCTTAAGTGTCATCAAGTACCTCTGGCATTGGCTAGTAGGACTCTCCTGCAAAGCCCAGCTCCCTAATGGAAACTCCATCTTTCTGACAACAAGAAACCCAATGCAAGAAAGACTGAGCAATGGTGATTGAGTATTAGCCTGATTGCATACGAAAATTCAAACTTTTTTGGTGAAGTGGGAGGAAAGAACGTGTTCTCTATTGACTCTTGACTCTTTCTCAAACTCACACAGGTTGCATCAGGTGATGATGTTAAGACCTCTCTTCAAAAGATTGTCAACTATAAGGATTTTCCCATGTGCAATTGCCCAAATCAAGTTAACTCTAGGAGGAACCTCTTTCATTTAGAATGGAAAAGGTAAGTATGCCTGAGTTGCCGCACCCAGGTCAACACTGGAAACTTTCAGATGAGAGTTTTGCACCATAAAAATTGTTCATTCCAACTCAACTCATCCTACTCACAAGTGAGTCAAATGCCTTGATTCAATTAGCTGGACTAATTGATGAATTTTTCAGTTTCATTGATACCCTTCCATGAGCTACCAATTTGGCAAGTTGTTGGCATCTCCATCATACATTTGAGAAACAAAGGTTGTTAGCTTAGAGCCTTAGAGCGATGTTGTATATTGTTTGGAATTTTTCTTTAAGATGTTAAGTTATTAATGCGGCGAAAAATCACCGATTAATCGCAATTCGGGGTTTGACCGAACCGAATTGGGTGAAATCGATTGGGTTTAGCAAGCACCGATTTGAAAAATCAGAGAGTCATTAATTAATCGGCCGAGCCGACTCGCCAATTTATCACTATGTAAAAAAAAAATCTGAAGTCGAGAAATATCTTCGATGCAAAGTAATACGATTCATGGGTTAGTGGGATAGGTAGGTTGGTTCTTCTTGTTAAGTCTGACATCTATTTTGCTTCTGAATGTTTGTCTTGGTAGCTTGGTTGTTAAAACACTCAACAATTTTCTTTTAGTTTCTTTTTAAGTAGCTTGAGAGATAATTAATAAAGTTATATAATTACAAATTTACACCATTTTGATTAATTATTTATTTTTGTAATCTATGATTATGATTAAATTTTAAAAATATATACTTTGAAATTTTGACCAATTAAATCTGATTAATCTCGCTTAATCATAATTCGGTCCTGGACTGCACTGCGACCGCTTTTCGATTTACCTGCATAGAGGTCACACCAACTGTCCTCCCAAAAGTTGATTGTAGCACATTTCCAACTCTTAGTGCCATCTCCAACTCTGAAAAAGAAGACCTTCTCAAACTGAGGTTCTACTTTCATTATTGCCTTCCACCATGCACATTCATAAGTTGTGTTGTTGTATAACCATTGTCGATGAAGCTCCCAACTCATTCCAAACCTCCAAAGCCATTTAGAAGAGAGAGATTGATTAAAGTCTTGAGTCTTCTTTGGCTTAAAAAGTTCTCTGCAATTCACAAGATGATAATTCTTTGCTACCTCATCAATTTCCCAAAGGAAATTCCTACATATTTTTTTAATGTCCTTAGAATGGAGGTGGCCACAGTAAAAGTTGACCTCATGAATACTGGGATGCTGGCAAGGGCGTTTTTAATTAGGGTAACCAGTTTTGGATATATATATAAACTTCCAAACTGCAAGTCTGCTCTTGATCATGTGAATGGTTGGTTCCCGACCTTCCTACTTTGGTATCTGACCCCCAAGTTTTTTTTATCCATGACAGTTTACTATGATTGAATATGACTTCTCCACTTTGATCTTTAATCTGAATTTGCCGACACCCAATATTTCAAAATTTGTGCAAGATGACCAAACATTAATTTGGGATCCAATGCAAGAATGGTTTGTCTATATAAACTTTCTTTTTGGATCTGAGATGTTCTATTGATAAGGGATTCAAGATTATTCACTCTAATCTATGATATAGAATGTTAAATAATCCCATATGTTTAGGGTTATCTTCCAATGGGTTCTGAAGCAGTTTTTAATTTGAAATGGAAGCAATTTGAAATAGTTTACTTAATGTCGAAGTTTGTTATATGTGATATTGGGGAGTAAGCTTTTGGAGGTTCTCTAAAATTACCTCTGAAGCAACTTCAACATCATCTAAGATGATCTACTTCAATATATCCGAGATCATCCGTATTTGTCAATATGGTTTGTGTGAAGATCTTAACTTTTAGTTTCACAAACAATTTTGTATGACTTCATAAATACTCGAACATCAACTTCCCATGGTGACAAAAACCCAAGTATGTGTAGCATAGTATCAAAACATTTATCATATCATATGCCGTAGACTTAAATTTCACATACACATATCATAACATATAGTATATCATAAGATACAACGCAAAAATCAATATATAGATGTAAAAATATATGCTTGTATATTTTAAGCATATAAAAGACATATTGGCATATCTATTCATTCACGTCACTTATAAAGGACAGTAGATCCCTGCATCATCTTATATCGATATATCATATGCACCGTATCGAAGAGGCTAGATACGTGTATCATATTATATTTATCGTAATATATTGACGACATGATGAGCAGGTTGAATAGATGGCTTAGTTTCAAGACCACCTTGGTTCTATTTCTTTCCAACAATGAGTCCAATTGTCACATTTAAGTCCTCAGTTGGTTCTATTTCTTTTGCAACATTTGACTCCAACTGTCACATTCAAGTCCTTCGTTGGTTCTATTTCTTTTGCCACAATGAGTCCAACTGTACACAAGTCCTTCGTTATTAATACCAATGCAACCCCAAAGCCAAAATGAATGGTCAAGTTTTCAGATGATTGTATGTGACAGACAAGTTTTGGACCTTTTGGTTTCCCCGGTTAAGGAATAAGGAATAAAAAAACTGGGGTTTCCTACTTAAATGAATAAAGTTTAGTAGAGTTTCATGAACTGCAACTTGAACAATTTCAACAACATTAACCATTTCCAAACAGGCCTAGAACAGTATTGATTTATTAGTCGAAACGTGAAACAAAACCAAATGAAAAAACATGGGATGAGAAAGGATATGGCTGTATGATTAATTGATTCTCTAGCTTTTTCCATTCTAGCATATTTCTCTAAGGATGAGAAAGGATTGGTAGGAGCTTTCACAATGGGCGTTTTATTCAGAGGATGCGGGAGATTATGGTGGTTTTGCAGATGGTTGCTCTGAACAGTAACCATCCATGTTGGACTACGAATGTGTCTACGTCTCGATGAACAGATCCGAACTCAACAGATCATACGTTGGCAGCGATTAGATCTGAAGCAGCGTTTAGATCTGGTTTCTAAAGTAGATCTGCAGCAGCGATTTGAAGCAAATCTGGAACAACGATTTGAAGCAGGGGTGTTTCTTCCTTGTTTGCTGTTGTATTGTAAAGGTTCAAGAACGCTGACGAGCTCTTTCGATTGCTCATTCGATTTGAGATCTTTCGATTGCTCATTGATGTTGAACTGCTGAGGCTGCTATCTTGATTCAGCTCTCAAAAGCTTCAATCTTGGTCGACAAGTGAAGGTCAAGCAGATCTCATTGAAGCAGATCTCGCAAGCAGATCTCAACCTGAAACAGATCTCGCAAGCAGATCTCTCAGAAGGACGAGGGACTGCGAGGGGTCGTGAGGGGCTCTGCGAGGGGCTGCAAGGGGTCGTGAGGGGCTCTGCGAGGGGCTGCAAGGGGCTCTGCGAATCTGAGAGAGGGCTGAATCTCAGCCTCTGATCAGTTTCAGATCTGCGAGAGGAGGGCTTCCATTTCAGATCTGCGAGAGGAGGGGCTCTGCTTCAGCTCTGCCGGATCCACCTCTGGTCGCTTCTGGACTTTCACCACTGAATCAGGCAGCTATTTTGAATCGATTGGATCGAGTTCACTGCTTGGATTGATTGGATCGACTTCACTGCATCGATTGGATCGACTCTTTGGTTGCGAGGATCTGCTCTCTGCTTGGATTTCGACCTGCTCACTGCTTGGACATCGTTCTGCTTGGATTTCGATCTGCTCCTGTTTGGATATCGATCTGCTTGGCTGCTTGGATCAGAGTGTTTGAAGAAGCTCTGTTCTTCGTTTCAAGAAATAGATCACAAAACTCTGTTGATTCATAGCTCTTTCCCATTCCCATTCCTTCAGCTAACCAAACATGCCCTAACATCTTTTAAGGGCTAATTTGGTAATGTAGAAAATATCTACAATTAATCTCTTTATTCAGTTACTGGAGATGTGGTTAGGGTTTTAGCTCGACTAATTAAGATATGGTTCAAGTCCCTGAGGTCTCTTGAGTCGAGCATTTGATCCATCTTCATCGCCAATATGTTGGCAGGTCTGAGATCTCGAGTCTTCTCCTCAACGTTGCAGCAGCCATTGAAACTAGGGTTTCCTCGCTTCCTCAATTCTGGTTATTCTTCATCGGAGAGCTCCATTCATCTAGACTTGCAAGAAGTCGAAAAGATACTCAACGACGTCCAAGCAGACGATATCAAGGTCATTCCCGTCAATCACCGCTGCGATTGGACGGATTTCATGGTCATTGCTACTGGTCGATCCGAATGGCATGTACGGAACATCGCCCAAGCCCTAATTTACAAGGCAGGTTCATTTCCGAAACCCTAGGAAAGTGAAACAGTGTTCGAATGCGTGCGCTTGAGTGGTTTTGTTGAATCCAATTTTTGGTTATTTGGTGTATGGACAACAGGTGAAGGAGAAGCAAAAGGGATTTGAGCGGAAACTGTTGCCGAGTGTGCAAGGTCATGAAGGAGGAAAGTGGATTGTAGTTGATTCTGGTTAGTGCGAAGGATGTATTTCGATTGGTAATTGTTTTGTCGATTGTCAACTTATAATATTATTGGTTTTTTTTTTTGGTGTTTGAAGGTAAAGTGATTGTTCATGCTCTCGATGAGAAGGCAAGAGCTTATTACAATTTGGAAAGCCTCTGGACAGCTAAAGCATCTATCAATGGACCCGATCAGGTGGGCTTCCTTCCCCAATTTGCTTGGTGTTGTTATTGTTAATATCTCTGTTATATTGTTTGTTTGTCAGTTTTCTAATCTTGTTTTACAAGGAATAGGTAGTTGAATTAGTCATTTTTTACAGATTTAAGCTCTTATTTCCATCACTAGTTTAGACCCTCACAGTTGCTGCAATTTTGAAGCGTGTGTTAGAGAAATATGCTAGAATGGAAAAAGCTAGAGAATCAATTAATCATACAGCCATATCCTTTCTCATCCCATGTTTTTTCATTTGGTTTTGTTTCACGTTTCGACTAATAAATCAATACTGTTCTAGGCCTGTTTGGAAATGGTTAATGTTGTTGAAATTGTTCAAGTTGCAGTTCATGAAACTCTACTAAACTTTGTTCATTTAAGTAGGAAACCCCAGTTTTTTTATTCCTTATTCCTTAACCGGGGAAACCAAAAGGTCCAAAACTTGTCTGTCACATACAATCATCTGAAAACTTGACCATTCATTTTGGCTTTGGGGTTGCATTGGTATTAATAACGAAGGACTTGTGTACAGTTGGACTCATTGTGGCAAAAGAAATAGAACCAACGAAGGACTTGAATGTGACAGTTGGAGTCAAATGTTGCAAAAGAAATAGAACCAACTGAGGACTTAAATGTGACAATTGGACTCATTGTTGGAAAGAAATAGAACCAAGGTGGTCTTGAAACTAAGCCATCTATTCAACCTGCTCATCATGTCGTCAATATATTACGATAAATATAATATGATACACGTATCTAGCCTCTTCGATACGGTGCATATGATATATCGATATAAGATGATGCAGGGATCTACTGTCCTTTATAAGTGACGTGAATGAATAGATATGCCAATATGTCTTTTATATGCTTAAAATATACAAGCATATATTTTTACATCTATATATTGATTTTTGCGTTGTATCTTATGATATACTATATGTTATGATATGTGTATGTGAAATTTAAGTCTACGGCATATGATATGATAAATGTTTTGATACTATGCTACACATACTTGGGTTTTTGTCACCATGGGAAGTTGATGTTCGAGTATTTATGAAGTCATACAAAATTGTTTGTGAAACTAAAAGTTAAGATCTTCACACAAACCATATTGACAAATACGGATGATCTCGGATATATTGAAGTAGATCATCTTAGATGATGTTGAAGTTGCTTCAGAGGTAATTTTAGAGAACCTCCAAAAGCTTACTCCCCAATATCACATATAACAAACTTCGACATTAAGTAAACTATTTCAAATTGCTTCCATTTCAAATTAAAAACTGCTTCAGAACCCATTGGAAGATAACCCTAAACATATGGGATTATTTAACATTCTATATCATAGATTAGAGTGAATAATCTTGAATCCCTTATCAATAGAACATCTCAGATCCAAAAAGAAAGTTTATATAGACAAACCATTCTTGTATTGGATCCCAAATTAATGTTTGGTCATCTTGCACAAATTTTGAAATATTGGGTGTCGGCAAATTCAGATTAAAGATCAAAGTGGAGAAGTCATATTCAATCATAGTAAACTGTCATGGATAAAAAAAACTTGGGGGTCAGATACCAAAGTAGGAAGGTCGGGAACCAACCATTCACATGATCAAGAGCAGACTTGCAGTTTGGAAGTTTATATATATATCCAAAACTGGTTACCCTAATTAAAAACACCCTTGCCAGCATCCCAATATTCATGAGGTCAACTTTTACTGTGGCCACCTCCATTCTAAGGACATTAAAAAAATATGTAGGAATTTCCTTTGGGAAATTGTTGAGGTAGCAAAGAATTATCATCTTGTGAATTGCAGAGAACTTTTTAAGCCAAAGAAGACTCAAGACTTTAATCAATCTCTCTCTTCTAAATGGCTTTGGAGGTTTGGAATGAGTTGGGAGCTTCATCGACAATGGTTATACAACAACACAACTTATGGATGTGCATGGTGGAAGGCAATAATGAAAGTAGAACCTCAGTTTGAGAAGGTCTTCTTTTTCAGAGTTGGAGATGGCACTAAGAGTTGGAAATGTACTACAATCAACTTTTGGGAGGACACTTGGTGTGACCTCTATGCAGTTAAATTGGAAAGCGGTCGCAGCACAGTCCAAGACCGAATTACGATTAAGCGAGATTAATCAAATTTAATCGGTCAAAATTTCAAAGTATATATTTTAAAAATTTAATCATAATCATAGATTACAAAAATAAATAATTAATCAAAATGGTGTAAATTTGTAATTATATAATTTTATTAATTATCTCTCAAGCTACTTCAAAAGAAACTAAAAGAATTGTTGATTGTTTTAACAACCAAGCTACCAAGACAAACATTCAGAAGCAAAATAGATGTCAGATTTAATAAGAAGAACCAACCTACCTATCCCACTAACCTATGAATCGTATTACTTTGCATCGAAGATATTTATTGACTTTAGATTTTTTTTTACATAGTGATAAATTGGCGAGTTGGCTCGGCCGATTAATTAGTGACTCTCTGATTTTTCAAATCGGTGCTTGCTAAACCCAATCGATTTCACCCAATTCGGTTCGGTCAAACCCCGAATTGCGATTAATCGGTGATTTTTGCCGCATTAATAACTTAACATCTTAAAGAAAAATTCCAAACAATATACACATCGCTCTAAGCTAACAACCTTTGTTTCTCAAATGTATGATGGAGATGCCAACAACTTGCCAAATTGGTAGCTCATGGAAGGGTATCAATGAAACTGAAAAATTCATCAATTAGTCCAGCTAATTGAATCAAGGCATTTGGCTCACTTGTGAGTAGGATGAGTTGAGTTGGAATGAACAATTTTTATGGTGCAAAACTCTCATCTTAAAGTTTCCAGTGTTGACCTAGGTGCGGCAACTCAGGCATACTTACCTTTTCCATTCTAAATGAAAGAGGTTCCTCCTAGAGTTAACTTCCTGATTTGGGCAATTTCACATGGGAAAATCCTTATAGTTGACAATCTTCTGAAGAGAGGTCTTAACATCATCACCTGATGCAACCTGTGTGAGTTTGAGAAAGAGTCAAGAGTCAATAGAGAACACGTTCTTTCCTCCCACTTCACCAAACAAGTTTGAAATTTCGTATGCAATTAGGCTAATACTCAATCACCATTGCTCAGTCTTTCTTGCATTGGGTTTCTTGTTGTCAGAAAGATGGAGTTTCCATTAGGGAGCTGGGCTTTGCAGGAGAGTCCTACTAGCCAATGCCAGAGGTACTTGGTGACACTTAAGATTGTTTTAGGGAATGCTATAGGCTTGGGCTCGTTGCATCCTTTGAAAAAATGATTCACATCAGAAGGTTAGCTGGAAAAATCAAACATGCATCTACTTAATTTAAGAATTTTTTTATTTTATTAATTTTTTTTTTAATTTTTAATATTGATTACATTTCGTCGAGTTTATTTGGGGCAGAGATAATTTTAGTTGGGAATTCATTCCTTCGTTGGGGTCTGTGGGAGGTTTACTTGTCGAATAATTTACTCACAAATGCATACGGCTTAGTTGACTATGATTATTATCATCAGTTTTAGGAAGAATTGCAAAGTGTTCGTGGTCTTTGTGGTGAACAGTTGTTGATCAGATGTAATTTTAATGTGATTAAATCTCCTCGTGAGAATAACAGACCTTTCTGTAGAGCTGCTAATGTCAGAAATTTCAATAGCAAATGCATACGGCATAGTTGACTACGATTATTATCATCAGTTTTAGGAAGAATTGCAAAGCGTTCGGGGTCTTTGTGGTGAACAGTTGTTGCTCGGATGTAATTTTAATGTGATTAAATCTCCTCGTGAGAATAACAGACCTTCCTGTAGAGCTGCTCATGTCAGAAATTTCAATAGCTTTTGCAGTGCATTCTCTTTGGTGGATTTTGTTCTTAAAGGGAGGTGCTATACTTGGTCTAACAACAAAGATGCTCTCACTTCTTGTCAGTTGATAGATTTTTGGCTACAATGGATTGGGTGGACAAATTTGGAGAATGCAATAGAATTTACTTGAACGAGTGGGTTCTGATCATTATGTTGTATTACTAAATTTGGGTATTGTTTCTTCCAAGCCTTCTCATTTCAAATTGAGTTGTGGTTGATGATACTTGGAAACTAACTCATTGTCATGGTAAGGCTGGTGTCGTGCTCTGGTCTCAAGTTAAGCAACTTAAAGGAGCTCTCAAAACTTGGAACAAGGGCGGCTTTGGGAAATTAAACACCCTCATTGACAGACAACAAGCTCAGCTGTTGAGCTAGATTCTATTGAGATCCGGAAAGAAGTTTGTAAGCCAAAGATATTGGTGTATTGAGAACTAGAAGACTTGTCAATCCCTCCCATCTAAATGGATTTGGAGGTTTGGAATGTCCTGGGAGCTTTGTGAAGAATGGTTATCCACCAAAGGGGTGGTGTACCAAGAACAAAACTCCTTATGAGCGTGCATGGTGGAGAGCAATAACTAGAGTTGGAAATGGCACTAGAGTCAGCTTCTGGGAGGACACATGGCATGGGAACAAGCCTCTTAAAGAGCAATTCCAAATAATATACATTTCTCTACACAAACAACTCGAGTCTCATGGAGAAACCAATAATTCACCAAATGGGATCTAGCTCTTAGAAAGGTAATAAAGAAATGAAATTCATCAATTAGTCTACAATTGAAAGGATTCAAAGCATTTGGCTTACTAATGAGTAGGATGAGTGGAGTTGGAATGAAAAATTTGGTAATTATTATATTAAGCTTTTCAGTGTTGATCTTGCTATGACTACTTAGGCATACATACCATCTCCATTTGGCAATAAGATTTTGTGGATGAAAGAGGTTCCCCCTATAGTCTTAACTTCCTAACTACAATTGGACATGAGAAAATCTTTATAGTAGATAATTTTTTGAAGAGAGAGATTAACATCAACTGATGCAACTTGTGTCTCTGAGCAAGAGTCAAAAAGTCAATATAGCACATGTTCTTCTCGTGCCACTTCACCAAACCAGTTTGAAATTCCCTTTGCAATTAAGCTAATAATCAATCATCCATTGGCACCCATTGGCACCCATTGGTAGAAAGATGGGAGTTTCAACTAGAGGAGCTTGGCTTGGAGTAGTCCTACTAACCACTATTAGGCTTATTAGGAAAGACTAAAGTAGCATGATCTTTAGAGGAATTAAGAAAATCATCCCATTCTATCTAAAGAGAGTCACACTTTAGTTTGGGACGAAACCATTTGGTGGGTGGCTACTGGTATAGACTTCCATATGTGTAGATTAGATTGGGATAAATTATTCAGGTTTTAACAACTTTCTAGCTACAGTTTCTTATCTTGTAACCTTCTCAGTCACAAGCTTGTATGGTCCCTTTTTAAAAAAAAAAAAACTTATATCTATTGCTTTTGATTGAAGAATTTTATTTAGTTATTTATTTATTTTTATCAAGCAAGCAAAAAAAGTCATTAAAAATATATGGCCTAGGCAACTGAGGTCGACGCTAGGCAGGAAAAAAAAGATATAAAGTGATTTGCAATTTACTTTGTGGTTATGGGGCTGTAATTGGGATAGGTTTAGAGAAAATCTTTTTCTCTGATTGTGTGTGTAGTTGTGTTAGCTGGGGTTCTTGTAGTTAATAGACACTAGTAAGTGTCAAACTTCTAATATGAACCGTACATGTCGATTTGATGGTGATCCAAAACCGCTGCACCCCAAAAAAAGTCCATGTTTTAATCGTAATTGTTAGTTTCTCTGTCTTCTTTGTCATATAGATGTTTTAATCTAGGCAGTTTATTTTGCTATTGAGTTAATTGGTCTACTAAATGAGAGTGGCTGACAGCTAAATGTGCCTTAAACTGCCCAAAAATTTTCTTTTGGTTTTAAAGCAAGATACCTTATCTAACTTTTGATGGTAGTATTCAGTGTTCTTTTCCCATTGACTTCTACCCTTTTTCTTATATGAATATAATATTACGTTTTTCTGAAGAAAAAAAAAACAATTTAAAGAGTTTTGCACACTAAATATATATGAAGAACTAACCTTGAAAGACTATCCCGTGTCACAATACTACTTCGATATTGTTACAAATAGTCACCTTAGACTTATCCCCTTTCAAAATGTTGTATTTTTTCTTTTCGCAAAACCCAAGAGAGATAAACAACATTTTGTCCCATCGCCGAGTTCCTTTAAGGGAGCGGCCATTTTTCTTCCAAGAAGAAAAAAATATTTGGAGCATGGAAATATGCTTCTCAAGTGGCCAGGATTTAGTAAATCTTAATTGGGAACCGAGGCATGGGGCGTAAGCTCATTCAATCAGTATATAATTGTATAACAATCATTTAGATCAATTGATACAGATTTAATCAATTGTTGAAACACCTATGAGGTGTAACCATAAGCCTTGTACTAAGACGAGCCTCAGATCGTAACCAACATTTTTTAAACCATAGGTGGCATTGAAAAAACAATTGCTTAATGGTTTGTTCATCTTCTTCCTGTTCCTCTCAAAAAGCAACAAAAAAGTTAAGAAAGTCCATCACATACTTGATCGAGATCTTGGGATGCCATCCCTTTTTTTCATTTATGTTGGAGCCTTCAAATTCTCTAGATGAAAAATCCTATCTAGAAAATAGAAAAATTATAGGGGTCTCCTATTTGTTTTTGGGTTTTTAATTTTTAATTTTTTTTGTCTATAATCTCTATCAGAGTTTGTGGCCAAATTGAGAGGGGATGTGGATATACCGTTTGAATTTTTCGGTGACCTATATCCCAAACCAAGTATATCAAAGAACATCTCAATTCGGAGTATGGAATATGGAATCCACAAAAGTTTCTGCAAATACAAGGGCTTATGTAGATTATAGACAACCTACAATTGTGGATTCAATATTGGAGTGGACCATTTCAAATCCGAGACAAGAAAATTGATACTAAATTAAAGTCCAACACACCATTTGAGTGTGTATATACAACTTACTCTTCTTTTAGATTTCTAATCTACTCATATTTAGGATATAAGATTGGAATGGATCATTGGGGATTTGAGATAGGCTGATAGAAAAGAATTGACCATCTTTTGATTATGTGAAATCATTGAAGCTCTACCTTTATGTGGTTTTTTTTGTTTTTGTTTTTGTTTTTGTTTTTGTTTTTGTTTTTGTTTTTGTTTTTGTTTTTGTTTTTGAGTGATGAATTTGCTTTATCGTTTAAATAAATAAATAAAATTTTAAAGTGGATCTCTTGGATTAGAGTTCAAAGTATATTTTCTTAGATTGGAAAGTTGCTTCACAAAATTTACTTAAATGTTACCCCCATAGTTATCAATGTCACGATGTTATGGTGCGATACACAATATGTATCGTATCTAAGCCTCATCAATGTAGTACATATATCTCTTACAATATATCGATATAGATGTAGGATGTACCGTCATTGTACAAGTGACGTGCATGAATAGATGGATGATAGTCACTAGCTCACTAATGTGTTACACAAGTCATATATCAATGAATTTTTTTTGGGAATCCCCTTGCCTAAATAAGTCTTATTTATGTCTTTTATATGTTTAAATTGGTATTTTTGCATTATACATGATATGTTACAATACGTATATCTTAAATTTAGGTTTTCGATATACGTTGTGATAACTATGGTTACCCCCATTATTCGGACATGCAATATGTGGATATATTCTCAGATTCAAAATTTAGAAGAGACCATCTTGGATCCAAGAATCCAAGATCAGTGTATACCACCTGTCAAATAGATTTTTTTTGTTTAGTCCCCCCATCACAACTTGCCAAAAAATTGTCATTCAAAAACTATAAAGCGTGTATACTCTCATTCATTTGGAGGTAGTTACCAAAGCTGATGAAGGAATGTTGGGGCTCATTTGCAATGGCAAGTTTTTCAGGTTTTAATTCTAACTCCGAAAAGCTGACAATTGAACTTCTTACAATTGGATAAAAAAAAGGCTTCATAGGGGAAATAAAAAGGTGACACGAGGCTAGAGTTACCATGAGAGTGGAGGTGAAGCATCTCAGAACAGATGAGTTGTTGATGAAGCAAAGAGCCAGACCCAAGTAGCATCTGTGGGCGTATTTTCAGAGAAGAATCCATGACCTTTCCAAAATCACTATTGGAGGAAGTTAATGTTGATGCTGAATGTGAAATCCATAAATGTGTAGTGTGGTTTTTCCAAAACATTATAGGAAGATGTGAACTTGTAGTATTAGGGTTGGGGAGGTTAATCCCGAAAAGGGATGGAACTTGTACTATTAGGGAGCTTAATCCAATAAGAGCCATAAGAAGGATTGTTCTAACTAGTTTGTAGAGAGGTTGAAAATTGCATGAAGAATTTGATACACCCTATAGCTTCGCGCTTGCACTGTACTTGCATTCTTTTTACTTGTCTTCAAACTTCTTAAACCTTCATGCCAAAATAGGAGGGAACTTGCAGTATTATGGGGTTTAAACCAAATAAGAACCTTATTGAATGATTGAAAACTACTAGAGGCTGAAAGGTTGCATGAATAATTTCTACACCCACCTTTGGCCTGGTACTTGCATTAATACTTTTGCTTTGTGAAATTTGGTATTCAGTTTTGTTATTGTTTGAAAGATCTGCATGAAGACTTTACGATATACTCGGTTAAATTACTACATTTATTTTTAGAATAATATTTTTTAAGATTAAGAAGTGAAAAAGAATTTCTCTTTGCACGCTGTCAGGACATAGCCGGTTGATTTCTTAGACCAGTGGATCAACGCATCAAGTCCTGACACACCTATACTCCCCCTGCATCCCTTTGTTCTTCTTTCAGGCTTCTCTGTATATATTTGTGCCCATAGAATAACAAAGTGAATCTATGTTGCAAAAAAGAAATTGAATCTTTTTCTTTCTTTCTTTTTTCCTTTTCTTTGGGTGCCCCCCTTTTTAAAAATCTTTTCCCTGTGTGTATAAGCCCCTAAATTCATCTATACTAAATAACGAAGATAGTGCTGAAATTAATATTTCTTTTCATAGTGGCTTTAATTGAAGATGACAACGTGTTTGTTCATACCACTTGAAAGGCTGAGCAAAAGGATGTGCATAGGCTTTTGAACTTTTGCATAACTAGATTCTGATTCATCTTTGCGCCTGAGTCAATGGTGCAGTCAGTGAGGTTATAATTGATGTGTCTCAGTGCCTGGTTGAAAACTAGAATCCCGCATAGGGATGGCAACGGGGCGGATTTGAGCAAATCCATCCCCGATCCGTCAGTAACATCGGATCTCCAATCCGCCCCGCAAATCCGTTTGCAATTTTAAATCAAAATCCATAACCGCCCCGTGCGGATGCGCAGATATCCGCCCCGCCTTGCAAATCCGCACAAAATTAGAAAATCAATCTCTGAATTGGTAAAAAAAATATAAAAAATTATGAATTACAATTTACAAAGAATTCGTACAAAAAAATTACAAAAAATTCTTAATTACAATTTACAAAGAATTCGTACAAAAAAAATACAAAAAAAAAAAAAAAAATCTCTGGATCTGATTTCAGATCTGAGATCTGATCCGAGATCTGATCCGAGATCAGATCAGATCGAAGATCAAATTTGATCAGATCTGAGATAAAATTTGATTAGATCCAGATCAGTCTGATCAGAGAAGGAGAAGGAGATTCGGAGAAGGGGCGATCTCTGTGAGAGGGAGATCTCTCTGCGAGGGAGGCAGATCGCGGCGTGAGGGAGCAGTGAGGCAGATATCTCGCGGTCGACGCGGTGTGAGTGAGGCAGATCTCTCGAGGGAGCAGGGAGGCAGATCTCTCGCGGGTTGAGGGGAGCAGGGAGGATCTCGCGGCCGCGCTGCGTGAGGGAGGGCGACGTGGTGTGCGGTGTGAAGGAGGGAGGGAGATCGCTGCTCTGTGAGAGTGAGAGCTTGTGCTCTATGAGAGGGAGCGTTTGGTGAGGGTGAAGGAGCGAGCGAATGAAATGAGCGATTGTGATTTGTGAAAAAAAGTTAATCCTTTTTTATATAGGCGAAGAGCACTTTTGTAAATTTGTTGGTTATGGCGGATATGGCCATATTCGTATCCGCCCCGAATAGTGAACGAATATTTTTTGGATACCTGAAGCCACTCAAAAACCCATTTAGCCATATCCAAAATCGCCCCAAACGGATTGGGTGGGGCGGATATCCGTGAAAATTCGCCCCACTGCCATCCCTAATCCCGCATGAGGCAGAATTCTCATATGGGATCTAAAGCTGGAATGTTCCGGCCCTTGTACTTTACTCATTGGATAAGATTCTTCATCCTTTATTCCTAAAGAGATGCCCATTTAGCCTGGTTATGCTCAATATGATGTTGGGCAGTAGGGCCTGAGCACAAATAATTTTGTACTTGATATCGAATTATGTGTATATAGTGGACAATGACATTTGCCTATTTGTGGTTCTATTTGAGGCATTTGTAGTCAGACAGGGACTGTTGGTGGGGTCTCACTTCGGGTTGGTTTTGTATGGGTCCTCAGGTGGGTTGTATTGGGCTATTAGCTGCATGGACTATATCAGCCCACTATTTTTTTGCTTCCTTTTTTTTTTTCTTGTTGGAATGTAGTTGATTTTTTAATCAATCGAGGAAAAAAGGTTGTTGCATGCTAAATGCCATTCACATTGGCCAAATGCATACCCATATCATATTTTTGTTCGAGTGTTTTGACTTAATACTTGCGTGTTTTCCGTTGTTCAGGATTTGGAGAAAACCATTGTGAAGGTTCGCCCCAAGAACAACTCCAAGAAACCCCAGCATAAGATTCCTCCATCAAATAAGTCCAAGAAACCCTCTCAAAGTGTTTCTCCATCTTGAATCTTCTATTGATACAACCAGTGCTAACTAAGGGAACAACGCCAAACTAGTGCCATTATTTTCTTGTAGCCTTCTTTAATGAAATTGCTCTGTTCTTGGATTTGTCATTTGCTACTTTTTTCCCTTTAATGCCAAGATGTAGTTTGATTTCATCTTTACCTTGTCAGGTAACTCTGTACTTCTACAGAAACAATTAGGCCGGTATGTAAATAGTGTTTCAATGCAATATCCTGTGTTTAGTAAATGAATACTCAGATGGCTTATTGTCCCAAAGGCCATAGCTTAGTGTATTCATAGGAAATTGGAACAGGTATTTTCCATGGAACTTGCGTGTTTCAGCGGTTTTATACTGGTTTTCATTTTGCTTATTTTCATTACTGTTATGTGAAACTGAATGGATTTTTCTGTGCTCCTAGATCACTGGTTTACGAAAAAGATTTTAGATCTCCCAACAAAAAATTGTTGCATATATTATTTTTGCATGGGTTTTTTAGGGTAATGGAATTTTTATTCTCCTATTTAGGTTCAGCGTTTCATCAGTTTCTGTCACATCTTTTTTTCTTCTATTTTGCAAACGTCTATGGAAGCAATGACTGTTCTTATTTGTAGCAGGACCGGGTGCAAGCAATTTGATCGGGTCAAAACTTATGAGTAATATTATTCAAAATCAATTTTAGAATAGCTAAATTATGAGTTAAAACTGCTCCCATCCCATCTCGTCCCGAAATTTTTGGGATTGATCGAATTCATCCTGATCCTGTCCTGATTTATAATGGGATGTAGATTTTCTATCCCGCCCATTCAATTTCATTCCAATTTTATTTATTTAATATTTATTATTATTAATTTTAATCAAACTACTCTTGATAGTTTAGGATATGGTGAAATTAAATCAAAACATTTACCGTTTGATAACTTATTTGCTTGATTTGGTACTTTTTGTTTAGGTAGAAACTTTAATTTGGATATTTTAGGCTAAATAGAATCTATGAAAATTTATACTTTTTCACATTTTAGATTGGTTATATGACAATTATTTTTGTATAAAAAGACAAATGAAGGTTTGAGTTAGTTTTGCATTATGAGTTATGTAGTTGGAGAACATTGCTCCTAATTGTATATATTATATAAATAATATTTCAACTCTTGCGAAAATATGCAAGAAGGATCTATGAAGGGAATTATTCCATCTCCCATCATTCACTTGACAAATTTAATTTCATTGTAAGGTAATCATTTACAAAATTTATATGACATTTAATATTGTTATAATAAAAGTTACATGTACATAAATTTGACATTATTAGTGTGTTAACAATATGAGATGAAATTCTTTTATTATTTTTCAATGGAGGATTATTTAATACATCTCATCCCGTTTTGTCGCAAATATGTTTGGGATGGGACGAGGTCGGGACACTACAAATTACTTTTTTTTTATAGTGGGATGAGGTCTATCCCTTCCCAATCTTGAACGAATGGGATGAGACAGGGACAATATTCATCATGTCCCATCATGTCACGTGCCTGCCCCTAGTTAAAAAAATGGATGTACTTAATTCAATAGGAATCCTAACATGAATTTGTTGATTATTATTCAAGGACTGTATACAAGGCAGATGTCAGGGTATGTTTGTTTTGTTTTGTATGTGACCATATTTCATGAAACGCAACCCATCACAAGGGGATTTTCAAGTTCTCAAAGATTTTATTTATTCTATTTTAAGGAGTGAGGTTAGGGAATTAGGTTTTGCAATCAGGATGCTACCCGATTTTTTAGATTTTATAAGTATAAGAATCACTTTCATGAAAATAGAGTTCTCCCACACACTTTTTTTAGATTTTTTAGATTCTATTAATGTGATCCCATGGTTACAAGACTAATATCCCACACTTTTATTTATTTATTTTTATTTATTTCTATCTTTTCTGGTCCACTCCTTTTTATTCTTGTACATTAATAGAGCTCTCCCTTTCATTCAACCAATGAAATTGTTTTTGAGAGGCCTGATTCTCTCATCAATGAAAATTGCAATATTGTCTACACTTTTTTTTTTCTTTTTCTTTTTCCTTTTCTTTTTTTTTCTTTTTTTTTTCTTTTTTTTTCTTTTCTTTATTCAATCTTGAGGTTGTATAGAAGTGGATTCCATCTAACAAAACATGTCCATATAATGTAAAATGCCTTTTTCTTTCTTGTGATTTCTTACTTTCAAACCCTATAGTTTGATTGGTCCCTGGAGATGGCCATAATTGATGTAACATAATAAGCACGTGGGACACATGATTGTTGTCTGCCACTTCCCATATTCTTGAACATGTATTTGCACACATGAGTTCATCCCATTGGTTGAAATGGACACCTTTCACAATTAAAAAAAAGTAAAAGTAAAAGTAAAATTCCCAATACTTAGGGCTCGTTTGGTTACTTGATGGAATGGGGATGGGAATGTGAATGGTAATAGGAATGGTAATGGTAATGGGAATGAAAATGGGAATGGGAATGGTAATGGTAATGGTAATGGTAATGGTAATGGTAATATGTATGTTTGGTATACTTTTAAAATTGTAAGGTGGTAATGTAAAACTTATTTCCAAAAATACCCTCACTTAGTTAAAATGGGAGAAGGTGAGGAGGGTAAAAATGGTCATTAAGTAACTTTGACCATTACAATGGGAATGGTAATGGCCATTCATAGGGGGGGAGGTAGGAATGGCCATTACAACCAAATCTGTAATGGAGATTACCATTACAATGATTTTTTGTTTCACCAAACAAAGGAATGTAGTTGACCATTGTAATAACCATGACATTACAATGGTCAAAGGGGTAACCAAACATGCCAGTATGTTTGGTTACTCAATGAAGTAGGGAATGATAATGGGAATGGGAACGGACATGGTTGACCATTACAATGGGCATTGTAATGGGAGGCATCTATATTAGGTAAATAGGCATATATGTTAGGCAAGGAAGGCATTGTAATGGAAGGCATTATGTTAGGTAAGGAAGACAAATCAGATAAGGGGAGGGTTGACCATTACAATGGGCCTTGTAATGAGCATTCATAGGGTGTTGAGAAAGAATGTCTATTATAATGAAATTTGAAACGGTCATTCATATTACAGCATTTTTGTGCCAAACCATACACATGAATGGCTTAAATCACAATGGTCAAACCCATTCCATTGAGCAATCAAATATATCATTTATTGTAGCATGTGTTTGGGTTGTAATGTTCACATCTCTACACTCAGCGTGTAGACGATCTATACTATTTGCTAAAGGCGGTACATATTTGGCACCATAACTTACACTCACTCATACCACCCATCTCATTTTTACTTTCCCACACCACTGTTCTCTTCCACACCACCTATAAAAATAAAACTTATATATTTTTTCCCTCCCAAATTCAAAACGTTGGAAAGTTCCATCTCCCCTCCCAACTTCATCTCTTCTCACCACCACCTTTTTCTTCTCTAATATTCTTTTTTGTCTACATCTTATTCTTTTTCCCTCCCCATCTGAGGGTACCTCTAAAACACCCCTAGAAGTCGAAAAAGCGCTCGATTTTGTCCTCGCCCATTTCACTTTGCTTATTTTCCTTCCCCTCACGGCACTCTGTTTTTTTATCCCTCCATGACTGAGAGTTCTCCATTCGCAAATACTTCTGCAATGGTCAATTTTTGTTACCTTCACAGCAGTCCGTGCGAGTGTGTCGCAAAGGGAATGAGGATAAGTATAGGGGAAATGGCAACGACCCGTGAGATAAGAAGATAGTGGGAAAAATAAGAAAGGGAAACTGAGAGAGAGTAGGATAACTAGGAGAGGGGACGGAGAAGAATAATAAGATGGAAAAGGGAAGGAGAATAAGAAGACGGAGAGGGGCGACAGTAGTTGTCACTCCATCTCTTCTATCTTTCACCTTCGCCGGTCGTCTCTCACTGTCCCTCGCAATCGATCGCCCCTTTCCTCGCTACCCCTTCTAGGTTGTTATTCATTTTGTTATTGAAAATAGAGGATGAGAGAATACGAAAATGAATAGCGATTTTATGGGTGGTGTGGGAGATAAAGTAAAAAAAATAAAAATACAAAATAATAATAATAATAATAATAATAATAATAAATTGGTGGGTGGTGTGGATGAGTGCAATTTGTGGTGCCTTTGTTAATTTGCTAACGGTACGTTTGTTTTAATGATGTATAAGTGGAGTATCACTTACAAGTGGTTTGTAAGTCACACTTATGAGTTGTTTTAAATATGTTACGAGTTTGTTTGCACCGATTGTAAGTCGTTGTAAGTGACATGTGCATTTTTGCAGTCTTACAATAGGGTAGTTTATAATTGTATCCTTATGATTTTTCTTCGGTGTTTGTGTTGTGTCAAATTGATACATGGAGAAAAAGGGTTAACTGGAGGTGAGCAAGAGGAAAAAGATGGTGATTTTGTCTAATCAAGCCATTAACTCCCTTAGCGAGACTTGTAATAATCTCGAGGTGTATTTAGCAAAATTTATGTATTTAATTTTAATTATTGGTTGCTTGTAAATTTTTTTTTTTTTTTGGTCTCGAGCTGCGTTTATATCTGTAGGTGTGTATTGGTAAATTTTGGGTGCATGTGTGTTCCTCACATGGTGAGCATTTTGGTCATAAAATTAATGATCCTACTAGTCAAAGAACACAAACCTTGATCCAGGGGATAAGTCTAATTAGCCATCTTCGAGGGGGTATCCCTAATTAGACATTAGCTTCAGGGTTGGTCTAATTGCCCCTTTTTTGGTGTAATGTTAATATCTCTACACTTGAGAGCGTAGACGATTTATGCTATTTACTAGGGGCGTGTTTGTTTGAATGACTTATAAGTGGCATATCACATACAAGTGGTTTGTAAGTTGAACATATCAGTTGCTTAAAAAAATGTGTTTGTTTGCATCATTTATAAATGGTTATAAGTGACATGCATTTGTTTTATGCAGTCTTATAAAAAGGTAGCTTACAATTGTACCTTCATGTAGCAAATGAAAAAGAAAACGTGTAATCACATATATTACGTAGCAATTGTACCATACTAAAGTAATTTTCTTAGTCATTTTTCTCTAGAAAACGATTCTATAAGCTATCAAAGACACCCATAAATAAATTATATCCTTAAATCCAACATCATCCCAACAATGCTCAAGTCATTCCCTCTTCGGGATGATGTTAGATTTGTTTAAAAATTTTCGAAGAGAATTGGCCTTTTAAGTAAATTTTAGAAGATAATCGGCTTTCTAAAATTAGAACGGATATCTTATGTGTGGATGCTCTTACAAATGAGTGCACACCTTATAGGGGTGGACACAGAACGAGATGGGACATGATGCACTTCATCCCTATCCCATCTCTTTTGTTTGGGATCGGGACGAGGTAGACCTCAACCTTATCCCATCTCATTTGTTTGGGATCGGGACGAGGTATACCTCAACCGATCTTGTCCCATCCCAAACGGGTTCGGGATGGGCCAGGATAAATATGTACTAAAAATTAGATTGAAAATTTAACATGCAAGATTGAAAATTTTGGATTTACCAAACACATAACTCAACTCTACTTAAATTTTCATGGTGATAGACTTGAAGGTTTTGGGTAGGGATAAATCCGTTGCAAATCTATAACACAAACTAAAATAACCTTCTATATATTACCTTTAGACTAGCACATAGAAGTTTTGTGAGAATAAAATAGTCATACCAACAAAATGTCAATAAATAGTTTCATACTAAATATTAAAAAAATCAGTTTGAAACAGGATGAGATGGGCGGAATTTAAAATCTCTATCCGGATCTCGTCCACTTTAGATCAGGATGTGATTAAATCAGGATGAAATTGATCAATCCCAAGAAAACCCTAAAAGAATCGAAACTTAATCGAGACGGGATTGGGATCACGAGTTATGCCCACTACCTTATATATTACCTTTCCAGAAGTAGGAATACCTCCTTACCTTTGAACCCACATCCATCATCACTTTCATTTGAACCCACCACTTCATCAATATTTTGTCCTGGATCCATTGAACATGGTTTGGTAGATTTTTCAGTCTATTTTGGGTGTACTTTCTATTAATGTACAGAGAATATTTGTTTCGATTTGCTCAAATTGGATCGCGCAGTTAACCCATGTGATGCCCGCATAAAATCTTGCTCTCATTTGCGAAAGATAAAGCACAGAAAATAGAAAGCAAAATTTGGTACTTCCATAGATTTGTTTGGCCTGGACCCTTGCTGCAAGCTAGATTAATGTATTTTGTTCCAATAATAGACACAGTTTATGGCTTAACCATTGTTTCACAGCACCAACAAGTCAGTGGCAATGGAGTAACTTCACACTTTTATAGAAAAAAAAAGAAGGCAAAAAGAAAACTCCCTCCAACACTACAGCGCAGAGGAATAGAGTCAGAAATGTAAAAATGTAACTTGCTGTGAAGGAAACCAGAGAATCTCTCTCTATAACTCAAGGTTAGTTTGCTCTATCATCACCTTATTATTATGGTTCTTGCAACTTGAGTTTTGAAATGCTTTTGTTTATGAGAAATGGTTTGAGTTGGTATGAATTTTTGTTTAACTGAGTGAGTTTCTGAAGATGGTATAGAGAGTGTGTTTTTGTTAAAGAATTTGTCTGGGTTTTGAGATTGAACTTTGTAATTCTATGCGAAAGGGTAGTTAGATAGAGTTTGTCGATTTTGGTTTATAGTAGACTGTTGGATATCATTGAGAGTTGTTTTATGTTAATTAGGTGATAGAGAGTTTATGTTCTTTTTCGAAATATTGGTTTATGTTTAGAGTTAAGACTGCAAACTTCCTTTTAAGCTTGTTAAGTTTAGGTGTTTTGTATGAAGGCTTTTGCTTTCATTAGAAGCGATTGAATAGTGTGTCATTGGGTTTGAGTACAAGGCACATTAGTTCTGTATGTAACAAACTAATAAATGACATATGTTGGTAGACTACCATGCTGATAAGCAACGGTTTAAGATTTTGAGTTCACGTGGATTAAGGATTTAGCTTGAAGTAAATTTTTTTTTGACAAGTTTGAGAAGCACTTGGGTGGTATCAAGGAATTGGAGTCTGAGTGGAATTAGAGTGGTGAATGGTTGAGTATGCCGCCTTCTTCCTCATTGAGACGGCCTTCAGGAAAGGACCCCATAGGAGGTAATCATAAGAGGGGACGGAGTCTTGAAGGTGGATTATTATCACAAGCGAAGAATGACGACCTTGCTTTGTTCAACAAGGTGGAGAACAGAGCAAAGGACAATTTTTTGCTTTACTCATTGGATAGTTTTGACGAATTGTCTTGTAATTTTCTCTAGCCTTGAAAACCCTGTAGTTATTGTTGTTACTTCCTTATCTGATTTCTCATACTGGTATGTAAATTAGTTAACATGAATATGTGTATGAGTGCTTCCTAATCTCGAATTGTAATTTTGCAGCATCGAGACTACAACGATTGTCAAAGATCAAGTTGGGAATCTCTATTCCTGATCAGGAGAAAAACAATGGTTTGCTTGATGCAGATGATGAGAAAAATGAGTATGACTGGTAGGTCATCTTATAGCTCTTTAGATGCTTTTAAATTTAATTCTCTGAAATAGTTTCTCTGGAATAGTTTTGCAGTTTGTAATTCACCGACTTTTGCATCATTTTTGTCCCACATTCTTTTTTGTCGTTCGTATATATATCATGCGTAATAGCCCATTGTTTAAACACAACTGCTGTACTGTGACATGTTGAACTGCCAATCTGACGGTCATTTTCAAGCAAAATTTGAAGTTGCAAGAAATTTGATTTAAATATTTGTAGGAAATACCTTTTCTCCCCTTTGTGTATGGTGTCTGCGTCATGTAATTTGGTGCCTTAATCTTTCGAGTACTTCTACAAAGGGCAGATGATCCTTAGTGACAAAATTTACACTGCACAAAACAAATGCTTGTTAATTTACTAGCTAAAAATATAATGTGCGACTTATTGTTCTTTTCCTATTTCTTCTTTGGATTCTAACAATAGTTCCTTGAAGGCTATTGACGCCTCCAGACACGCCTCTTTTTCCTTCATTGGAATATGAGACTCCACAAGTTAATCATGCTCACAGGGGAAAACCTCGGGGTCAAACCGTTTCCATCCCAAGATTAGCTTCTGTAAGTCTATTTTGCCGTTTATAAACTGATAGATATTGTTTAGGTACTTACAAAGCATATTCAGCAAACTTCAAATTATCTACTTCATTTGTGACCACTGATATACTCATTACTGTCAGGCCGAGAAGAGTAACAGGACCATCCGAGGGAGTTCAACCCCACAGCGACTAAATCCATCCACTAAATCCAATAGGACTAACAAAGGCAGTACAAGAGAACATCGACGGAGTCCATCCCCTCAATCAAGAAATGGCACATTTCAATCCAGGGGAAGGCAATTTTCAGTTCCCCATTCTAGTCCACGTCTTCATTCAAGGTCAACTACACCTTCAAGGAGAATGTCTACTCTTCCAAGTAAATCATCAGCACCTGGTTCGAGGTTTTCTACTCCCACATCCCAAAGAACGAGTATCGTGTCAAGTGGCATGGCATCATTTGGAAAGAGAGGGACCTCCCCTGTCAATAAAAGTATTAGGAACTCTGGTTCTTCTAAAGTACAGCAAGACTGGGATAGTGTCAATGGATGTACCTCCAAATCTTCGTACTTCTCTATCTAGTCGTCCAGTATCACGTGGCCGAGGCTCATCACCAGCCTCTAGAAATGGGACCAGTTCATCAACGCTTGAAAAGCAATCAATGTCATCAACTGCTTCAAGAAGTCCCAGATCTTTGCATAGTTTTGGTAGAGATCAATGTAACCACCAGAATAAGGAATCTGTTGTGTCATCTAGTGACAATCATATTGAATCTCCGTTATCCACAATTATAAGTATTTTAGACCACATGGAAGCAAGGAAAGCTGGATTAGTTCCCAAAAGAGGACCCTCGGTGTTTCCTATGAAGTCATCATTGACAACTCTTGATCCAACAAGATCCGCAGACCCTGCTCTTAAGCAAACGGTATGTGTCTAACTTTCTCAGATCAATTCATTTATGCGGCACAAGGGCCTCCCATGTTTGCCCATATAATGACTGAATAGATATCAAGCCATCCATGGCCTAACACGGCGCCCATGTGTTTAAGTTGGGTGACAATGAAAGACTCACTTCTAATCTATAAACGTTTCACTGGCGATGACTATATGTGAATTAGCTGCAAGTCTGCAAAAAACCATAAGAAAAATGGTGTAATTTGTCAACTGGGTCTAGGAACTAAATTTTGAGAATTTGTAGTTTAAGAAGTTTCCAGTGTGGTTGGGTTGGTGTTAGTGTGAATATTATGTTTTAAGAAATTCCATTTCAGATCATGGTGCACTTTTTTTATTGGATTGAAATGAAATCTTAATCACTAGTATCAAGCTTAGTTTTTTATTCTTCACTTGATTTTGTAATATTAGCCTATTAGGCATTAGGGTAAAGGAGGGAAGGAGATATATGCCTTAAATAAGTTGAATTTGAACAAATGATATATGCAATTTAAATATGTTGGTTGCGGGAAAGCTGAATCAAATATGTATATCAGTATGCACTGGTTGCTCGAAGGGTCAACTTAACGGTTAAGAAGCTGCCAACGAGTGCTAGCTCAGCTGGCAGACTTGTGGCGAGTGGTATCACAATTCACAAATCCAGGGTTCAAACCCTGCCGAAGCTGGATCCAATAAAAATCCTGCTTACCCTTAAAAAAAAAACAGTTAAGAAGCTGGTTGAAAAATGTATGTTTTTTATCGTTTCAATTCTGTGTATCTGATTAAGTATCAAATGCAATCCTGATTTGGTTTGACACAGTATAGAATATTAACACGACAATTTTCCTTAATATGTTTTATTTTGACCAAATATAAAATCTCCCACTCCTTCAAGTGCAGGCACGTATTACATATATGTTATATGTACATATGCTCTTACTGTTATAGTTGAACATAGACTTTGAGATGATTTTCTTGGCATATCTAACGAGGCAGGGTGTTTGTTTATTTGTAGGGACAAAGAAGCCCTCAGAGTATGTTCACTCCATTTCCATCCAGTGTCCCCAATGCTACTGGAAAAGAAAATTCTGGATACAACTTTATGATTTCCAATAACTCTTTGGCAACAAGTAGTTGTATTATAAGTTCTGAACAAGGTCAAAGTTTTGTCGTCGATATTAATGGTACCACTAACCATGATCTGGATGATCATATGAGAGGGGGCTGACAGCATATACTGAGGCGCAAGGTGAAGTATTTACCTTAAATGAGGCATATGAGAGAAATAATGAACAGCATGAAAACCCGGATGAAAACTCAAGTGTTGCGCATCACGAGTTTGATACACACAGTACAGATGAAATTGACGCAGGTCTTACTAGAAATTTCGACCTTAAATGTGTGGCGCCAGAGATAGTCACAACTGTTACTGAACCTGCATATGTTGCTAACAGCATTCTGGGAGTTGATTATTATGAATCCACACCAACTTGTTCTAAATGTAGTAAGAAATTATGCACCACCCGGTTGATGGAAAGGAATGGTTATGTTTATCTAGATTGCAGTGAGGGAGATGAATGTGTGACCATGGGTTCTCTAGAGACAACTGTAGTTTGCACTCAGAATTCCACAAGTCACTCTGAACTGACACCTGAAGAACATAGATCTTATTATGATAAGCTGGAACCCCGGATAGACTTGCAAGGAAATGCTAGTGGGAGTGCTTCAATGCTTTGCAGGAGTGAGACTATGGAAGAGCAAGGCAAAAATGGCATGGATGATATTAGTACCGTTAAAATGGTGGAAGAAGAGGAGCAATGGTTTGCGAATCAGAGAATGTTGGGCCAACCAACAGGTTCCACCCAACATGAGTTGGAAATTGGCCATTCAAGTATAATATCTAATGATGCAGAGGCTGCAGGCATTTCTGTCCTACCAAACGTATCAAATAGTAGCAAGTGGCCTGTTGTTCAAGGAAGAACTTCTGTTGTTACCAACATACCTAGTGACGATCCTTCTTATGCAAGAGACAACCTAAGCAGTGCCAGTAGCTCTGCTGGACCCAATAGTATCTCGGCAGCATCTTCTGTTAATTTGAGCTTGCCTTGCAGTCAGTATCAGTTGAGTGGTAAGGAGGTCGATGTTGAAAATTATCAGCATGATTTGAATACAACGCATCATAGTTGCAGATCTTCCTTCCCCGAAACATCAAACCATCCATATGAAGTTCATGTTCTTGCTATCAGCTCAGATGAAGAAAATCTTGGTCCTGTTGGAAATGAGGAAATCAAGTCCTTAGAAGAGAGTGTTGTTGCTGAAGGACATGGTATAACACTGAATTACACAGAGTCAGATGATAGAAGTTCCTCTCATATTGACGCAGATTTTCTCAAGGTAAATGAAATTTGTCACACTGAGAATTGTGGAATACCATGTAACTCTGCCTTGGTATCTAAAAAAACAAGCATCCAGTTAGACAGAACTTCGATTCAGAAATTGTCAAACAACGGATGCATTTCATTTGATAATGTACTGAACCTTTCAGATGAGGAAAAAAGTTTTTCAGATCTCGAAAGACCGGATATGATTTCCAAGTCCGACTCCACTGAGGAAGACATTGTTGAAGATCTTGTCAATGATCAAACTCCTAGGTCTTTGGCATTGGCATCTGAAGATCTAAGAAATGGTTGTGACAGTTCACCAGGTCCACAAAGGGCTAATTTGGACTGTCCAAATCCAGAAAGCATCGTAAGTGACCAGGACGGTTCTGCTTCTATTACTTCACAGAACAAGACCTCAGTTTCTCCTTCCAAATCTCACATCTCAGGTCATACCCATCGCATCCTTGGTAGGTTTCTCCTTTTGATTACGAATCTATTATTTTTTACTGTTTTATGTTCTTATATAAATATTCTATTGGACAACAAATCACTTTTAATTAAAATTTAATTATTTTTCAGTCATCGCACTTTCATATTTTTTACTCTGGATGCAAAACTGGAGTTCAATTTTGTTTTGGACTTCCGTTTTGACTTACATTTGGATATTGGAAATCAATTTTTACCATGAGTTTCATATGGTGCTTTGGCATGAAGATTTATTTAAGTGGCACACAACATGAATAAGAATCTATTTTCCATCTATTTATGGCTTGAGGGATAAGAGTTTCTGTGAGACTCTTATTACTCATCTTTTCAAATGTCTGTAGTTATTGAAGTGTATTTATCTCTAAAACTTGCCTCGAAGGTTGGATAACCATGTATCAGAGTCATGACTAACCATTTGCTTTTGACAGAAGAACCAACTGTGACACTTGAGGTTCCAGGAGGACATATTAGAAGCTTGACACTAGAAGAAATAGCTGATTCAACACTCTTCTGCCGTTCAATCATTCAAAAAATTGCATACCAGGCTACAACAATAGCAGTGGAAAAGGAGAATCACGTTTGTTTAGAAGGTTTGCATCCAATGGTTACTACTGTGGGTAGACCTAGTTCTAGCAGGAAGGATTTTCTTGCCAGGACTAGCAGCAGACATGCTATGAAAATCTTGAAGGCCAAATGTTGTGTAGAGAGAAATGGGATGACCACATCGCCTATGACTGAAACTAGCATTAAACCCAGTGAACCATTGAAACATGATTCAATGGCTCTGAGAAAGGTTAACAAAAAGTGGCTTCCAAAGTTGGGCTCCAAGTGCAACTGCGCAGTGATGTAAAGAGTTCTCATTTTATTTACAGCAAATCTTTATAGCTAAAACTGTCCTCATTTTGTCAGAGGGTGTGAGGGTTTGTAGTTTGATATGTTCTGTGTGACAGTTTGTAGATTGTTTCATTTTCTTATTTTTACCTGATTTTTCGTAGGAAACGTCACAGTGAATCGGTGGCATAAACATCATGTAAAGTTACAGAAGAAATCAAAGATTTGTGAGTTTGATTGCTCAGAGTATTTCTTGTTCTTTTTTTTTTTTGCATTCCTCCTCAGGTACTATTACCTGCAACCTCATCCAAAGTGCCCCCTACTACACACATATGGAGCATCGACATCAGTCGTGGAAATGGATAAACATGGGTAGAATTACATTGGTCCACTTTGAATCGTACTAGGTGTGTAAACTTGGCAAATCTCTGATAGGAAACACCACATTGAAATAGCGGTATAAATAATCATGTAAGGTTTTCAACAACGAAATCAAAGATTCTTTAGTAAGAATGATTGCTCAAACTCAAAGCATTTAAAGATATAGCATCCACAGTACTACTAAGTGAAAACAATAAACATGCGAATCACCCTCTTAGGCACAAATCATCAATGCTTTCAGACCAGACTCTCTAAATTTTTTTTTTCAATTTTCATATTCATATTTTTATCGTCTCATTGTTAGACACATAAACAAATTAAACTCAACAATCTCTATTGAAAAATTCTAGCGAGCCTGGTCTGGAAGCACTGATTTGTGCCTGGGAGGTTGGTCTGCATGTGATCGGACCACTCTACCCTTCTCTCTATAGATTGGACCAAGCTCTATAGAAGCTCTAAAGTGAACAATTCTATATAACCTGATCTGAAAGCATTGATTTGTGTCTGGGAGGGTGAGTCGCATGTGATCAGACCAATTCTACCCTTCTCCAACTTCTCCAAATCTATGTAAAGTATAATAGAGTGGTTCGATCACATGCAGACTACCCTCCCAGGCACAAATCAGTTTTTGGATCAAGCTGCTCTGTATGTGAATTTCTAAATTTTTTGCCAACATTTGCTACAAATAAAACCTTTTGAAAAATAAAAATAAAAATAAAAATAAAAATAAAAATAAAAATAAAAATAACTAGT
This sequence comes from Berberis vulgaris, assembly GCA_963556465.1. Classification (NCBI taxonomy): domain Eukaryota; kingdom Viridiplantae; phylum Streptophyta; class Magnoliopsida; order Ranunculales; family Berberidaceae; genus Berberis; species Berberis vulgaris. Next base: position 6,021,812 of record OY747132.1, on the reverse strand, counting down.
TAATTACGGTTATGCCACAACATTTGGCGGGAAATCAAGGAAGTTCCCTCTAAATAATGTGGCTTGCTTTGATGCGAGAAGACTCAGTAGTGAGATGGAGAGTGATTCAGATTCAGATGGTTCTCACATCTCTTCAACTCCACCAAGGCAACCAAACCCATAACCACAAAGTTAATTGCAAATCACTTTATATCTTTTTTTTCCTGCCTAGCGTCGACCTCAGTTGCCTAGGCCATATATTTTTAATGTCTTTTTTTGCTTGCTTGATAAAAATAAATAAATAACTAAATAAAATTGTTCAATCAAAAGCAATAGATATAAGATTTAAAAAAAAAAAAAAAAAAGGGACCATACAAGCTTGTGACTGAGAAGGTTACAAGATAAGAAACTGTAGCTAGAAAGTTGTTAAAACCTGAATAATTTATCCCAATCTAATCTACACATATGGAAGTCTATACCAGTAGCCACCCACCAAATGGTTTCGTCCCAAACTAAAATGTGACTCTCTTTAGATAGAATGGGATGATTTTCTTAATTCCTCTAAAGATCATGCTACTTTAGTCTTTCCTAATAAGCCTAATAGTGGTTAGTAGGACTACTCCCAAGCCAAGCTCCTCTAGTTGAAACTCCCATCTTTCTGCCAATGGGTGCCAATGGGTGATTGATTATTAGCTTAATTGCAAAGGGAATTTCAAACTGGTTTGGTGAAGTGGCAGGAGAAGAACATGTGCTATATTGACTTTTTGACTCTTGCTCAGACACACAAGTTGCATCAGTTGATGTTAATCTCTCTCTTCAAAAAATTATCTACTATAACGATTTTCTCATGTCCAATTGTAGTTAGGAAGTTAAGACTTGGGAACCTCTTTCATCCACAAAATCTTACTGCCAAATGGAGATAGTATGTATGCCTAAGTAGTCATAGCAAGATCAACACTGAAAAGCTTAATATAATAATTACCAAATTTTTCATTCCAACTCCACTCATCCTACTCATTAGTAAGCCAAATGCTTTGAAGCCTTTCAATTGTAGACTAATTGATGAATTTCATTTCTTTATTACCTTTCTAAGAGCTAGATCCCATTTTGGTGAATTATTGGTTTCTCCATGAGACCCGAGTTGTTTGTGTAGAGAAATGTATATTATTTGGAATTGCTCTTTAAGAGGCTTGTTCCCATGCCATGTGTCCTCCCAGAAGCTGACTCTAGTGCCATTTCCAACTCTAGTTATTGCTCTCCACCATGCACGCTCATAAGGAGTTTTGTTCTTGGTACACCACCCCCTTCGTGGATAACCATTCTTCACAAAGCTCCCAGGTCATTCCAAACCTCCAAATCCATTTAGATGGGAGGGATTGACAAGTCTTCTAGTTCTCAATACACCAATATCTTTGGCTTACAAACTTCTTTCCGGATCTCAATAGAATCTAGCTCAACAGCTGAGCTTGTTGTCTGTCAATGAGGGTGTTTAATTTCCCAAAGCCGCCCCTGTTCCAAGTTTTGAGAGCTCCTTTAAGTTGCTTAACTTGAGACCAGAGCACGACACCAGCCTTACATGACAATGAGTTAGTTTCCAAGCATCATCAACCACAACTCAATTTGAAATGAGAAGGCTTGGAAGAAACAATACCCAAATTTAGTAATACAACATAATGATCAGAACCCACTCGTTCAAGTAAATTCTATTGCATTCTCCAAATTTGTCCACCCAATCCATTGTAGCCAAAAATCTATCCAACTGACAAGAAGTGAGAGCATCTTTGTTGTTAGACCAAGTATAGCACCACCCTTTAAGAACAAAATCCACCAAAGAGAATGCACTGCAAAAGCTATTGATATTTCTAACATGAGCAGCTCTACAGGAAGGTCTGTTATTCTCACGAGGATATTTAATCACATTAAAATTATATCTGAGCAACAACTGTTCACCACAAAGACCCCGAACGCTTTGCAATTCTTCCTAAAACTGATGATAATAATCATAGTCAACTATGCCGTATGCATTTGCTATTGAAATTTCTGACATGAGCAGCTCTACAGGAAGGTCTGTTATTCTCACGAGGAGATTTAATCACATTAAAATTACATCTGATCAACAACTGTTCACCACAAAGACCACGAACACTTTGCAATTCTTCCTAAAACTGATGATAATAATCATAGTCAACTAAGCCGTATGCATTTGTGAGTAAATTATTCGACAAGTAAACCTCCCACATACCCCAACGAAGGAATGAATTCCCAACTAAAATTATCTCTGCCCCAAATAAACTCGACGAAATGTAATCAATATAAAAAAAATTCTTAAATTAAGTAGATGCATGTTTGATTTTTCCAGCTAACCTTCTGATGTGAATCATTTTTTCAAATGATGCAAGGAGCCCAAGCATATAGCATTCCCTGAAACAATCTTAAGTGTCATCAAGTACCTCTGGCATTGGCTAGTAGGACTCTCCTGCAAAGCCCAGCTCCCTAATGGAAACTCCATCTTTCTGACAACAAGAAACCCAATGCAAGAAAGACTGAGCAATGGTGATTGAGTATTAGCCTGATTGCATACGAAAATTCAAACTTTTTTGGTGAAGTGGGAGGAAAGAACGTGTTCTCTATTGACTCTTGACTCTTTCTCAAACTCACACAGGTTGCATCAGGTGATGATGTTAAGACCTCTCTTCAAAAGATTGTCAACTATAAGGATTTTCCCATGTGCAATTGCCCAAATCAGGAAGTTAACTCTAGGAGGAACCTCTTTCATTTAGAATGGAAAAGGTAAGTATGCCTGAGTTGCCGCACCCAGGTCAACACTGGAAACTTTAAGATGAGAGTTTTGCACCATAAAAATTGTTCATTCCAACTCAACTCATCCTACTCACAAGTGAGTCAAATGCCTTGATTCAATTAGCTGGACTAATTGATGAATTTTTCAGTTTCATTGATACCCTTCCATGAGCTACCAATTTGGCAAGTTGTTGGCATCTCCATCATACATTTGAGAAACAAAGGTTGTTAGCTTAGAGCCTTAGAGCGATGTTGTATATTGTTTGGAATTTTTCTTTAAGATGTTAAGTTATTAATGCGGCGAAAAATCACCGATTAATCGCAATTCGGGGTTTGACCGAACCGAATTGGGTGAAATCGATTGGGTTTAGCAAGCACCGATTTGAAAAATCAGAGAGTCACTAATTAATCGGCCGAGCCGACTCGCCAATTTATCACTATGTAAAAAAAAAAATCTGAAGTCGAGAAATATCTTCGATGCAAAGTAATACGATTCATGGGTTAGTGGGATAGGTAGGTTGGTTCTTCTTGTTAAGTCTGACATCTATTTTGCTTCTGAATGTTTGTCTTGGTAGCTTGGTTGTTAAAACACTCAACAATTTTCTTTTAGTTTCTTTTTAAGTAGCTTGAGAGATAATTAATAAAGTTATATAATTACAAATTTACACCATTTTGATTAATTATTTATTTTTGTAATCTATGATTATGATTAAATTTTAAAAATATATACTTTGAAATTTTGACCGATTAAATCTGATTAATCTCGCTTAATCATAATTCGGTCCTGGACTGCACTGCGACCGCTTTTCGATTTACCTGCACAGAGGTCACACCAACTGTCCTCCCAAAAGTTGATTGTAGCACATTTCCAACTCTTAGTGCCATCTCCAACTCTGAAAAAGAAGACCTTCTCAAACTGAGGTTCTACTTTCATTATTGCCTTCCACCATGCACATTCATAAGTTGTGTTGTTGTATAACCATTGTCGATGAAGCTCCCAACTCATTCCAAACCTCCAAAGCCATTTAGAAGAGAGAGATTGATTAAAGTCTTGAGTCTTCTTTGGCTTAAAAAGTTCTCTGCAATTCACAAGATGATAATTCTTTGCTACCTCATCAATTTCCCAAAGGAAATTCCTACATATTTTTTTAATGTCCTTAGAATGGAGGTGGCCACAGTAAAAGTTGACCTCATGAATATTGGGATGCTGGCAAGGGTGTTTTTAATTAGGGTAACCAGTTTTGGATATATATATAGACTTCCAAACTGCAAGTCTGCTCTTGATCATGTGAATGGTTGGTTCCCGACTTTCCTACTTTGGTATCTGACCCCCAAGTTTTTTTTATCCATGACAGTTTACTATGATTGAATATGACTTCTCCACTTTGATCTTTAATCTGAATTTGCCGACACCCAATATTTCAAAATTTGTGCAAGATGACCAAACATTAATTTGGGATCCAATGCAAGAATGGTTTGTCTATATAAACTTTCTTTTTGGATCTGAGATGTTCTATTGATAAGGGATTCAAGATTATTCACTCTAATCTATGATATAGAATGTTAAATAATCCCATATGTTTAGGGTTATCTTCCAATGGGTTCTGAAGCAGTTTTTAATTTGAAATGGAAGCAATTTGAAATAGTTTACTTAATGTCGAAGTTTGTTATATGTGATATTGGGGAGTAAGCTTTTGGAGGTTCTCTAAAATTACCTCTGAAGCAACTTCAACATCATCTAAGATGATCTACTTCAATATATCCGAGATCATCCGTATTTGTCAATATGGTTTGTGTGAAGATCTTAACTTTTAGTTTCACAAACAATTTTGTATGACTTCATAAATACTCGAACATCAACTTCCCATGGTGACAAAAACCCAAGTATGTGTAGCATAGTATCAAAACATTTATCATATCATATGCCGTAGACTTAAATTTCACATACACATATCATAACATATAGTATATCATAAGATACAACGCAAAAATCAATATATAGATGTAAAAATATATGCTTGTATATTTTAAGCATATAAAAGACATATTGGCATATCTATTCATTCACGTCACTTATAAAGGACAGTAGATCCCTGCATCATCTTATATCGATATATCATATGCACCGTATCGAAGAGGCTAGATACGTGTATCATATTATATTTATCGTAATATATTGACGACATGATGAGCAGGTTGAATAGATGGCTTAGTTTCAAGACCACCTTGGTTCTATTTCTTTCCAACAATGAGTCCAATTGTCACATTTAAGTCCTCAGTTGGTTCTATTTCTTTTGCAACATTTGACTCCAACTGTCACATTCAAGTCCTTCGTTGGTTCTATTTCTTTTGCCACAATGAGTCCAACTGTACACAAGTCCTTCGTTATTAATACCAATGCAACCCCAAAGCCAAAATGAATGGTCAAGTTTTGGTCAAGTTTTCAGATGATTGTATGTGACAGACAAGTTTTGGACCTTTTGGTTTCCCCGGTTAAGGAATAAGGAATAAAAAAACTGGGGTTTCCTACTTAAATGAATAAAGTTTAGTAGAGTTTCATGAACTGCAACTTGAACAATTTCAACAACATTAACCATTTCCAAACAGGCCTAGAACAGTATTGATTTATTAGTCGAAACGTGAAACAAAACCAAATGAAAAAACATGGGATGAGAAAGGATATGGCTGTATGATTAATTGATTCTCTAGCTTTTTCCATTCTAGCATATTTCTCTAAGGATGAGAAAGGATTGGTAGGAGCTTTCACAATGGGCGTTTTATTCAGAGGATGCGGGAGATTATGGTGGTTTTGCAGATGGTTGCTCTGAACAGTAACCATCCATGTTGGACTACGAATGTGTCTACGTCTCGATGAACAGATCCGAACTCAACAGATCATACGTTGGCAGCGATTAGATCTGAAGCAGCGTTTAGATCTGGTTTCTAAAGTAGATCTGCAGCAGCGATTTGAAGCAAATCTGGAACAACGATTTGAAGCAGGGGTGTTTCTTCCTTGTTTGCTGTTGTATTGTAAAGGTTCAAGAACGCTGACGAGCTCTTTCGATTGCTCATTCGATTTGAGATCTTTCGATTGCTCATTGATGTTGAACTGCTGAGGCTGCTATCTTGATTCAGCTCTCAAAAGCTTCAATCTTGGTCGACAAGTGAAGGTCAAGCAGATCTCATTGAAGCAGATCTCGCAAGCAGATCTCAACCTGAAACAGATCTCGCAAGCAGATCTCTCAGAAGGACGAGGGACTGCGAGGGGTCGTGAGGGGCTCTGCGAGGGGCTGCAAGGGGTCGTGAGGGGCTCTGCGAGGGGCTGCAAGGGGCTCTGCGAATCTGAGAGAGGGCTGAATCTCAGCCTCTGATCAGTTTCAGATCTGCGAGAGGAGGGCTTCCATTTCAGATCTGCGAGAGGAGGGGCTCTGCTTCAGCTCTGCCGGATCCACCTCTGGTCGCTTCTGGACTTTCACCACTGAATCAGGCAGCTATTTTGAATCGATTGGATCGAGTTCACTGCTTGGATTGATTGGATCGACTTCACTGCATCGATTGGATCGACTCTTTGGTTGCGAGGATCTGCTCTCTGCTTGGATTTCGACCTGCTCACTGCTTGGACATCGTTCTGCTTGGATTTCGATCTGCTCCTGTTTGGATATCGATCTGCTTGGCTGCTTGGATCAGAGTGTTTGAAGAAGCTCTGTTCTTCGTTTCAAGAAATAGATCACAAAACTCTGTTGATTCATAGCTCTTTCCCATTCCCATTCCTTCAGCTAACCAAACATGCCCTAACATCTTTTAAGGGCTAATTTGGTAATGTAGAAAATATCTACAATTAATCTCTTTATTCAGTTACTGGAGATGTGGTTAGGGTTTTAGCTCGACTAATTAAGATATGGTTCAAGTCCCTGAGGTCTCTTGAGTCGAGCATTTGATCCATCTTCATCGCCAATATGTTGGCAGGTCTGAGATCTCGAGTCTTCTCCTCAACGTTGCAGCAGCCATTGAAACTAGGGTTTCCTCGCTTCCTCAATTCTGGTTATTCTTCATCGGAGAGCTCCATTCATCTAGACTTGCAAGAAGTCGAAAAGATACTCAACGACGTCCAAGCAGACGATATCAAGGTCATTCCCGTCAATCACCGCTGCGATTGGACGGATTTCATGGTCATTGCTACTGGTCGATCCGAATGGCATGTACGGAACATCGCCCAAGCCCTAATTTACAAGGCAGGTTCATTTCCGAAACCCTAGGAAAGTGAAACAGTGTTCGAATGCGTGCGCTTGAGTGGTTTTGTTGAATCCAATTTTTGGTTATTTGGTGTATGGACAACAGGTGAAGGAGAAGCAAAAGGGATTTGAGCGGAAACTGTTGCCGAGTGTGCAAGGTCATGAAGGAGGAAAGTGGATTGTAGTTGATTCTGGTTAGTGCGAAGGATGTATTTCGATTGGTAATTGTTTTGTCGATTGTCAACTTATAATATTATTGGTTTTTTTTTTTGGTGTTTGAAGGTAAAGTGATTGTTCATGCTCTCGATGAGAAGGCAAGAGCTTATTACAATTTGGAAAGCCTCTGGACAGCTAAAGCATCTATCAATGGACCCGATCAGGTGGGCTTCCTTCCCCAATTTGCTTGGTGTTGTTATTGTTAATATCTCTGTTATATTGTTTGTTTGTCAGTTTTCTAATCTTGTTTTACAAGGAATAGGTAGTTGAATTAGTCATTTTTTACAGATTTAAGCTCTTATTTCCATCACTAGTTTAGACCCTCACAGTTGCTGCAATTTTGAAGCGTGTGTTAGAGAAATATGCTAGAATGGAAAAAGCTAGAGAATCAATTAATCATACAGCCATATCCTTTCTCATCCCATGTTTTTTCATTTGGTTTTGTTTCACGTTTCGACTAATAAATCAATACTGTTCTAGGCCTGTTTGGAAATGGTTAATGTTGTTGAAATTGTTCAAGTTGCAGTTCATGAAACTCTACTAAACTTTGTTCATTTAAGTAGGAAACCCCAGTTTTTTTATTCCTTATTCCTTAACCGGGGAAACCAAAAGGTCCAAAACTTGTCTGTCACATACAATCATCTGAAAACTTGACCATTCATTTTGGCTTTGGGGTTGCATTGGTATTAATAACGAAGGACTTGTGTACAGTTGGACTCATTGTGGCAAAAGAAATAGAACCAACGAAGGACTTGAATGTGACAGTTGGAGTCAAATGTTGCAAAAGAAATAGAACCAACTGAGGACTTAAATGTGACAATTGGACTCATTGTTGGAAAGAAATAGAACCAAGGTGGTCTTGAAACTAAGCCATCTATTCAACCTGCTCATCATGTCGTCAATATATTACGATAAATATAATATGATACACGTATCTAGCCTCTTCGATACGGTGCATATGATATATCGATATAAGATGATGCAGGGATCTACTGTCCTTTATAAGTGACGTGAATGAATAGATATGCCAATATGTCTTTTATATGCTTAAAATATACAAGCATATATTTTTACATCTATATATTGATTTTTGCGTTGTATCTTATGATATACTATATGTTATGATATGTGTATGTGAAATTTAAGTCTACGGCATATGATATGATAAATGTTTTGATACTATGCTACACATACTTGGGTTTTTGTCACCATGGGAAGTTGATGTTCGAGTATTTATGAAGTCATACAAAATTGTTTGTGAAACTAAAAGTTAAGATCTTCACACAAACCATATTGACAAATACGGATGATCTCGGATATATTGAAGTAGATCATCTTAGATGATGTTGAAGTTGCTTCAGAGGTAATTTTAGAGAACCTCCAAAAGCTTACTCCCCAATATCACATATAACAAACTTCGACATTAAGTAAACTATTTCAAATTGCTTCCATTTCAAATTAAAAACTGCTTCAGAACCCATTGGAAGATAACCCTAAACATATGGGATTATTTAACATTCTATATCATAGATTAGAGTGAATAATCTTGAATCCCTTATCAATAGAACATCTCAGATCCAAAAAGAAAGTTTATATAGACAAACCATTCTTGTATTGGATCCCAAATTAATGTTTGGTCATCTTGCACAAATTTTGAAATATTGGGTGTCGGCAAATTCAGATTAAAGATCAAAGTGGAGAAGTCATATTCAATCATAGTAAACTGTCATGGATAAAAAAAACTTGGGGGTCAGATACCAAAGTAGGAAGGTCGGGAACCAACCATTCACATGATCAAGAGCAGACTTGCAGTTTGGAAGTTTATATATATATCCAAAACTGGTTACCCTAATTAAAAACACCCTTGCCAGCATCCCAATATTCATGAGGTCAACTTTTACTGTGGCCACCTCCATTCTAAGGACATTAAAAAAATATGTAGGAATTTCCTTTGGGAAATTGTTGAGGTAGCAAAGAATTATCATCTTGTGAATTGCAGAGAACTTTTTAAGCCAAAGAAGACTCAAGACTTTAATCAATCTCTCTCTTCTAAATGGCTTTGGAGGTTTGGAATGAGTTGGGAGCTTCATCGACAATGGTTATACAACAACACAACTTATGGATGTGCATGGTGGAAGGCAATAATGAAAGTAGAACCTCAGTTTGAGAAGGTCTTCTTTTTCAGAGTTGGAGATGGCACTAAGAGTTGGAAATGTACTACAATCAACTTTTGGGAGGACACTTGGTGTGACCTCTATGCAGTTAAATTGGAAAGCGGTCGCAGCACAGTCCAAGACCGAATTACGATTAAGCGAGATTAATCAAATTTAATCGGTCAAAATTTCAAAGTATATATTTTAAAAATTTAATCATAATCATAGATTACAAAAATAAATAATTAATCAAAATGGTGTAAATTTGTAATTATATAATTTTATTAATTATCTCTCAAGCTACTTCAAAAGAAACTAAAAGAATTGTTGATTGTTTTAACAACCAAGCTACCAAGACAAACATTCAGAAGCAAAATAGATGTCAGATTTAATAAGAAGAACCAACCTACCTATCCCACTAACCTATGAATCGTATTACTTTGCATCGAAGATATTTATTGACTTTAGATTTTTTTTTACATAGTGATAAATTGGCGAGTTGGCTCGGCCGATTAATTAGTGACTCTCTGATTTTTCAAATCGGTGCTTGCTAAACCCAATCGATTTCACCCAATTCGGTTCGGTCAAACCCCGAATTGCGATTAATCGGTGATTTTTGCCGCATTAATAACTTAACATCTTAAAGAAAAATTCCAAACAATATACACATCGCTCTAAGCTAACAACCTTTGTTTCTCAAATGTATGATGGAGATGCCAACAACTTGCCAAATTGGTAGCTCATGGAAGGGTATCAATGAAACTGAAAAATTCATCAATTAGTCCAGCTAATTGAATCAAGGCATTTGGCTCACTTGTGAGTAGGATGAGTTGAGTTGGAATGAACAATTTTTATGGTGCAAAACTCTCATCTTAAAGTTTCCAGTGTTGACCTAGGTGCGGCAACTCAGGCATACTTACCTTTTCCATTCTAAATGAAAGAGGTTCCTCCTAGAGTTAACTTCCTGATTTGGGCAATTTCACATGGGAAAATCCTTATAGTTGACAATCTTCTGAAGAGAGGTCTTAACATCATCACCTGATGCAACCTGTGTGAGTTTGAGAAAGAGTCAAGAGTCAATAGAGAACACGTTCTTTCCTCCCACTTCACCAAACAAGTTTGAAATTTCGTATGCAATTAGGCTAATACTCAATCACCATTGCTCAGTCTTTCTTGCATTGGGTTTCTTGTTGTCAGAAAGATGGAGTTTCCATTAGGGAGCTGGGCTTTGCAGGAGAGTCCTACTAGCCAATGCCAGAGGTACTTGGTGACACTTAAGATTGTTTTAGGGAATGCTATAGGCTTGGGCTCGTTGCATCCTTTGAAAAAATGATTCACATCAGAAGGTTAGCTGGAAAAATCAAACATGCATCTACTTAATTTAAGAATTTTTTTATTTTATTAATTTTTTTTTTAATTTTTAATATTGATTACATTTCGTCGAGTTTATTTGGGGCAGAGATAATTTTAGTTGGGAATTCATTCCTTCGTTGGGGTCTGTGGGAGGTTTACTTGTCGAATAATTTACTCACAAATGCATACGGCTTAGTTGACTATGATTATTATCATCAGTTTTAGGAAGAATTGCAAAGTGTTCGTGGTCTTTGTGGTGAACAGTTGTTGATCAGATGTAATTTTAATGTGATTAAATCTCCTCGTGAGAATAACAGACCTTTCTGTAGAGCTGCTAATGTCAGAAATTTCAATAGCAAATGCATACGGCATAGTTGACTACGATTATTATCATCAGTTTTAGGAAGAATTGCAAAGCGTTCGGGGTCTTTGTGGTGAACAGTTGTTGCTCGGATGTAATTTTAATGTGATTAAATCTCCTCGTGAGAATAACAGACCTTCCTGTAGAGCTGCTCATGTCAGAAATTTCAATAGCTTTTGCAGTGCATTCTCTTTGGTGGATTTTGTTCTTAAAGGGAGGTGCTATACTTGGTCTAACAACAAAGATGCTCTCACTTCTTGTCAGTTGATAGATTTTTGGCTACAATGGATTGGGTGGACAAATTTGGAGAATGCAATAGAATTTACTTGAACGAGTGGGTTCTGATCATTATGTTGTATTACTAAATTTGGGTATTGTTTCTTCCAAGCCTTCTCATTTCAAATTGAGTTGTGGTTGATGATACTTGGAAACTAACTCATTGTCATGGTAAGGCTGGTGTCGTGCTCTGGTCTCAAGTTAAGCAACTTAAAGGAGCTCTCAAAACTTGGAACAAGGGCGGCTTTGGGAAATTAAACACCCTCATTGACAGACAACAAGCTCAGCTGTTGAGCTAGATTCTATTGAGATCCGGAAAGAAGTTTGTAAGCCAAAGATATTGGTGTATTGAGAACTAGAAGACTTGTCAATCCCTCCCATCTAAATGGATTTGGAGGTTTGGAATGTCCTGGGAGCTTTGTGAAGAATGGTTATCCACCAAAGGGGTGGTGTACCAAGAACAAAACTCCTTATGAGCGTGCATGGTGGAGAGCAATAACTAGAGTTGGAAATGGCACTAGAGTCAGCTTCTGGGAGGACACATGGCATGGGAACAAGCCTCTTAAAGAGCAATTCCAAATAATATACATTTCTCTACACAAACAACTCGGGTCTCATGGAGAAACCAATAATTCACCAAATGGGATCTAGCTCTTAGAAAGGTAATAAAGAAATGAAATTCATCAATTAGTCTACAATTGAAAGGATTCAAAGCATTTGGCTTACTAATGAGTAGGATGAGTGGAGTTGGAATGAAAAATTTGGTAATTATTATATTAAGCTTTTCAGTGTTGATCTTGCTATGACTACTTAGGCATACATACCATCTCCATTTGGCAATAAGATTTTGTGGATGAAAGAGGTTCCCCCTATAGTCTTAACTTCCTAACTACAATTGGACATGAGAAAATCTTTATAGTAGATAATTTTTTGAAGAGAGAGATTAACATCAACTGATGCAACTTGTGTCTCTGAGCAAGAGTCAAAAAGTCAATATAGCACATGTTCTTCTCGTGCCACTTCACCAAACCAGTTTGAAATTCCCTTTGCAATTAAGCTAATAATCAATCATCCATTGGCACCCATTGGTAGAAAGATGGGAGTTTCAACTAGAGGAGCTTGGCTTGGAGTAGTCCTACTAACCACTATTAGGCTTATTAGGAAAGACTAAAGTAGCATGATCTTTAGAGGAATTAAGAAAATCATCCCATTCTATCTAAAGAGAGTCACACTTTAGTTTGGGACGAAACCATTTGGTGGGTGGCTACTGGTATAGACTTCCATATGTGTAGATTAGATTGGGATAAATTATTCAGGTTTTAACAACTTTCTAGCTACAGTTTCTTATCTTGTAACCTTCTCAGTCACAAGCTTGTATGGTCCCTTTTTTAAAAAAAAAAAATCTTATATCTATTGCTTTTGATTGAACAATTTTATTTAGTTATTTATTTATTTTTATCAAGCAAGCAAAAAAAGTCATTAAAAATATATGGCCTAGGCAACTGAGGTCGACGCTAGGCAGGAAAAAAAAGATATAAAGTGATTTGCAATTTACTTTGTGGTTATGGGGCTGTAATTGGGATAGGTTTAGAGAAAATCTTTTTCTCTGATTGTGTGTGTAGTTGTGTTAGCTGGGGTTCTTGTAGTTAATAGACACTAGTAAGTGTCAAACTTCTAATATGAACCGTACATGTTGATTTGATGGTGATGCAAAACCGCTGCACCCCCAAAAAAGTCCATGTTTTAATCGTAATTGTTAGTTTTTCTGTCTTCTTTGTCATATAGATGTTTTAATCTAGGCAGTTTATTTTGCTATTGAGTTAATTGGTCTACTAAATGAGAGTGGCTGACAGCTAAATGTGCCTTAAACTGCCCAAAAATTTTCTTTTGGTTTTAAAGCAAGATACCTTATCTAACTTTTGATGGTAGTATTCAGTGTTCTTTTCCCATTGACTTCTACCCTTTTTCTTATATGAATATAATATTACGTTTTTCTGAAGAAAAAAAAAACAATTTAAAGAGTTTTGCACACTAAATATATATGAAGAACTAACCTTGAAAGACTATCCCGTGTCACAATACTACTTCGATATTGTTACAAATAGTCACCTTAGACTTATCCCCTTTCAAAATGTTGTATTTTTTCTTTTCGCAAAACCCAAGAGAGATAAACAACATTTTGTCCCATCGCCGAGTTCCTTTAAGGGAGCGGCCATTTTTCTTCCAAGAAGAAAAAAATATTTGGAGCATGGAAATATGCTTCTCAAGTGGCCAGGATTTAGTAAATCTTAATTGGGAACCGAGGCATGGGGCGTAAGCTCATTCAATCAGTATATAATTGTATAACAATCATTTAGATCAATTGATACAGATTTAATCAATTGTTGAAACACCTATGAGGTGTAACCATAAGCCTTGTACTAAGACGAGCCTCAGATCGTAACCAACATTTTTTAAACCATAGGTGGCATTGAAAAAACAATTGCTTAATGGTTTGTTCATCTTCTTCCTGTTCCTCTCAAAAAGCAACAAAAAAGTTAAGAAAGTCCATCACATACTTGATCGAGATCTTGGGATGCCATCCCTTTTTTTCATTTATGTTGGAGCCTTCAAATTCTCTAGATGAAAAATCCTATCTAGAAAATAGAAAAATTATAGGGGTCTCCTATTTGTTTTTGGGTTTTTAATTTTTAATTTTTTTTGTCTATAATCTCTATCAGAGTTTGTGGCCAAATTGAGAGGGGATGTGGATATACCGTTTGAATTTTTCGGTGACCTATATCCCAAACCAAGTATATCAAAGAACATCTCAATTCGGAGTATGGAATATGGAATCCACAAAAGTTTCTGCAAATACAAGGGCTTATGTAGATTATAGACAACCTACAATTGTGGATTCAATATTGGAGTGGACCATTTCAAATCCGAGACAAGAAAATTGATACTAAATTAAAGTCCAACACACCATTTGAGTGTGTATATACAACTTACTCTTCTTTTAGATTTCTAATCTACTCATATTTAGGATATAAGATTGGAATGGATCATTGGGGATTTGAGATAGGCTGATAGAAAAGAATTGACCATCTTTTGATTATGTGAAATCATTGAAGCTCTACCTTTATGTGGTTTTTTTTGTTTTTGTTTTTGTTTTTGTTTTTGTTTTTGTTTTTGAGTGATGAATTTGCTTTATCGTTTAAATAAATAAATAAAATTTTAAAGTGGATCTCTTGGATTAGAGTTCAAAGTATATTTTCTTAGATTGGAAAGTTGCTTCACAAAATTTACTTAAATGTTACCCCCATAGTTATCAATGTCACGATGTTATGGTGCGATACACAATATGTATCGTATCTAAGCCTCATCAATGTAGTACATATATCTCTTACAATATATCGATATAGATGTAGGATGTACCGTCATTGTACAAGTGACGTGCATGAATAGATGGATGATAGTCATTAGCTCACTAATGTGTTACACAAGTCATATATCAATGAATTTTTTTTGGGAATCCCCTTGCCTAAATAAGTCTTATTTATGTCTTTTATATGTTTAAATTGGTATTTTTGCATTATACATGATATGTTACAATACGTATATCTTAAATTTAGGTTTTCGATATACGTTGTGATAACTATGGTTACCCCCATTATTCGGACATGCAATATGTGGATATATTCTCAGATTCAAAATTTAGAAGAGACCATCTTGGATCCAAGAATCCAAGATCAGTGTATACCACCTGTCAAATAGATTTTTTTTGTTTAGTCCCCCCATCACAACTTGCCAAAAAATTGTCATTCAAAAACTATAAAGCAGTGTATACTCTCATTCATTTGGAGGTAGTTACCAAAGCTGATGAAGGAATGTTGGGGCTCATTTGCAATGGCAAGTTTTTCAGGTTTTAATTCTAACTCCGGAAAGCTGACAATTGAACTTCTTACAATTGGATAAAAAAAGGCTTCATAGGGGAAATAAAAAGGTGACACGAGGCTAGAGTTACCATGAGAGTGGAGGTGAAGCATCTCAGAACAGATGAGTTGTTGATGAAGCAAAGGGCCAGACCCAAGTAGCATCTGTGGGCGTATTTTCAGAGAAGAATCCATGACCTTTCCAAAATCACTATTGGAGGAAGTTAATGTTGATGCTGAATGTGAAATCCATAAATGTGTAGTGTGGTTTTTCCAAAACATTATAGGAAGATGTGAACTTGTAGTATTAGGGTTAGGGAGGTTAATCCCGAAAAGGGATGGAACTTGTACTATTAGGGAGCTTAATCCAATAAGAGCCATAAGAAGGATTGTTCTAAATAGTTTGTAGAGAGGTTGAAAATTGCATGAAGAATTTGATACACCCTATAGCTTCGCGCTTGCACTGTACTTGCATTCTTTTTACTTGTCTTCAAACTTCTTAAACCTTCATGCCAAAATAGGAGGGAACTTGCAGTATTATGGGGTTTAAACCAAATAAGAACCTTATTGAATGATTGAAAACTACTAGAGGCTGAAAGGTTGCATGAAGAATTTCTACACCCACCTTTGGCCTGGTACTTGCATTAATACTTTTGCTTTGTGAAATTTGGTATTCAGTTTTGTTATTGATTGAAAAATCTGCATGAAGACTTTACGATATACTCGGTTAAATTACTACATTTATTTTTAGAATAATATTTTTTAAGATTAAGAAGTGAAAAAGAATTTCTCTTTGCACGCTGTCAGGACATAGCCGGTTGATTTCTTAGACCAGTGGATCAACGCAACAAGTCCTGACACACCTATACTCCCCCTGCATCCCTTTGTTCTTCTTTCAGGCTTCTCTTTGTATATTTGTGCCCATAGAATAACAAAGTGAATCTATGTTGCAAAAAAGAAAGTGAATCTTTTTCTTTATTTCTTTTTTCCTTTACTTTGGGTGCCCCCCTTTTTAAAAATCTTTTCCCTGTGTGTATAAGCCCCTAAATTCATCTATACTAAATAACGAAGATAGTGCTGAAATTAATATTTCGTTTCATAGTGGCTTTAATTGAAGATGACAACGTGTTTGTTCATACCACTAGAAAGGCTGAGCAAAAGGATGTGCATAGGCTTCTGAACTTGCATAACTAGATTCTGATTCATCTTTGCGCCTGAGTCAATGGTGCAGTCAGTGAGGTTATAATTGATGTGTCTCAGTGCCTGGTTGAAAACTAGAATCCCGCATAGGGATGGCAACGGGGCGGATTTGAGCAAATTCATCCCCGATCCGTCAGTAACATCGGATCTCCAATCCGCCCCGCAAATCCGTTTGCAATTTTAAATCAAAATCCATAACCGCCCCGTGCGGATGCGCAGATATCCGCCCCGCCTTGCAAATCCGCACAAAATTAAAAAATCAATCTCTGAATTGGTAAAAAAAATATAAAAAATTCTGAATTACAATTTACAAAGAATTCGTACAAAAAAATTACAAAAAATTCTTAATTACAATTTACAAAGAATTCGTACAAAAAAAATACAAAAAAAAAAAAAAAAATCTCTGGATCTGATTTCAGATCTGAGATCTGATCCGAGATCTCATCCGAGATCAGATCAGATCGAAGATCAAATTTGATCAGATCTGAGATAAAATTTGATCAGATCTTAGATCTGGATCTAAGATCAGATAAGATCAGTCTGATCAGAGAAGGAGAAGGAGATTCGGAGAAGGAGAAGGGGCGATCTCTGTGAGAGGGAGATCTCTCTGCGAGGGAGGCAGATCGCGGCGTGAGGGAGTAGTGAGGCAGATCTCTCGCGGTCGACGCGGTGTGAGGGAGGCAGATCTCTCGAGGGAGCAGGGAGGCAGATCTCTCGCGGGTTGAGGGGAGCAGGGAGGATCTCGCGGCTGCGCTGCGTGAGGGAGGGCGACGTGGTGTGCGGTGTGAAGGAGGGAGGGAGATCGCTGCTCTGTGAGAGTGAGAGCTTGTGCTCTATGAGAGGGAGCGTTTGGTGAGGGTGAAGGAGCGAGCGAATGAAATGAGCGATTGTGATTTGTGAAAAAAAGTTAATCCTTTTTTATATAGGCGAAGAGCACTTTTGTAAATTTGTTGGTTAAACGGATATCCGTGGGGCGGATATGGCCAAATCCGTATCCGCCCCGAATAGTGAACGAATATTTTTTGGATACCTGAAGCCACTCAAAAACCCATTTAGCCATATCCAAAATCGCCCCAAACGGATTGGGTGGGGCGGATATCCGTGAAAATTCGCCCCACTGCCATCCCTAATCCCGCATGAGGCAGAATTCTCATATGGGATCTAAAGCTGGAATGTTCCGGCCCTTGTACTTTACTCATTGGATAAGATTCTTCATCCTTTATTCCTAAAGAGATGCCCATTTAGCCTGGTTATGCTCAATATGATGTTGGGCAGTAGGGCCTGAGCACAAATAATTTTGTACTTGATATCGAATTATGTGTATATAGTGGACAATGACATTTGCCTATTTGTGGTTCTATTTGAGGCATTTGTAGTCAGACAGGGACTGTTGGTGGGGTCTCACTTCGGGTTGGTTTTGTATGGGTCCTCAGGTGGGTTGTATTGGGCTATTAGCTGCATGGACTATATCAGCCCACTATTTTTTTGCTTCCTTTTTTTTTTTCTTGTTGGAATGTAGTTGATTTTTTAATCAATCGAGGAAAAAAGGTTGTTGCATGCTAAATGCCATTCACATTGGCCAAATGCATACCCATATCATATTTTTGTTCGAGTGTTTTGACTTAATACTTGCGTGTTTTCCGTTGTTCAGGATTTGGAGAAAACCATTGTGAAGGTTCGCCCCAAGAACAACTCCAAGAAACCCCAGCATAAGATTCCTCCATCAAATAAGTCCAAGAAACCCTCTCAAAGTGTTTCTCCATCTTGAATCTTCTATTGATACAACCAGTGCTAACTAAGGGAACAACGCCAAACTAGTGCCATTATTTTCTTGTAGCCTTCTTTAATGAAATTGCTCTGTTCTTGGATTTGTCATTTGCTACTTTTTTCCCTTTAATGCCAAGATGTAGTTTGATTTCATCTTTACCTTGTCAGGTAACTCTGTACTTCTACAGAAACAATTAGGCCGGTATGTAAATAGTGTTTCAATGCAATATCCTGTGTTTAGTAAATGAATACTCAGATGGCTTATTGTCCCAAAGGCCATAGCTTAGTGTATTCATAGGAAATTGGAACAGGTATTTTCCATGGAACTTGCGTGTTTCAGCGGTTTTATACTGGTTTTCATTTTGCTTATTTTCATTACTGTTATGTGAAACTGAATGGATTTTTCTGTGCTCCTAGATCACTGGTTTACGAAAAAGATTTTAGATCTCCCAACAAAAAATTGTTGCATATATTATTTTTGCATGGGTTTTTTAGGGTAATGGAATTTTTATTCTCCTATTTAGGTTCAGCGTTTCATCAGTTTCTGTCACATCTTTTTTTCTTCTATTTTGCAAACGTCTATGGAAGCAATGACTGTTCTTATTTGTAGCAGGACCGGGTGCAAGCAATTTGATCGGGTCAAAACTTATGAGTAATATTATTCAAAATCAATTTTAGAATAGCTAAATTATGAGTTAAAACTGCTCCCATCCCATCTCGTCCCGAAATTTTTGGGATTGATCGAATTCATCCTGATCCTGTCCTGATTTATAATGGGATGTAGATTTTCTATCCCGCCCATTCAATTTCATTCCAATTTTATTTATTTAATATTTATTATTATTAATTTTAATCAAACTACTCTTGATAGTTTAGGATATGGTGAAATTAAATCAAAACATTTACCGTTTGATAACTTATTTGCTTGATTTGGTACTTTTTGTTTAGGTAGAAACTTTAATTTGGATATTTTAGGCTAAATAGAATCTATGAAAATTTATACTTTTTCTCATTTTAGATTGGTTATATGACAATTATTTTTGTATAAAAAGACAAATGAAGGTTTGAGTTAGTTTTGCATTATGAGTTATGTAGTTGGAGAACATTGCTCCTAATTGTATATATTATATAAATAATATTTCAACTCTTGCTAAAATATGCAAGAAGGATCTATGAAGGGAATTATTCCATCTCCCATCATTCACTTGACAAATTTAATTTCATTGTAAGGTAATCATTTACAAAATTTATATGACATTTAATATTGTTATAATAAAAGTTACATGTACATAAATTTGACATTATTAGTGTGTTAACAATATGAGATGAAATTCTTTTATTATTTTTCAATGGAGGATTATTTAATACATCTCATCCCGTTTTGTCGCAAATATGTTTGGGATGGGACGAGGTCGGGACACTACAAATTACTTTTTTTTTATAGTGTGATGAGGTCTATCCCTTCCCAATCTTGAACGAATGGGATGAGACAGGGACAATATTCATCCTGTCCCATCATGTCACGTGCCTGCCCCTAGTTAAAAAAATGGATGTACTTAATTCAATAGGAATCCTAACATGAATTTGTTGATTATTATTCAAGGACTGTATACAAGGCAGATGTCAGGGTATGTTTGTTTTGTTTTGTATGTGACCATATTTCATGAAACGCAACCCATCACAAGGGGATTTTCAAGTTCTCAAAGATTTTATTTATTCTATTTTAAGGAGTGAGGTTAGGGAATTAGGTTTTGCAATCAGGATGCTACCCGATTTTTTAGATTTTATAAGTATAAGAATCACTTTAATGAAAATAGAGTTCTCCCACACACTTTTTTTAGATTTTTTAGATTCTATTAATGTGATCCCATGGTTACAAGACTAATATCCCACACTTTTATTTATTTATTTTTATTTATTTTTATCTTTTCTGGTCCACTCCTTTTTATTCTTGTACATTAATAGAGCTCTCCCTTTCATTCAACCAATGAAATTGTTTTTGAGAGGCCTGATTCTCTCATCAATGAAAATTGCAATATTGTCTACACTTTTTTTTTTCTTTTTCCTTTTCCTTTTCTTTTTTTTTCTTTTTTTTTTCTTTTTTTTTCTTTTCTTTATTCAATCTTGAGGTTGTATAGAAGTGGATTCCATCTAACAAAACATGTCCATATAATGTAAAATGCCTTTTTCTTTCTTGTGATTTCTTACTTTCAAACCCTATAGTTTGATTGGTCCCTGGAGATGGCCATAATTGATGTAACATAATAAGCACGTGGGACACATGATTGTTGTCTGCCACTTCCCATATTCTTGAACATGTATTTGCACACATGAGTTCATCCCATTGGTTGAAATGGACACCTTTCACAATTAAAAAAAAGTAAAAGTAAAAGTAAAATTCCCAATACTTAGGGCTCGTTTGGTTACTTGATGGAATGGGGATGGGAATGTGAATGGTAATAGGAATGGTAATGGTAATGGGAATGAAAATGGTAATGGTAATGGTAATGGGAATATGTATGTTTGGTATACTTTTAAAATTGTAAGGTGGTAATGTAAAACTTATTTTCAAAAATACCCTCACTTAGTTAAAATGGGGGAGGGTGAGGAGGGTAAAAATGGTCATTAAGTAACTTTGACCATTACAATGGGAATGGTAATGGCCATTCATAGGGGGGAGGTAGGAATGGCCATTACAACCAAATCTGTAATGGAGATTACCATTACAATGATTTTTTGTTTCACCAAACAAAGGAATGTAGTTGACCATTGTAATAACCATGACATTACAATGGTCAAAGGGGTAACCAAACATGCCAGTATGTTTGGTTACTCAATGAAGTAGGGAATGATAATGGGAATGGGAACGGACATGGTTGACCATTACAATGGGCATTGTAATGGGAGGCATCTATATTAGGTAAATAGGCATATATGTTAGGCAAGGAAGGCATTGTAATGGAAGGCATTATGTTAGGTAAGGAAGACAAATCAGATAAGGGGAGGGTTGACCATTACAATGGGCCTTGTAATGAGCATTCATAGGGTGTTGAGAAAGAATGTCTATTATAATGAAATTTGAAACGGTCATTCCTATTACAGCATTTTTGTGCCAAACCATACACATGAATGGCTTAAATCACAATGGTCAAACCCATTCCATTGAGCAATCAAATATATCATTTATTGTAGCATGTGTTTGGGTTGTAATGTTCACATCTCTACACTCAGCGTGTAGACGATCTATACTATTTGCTAAAGGCGGTACATATTTGGCACCATAACTTACACTCACTCATACCACCCATCTCATTTTTACTTTCCCACACCACTGTTCTCTTCCACACCACCTATAAAAATAAAACTTATATATTTTTTCCCTCCCAAATTCAAAACGTTGGAAAGTTCCATCTCCCCTCCCAACTTCATCTCTTCTCACCACCACCTTTTTCTTCTCTAATATTCTTTTTTGTCTACATCTTATTCTTTTTCCCTCCCCATCTGAGGGTACCTCTAAAGCACCCCTAGAAGTCGAAAAAGCGCTCGATTTTGTCCTCGCCCATTTCACTTTGCTTATTTTCCTTCCCCTCACGGCACTCTGTTTTTTTATCCCTCCATGACTGAGAGTTCTCCATTCGCAAATACTTCTGCAATGGTCAATTTTTGTTACCTTCACAGCAGTCCGTGCGAGTGCGTCGCAAAGGGAATGAGGATAAGTATAGGGGAAATGGTAACGACCCGTGAGATAAGAAGATAGTGGGAAAAATAAGAAAGGGAAACTGAGAGAGAGTAGGATAACTAGGAGAGGGGACGGAGAAGAATAATAAGATGGAAAAGGGAAGGAGAATAAGAAGACGGAGAGGGGCGACAGTAGTTGTCACTCCATCTCTTCTATCTTTCACCTTCGCCGGTCGTCTCTCACTGTCCCTCGCAATCGATCGCCCCTTTCCTCGCTACCCCTTCTAGGTTGTTGTTATTCTTTTTGTTATTGAAAATAGAGGATGAGAGAATACGAAAATGAATAGCGATTTTATGGGTGGTGTGGGAGATAAAGTAAAAAAAATAAAAATACAAAATAATAATAATAATAATAATAATAATAAATTGGTGGGTGGTGTGGATGAGTGCAATTTGTGGTGCCTTTGTTAATTTGCTAACGGTACGTTTGTTTTAATGATGTATAAGTGGAGTATCACTTACAAGTGGTTTGTAAGTCACACTTATGAGTTGTTTTAAATATGTTACGAGTTTGTTTGCACCGATTGTAAGTCGTTGTAAGTGACATGTGCATTTTTGCAGTCTTACAATAGGGTAGTTTATAATTGTATCCTTATGATTTTTCTTCGGTGTTTGTGTTGTGTCAAATTGATACATGGAGAAAAAGGGTTAACTGGAGGTGAGCAAGAGGAAAAAGATGGTGATTTTGTCTAATCAAGCCATTAACTCCCTTAGCGAGACTTGTAATAATCTCGAGGTGTATTTAGCAAAATTTATATGTATTTAATTTTAATTATTGGTTGCTTGTAATTTTTTTTTTTTTTTTGGTCTCGAGCTGCGTTTATATCTGTAGGTGTGTATTGGTAAATTTTGGGTGCATATGTGTGTTCCTCACATGGTGAGCATTTTGGTCATAAAATTAATGATCCTACTAGTCAAAGAACACAAACCTTGATCCAGGGGATAAGTCTAATTAGCCATCTTCGAGGGGGTATCCCTAATTAGACATTAGCTTCAGGGTTGGTCTAATTGCCCCTTTTTTGGTGTAATGTTAATATCTCTACACTTGAGAGCGTAGACGATTTATGCTATTTACTAGGGGCGTGTTTGTTTGAATGACTTATAAGTGGCATATCACATACAAGTGGTTTGTAAGTTGAACATATCAGTTGCTTAAAAAAATGTGTTTGTTTGCATCATTTATAAATGGTTATAAGTGACATGCATTTGTTTTATGCAGTCTTATAAAAAGGTAGCTTACAATTGTACCTTCATGTAGCAAATGAAAAAGAAAACGTGTAATCACATATATTACGTAGCAATTGTACCATACTAAAGTAATTTTCTTAGTCATTTTTCTCTAGAAAACGATTCTATAAGCTATCAAAGACACCCATAAATAAATTATATCCTTAAATCCAACATCATCCCAACAATGCTCAAGTCATTCCCTCTTCGGGATGATGTTAGATTTGTTTAAAAATTTTCGAAGAGAATTGGCCTTTTAAGTAAATTTTAGAAGATAATCGGCTTTCTAAAATTAGAACGGATATCTTATGTGTGGATGCTCTTACAAATGAGTGCACACCTTATGTGTGGACACAGAACGAGATGGGACATGATGCACTTCATCCCTATCCCATCTCTTTTGTTTGGGATCGGGACGAGGTAGACCTCAACCTTATCCCATCTCATTTGTTTGGGATCGGGACGAGGTATACCTCAACCGATCTTGTCCCATCCCAAACGGGTTCGGGATGGGCCAGGATAAATATGTACTAAAAATTAGATTGAAAATTTAACATGCAAGATTGAAAATTTTGGATTTACCAAACACATAACTCAACTCTACTTAAGTTTTCATGGTGATAGACTTGAAGGTTTTGGGTAGGGATAAATCCGTTGCAAATCTATAACACAAACTAAAATAACCTTCTATATATTACCTTTAGACTAGCACATAGAAGTTTTGTGAGAATAAAATAGTCATACCAACAAAATGTCAATAAATAGTTTCATACTAAATATTAAAAAAATCAGTTTGAAACAGGATGAGATGGGCGGAATTTAAAATCTCTATCCGGATCTCGTCCACTTTAGATCAGGATGTGATTAAATCAGGATGAAATTGATCAATCCCAAGAAAACCCTAAAAGAATCGAAACTTAATCGAGACGGGATTGGGATCACGAGTTATGCCCACTACCTTATATATTACCTTTCCAGAAGTAGGAATACCTCCTTACCTTTGAACCCACATCCATCATCACTTTCATTTGAACCCACCACTTCATCAATATTTTGTCCTGGATCCATTGAACATGGTTTGGTAGATTTTTCAGTCTATTTTGGGTGTACTTTCTATTAATGTACAGAGAATATTTGTTTCGATTTGCTCAAATTGGATCGCGCAGTTAACCCATGTGATGCCCGCATAAAATCTTGCTCTCACTTGCGAAAGATAAAGCACAGAAAATAGAAAGCAAAATTTGGTACTTCCATAGATTTGTTTGGCCTGGACCCTTGCTGCAAGCTAGATTAATGTATTTTGTTCCAATAATAGACACAGTTTATGGCTTAACCATTGTTTCACAGCACCAACAAGTCAGTGGCAATGGAGTAACTTCACACTTTTATAGAAAAAAAAGAAGGCAAAAAGAAAACTCCCTCCAACACTACAGCGCAGAGGAATAGAGTCAGAAATGTAAAAATGTAACTTGCTGTGAAGGAAACCAGAGAATCTCTCTCTCTATAACTCAAGGTTAGTTTGCTCTATCATCACCTTATTATTATGGTTCTTGCAACTTGAGTTTTGAAATGCTTTTGTTTATGAGAAATGGTTTGAGTTGGTATGAATTTTTGTTTAACTGAGTGAGTTTCTGAAGATGGTATAGAGAGTGTGTTTTTGTTAAAGAATTTGTCTGGGTTTTGAGATTGAACTTTGTAATTCTATGCGAAAGGGTAGTTAGATAGAGTTTGTCGATTTTGGTTTATAGTAGACTGTTGGATATCATTGAGAGTTGTTTTATGTTAATTAGGTGATAGAGAGTTTATGTTCTTTTTCGAAATATTGGTTTATGTTTAGAGTTAAGACTGCAAACTTCCTTTTAAGCTTGTTAAGTTTAGGTGTTTTTTATGAAGGCTTTTGCTTTCATTAGAAGCGATTGAATAGTGTGTCATTGGGTTTGAGTACAAGGCACATTAGTTCTGTATGTAACAAACTAATAGATGACATATGTTGGTAGACTACCATGCTGATAAGCAACGGTTTAAGATTTTGAGTTCACGTGGATTAAGGATTTAGCTTGAAGTAAATTTTTTTTTGACAAGTTTGAGAAGCACTTGGGTGGTATCAAGGAATTGGAGTCTGAGTGGAATTAGAGTGGTGAATGGTTGAGTATGCCGCCTTCTTCCTCATTGAGACGGTCTTCAGGAAAGGACCCCATAGGAGGTAATCATAAGAGGGGACGGAGTCTTGAAGGTGGATTATTATCACAAGCGAAGAATGGCGACCTTGCTTTGTTCAACAAGGTGGAGAACAGAGCAAAGGACAATTTTTTGCTTTACTCATTGGATAGTTTTGACGAATTGTCTTGTAATTTTCTCTAGCCTTGAAAACCCTGTAGTTATTGTTGTTACTTCCTTATCTGATTTCTCATACTGGTATGTAAATTAGTTAACATGAATATGTGTATGAGTGCTTCCTAATCTCGAATTGTAATTTTGCAGCATCGAGACTACAACGATTGTCAAAGATCAAGTTGGGAATCTCTATTCCTGATCAGGAGAAAAACAATGGTTTGCTTGATGCAGATGATGAGAAAAATGAGTATGACTGGTAGGTCATCTTATAGCTCTTTAGATGCTTTTAAATTTAATTCTCTGAAATAGTTTCTCTGGAATAGTTTTGCAGTTTGTAATTCACCGACTTTTGCATCATTTTTGTCCCACATTCTTTTTTGTCGTTCGTATATATATCATGCGTAATAGCCCATTGTTTAAACACAACTGCTGTACTGTGACATGTTGAACTGCCAATCTGACGGTCATTTTCAAGCAAAATTTGAAGTTGCAAGAAATTTGATTTAAATATTTGTAGGAAATACCTTTTCTCCCCTTTGTGTATGGTGTCTGCGTCATGTAATTTGGTGCCTTAATCTTTCGAGTACTTCTACAAAGGGCAGATGATCCTTAGTGACAAAATTTACACTGCACAAAACAAATGCTTGTTAATTTACTAGCTAAAAATATAATGTGCGACTTATTGTTCTTTTCCTATTTCTTCTTTGGATTCTAACAATAGTTCCTTGAAGGCTATTGACGCCTCCAGACACGCCTCTTTTTCCTTCATTGGAATATGAGACTCCACAAGTTAATCATGCTCACAGGGGAAAACCTCGTCAAACCGTTTCCATCCCAAGATTAGCTTCTGTAAGTCTATTTTGCCGTTTATAAACTGATAGATATTGTTTAGGTACTTACAAAGCATATTCAGCAAACTTCAAATTATCTACTTCATTTGTGACCACTGATATACTCATTACTGTCAGGCCGAGAAGAGTAACAGGACCATCCGAGGGAGTTCAACCCCACAGCGACTAAATCCATCCACTAAATCCAATAGGACTAACAAAGGCAGTACAAGAGAACATCGACGGAGTCCATCCCCTCAATCAAGAAATGGCACATTTCAATCCAGGGGAAGGCAATCTTCAGTTCCCCATTCTAGTCCACGTCTTCATTCAAGGTCAACTACACCTTCAAGGAGAATGTCTACTCTTCCAAGTAAATCATCAGCACCTGGTTCGAGGTTTTCTACTCCCACATCCCAAAGAACGAGTATCGTGTCAAGTGGCATGGCATCATTTGGAAAGAGAGGGACCTCCCCTGTCAATAAAAGTATTAGGAACTCTGGTTCTTCTAAAGTACAGCAAGACTGGGATAGTGTCAATGGATGTACCTCCAAATCTTCGTACTTCTCTATCTAGTCGTCCAGTATCACGTGGCCGAGGCTCATCACCAGCCTCTAGAAATGGGACCAGTTCATCAACGCTTGAAAAGCAATCAATGTCATCAACTGCTTCAAGAAGTCCCAGATCTTTGCATAGTTTTGGTAGAGATCAATGTAACCACCAGAATAAGGAATCTGTTGTGTCATCTAGTGACAATCATATTGAATCTCCGTTATCCACAATTATAAGTATTTTAGACCACATGGAAGCAAGGAAAGCTGGATTAGTTCCCAAAAGAGGACCCTCGGTGTTTCCTATGAAGTCATCATTGAAAACTCTTGATCCAACAAGATCCGCAGACCCTGCTCTTAAGCAAACGGTATGTGTCTAACTTTCTCAGATCAATTCATTTATGCGGCACAAGGGCCTCCCATGTTTGCCCATATAATGACTGAATAGTGAATAGATATCAAGCCATCCATGGCCTAACACGGCGCCCATGTGTTTAAGTTGGGTGACAATGAAAGACTCACTTCTAATCTATAAACGTTTCACTGGCGATGACTATATGTGAATTAGCTGCAAGTCTGCAAAAAACCATAAGAAAAATGGTGTAATTTGTCAACTGGGTCTAGGAACTAAATTTTGAGAATTTGTAGTTTAAGAAGTTTCCAGTGTGGTTGGGTTGGTGTTAGTGTGAATATTATGTTTTAAGAAATTCCATTTCAGATCATGGTGCACTTTTTTTATTGGATTGAAATGAAATCTTAATCACTAGTATCAAGCTTAGTTTTTTATTCTTCACTTGATTTTGTAATATTAGCCTATTAGGCATTAGGGTAAAGGAGGGAAGGAGATATATGCCTTAAATAAGTTGAATTTGAACAAATGATATATGCAATTTAAATATGTTGGTTGCGGGAAAGCTGAATCAAATATGTATATCAGTATGCACTGGTTGCTCGAAGGGTCAACTTAACGGTTAAGAAGCTGCCAACGAGTGCTAGCTCAGCTGGCAGACTTGTGGCGAGTGGTATCACAATTCACAAGTCCAGGGTTCAAACCCTGCCGAAGCTGGATCCAATAAAAATCCTGCTTACCCTTAAAAAAAAAACAGTTAAGAAGCTGGTTGAAAAATGTATGTTTTTTATCGTTTCAATTCTGTGTATCTGATTAAGTATCAAATGCAATCCTGATTTGGTTTGACACAGTATAGAATATTAACACGACAATTTTCCTTAATATGTTTTATTTTGACCAAATATAAAATCTCCCACTCCTTCAAGTGCAGGCACGTATTACATATATGTTATATGTACATATGCTCTTACTGTTATAGTTGAACATAGACTTTGAGATGATTTTCTTGGCATATCTAACGAGGCAGGGTGTTTGTTTATTTGTAGGGACAAAGAAGCCCTCAGAGTATGTTCACTCCATTTCCATCCAGTGTCCCCAATGCTACTGGAAAAGAAAATTCTGGATACAACTTTATGATTTCCAATAACTCTTTGGCAACAAGTAGTTGTATTATAAGTTCTGAACAAGGTCAAAGTTTTGTCGTCGATATTAATGGTACCACTAACCATGATCTGGATGATCATATGGTAATTGAGAGGGGGCTGACAGCATATACTGAGGCGCAAGGTGAAGTATTTACCTTAAATGAGGCATATGAGAGAAATAATGAACAGCATGAAAACCCGGATGAAAACTCAAGTGTTGCGCATCACGAGTTTGATACACACAGTACAGATGAAATTGACGCAGGTCTTACTAGAAATTTCGACCTTAAATGTGTGGCGCCAGAGATAGTCACAACTGTTACTGAACCTGCATATGTTGCTAACAGCATTCTGGGAGTTGATTATTATGAATCCACACCAACTTGTTCTAAATGTAGTAAGAAATTATGCACCACCCGGTTGATGGAAAGGAATGGTTATGTTTATCTAGATTGCAGTGAGGGAGATGAATGTGTGACCATGGGTTCTCTAGAGACAACTGTAGTTTGCACTCAGAATTCCACAAGTCACTCTGAACTGACACCTGAAGAACATAGATCTTATTATGATAAGCTGGAACCCCGGATAGACTTGCAAGGAAATGCTAGTGGGAGTGCTTCAATGCTTTGCAGGAGTGAGACTATGGAAGAGCAAGGCAAAAATGGCATGGATGATATTAGTACCGTTAAAATGGTGGAAGAAGAGGAGCAATGGTTTGCGAATCAGAGACTGTTGGGCCAACCAACAGGTTCCACCCAACATGAGTTGGAAATTGGCCATTCAAGTATAATATCTAATGATGCAGAGGCTGCAGGCATTTCTGTCCTACCAAACGTATCAAATAGTAGCAAGTGGCCTGTTGTTCAAGGAAGAACTTCTGTTGTTACCAACATACCTAGTGACGATCCTTCTTATGCAAGAGACAACCTAAGCAGTGCCAGTAGCTCTGCTGGACCCAATAGTATCTCGGCAGCATCTTCTGTTAATTTGAGCTTGCCTTGCAGTCAGTATCAGTTGAGTGGTAAGGAGGTCGATGTTGAAAATTATCAGCATGATTTGAATACAACGCATCATAGTTGCAGATCTTCCTTCCCCGAAACATCAAACCATCCATATGAAGTTCATGTTCTTGCTATCAGCTCAGATGAAGAAAATCTTGGTCCTGTTGGAAATGAGGAAATCAAGTCCTTAGAAGAGAGTGTTGTTGCTGAAGGACATGGTATAACACTGAATTACACAGAGTCAGATGATAGAAGT
The DNA here is from genome assembly GCA_963556465.1 of Berberis vulgaris. Lineage (NCBI taxonomy): Eukaryota > Viridiplantae > Streptophyta > Magnoliopsida > Ranunculales > Berberidaceae > Berberis > Berberis vulgaris. The sequence goes on along the minus strand of OY747132.1, from coordinate 5,992,131 downwards.
TCCTCTCATATTGACGCAGATTTTCTCAAGGTAAATGAAATTTGTCACACTGAGAATTGTGGAATACCATGTAACTCTGCCTTGGTATCTAAAAAAACAAGCATCCAGTTAGACAGAACTTCGATTCAGAAATTGTCAAACAACGGATGCATTTCATTTGATAATGTACTGAACCTTTCAGATGAGGAAAAAAGTTTTTCAGATCTCGAAAGACCGGATATGATTTCCAAGTCCGACTCCACTGAGGAAGACATTGTTGAAGATCTTGTCAATGATCAAACTCCTAGGTCTTTGGCATTGGCATCTGAAGATCTAAGAAATGGTTGTGACAGTTCACCAGGTCCACAAAGGGCTAATTTGGACTGTCCAAATCCAGAAAGCATCGTAAGTGACCAGGACGGTTCTGCTTCTATTACTTCACAGAACAAGACCTCAGTTTCTCCTTCCAAATCTCACATCTCAGGTCATACCCATCGCATCCTTGGTAGGTTTCTCCTTTTGATTACGAATCTATTATTTTTTACTGTTTTATGTTCTTATATAAATATTCTATTGGACAACAAATCACTTTTAATTAAAATTTAATTATTTTTCAGTCATCGCACTTTCATATTTTTTACTCTGGATGCAAAACTGGAGTTCAATTTTGTTTTGGACTTCCGTTTTGACTTACATTTGGATATTGGAAATCAATTTTTACCATGAGTTTCATATGGTGCTTTGGCATGAAGATTTATTTAAGTGGCACACAACATGAATAAGAATCTATTTTCCATCTATTTATGGCTTGAGGGATAAGAGTTTCTGTGAGACTCTTATTACTCATCTTTTCAAATGTCTGTAGTTATTGAAGTGTATTTATCTCTAAAACTTGCCTCGAAGGTTGGATAACCATGTATCAGAGTCATGACTAACCATTTGCTTTTGACAGAAGAACCAACTGTGACACTTGAGGTTCCAGGAGGACATATTAGAAGCTTGACACTAGAAGAAATAGCTGATTCAACACTCTTCTGCCGTTCAATCATTCAAAAAATTGCATACCAGGCTACAACAATAGCAGTGGAAAAGGAGAATCACGTTTGTTTAGAAGGTTTGCATCCAATGGTTACTACTGTGGGTAGACCTAGTTCTAGCAGGAAGGATTTTCTTGCCAGGACTAGCAGCAGACATGCTATGAAAATCTTGAAGGCCAAATGTTGTGTAGAGAGAAATGGGATGACCACATCGCCTATGACTGAAACTAGCATTAAACCCAGTGAACCATTGAAACATGATTCAATGGCTCTGAGAAAGGTTAACAAAAAGTGGCTTCCAAAGTTGGGCTCCAAGTGCAACTGCGCAGTGATGTAAAGAGTTCTCATTTTATTTACAGCAAATCTTTATAGCTAAAACTGTCCTCATTTTGTCAGAGGGTGTGAGGGTTTGTAGTTTGATATGTTCTGTGTGACAGTTTGTAGATTGTTTCATTTTCTTATTTTTACCTGATTTTTCGTAGGAAACGTCACAGTGAATCGGTGGCATAAACATCATGTAAAGTTACAGAAGAAATCAAAGATTTGTGAGTTTGATTGCTCAGAGTATTTCTTGTTCTTTTTTTTTTTTGCATTCCTCCTCAGGTACTATTACCTGCAACCTCATCCAAAGTGCCCCCTACTACACACATATGGAGCATCGACATCAGTCGTGGAAATGGATAAACATGGGTAGAATTACATTGGTCCACTTTGAATCGTACTAGGTGTGTAAACTTGGCAAATCTCTGATAGGAAACACCACATTGAAATAGCGGTATAAATAATCATGTAAGGTTTTTCAACAACGAAATCAAAGATTCTTTAGTAAGAATGATTGCTCAAACTCAAAGCATTTAAAGATATAGCATCCACAGTACTACTAAGTGAAAACAATAAACATGCGAATCACCCTCTTAGGCACAAATCATCAATGCTTTCAGACCAGATTCTCTAAATTTTTTTTTTCAATTTTCATATTCATATTTTTATCGTCTCATTGTTAGACACATAAACAAATTAAACTCAACAATCTCTATTGAAAAATTCTAGCGAGCCTGGTCTGGAAGCACTGATTTGTGCCTGGGAGGTTGGTCTGCATGTGATCGGACCACTCTACCCTTCTCTCTATAGATTGGACCAAGCTCTATAGAAGCTCTAAAGTGAACAATTCTATATAACCTGATCTGAAAGCATTGATTTGTGTCTGGGAGGGTGAGTCGCATGTGATCAGACCAATTCTACCCTTCTCCAACTTCTCCAAATCTATGTAAAGTATAAGAGTAATTCTATATGTCGAGGGTTTGGGCGAGGTTTTGGGCGAGGGAAGTGCGTTGCACGCGAGCGGGCTGACGTGGTGAAAAAAAAAAAAAAAAAAAGTTTGCGAGGGAAATGAAAAATTTGGGCGAAAGAAGAAGTGGGAATGAATCAGTTCCCCTCTCTCGCTCCCTCTGTCTCTCGCTCCCTCTGTCAGCTCGCTCCCTTCAATCCCTCTCTCGCTCCTCTCGCTCCCTCTGTCGCTCGCTCCCTTCATTCCCTCTCTCGCTCCCTCTCCCTCTCCCTCTCCCCATTCTCCCTCCCTGAACCTATAATTTTCGACAGATTCTCCCTCTCCCCCAAACGAAGCTCCTCTTCTCTCCATCATCACTGAAACGAAGGAGAAGAACGAAAATTAGGGAAGAAGAAGGAAAGAAGGAGAAGAGAAGAAGGTCTCCCTCGTCCCTTCCCTCTCGCAAAAGCTAAGGTAAGTCTCCCCTTCATTTCTAGATCTAGGGTTTTTAAATCTAGGGTTTCTTATTTTAGATCTAGGGTTTCTTTTCGATTTTTTTTCAAGAAATACTGTATTGCTTTGAGAGACAAATGACATTTTCTAAGTCATTGAGAAATTCTTTGATCCTTTTTTTTTTAATTCTGAAGTGGGGTTGTGTTTTTGTTATAAAGGGTTCATTTAGAATATAATTCAGGGCTAATTTTTTGCCAATTTTTTTATTTTATTTTGAATGATGGTTTGGGGGTCCTTTTCTTTTGTCCACAATGTGTTTGACAAAATGCTTGTGTGGGATTTGAATCCAGTTTTGATTAATTTTGTAGTTTGCTTGGACCTGAATACATCCATCCCTTAGGAGGAAAAAAAAAAAAGAATATTGAAGTATGGAATAGGGCGTAATTTATTGAAGAACTGAGTTTGGTGTGATATCGGGTTTCTTGGTTGAGGAAAATAGAAACTGGCTTAAAAGAATTCAGATGTAATTTTTTAGAAGCTTTCCTTATTGCCAGATATCATAACAAAATTCTATGTCCCTACACCAATGATGCTGGAGAATTTAGATTTTTGTATGTAGTTCTCCAATGGGAACAACCAACTTTAAAAGGCATGCATAGTGTGTTTTTTTTTTTCATGGACCAGAAAATGACCTCTTTTCTAATTCTCCGTAAATGATATAGTGTTGTCACTTCTCCTACGTTCTAAGCTTTTGAAATACAAAACAGTCAGTCATTTGTCATATATATGTTCTGCTTTCGGAAGCTATGTTGCGAATATAAATACTCGGTCGTTATCGTATATTTATACAATGCCTATTGGTTTATATTTATTAACTTGATGAATATGCATCACAGAAATTTAAGCCAAGCTTTTGAGATGGACATCATCTCTCAGCTACAAGAACAAGCTAATACAATAGCAAACCTTGCTTTCAACACCTTTGGGACACTTCAAAGAGATGCTCCCCCAGTCAGGCTTTCTCCAAACTACCCAGAGCCACCTGCTAATCTGCCTGATAATGCTGCTGAAATCGCTGAGCAACCGAAGATGATGAGTGCTGCTCTGGTAAAGGCTGCAAAGCAGGTACGCAGAAAGGTTTGAACTGCATTAGTAGAAGGGAAACGAGGGTAAGTATCTAATAATAATAATAATGAGCATGAGGTGTAGTGCACTTTTATATTAGTATTTCCAAAATCATGACTAGTTTTGTGTTTCTATAAGTTGTGTTTCTATAAGTAATATTTTGAGCAATGATGGTGTTATTTTCATGGTGAGGTGAGGAGTAGGGGGTTATTTTGTTATTTTGTTTTAACATTTACAATCCATTATAAGAAACTATGCTCATAGTTGTTCTTTATATTTGAAAATTTCAGATGCAAATGCCTTGATGCCTATTTGTGTCTTGTATATTCTTAAACGTTTTGTATCCTTGTTTCCTAAATCATGTACCATTTGAGAAGTTTTAGATTTATGTTTCTCTTTCAAGTTATTCCTATAAGAAGGCTTCTTTGCCACATTCTAAAGTATGCCTATTCGGTGCAAACTTCAAACTCAAGTCACCATTCACATATTGGGATCATGTTTGTCTAACATTTGAATCTTGTTTTACTCTTTCACACTACTTTTACTTTCATTAACATTGTTGTCATGAACTCGGTTGTGTGTTTTGCAGGCCTGAATCATTGGGCATTGTTGTTGGGATAGTTTTCTTGGTCTTGGCAATATCATTTCAGTCTTTCAATTTCACAGCAGACTCCATGGTATGCATCTAAAAACTTTGTATGAAAAGTAGTAGCTTCAATAGTTTCCTTCTTTGTTACCTTGGACATATAGCATGAGTGTCTTAATGAGTATCTCTAATGCTTTGAGTACATAGGAGAAAAATAGAAGATAGTAAGAGCTCTAGAATCTGCAAACATACTTGCATTTGGTCCACTTTTTACAATATGTGGAAAGATTTTTTTTTTTAGAAAAAAAACTGAAAATAATGATGGAAAAGAAAAAGAAAAAAATAGTGAAGTCATTTCAGAGGTTAGTCAAATAACATACAGAATTTGTTAAATCAGGCGATATTCTTAAATTTTAGAAGAGCCATATTTTTATTTCATTTATTTAGTTTCTGAAGATATTGATTTACTATATCTGTGGTTCTAGACTTTTGATGTTGTGTTATTTGACAGATCTCAAAAGCATGGTTTCAAATGGATTGGCCACTTTAGCTTCTTGCAGTTATGACCTCAAACACCATATCCCAATCCCCCGTGGTTCGTAGAGGGAAACAAACAGAGTCAGACGCAGCATATGCAAGCAAGAAGCTGCTGAAGAGCGCTGGAAAAGCAGCTTGGATGGTTGGAACCACATTTCTGATACTGGTGGTTCCACTCATCATAGAGTTGGACAGAGAGCAGCAGATGAGTGATGTTGAGAAGCAACAGGTCATCTTGCTTGGTGGTGGTGCCGCCCCTGCACCTGCAGCACCAGCTCCTTCCAAATGATGTCTCTTATTTTAGTTCATTAGTCTAGATTGCTCAGACTTTTTTTTAGGTGTTCCAAGTTTTATTAGGGGACTTTCTCATGGATTTGATATTATTTGGATCAATAAATGTTGTGTATGAGTGGATTGAAGATAGACGACAGGGTTTAGTGTTTTAAATGTTGGAAATTTCAATAGGGAAAGAGCTTTGTCTATAACAATCCTTCACAAAGTCCTTCCTCTTAATTCTAGTTTGTTCTATGCACCTTAATAACTATAGTTTACGATGAGTATGAGGTGTGTCTACAACTATAGTCTTTCCTTCAATTTCTGTTTGTTCAAGTCCCCAAAGGTTGTAGTTAGCTTCTGTGGTAATTGCAGGGATTACTGATCACCTGTAAACATTTTTGTTGCTTTGCAGAGCGAGAAGCCAACATTAGAACCTGCAGCCTGCAGTTGTAAATATTCTTGTATTGTGTGTACGGAAATGCATTCTAGTTTGTTTATTAAGTGGTGTTTGATTGTAATCTTGAGTGTAAGTGTAAGTGTTGCTTCTCGCTTGAAAGCCAATCCCTGTGTTGAGAGATATTTAGTTGGAAATACCTTTGTTTCCACTGAGTTGTAAAATAAATTTTGAAACGCTTTTGTTTCCACTGAGTAAAAAAAAAAGTTTCATCGTTTTGTCACTTGAATTCTTGTCTTATGGATGTACTGATCGAGTTTATTATGTGAACCTGTCATTCTTTCAACCATAACCAGGAGTAAATGGCATGCAGGCCACTCTGTTTCAGAATATATTTTGTGTTTGCTTGAGTTCCTGGAGTCTGTAGTGAATGAAAAAAAAAGAACCACTTGGTTTCCCTTAAAAAACCTAGAGCCTGGAGAGAACAGTTATGTTTTTAAAGATTCGACACATTGTTCAACTCCCATATTCGTTGTTCTGTGGTCCTTTCAGTAAAGGTTCTGTGGTCCCATATTTTTAAAGATTCGACACATTGCTTTTGCTTTCTAGAGCTACCATAGCGGGATTCCAGCCAAGGATAGGAGCCGAACACAAGAAATGTTTTGTTCCAACAAGCTTAAAGTTGTAAGGATAATTTTCCATTTCTCCTTTAAAGTGGTTATGCATTGTGTATATTGCAATATAAATGTGTGAATATATTTTGAACTTGTTTTGTCTTAGCTTGTCATTCTCACTTGCATTAATCTGCTTTTGTTTTGTAACTGAAGGTTGTCGCGACTGTGGCATTTGGCATGGGGCTTGATAAGAGTGATGTTGGAGCTGTATGAGCAAACTGTACTATAATTCAGTATTTTCACTCTATACCTTTCATGCTTCAATTATCTTGCAAATCTAGTTATTTTGGTAGAACGGCAGGAGAGACCATTGGTTGTTCCTGGGTTCTTGTATTCATGAATAAAGTGATTTTAAACATCATATGCAAAGGGAATTTGAGGGACCCTATAACAAGTTTTTGAATGGTTGCTCAGTCACCTTTCCATGCAATCCTGCTGTAGGTTTTTTATACGGATTAACATTTCTGGTTCATTGCTCAGCCTATGAAGTAACTCAGTACTTTCTGAATGTGGCTTCTCTTCTGAACAGGTCATTCATTATAGCTTGCCAGAAAGTTTGGAAGAATATGTTCAGGTGCAGTATTAGTCGTTATCAACCAAATAAAGTGAAATGTTATCAACCAAATAAAGTGAAATGTTACACTACTTGGAAATAATATGTTTACTTGTGCAGGAAGTTGGACGTGCTGGACGGGATGGTAGATTGTCGTATTGCCATCTATTTTACGATGAGGCGACTTATTTCAAACTTCGTAGTCTTTCATACAGGTGCAAGTCCTTGTACTTTCCTTTTGTTATCTTTTCATATGATTCTATTTTGGGAGACTAAAGTTAGAAGTCGCTTACGTGATTTTGTTGGCAGTGATGGTGTAGATGACTATGCTGTAAAAAGATTCCTCTCTCAAGTGTTCAGCAATGACTCACTAGGGAAAGTCTGTTCCTTGATCAAAGATTCTGTATCTAGGAAATTTGATATGAAAGAAGAGGTTGTTTACATATACTTTGTTTATATTTCTTTTTTTCTGTGACTTGATAGCTAACATCTTTTGGAAACTCATTTACCTGTTCTTGGACTCTGATCATCACTTTCATGCTTGTGTTGAATTCTTCCAAAGACAATGTGTATTAGATATCCTTGTGTTTGTAGTTGGTGCAACAATGACTGATACAACCTCAGTTATCGTACAACTAGGTTTTAGTATCATTCCTTCATTTTTATCTTCCCTTCGCCTGTAGGAACCTCTTTAGGATGCTTCTCTTTGCGACCTGCAATACTTTGGCATGATTGAAAATCATTATTTGTTTTAGGTTTTCCTTGACATAACACGAATATAAGAAACGTTTGTTATTGAATTTTACTGGTTGCAGGTGATACTCACAATTCTTACGCACTTGGAGTTGGGGGAAGTGCAGTACTTGCGCCTACTACCACCCTTAAGCGTCACTTGCACCTTATACTTTCACAAGGTCGTTATTACTAACTGGTTGAAATATTGTAGTTTGGGTTAATTTATTTCTATTTGTGAATCTTGGCAAAATCTATTTCGGTCTCCAAAATCCAGGATTGGTGATCATGTTTACCAAATTAAAGGGATGCTCATACTGTAGGGCTGAAAATAAACAAACTGCTTTTGGTCTGATTCAATATCTGACATTGTTTCATAAATCTTCTTTGGAGTCTACCTGACAACATTTCATTCATTCAATAGTTAGGACTTAGGACAGCTTTATAACAGACAAAAGTCAAAGAATTAATCAATAGGGTTAACTTGCATTTGAGTCCTATAGTTTCATTAGTTTGTACTAGCTTTGAGTTTGGGGTCCCAAGTTTGTCCAAGTTTGAATCTGGGTCCCAAGACCATGTTGATTGTGAACTCTCGATTACAAATATAGGACTTAAATGCAAAGCTGGTATAAATTGTAGGATCTGAAGTCTAAATTTATCATATCAAGTCAATATTATTTAAAATAAAATAAAATCATTCAATTACCGAATAGAGAGTTAATGGTCAATGTGATTTTGGGACCCAGATTCAAAGCTGGACAAACTTGGGACGCAAACTCAAAGTTGGTATAAATCATAGGACCTACACGCAAATTAACCCAAATCTATATTTCTGGTTAGTTTATTTACTGAAAGCATGGATGGTGTATTCGGCTGCATGCAGACTCCCCCAGCAATTCTTGCTGGTAAAGATAGTGTGGTTGCGGAAATATTGAAAAGGTAAGTTCTCTATCCTTCTTATTCATTTATTTAATTATTTTAATTACTAATAAGCCTTCTAATTTTGTGCTTAGATCTGAAACAAAGCAAGGGCCTTTTACGTTTGATATACCCAGTGTGGCAAATGCCATTGGGATTACAGCTATTGATCTATCAAAGCAGTTGCTAAGCTTAAAGGTATGGACATCTCTGGTACTAATTCTGTTAATCAAATGAAGTAGCTTTTTGACCATAAGTCTTGGTTTTGCATATTTGGTTTTCGTTCAACCACTAAGTAGCGTTTCTGCACAATGTCGTACATAAAACCACAAAATGCTTGTTGTAGGTGTTGCATACCATGAAATTCAAAGTTCTCTTCATTTCTTTGATTATTTGTTTCATTTAGTCATTTCCTCCCTTGTGACCCAAAATGAGGTTTGTTGGAAGTTGATTTAGATTACTGTAGATTTAAACCTTGAGGATTTGCATCTTTGATAAGATTCTAATATTTTGGCTTATTAAATTTGTGCCATAATACGGATGCCATTAGGAAAGTTGTTGAAGATCGAATCGAATACGGATGCCACACACACACTCTTATAAGTTTTAATACTATCATTTCTATCTCTTACTTCTCTAAGTGCCTAATGAGTCCCTGATCTTATAGTTTTAATACTATCATTTCTCTCTCTCTTCTCTAAATGCCTAATGAGTCCCTGATTTACTGTTTTAAGTGATGTGCATATGCAATTGCCTTTTTCCTTGTGGAATAGTCGATATGATAATTGGTAGTTATATTCCACTCTTTGAATTGGTAGACAAACAAATCATCTATGCTGATTTATGTAATAAATAGTTTCTAAAACATATTTCACTTAGAGGATTTATGTCTAATAAGGATTTTAAGGAGGTGGTCGTTCAACCCTTTAAACGGTATGCTTAAGAAGGAAGAAACTCAATGGAGTTTAGATTTGAGGGCCTATTTCAATTTACAAGTTTTTGCTACAGCTTTAAAAGTTTTTTTTTCAACAATTGCTATAAATCTCTATCAGAAAGTTGAAATCCCAAATAAACACTCCTGTAGTCGTTTGGCACATGGAAATGTGAAAGTATGATCAAATTATTAGTTGTAGTTTCATTTATTTTGTTTTATCTTATTATTGTGTAAACTATGTCTCCTCTTGATAAGCGGATGATAACATTCAACTTTGATATGATAAATGTATAACTAAAGTCTTGTTCTTGTGCTCATTTGTGAACTTCAGTCTAAAGGAGAAATAACATATGAGACGAAGGATCCTTCATATTGTTATACAATTGTGAAAAGTCAGGCGGATGTTTGTTCCCTTGCTTCACAACTCACAAGATGGTTATCCGAGGTTGACAGCTGTAAGGTAATTGTTTTTATTACTGTCAACTATTACCATATCTTTTATCCACAGGAAAAAGAATAAGAAAAAAAAAATTTCAACCCCATTTAATGTTTCCCTGATCAACATCACATATTATGTTGTATTGCCTGTTGTCAAAACCATCATTTTTTTGTTTTTTATTTTAATTGTTGAAGGGTGAACATGGGTTTTACTGGATCCATGAACCGTTAAATGCCTTTGGCAGGGTTCCAACCCTGGACTAGTCATACCGTTAATTGCTGCATTAGCACCTGTTGGATCACTGTTATTGCCCCTTGGAAATATTGTTTGTTAAAGAATGATTTTTCCTTTTACATCATTTATCATGCCCAGACTTTGGATCAATCTCGACTGTTCTGTCAATGAATAACCTATTGGAGAAACAAAACCCTAACTTTCATATTATCTGAGGAACAAAACCCTAAATCTGGATTTTCTAATTTAACCTTCAAATTTTTTAGACATCACTTCTATAGTATGGTTCGTCTTAGGAATCAATCTATCCATATTTTTGGGGAAGACATCCGCAGATATTGAGGTACACTGCTTTCTTATTAATCAAGAGTAAAATCTGAGTCTAATGACCCACAAAGTGCTTATAAAATCTATTTGAACTTTCTGTTAATTTATAGTTGTTGTTTCATGAGAAGTAATTTCTATGTACTTCTGAAATAGGTGAGGAAGTTGGATGCAATGGTGGATGCAGTGAAATTCGCTACAAATCAGTGTGACAAAACGGATGGATGCTCCAGTACACTACACACAAAATGCTTGCAAAGTAGAATTTTAGAATATTTCAGCAGAGACGATAACGATGCTAACTGTGATAACCCAACCACCATGGGTGGAGGAAGGTAGACAACAATTTTTACGCACATTTCTATAATAGGAATTTTTTTTTGGAAATCTGACTGAGTTTCGGATATTAGCATTAGAACAAGATTTGAGAGTACTTGCAGTAGAAATTGAGGAGAGGCATGCAAAACCCGCAGTTTCTTCCTTGGGAGGATGCACAACTTATTTAGGAAAGTTGGTACATATTCCACCGGAGAGCCCCACCAAAGATAAATATGCAAAAATCAGTCTGACATTTAAATTAGCAAACATAGGATTTAATAGTGACATCTGGAAAAGGCTGGGATTCTAATTTCTTATTCATAGCACAAGTTTAGTTGGACGTTTTTCTTTAGGGTACTGATGCAAAATATTTTGTATTTGCAGCCGATTTTTGAGAGCAGATATTAAGGTGAGATTTTTACCCCTTTTCTTTCATATTGTTATTTTACTCGAGGTTAAGGGTTGGCTTTTGTTCATGGTGTTGAATGTGACAACTCGCTCTCTCTTTTTTTTTTTTTTTTTTTTTTTTTTTTGTTGTTGTTGTTGAATAGGTATTTTTACAGAGTAACTCACATAACAAGTTCACGCCCAGAGCTGTTGCAAGGATAATGCATGGCATCCCAAGCCCATCTTATCCTTCTGCAATTTGGTCCAAAACTCACTTCTGGTATAGTACAACTACTTTCATTCTTCTGTCATCCTTTTTTGATCTATTAGCTTTTCTCCATTATTGCTAGTCATCTTCAGATGAACACAGATCATCCCGCCCTTGTATAAATTTCCTAATGTATATTGTGAGCTAAAAGGTTTTGCATTCACATTTAGGCTGCATCATATTGGCAGTATTACTCTTATTTCGTGCTTCATGACACTGCTAAGCTAACCTTGTTTGCTTCATTTCACTGTAAGAACAGTTACAAGAAGAACCTAATTGTGTTAATTTGTGTTACAGGGGACGGTATTCACAGTTACACTTCCCAATTGTGATGGAAGCTGCCAAGGCTGAGCTAATGAATTTTGCTGGGAAGGATGTAGTATAATGTAATTTATTATGTATAATAAATATTTGTACTGTTAATTAGTTGAATTTATTAAGAAAGTTACCTTCATTTTCAATTTATGTTTTGGTGAGGGTTACTTTACCTTTGTTCCATAAGATTGCATTCGTTAACATATTGTGCTCACTTCATGTTCTTTTCGTTTTTCCACACTGCTGCCATCTGCCATCTGAGACGTGCCGATTCTACTCAGCCTGGCCAGACGGCACTGATTAGTGCCTGGTGAAGGAGAATTTCAGCTTTACTTCTCTCACGATAGTGGTGGAGTGGAGTTAAATACATGGGCTTGGAGAGAGGTAAAATTGGAATTCTACTCCACCAAGCACTAATCAGTGCTGTTTGGCCAGGCTGAGTAAAATTCTCTCTTTTATGAGATTGCATGTTTTTAATAATAAAATATAAAAATTTCTCAGCTACAGCTAAATTATTATAAAATCAAACCATTGAGAAAGCTCTTAATAGAATGAGAACTGTGGAAGAAGTTCATTCCTTTGCTAAGCAATGTACATGAATTTGTTCGAGTGTGAGTGTGAGGACCATATATGAAAGGGGTGGCTTTTGTTTTTTGTGTGCCTTGAGGGTCGTGTGAGTGTTCTATGTTCGATCAATGGCTAATGGAGTACCTGCTCAGTCTTAGAGTGATTTCTGACATCATCACCACTACGTGCACACATATCACAAGCAATGGTATTATCCCCCAACTTAAACACCCACATAGTTTAAGTGTGGGGTTTTTACTTACGGGACTCAGTTACTCAACTCGAGGGTGGGAATGCTAGAAGTGTTGATTGTCTAGACAACGAGACACGTATTAGCCAAAGATGTGATGACTTAATGGCTGAATAGTAGCGAATGATATCACTAGATCACAATGTCAAACTCAATCGACGACATTCGAGGTGGAAGGGGTTAAGGATTTTTAAAAAAAAAAAAAAACAAATGTTGAATGAATGAGAGGGAGGGAGAGGTTCTAGAAATTTGATGGGTGGATGGCTTCGGATTTGGAGGGTAGTGACTATATTGAGTGTGCTTTGTAGGGTTCATTATTAGTGGGAAGGAAGGGGCACGTGGACGGTTGGATGGAGACGTGGAGAATTAAGGAGAGATCGTGGACGTCAGCGAGGGTGAGAGGGGGAAGAATTGAAGTGATGTGTTGTCTCCAGAAATGGGATCAGGGATGTAGACGTTTTCACATATATCATACTTTTTTGGGGATACTACGAGAATTAACCTTGGTGTTATCTTGTGGTTTTTATAGATTGAATGATGAGATTGGACAACATTTGGGTTGTCAACTGTCCGGGGATTAGGGTAAGGTTTACTACATAAATATGTTTAGATAGAGTGAAACCAAAGAAATTTTGATGGTGGATATTCATTTGATGGGATTGAGGGCTTATGGGTGCATGACAATTAGGTGGGGGGTTAGGTCGATTTTGTTAATGGCTACTTTTTAAATCCCTTAATTCATCCCACCAGATGACACCAACGGAATTTGAACATTGAATCTATGATTTCATCCATCACAGGTCTATCGTTGAGTTGGTACCAATGTTTCTCCTAGTACAAGAAAGTAAATGATAAGTCAGGTTAATAGTTTATAATTGAAACAAGGTTATATAAATAATAGAATACTTGGTAGAAGGATGTCTAATTAAGGGGGAGTTTTTCTTATAATTAAAGTAAACTTCTAAATCATAGCTTTGAGCATTCAAAATGTTTATTTTATACTTTTTTCACTGGCTTTTAATTAGAAGCAAACAGAAAGTGCTTGCTAAAAAATTATGACTTTTTATTGAAATAATAGGTCAACCTTCTTACTTCTTAATGAAAACAAATACCACCTAAAACTAAAGCTACGAGTGTCTAGCTAAAAATAGAGGTTGGGACACTCCCTCTATAAATATAATATAGAGGGGTCGGTCGCACGCAATGCAAGTTGTGATTCTCCAAGAAATACCTTAAATCAATTCATCAAAATAAACGGGTTGGGAAATCAGGCCAAAAACCAAAACAATAACCAACCCATTGCAGGTCGATTTGTATTGCGTTGGCATGTTTGTGTCAAATTGCTATCGCTTATCTCAATTATGCATGTATTGAGCTATTTTTAACAAAAATGCGTAGGTTCTGGCTAATGAGATGTTGGGAAACATGAACAATTGAGATGAGTCCTACACGCCCCACATCAAATGAACTCAAATCCTTATTATTTTAAAGTGAAACGATTTAAGACTATATCCAAGTTTTTTAATGTAACCAAGATAGAAGCTTCAATAAAAAAAAATTATTATTAATAAACTAATTACTTTATTTTCTTGACTCTTGATATTTCATATCGAGTGCTCACCATTAATATTGCTAATTTTCAATTGAAATTATAGATTTTTTTTAATTTTATTACAACCTTTGAGAGGGAGGGGCAACTATGAGATGTCAGACATTTATTACTCATCAAAAAAATTTACAAACCTGTTCCGAGAGTACATAAAAACTTAGTCTGAAAACTAAAAACAAAATAAAATTACATAATAAGAACCTAGAGTTAACACATGCAAACATGCTTATGAACCTAGTCTATTATCGCCAATGGTAGCCTGATTAGATGCTTAAGTTTGTGATGGTTTAACCTCCACGTCTTGAATTTTATACCCACCGACACGCTCTCCTTTCAAAAAAAAAAAAAAACCTAGTCTATTATGTGGATGGATGCATTATTCCTCTGGCTTGTACTTGTGATCAAGGACAAATACTGCCTAATAAGAAGTCCCATTAGTCTTTTGAAGCCTTCTTACTAAAAAAAAAAAAGAGAGGTCTTTTGTAGCCCATGTTAATTAGCTACTTAAAGTGATTTTGCATCAATATAAATGTGATTAGACATTAATATAGTTATATTCTTCATGTGTTTGCAACCAAAAGTTGGATTCTTCAAAAGTGTTCCACCATAACCACATAATTAAGTCACCACTTACCATCACATCAATCATTCATAAACACACTGACTAATTTCCGGATCAATTTATGATTCCTATGGTGCAAGCCTTTAACACGTTTCTAAATACCATTTGCACATTCAAAGGCATTTATTTGTAGATTTTTCCATCTTTTTTAGAACAAATAGAAATGCTTCCTTTGCTACTTGTGGGGGCAACAAAAGCCAATCTTTAAACCATACTTTCACGGATTTGAAGTATTGAAGATTAGCCAATGAAGATTGAGTATTTTGGATCCAACTCATGACCACTCCATTTTCATTAGTGAAACCCACAACAAAAACCTTAACAAATTAGGTTAATTTATAACTCAATTTCTTGGAGAGATTGATCCACGTATAGAGAGATGGATGATTTGGTAGGTAAGAATAAGATACACCCTATGTTCCAAGTCAACAATTCTAGTCAGTCAGGTTTGTTGGTTATTTTTGGGTTAAGTCTTGATTTTTTTTAACAATGTTACTCCTTTTATAAGTAGCGTTTGTGATTGTGTTTAAAAATGATTTGATAAAAATGTAAAAAACCAAGACTTTGCCTAAAAATAGTGAGCAAACCTGACTGGCTAAAATCACTCGTTGCAAGTTATTATGGATCAAGTGAAGTGGTTGATGATGATCTAAATTAGTCATGCATTTGCATGCTTTCATAATTAATCCACTGTTTTAGGTCAAGTAAAGATCAGTTTAACATGTGTAGAGGAAGGGTGATTAGAACAAATTAAGAGGGTAAATTATTGGACTTGTGGACATGTAACTTCTTTAAAAGCAAGTTGTTGTACCAAACATTTACAAGGGAGTAATTAGCTCTGACTTTAAATTCTCAACTTCCACTTTGTTTAGTTTCAACTAAAAAAAAATTAAATTTCAAGAGAGATATAGTATAAGAAAAAGAGAGAGGAGAACATTTGAAGTTGAAACATGATATACCTTTTTCAGCCTTCTGGCTAAGATCAAGTATAGTATTTATTCTTATCAGTTTAATATTTGATACTAAATTTATTTTTGTTCATTTTTTATAATCAGAACATTAATCAAGTTTAGAGTAAGGGACATATTGGGTCAGGTATATTAATCTATAAAACAAGCAGACTTCTGATCAGAAGATGACCACACATAAAAACAATTTATTTATCTTTTTAATTAGAAGCAAAAGTTTTAAATAAAAAAAGTGGTAAACATCTGAAAGGTGTTTAACTCTTTATTCTAAGTTATGTATTATGATATTATCGCCAAAATTAAGGTCTCGACTCTAAGTTATCACCAACATACCTCAATTACACCACAAATTGAACCATAATGTCAAATCAATGCCATCTCTATTTTGCTGTTCAACATTATATATAACTTGCTCATCCAATAATACTAAAATCTTTATAAATATTTTAATTAATTTTGGTATTGAATCATCAAAAAGAAAAATTAGCCAATCAACAAAGCTTTCTTAATGTCTCCATTCATGACAATTTTATACCCCATTTGGGCTAAACAATTGTTTGCCCTACTTATACATACCTGTATTTTGAATCAAAAGTTAGGAAAAAGTCACATAAGATCTAGAAGCAATAGTGACATTTATATCCCGTATCTATAAGAGGATAAGGAGACAAACATCCACATAAGAGGGCCCTTACTGAATTAATATATTGACTTCACTTCCCAGATTTAGCTTTGTCCTTGACTCTATAATTATAGAGCCTTAAACCCCCCAATGGTTTGCAAACAACTCAAAGTAATCAAATCATAAACCCCATGAAATAACAATGTTTGAATATAGTCCCACTTGTTTCAATGCTCTATGTATTTTTTTTCTTGCTTAAGTAAAGGAATCTGTGCTAGGTGCCTAGGGCGTCTTTCTCAAAATAGAACGGAATGTATTTTATAATCGCTAATGGGCATTGTCATGTCAAAATAGTTAGATAGCACGAAAAGTGAATCTCGTTAAGTTAAGTATATCGATGGTCTTAATTGTGCCAACAACACCATATTATTTCTTATATAGATTAAGGTTTTGAGGTTTACTAAATCTAGGAAAGAAGTTGAACATTGCTTTTAGAAGACATACTCAAATGGAGGTAATTTTTAAACATTATCAATGTTAAAATATTGATAAAAGAAGATTAACTAATGGTTTAAGTGCAAATTAGTCAAGTGAAGAAACAAAAGACTCTTCATGCTTTTGGGAAGTGAGGGTTTGGGATGGACTTTCAAAGTTCAAACCCTAAGTAATGGGAATTTTACTTTTACTTTTACCTTTTTTTTTTATTGTGAAAGGTGTCCATTCCAACCAATGGGATGAACTCATGTGTGCCAATACATGTTCAAGAATATGGGAAGTGGCAGACAACAACCATGGTGTCCCACGTGCTTATTATGTTACATCAATTATGGCCATCTCCAGAGACCAATCAAACTATAGGGTTTGAAAGTAAGAGAAATCACAAGAAAGAAAAAAGCATTTTACATTATATGGACATGTTTTGTTAGATAGAATCCACTTCTATGCAACTTCGAGATTGAATAAAGAAAAGAAAAGAAAAAAAAAAAAAGTGTAGACAATATTGCAATTTTCATTGATGAGAGAATCAGGCCTCTCAAAAACAATTTCATTGGTTTAATGAAAGGGAGAACTCTATTAATGTACAAGAATAAAAAGGAGTGGACAAGAAAAGATAGAAATAAATAAAAGTGTGTGGGATATTAGTCTTGTAACCATGGGATCACATTAATAGAATCTAAAAAATCTAAAAAAAAGTGTGTGGGAGAACTCTATTTTCATGAAAGTGATTCTTATACTTGTAAAATCTAAAAAATCGGGTAGCATCCTGATTGCAAAACCTAATTCCCTAACCTCGCTCCTTAAAATAGAATAAATAAAATCTTTGAGAACTTGAAAATCCCCTTGTGATGGGTTGCGTTTCATGAAATATGGTCACATACAAAACAAAACAAACATACCCTGACATCTGCCTTGTATACAATCCCTGAATAATAATCAACAAATTCATGTAAGGATTCCTATTGAATCAAGTACATCCATTTTTTTAACTAGGGGCGGGCACGTGACATGATGGGACATGATGAATATTGTCCCTGTCTCATCCCATTCGTTCAAGATTGGGAAGGGATATTTGCGACCTCGTCCCATCCCAAACATATTTGCGACAAAACGGGATGAGATGTATTAAATAATCCTTCATTGAAAAATAATAAAAGAATTTCATCTCACATTGCTAACACACCAATAATGTCAAATTTATGTACATGTAATTTTTATTATAACAATATTAAATGTCATATAAATTTTGTAAATTATTACCTTACAATGAAATTAAATTTGTCAAGTGAATGATGGGAGATGGAATAATTCCCTTCATAGATCCGTCTTGCATATTTTCGCAAGAGTTGAAATATTATTTATATAATATACAATTATGAGCAATGTTCTCCAACTACATAACTCATAATGCAAAACTAACTCAAACCTTCATTTGTCTTTTTATACAAAAATAATTGTCATATAACCAATCTAAAATGTGAAAAAGTATAAATTTTTATAGATTCTATTTAGCCTAAAATATCCAAATTGAAGTTTCTACCTAAACAAAAAGTACCAAATCAAGCAAATAAGTTATCAAACGGTAAATGTTTTGATTTAATTTCACGACATCCTAAACTATCATTTAGAAGAGTAGTTTGATTAAAATTAATAATAATAAATAAAATTGGGATGAGATTGAATAGGCGGGATAGAAAATCTCCATCCCACTATAAATCAGGACAAGATCGGAAAGAATTCGATCAATCCCAAAATTTTCAGGACGAGATGGGATGGGAGTAGTTTTAACTCATAGTTTAGCTATTCTAAAATTGATTTTGAATAATATTACTCATAAGTTTTGACCCGATCAAATTGCTTGCACCCAGTCCTGCTACAAATAAGAACAGTGATTGCTTCCATAGACGTTTGCAAAATAGAAGAAAAAAAGATGTGACAGAAACTCATGAAACGCTGAACCTAAATAGGAGAATAAAAATTCCATTACCCTAAAAAACCCATGCAAAAATAATATATGCAACAATTTTTTGTTGCGAGAACTAAAATCTTTTTCGTAAACCAGTGACCTAGGAGCACAGAAAAATCCATTCAGTTTCACATAACAGTAATGAAAATAAGCAAAATGAAAACCAGCATAAAACCGCTGAAACACGCAAGTTCCATGGAAAATACCTGTTCCAATTTCCTATGAATACACTAAGCTATGGCCTTTGGGTCAATAAGCCATCTGAGTATTCATTTACTAAACACAGGATATTGCATTGAAACACTATTTACATACTGGCCTAATTGTTTCTGTAAAAGTACAGAGTTACCTCACAAGGTAAAGAAGAAATCAAACTACATCTTGGCATTAAAGGGAAAAAAATAGCAAATGACAAATCCAAGAACAAAGCAATTTCATTAAAGAAGGCTACAGGAAAATAATGGCACTAGTTTGGCGTTGTTCCCTGAGTTAGCACTGGTTGTATCAATAGAAGATTCAAGATGGAGAAACACTTTGAGAGGGTTTCTTGGACTTATTAGATGGAGGAATCTTATGCTGGGGTTTCTTGGAGTTGTTCTTGGGGCGAACCTTCACAATGGTTTTCTCCAAATCCTGAACAACGGAAACACGCAAGTATTAAGTCAAAACACTCGAACAAAAATATGATATGGGTATGCATTTGGCCAATGTGAATGGCATTTGGCCAATGTGAATGGCATTTAGCATGCAACAACCTTTTTTCCTCGATTGATTAAAAAATCAACTACATTCCAACAAGAAGAAAAAAAAAAGGAAGCAAAAAAATAGTGGGCTGATATAGTCCATGCAGCTAATAGCCCAATACAACCCACCTGAGGACCCATACAAAACCAACCCGAAGTGAGACCCCACCAACAGTCCCTGTCTGACTACAAATGCCTCAAATAGAACCACAAATAGGCAAATGTCATTGTCCACTATATACACATAATTCGATATCAAGTACAAAATTATTTGTGCTCAGGCCCTACTGCCCAACATCATATTGAGCATAACCAGGCTAAATGGGCATCTCTTTAGGAATGAAGGATGAAGAATCTTATCCAATGAGTAAAGTACAAGGGCCGGAACATTCCAGCTTTAGATCCCATATGAGAATTCTGCCTCATGCGGGATTCTAGCTTTGGCACTGAGACACATCAATTATAACCTCACTGACTGCACCATTGACTCAGGCGCAAAGATGAATCAGAATCTAGTTATGCAAAAGTTCAAAAGCCTATGCACATCCTTTTGCTCAGCCTTTCTAGTGGTATGAACAAACACGTTGTCATCTTCAATTAAAGCCACTATGAAACGAAATATTAATTTCAGCACTATCTTCGTTATTTAGTATAGATGAATTTAGGGGCTTATACACACAGGGAAAAGATTTTTAAAAAGGGGGGCACCCAAAGAAAAGAAAAAAGAAAGAAAGAAAAAGATTCACTTTCTTTTTTGCAACATAGATTCACTTTGTTATTCTATGGGCACAAATATATACAGAGAAGCCTGAAAGAAGAACAAAGGGATGCAGGGGGAGTATAGGTGTGTCAGGACTTGATGCGTTGATCCACTGGTCTAAGAAATCAACCGGCTATGTCCTGACAGCGTGCAAAGAGAAATTCTTTTTCACTTCTTAATCTTAAAAAATATTATTCTAAAAATAAATGTAGTAATTTAACCGAGTATATCGTAAAGTCTTCATGCAGATCTTTCAAACAATAACAAAACTGAATACCAAATTTCACAAAGCAAAAGTATTAATGCAAGTACCAGGCCAAAGGTGGGTGTAGAAATTATTCATGCAACCTTTCAGCCTCTAGTAGTTTTCAATCATTCAATAAGGTTCTTATTTGGTTTAAACCCCATAACACTGCAAGTTCCCTCCTATTTTGGCATGAAGGTTTAAGAAGTTTGAAGACAAGTAAAAAGAATGCAAGTACAGTGCAAGCGCGAAGCTATATGGTGTATCAAATTCTTCATGCAATTTTCAACCTCTCTACAAACTAGTTAGAACAATCCTTCTTATGGCTCTTATTGGATTAAGCTCCCTAATAGTACAAGTTCCATCCCTTTTCGGGATTAACCTCCCCAACCCTAATACTACAAGTTCACATCTTCCTATAATGTTTTGGAAAAACCACACTACACATTTATGGATTTCACATTCAGCATCAACATTAACTTCCTCCAATAGTGATTTTGGAAAGGTCATGGATTCTTCTCTGAAAATACGCCCACAGATGCTACTTGGGTCTGGCCCTTTGCTGCATCAACAACTCATCTGTTCTGAGATGCTTCACCTCCACTCTCATGGTAACTCTAGCCTCGTGTCACCTTTTTATTTCCTCTATGAAGCCTTTTTTTAATCCAATTGTAAGAAGTTCAATTGTCAGCTTTTTGGAGTTAGAATTAAAACCTAAAAAACTTGCCATTGCAAATGAGCCCCAACATTCCTTCATCAGCTTTGGTAACTACCTCCAAATGAATGAGAATATACACTGCTTTATAGTTTTTGAATGACAATTTTTTGGCAAGTTGTGACGGTGGGACTAAACAAAAAAAATCTATATGACATATTGCATGTCCGAATAATCCACATATTGCATGTCCGAATAATGGGGGTAACCATAGTTATCACAACGTATATCAGAAACCTAAATTTAAGATATACGTATTGTAACATATCATGTATAATGCAAAAATACCAGTTTAAACATATAAAAGACATAAATAAGACTTATTTAGGCAAGAGGATTCCCAAAAAAAATTCATTGATATATGACTTGTGTAACACATTAGTGAGCTAGTGACTATCATCCATCTATTCATGCACGTCACTTGTACAACGACGGTACATCCTACATCTATATCGATATATTGTAAGAGATATATGTACTACATTGATGAGGCTTAGATACGATACATATTGTGTAACGCACCATAACATCGTGACATTGATAACTATGGGGGTAACATTTAAGTAAATTTTGTGAAGCAACTTTCCAATCTAAGAAAATATACTTTGAACTCTAATCCAAGAGATCCACTTTAAAATTTTATTTATTTATTTAAACAATAAAGCAAATTCATCACTCAAAAACAAAAACAAAAACAAAAACAAAAACAAAAACAAAAACAAAAACAAAAACAAAAACAAAAAAACCACATAAAGGTTGAGCTTCAATGATTTCACATAATCAAAAGATGGTCAATTCTTTTCTATCAGCCTATCTCAAATCCCCAATGATCCATTCCAAACTTATATCCTAAATATGAGTAGATTAGAAATCTAAAAGAAGAGTAAGTTGTATATACACACTCAAATGGTGCGTTGGACTTTAATTTAGTATCAATTTTTTTTGTCTCGGATTTGAAATGGTCCACTCCAATCTTGAATCCACAATTGTAGGTTGTCTATAATCTACATAAGCCCTTGTATTTGCAGAAATTTTGTTGGATTCCATATTCCATACTCCGAATTGAGATGTTCTTTGATATACTTGGTTTGGGATATAGGTCACCGAAAAATTCAAACGGTATATCCACCTCCCCTCTCAATTTGGCCACAAGCTCTGATAGAGATTATAGACAAAAAAAATTAAAAATTAAAAACCCAAAAACAAATAGGAGACCCCTATAATTTTTCTATTTTCTAGATAAGATTTTTCATCTAGAGAATTTGAAGGCTCCAACATAAATGAAAAAAAGGGGATGGCATCCCAAGATCCCGATCAAGTATGTGATGGACATTCTTAACTTTTTTGTTGCTTTTTGTGAGGAACAGGAAGAAGATGAACAAACCATTAAACAATTGTTTTTTCAATGCCACATATGGTTTAAAAAATGTTGGTTACGATCTGAGGCTCGTCTTAGTACAAGGCTTATGGTTACACCTCATAGGTGTTTCAACAATTGATTAAATCTGTATCAATTGATCTAAATGATTGTTATACAATTATATACTGATTGAATGAGCTTACGCCCCATGCCTCGGTTCCCAATTAAGATTTACTAAATCCTGGCCACTTGAGAAGCATATTTCCATGCTCCAAATATTTTTTTCTTCCTGGAAGAAAAATGGCCGCTCCCTTAAAGGAACTTGGCGATGGGACAAAATGTTGTTTATCTCTCTTGGGTTTTGCGAAAAGAAAAAATACAACATTTTGAAAGGGGATAAGTCTAAGGTGACTATTTGTAACAATATCGAAGTAGTATTGTGACACGGGATAGTCTTTCAAGGTTAGTTCTTCATATATATTTAGTGTGCAAAACTCTTTAAATTGTTTTTTTTTTCTTCAGAAAAACGTAGTATTATATTCATATAAGAAAAAGGGTAGAAGTCAATGGGAAAAGAACACTGAATACTACCATCAAAAGTTAGATAAGGTCTCTTGCATTAAAACCAAAGGAAAATTTTTGGGCAGTTTAAGGCACATTTAGCTGTCAGCCACTCTCATTTAGTAGACCAACTAACTCAATAGCAAAATAAATTGCCTAGATTAAAACATCTATATTACAAAGAAGAAAGAGAAACTAACAATTACGATTAAAACATGGACTTTTTTTGGGGTGCAGCGGTTTTGCATCACCATCAAATCGACATGTACGGTTCATATTAAAAGTTTGACACTTACTAGTGTCTATTAACTACAAGAACCCCAGCTAACACAACTAAACACACAATCAGAGAAAAAGATTTTCTCTAAACCTATCCCAATTACAGCCCCATAACCACAAAGTAAATTGCAAATCACTTTATATCTTTTTTTTCCTGCCTAGCGTCGACCTCAGTTGCCTAGGCCATATATTTTTAATGACTTTTTTTGCTTGCTTGATAAAAATAAATAAATAACTAAATAAAATTGTTCAATCAAAAGCAATAGATATAAGATTTAAAAAAAAAAAAAGGGACCATACAAGCTTGTGACTGAGAAGGTTACAAGATAAGAAACTGTAGCTAGAAAGTTGTTAAAACCTGAATAATTTATCCCAATCTAATCTACACATATGGAAGTCTATACCAGTAGCCACCCACCAAATGGTTTCGTCCCAAACTAAAATGTGACTCTCTTTAGATAGAATGGGATGATTTTCTTAATTCCTCTAAAGATCATGCTACTTTAGTCTTTCCTAATAAGCCTAATAGTGGTTAGTAGGACTACTCCCAAGCCAAGCTCCTCTAGTTGAAACTCCCATCTTTCTGCCAATGGGTGCCAATGGGTGATTGATTATTAGCTTAATTGCAAAGGGAATTTCAAACTGGTTTGGTGAAGTGGCAGGAGAAGAACATGTGCTATATTGACTTTTTGACTCTTGCTCAGACACACAAGTTGCATCAGTTGATGTTAATCTCTCTCTTCAAAAAATTATCTACTATAACGATTTTCTCATGTCCAATTGTAGTTAGGAAGTTAAGACTATAGGGGGAACCTCTTTCATCCACAAAATCTTACTGCCAAATGGAGATGGTATGTATGCCTAAGTAGTCATAGCAAGATCAACACTGAAAAGCTTAATATAATAATTACCAAATTTTTCATTCCAACTCCACTCATCCTACTCATTAGTAAGCCAAATGCTTTGAAGCCTTTCAATTGTAGACTAATTGATGAATTTCATTTCTTTATTACCTTTCTAAGAGCTAGATCCCATTTTGGTGAATTATTGGTTTCTCCATGAGACCCGAGTTGTTTGTGTAGAGAAATGTATATTATTTGGAATTGCTCTTTAAGAGGCTTGTTCCCATGCCATGTGTCCTCCCAGAAGCTGACTCTAGTGCCATTTCCAACTCTAGTTATTGCTCTCCACCATGCACGCTCATAAGGAGTTTTGTTCTTGGTACACCACCCCCTTCGTGGATAACCATTCTTCACAAAGCTCCCAGGTCATTCCAAACCTCCAAATCCATTTAGATGGGAGGGATTGACAAGTCTTCTAGTTCTCAATACACCAATATCTTTGGCTTACAAACTTCTTTCCGGATCTCAATAGAATCTAGCTCAACAGCTGAGCTTGTTGTCTGTCAATGAGGGTGTTTAATTTCCCAAAGCCGCCCCTGTTCCAAGTTTTGAGAGCTCCTTTAAGTTGCTTAACTTGAGACCAGAGCACGACACCAGCCTTACATGACAATGAGTTAGTTTCCAAGCATCATCAACCACAACTCAATTTGAAATGAGAAGGCTTGGAAGAAACAATACCCAAATTTAGTAATACAACATAATGATCAGAACCCACTCGTTCAAGTAAATTCTATTGCATTCTCCAAATTTGTCCACCCAATCCATTGTAGCCAAAAATCTATCCAACTGACAAGAAGTGAGAGCATCTTTGTTGTTAGACCAAGTATAGCACCACCCTTTAAGAACAAAATCCACCAAAGAGAATGCACTGCAAAAGCTATTGATATTTCTGACATGAGCAGCTCTACAGGAAGGTCTGTTATTCTCACGAGGATATTTAATCACATTAAAATTATATCTGAGCAACAACTGTTCACCACAAAGACCCCGAACGCTTTGCAATTCTTCCTAAAACTGATGATAATAATCATAGTCAACTATGCCGTATGCATTTGCTATTGAAATTTCTGACATGAGCAGCTCTACAGGAAGGTCTGTTATTCTCACGAGGAGATTTAATCACATTAAAATTACATCTGATCAACAACTGTTCACCACAAATACCCCGAACACTTTGCAATTCTTCCTAAAACTGATGATAATAATCATAGTCAACTAAGCCGTATGCATTTGTGAGTAAATTATTCGACAAGTAAACCTCCCACATACCCCAACGAAGGAATGAATTCCCAACTAAAATTATCTCTGCCCCAAATAAACTCGACGAAATGTAATCAATATAAAAAAAAATTCTTAAATTAAGTAGATGCATGTTTGATTTTTCCAGCTAACCTTCTGATGTGAATCATTTTTTCAAAGGATGCAAGGAGCCCAAGCATATAGCATTCCCTGAAACAATCTTAAGTGTCATCAAGTACCTCTGGCATTGGCTAGTAGGACTCTCCTGCAAAGCCCAGCTCCCTAATGGAAACTCCATCTTTCTGACAACAAGAAACCCAATGCAAGAAAGACTGAGCAATGGTGATTGAGTATTAGCCTGATTGCATACGAAAATTCAAACTTTTTTGGTGAAGTGGGAGGAAAGAACGTGTTCTCTATTGACTCTTGACTCTTTCTCAAACTCACACAGGTTGCATCAGGTGATGATGTTAAGACCTCTCTTCAAAAGATTGTCAACTATAAGGATTTTCCCATGTGCAATTGCCCAAATCAGGAAGTTAACTCTAGGAGGAACCTCTTTCATTTAGAATGGAAAAGGTAAGTATGCCTGAGTTGCCGCACCCAGGTCAACACTGGAAACTTTAAGATGAGAGTTTTGCACCATAAAAATTGTTCATTCCAACTCAACTCATCCTACTCACAAGTGAGTCAAATGCATTGATTCAATTAGCTGGACTAATTGATGAATTTTTCAGTTTCATTGATACCCTTCCATGAGCTACCAATTTGGCAAGTTGTTGGCATCTCCATCATACATTTGAGAAACAAAGGTTGTTAGCTTAGAGCCTTAGAGCGATGTTGTATACTGTTTGGAATTTTTTTTAAGATGTTAAGTTATTAATGCGGCGAAAAATCACCGATTAATCGCAATTCGGGGTTTGACCGAACCGAATTGGGTGAAATCGATTGGGTTTAGCAAGCACCGATTTGAAAAATCAGAGAGTCACTAATTAATCGGCCGAGCCGACTCGCCAATTTATCACTATGTAAAAAAAAAATCTGAAGTCGAGAAATATCTTCGATGCAAAGTAATACGATTCATGGGTTAGTGGGATAGGTAGGTTGGTTCTTCTTGTTAAGTCTGACATCTATTTTGCTTCTGAATGTTTGTCTTGGTAGCTTGGTTGTTAAAACACTCAACAATTTTCTTTTATTTTCTTTTTAAGTAGCTTGAGAGATAATTAATAAAGTTATATAATTACAAATTTACACCATTTTGATTAATTATTTATTTTTGTAATCTATGATTATGATTAAATTTTTAAAATATATACTTTGAAATTTTGACCGATTAAATCTGATTAATCTCGCTTAATCATAATTCGGTCCTGGACTGCACTGCGACCGCTTTCCGATTTACCTGCATAGAGGTCACACCAACTGTCCTCCCAAAAGTTGATTGTAGCACATTTCCAACTCTTAGTGCCATCTCCAACTCTGAAAAAGAAGACCTTCTCAAACTGAGGTTATACTTTCATTATTGCCTTCCACCATGCACATTCATAAGTTGTGTTGTTGTATAACCATTGTCGATGAAGCTCCCAACTCATTCCAAACCTCCAAAGCCATTTAGAAGAGAGAGATTGATTAAAGTCTTGAGTCTTCTTTGGCTTAAAAAGTTCTCTGCAATTCACAAGATGATAATTCTTTGCTACCTCATCAATTTCCCAAAGGAAATTCCTACATATTTTTTTAATGTCCTTAGAATGGAGGTGGCCACAGTAAAAGTTGACCTCATGAATACTGGGATGCTGGCAAGGGCGTTTTTAATTAGGGT
Source organism: Berberis vulgaris (assembly GCA_963556465.1). NCBI lineage: Eukaryota > Viridiplantae > Streptophyta > Magnoliopsida > Ranunculales > Berberidaceae > Berberis > Berberis vulgaris. The sequence goes on along the minus strand of OY747132.1, from coordinate 5,964,657 downwards.
AACCAGTTTTGGATATATATATATATAAACTTCCAAACTGCAAGTCTGCTCTTGATCATGTGAATGGTTGGTTCCCGACCTTCCTACTTTGGTATCTGACCCCCAAGTTTTTTTTATCCATGACAGTTTACTATGATTGAATATGACTTCTCCACTTTGATCTTTAATCTGAATTTGCCGACACCCAATATTTCAAAATTTGTGCAAGATGACCAAACATTAATTTGGGATCCAATGCAAGAATGGTTTGTCTATATAAACTTTCTTTTTGGATCTGAGATGTTCTATTGATAAGGGATTCAAGATTATTCACTCTAATCTATGATATAGAATGTTAAATAATCCCATATGTTTAGGGTTATCTTCCAATGGGTTCTGAAGCAGTTTTTAATTTGAAATGGAAGCAGTTTGAAATAGTTTACTTAATGTCGAAGTTTGTTATATGTGATATTGGGGAATAAGCTTTTGGAGGTTCTCTAAAATTACCTCTGAAGCAACTTCAACATCATCTAAGATGATCTACTTCAATATATCCGAGATCATCCGTATTTGTCAATATGGTTTGTGTGAAGATCTTAACTTTTAGTTTCACAAACAATTTTGTATGACTTCATAAATACTCGAACATCAACTTCCCATGGTGACAAAAACCCAAGTATGTGTAGCATAGTATCAAAACATTTATCATATCATATGCCGTAGACTTAAATTTCACATACACATATCATAACATATAGTATATCATAAGATACAACGCAAAAATCAATATATAGATGTAAAAATATATGCTTGTATATTTTAAGCATATAAAAGACATATTGGCATATCTATTCATTCACGTCACTTATCAAGGACAGTAGATCCCTGCATCATCTTATATCGATATATCATATGCACCGTATCGAAGAGGCTAGATACGTGTATCATATTATATTTATCGTAATATATTGACGACATGATGGGTTGAATAGATGGCTTAGTTTCAAGACCACCTTGGTTCTATTTCTTTCCAACAATGAGTCCAATTGTCACATTTAAGTCCTCAGTTGGTTCTATTTCTTTTGCAACATTTGACTCCAACTGTCACATTCAAGTCCTTCGTTGGTTCTATTTCTTTTGCCACAATGAGTCCAACTGTACACAAGTCCTTCGTTATTAATACCAATGCAACCCCAAAGCCAAAATGAATGGTCAAGTTTTCAGATGATTGTATGTGACAGACAAGTTTTGGACCTTTTGGTTTCCCCGGTTAAGGAATAAGGAATAAAAAAACTGGGGTTTCCTACTTAAATGAACAAAGTTTAGTAGAGTTTCATGAACTGCAACTTGAACAATTTCAACAACATTAACCATTTCCAAACAGGCCTAGAACAGTATTGATTTATTAGTCGAAACGTGAAACAAAACCAAATGAAAAAACATGGGATGAGAAAGGATATGGCTGTATGATTAATTGATTCTCTAGCTTTTTCCATTCTAGCATATTTCTCTAACACACGCTTCAAAATTGCAGCAACTGTGAGGGTCTAAACTAGTGATGGAAATAAGAGCTTAAATCTGTAAAAAATGACTAATTCAACTACCTATTCCTTGTAAAACAAGATTAGAAAACTGACAAACAAACAATATAACAGAGATATTAACAATAACAACACCAAGCAAATTGGGGAAGGAAGCCCACCTGATCGGGTCCATTGATAGATGCTTTAGCTGTCCAGAGGCTTTCCAAATTGTAATAAGCTCTTGCCTTCTCATCGAGAGCATGAACAATCACTTTACCTTCAAACACCAAAAAAAAAAACCAATAATATTATAAGTTGACAATCGACAAAACAATTACCAATCGAAATACATCCTTCGCACTAACCAGAATCAACTACAATCCACTTTCCTCCTTCATGACCTTGCACACTCGGCAACAGTTTCCGCTCAAATCCCTTTTGCTTCTCCTTCACCTGTTGTCCATACACCAAATAACCAAAAATTGGATTCAACAAAACCACTCAAGCGCACGCATTCGAACACTGTTTCACTTTCCTAGGGTTTCGGAAATGAACCTGCCTTGTAAATTAGGGCTTGGGCGATGTTCCGTACATGCCATTCGGATCGACCAGTAGCAATGACCATGAAATCCGTCCAATCGCAGCGGTGATTGACGGGAATGACCTTGATATCGTCTGCTTGGACGTCGTTGAGTATCTTTTCGACTTCTTGCAAGTCTAGATGAATGGAGCTCTCCGATGAAGAATAACCAGAATTGAGGAAGCGAGGAAACCCTAGTTTCAATGGCTGCTGCAACGTTGAGGAGAAGACTCGAGATCTCAGACCTGCCAACATATTGGCGATGAAGATGGATCAAATGCTCGACTCAAGAGACCTCAGGGACTTGAACCATATCTTAATTAGTCGAGCTAAAACCCTAACCACATCTCCAGTAACTGAATAAAGAGATTAATTGTAGATATTTTCTACATTACCAAATTAGCCCTTAAAAGATGTTAGGGCATGTTTGGTTAGCTGAAGGAATGGGAATGGGAAAGAGCTATGAATCAACAGAGTTTTGTGATCTATTTCTTGAAACGAAGAACAGAGCTTCTTCAAACACTCTGATCCAAGCAGCCAAGCAGATCGATATCCAAACAGGAGCAGATCGAAATCCAAGCAGAACGATGTCCAAGCAGTGAGCAGGTCGAAATCCAAGCAGAGAGCAGATCCTCGCAACCAAAGAGTCGATCCAATCGATGCAGTGAAGTCGATCCAATCGATCCAATCAATCCAAGCAGTGAACTCGATCCAATCGATTCAAAATAGCTGCCTGATTCAGTGGTGAAAGTCCAGAAGCGACCAGAGGTGGATCCGGCAGAGCTGAAGCAGAGCCCCTCCTCTCGCAGATCTGAAATGGAAGCCCTCCTCTCGCAGATCTGAAACTGATCAGAGGCTGAGATTCAGCCCTCTCTCAGATTCGCAGAGCCCCTTGCAGCCCCTCGCAGAGCCCCTCACGACCCCTTGCAGCCCCTCGCAGAGCCCCTCACGACCCCTCGCAGTCCCTCGTCCTTCTGAGAGATCTGCTTGCGAGATCTGTTTCAGGTTGAGATCTGCTTGCGAGATCTGCTTCAATGAGATCTGCTTGACCTTCACTTGTCGACCAAGATTGAAGCTTTTGAGAGCTGAATCAAGATAGCAGCCTCAGCAGTTCAACATCAATGAGCAATCGAAAGATCTCAAATCGAATGAGCAATCGAAAGAGCTCGTCAGCGTTCTTGAACCTTTACAATACAACAGCAAACAAGGAAGAAACACCCCTGCTTCAAATCGTTGTTCCAGATTTGCTTCAAATCGCTGCTGCAGATCTACTTTAGAAACCAGATCTAAACGCTGCTTCAGATCTAATCGCTGCCAACGTATGATCTGTTGAGTTCGGATCTGTTCATCGAGACGTAGACACATTCGTAGTCCAACATGGATGGTTACTGTTCAGAGCAACCATCTGCAAAACCACCATAATCTCCCGCATCCTCTGAATAAAACGCCCATTGTGAAAGCTCCTACCAATCCTTTCTCATCCTTAGAGAAATATGCTAGAATGGAAAAAGCTAGAGAATCAATTAATCATACAGCCATATCCTTTCTCATCCCATGTTTTTTCATTTGGTTTTGTTTCACGTTTCGACTAATAAATCAATACTGTTCTAGGCCTGTTTGGAAATGGTTAATGTTGTTGAAATTGTTCAAGTTGCAGTTCATGAAACTCTACTAAACTTTATTCATTTAAGTAGGAAACCCCAGTTTTTTTATTCCTTATTCCTTAACCGGGGAAACCAAAAGGTCCAAAACTTGTCTGTCACATACAATCATCTGAAAACTTGACCATTCATTTTGGCTTTGGGGTTGCATTGGTATTAATAACGAAGGACTTGTGTACAGTTGGACTCATTGTGGCAAAAGAAATAGAACCAACGAAGGACTTGAATGTGACAGTTGGAGTCAAATGTTGCAAAAGAAATAGAACCAACTGAGGACTTAAATGTGACAATTGGACTCATTGTTGGAAAGAAATAGAACCAAGGTGGTCTTGAAACTAAGCCATCTATTCAACCTGCTCATCATGTCGTCAATATATTACGATAAATATAATATGATACACGTATCTAGCCTCTTCGATACGGTGCATATGATATATCGATATAAGATGATGCAGGGATCTACTGTCCTTTATAAGTGACGTGAATGAATAGATATGCCAATATGTCTTTTATATGCTTAAAATATACAAGCATATATTTTTACATCTATATATTGATTTTTGCGTTGTATCTTATGATATACTATATGTTATGATATGTGTATGTGAAATTTAAGTCTACGGCATATGATATGATAAATGTTTTGATACTATGCTACACATACTTGGGTTTTTGTCACCATGGGAAGTTGATGTTCGAGTATTTATGAAGTCATACAAAATTGTTTGTGAAACTAAAAGTTAAGATCTTCACACAAACCATATTGACAAATACGGATGATCTCGGATATATTGAAGTAGATCATCTTAGATGATGTTGAAGTTGCTTCAGAGGTAATTTTAGAGAACCTCCAAAAGCTTACTCCCCAATATCACATATAACAAACTTCGACATTAAGTAAACTATTTCAAATTGCTTCCATTTCAAATTAAAAACTGCTTCAGAACCCATTGGAAGATAACCCTAAACATATGGGATTATTTAACATTCTATATCATAGATTAGAGTGAATAATCTTGAATCCCTTATCAATAGAACATCTCAGATCCAAAAAGAAAGTTTATATAGACAAACCATTCTTGCATTGGATCCCAAATTAATGTTTGGTCATCTTGCACAAATTTTGAAATATTGGGTGTCGGCAAATTCAGATTAAAGATCAAAGTGGAGAAGTCATATTCAATCATAGTAAACTGTCATGGATAAAAAAAACTTGGGGGTCAGATACCAAAGTAGGAAAGTCGGGAACCAACCATTCACATGATCAAGAGCAGACTTGCAGTTTGGAAGTCTATATATATATCCAAAACTGGTTACCCTAATTAAAAACACCCTTGCCAGCATCCCAATATTCATGAGGTCAACTTTTACTGTGGCCACCTCCATTCTAAGGACATTAAAAAAATATGTAGGAATTTCCTTTGGGAAATTGATGAGGTAGCAAAGAATTATCATCTTGTGAATTGCAGAGAACTTTTTAAGCCAAAGAAGACTCAAGACTTTAATCAATCTCTCTCTTCTAAATGGCTTTGGAGGTTTGGAATGAGTTGGGAGCTTCATCGACAATGGTTATACAACAACACAACTTATGAATGTGCATGGTGGAAGGCAATAATGAAAGTAGAACCTCAGTTTGAGAAGGTCTTCTTTTTCAGAGTTGGAGATGGCACTAAGAGTTGGAAATGTGCTACAATCAACTTTTGGGAGGACAGTTGGTGTGACCTCTATGCAGGTAAATCGAAAAGCGGTCGCAGTGCAGTCCAGGACCGAATTATGATTAAGCGAGATTAATCAGATTTAATCGGTCAAAATTTCAAAGTATATATTTTTAAAATTTAATCATAATCATAGATTACAAAAATAAATAATTAATCAAAATGGTGTAAATTTGTAATTATATAACTTTATTAATTATCTCTCAAGCTACTTAAAAAGAAACTAAAAGAAAATTGTTGAGTGTTTTAACAACCAAGCTACCAAGACAAACATTCAGAAGCAAAATAGATGTCAGACTTAACAAGAAGAACCAACCTACCTATCCCACTAACCCATGAATCGTATTACTTTGCATCGAAGATATTTCTCGACTTCAGATTTTTTTTTTACATAGTGATAAATTGGCGAGTCGGCTCGGCCGATTAATTAGTGACTCTCTGATTTTTCAAATCGGTGCTTGCTAAACCCAATCGATTTCACCCAATTCGGTTCGGTCAAACCCCGAATTGCGATTAATCGGTGATTTTTCGCCGCATTAATAACTTAACATCTTAAAGAAAAATTCTAAACAATATACAACATCGCTCTAAGGCTCTAAGCTAACAACCTTTGTTTCTCAAATGTATGATGGAGATGCCAACAACTTGCCAAATTGGTAGCTCATGGAAGGGTATCAATGAAACTGAAAAATTCATCAATTAGTCCAGCTAATTGAATCAAGGCATTTGACTCACTTGTGAGTAGGATGAGTTGAGTTGGAATGAACAATTTTTATGGTGCAAAACTCTCATCTTAAAGTTTCCAGTGTTGACCTGGGTGCGGCAACTCAGGCATACTTACCTTTTCCATTCTAAATGAAAGAGGTTCCTCCTAGAGTTAACTTCCTGATTTGGGCAATTGCACATGGGAAAATCCTTATAGTTGACAATCTTTTGAAGAGAGGTCTTAACATCATCACCTGATGCAACCTGTGTGAGTTTGAGAAAGAGTCAAGAGTCAATAGAGAACACGTTCTTTCCTCCCACTTCACCAAAAAAGTTTGAATTTTCGTATGCAATCAGGCTAATACTCAATCACCATTGCTCAGTCTTTCTTGCATTGGGTTTCTTGTTGTCAGAAAGATGGAGTTTCCATTAGGGAGCTGGGCTTTGCAGGAGAGTCCTACTAGCCAATGCCAGAGGTACTTGATGACACTTAAGATTGTTTCAGGGAATGCTATATGCTTGGGCTCCTTGCATCATTTGAAAAAATGATTCACATCAGAAGGTTAGCTGGAAAAATCAAACATGCATCTACTTAATTTAAGAATTTTTTTTTATATTGATTACATTTCGTCGAGTTTATTTGGGGCAGAGATAATTTTAGTTGGGAATTCATTCCTTCGTTGGGGTATGTGGGAGGTTTACTTGTCGAATAATTTACTCACAAATGCATACGGCTTAGTTGACTATGATTATTATCATCAGTTTTAGGAAGAATTGCAAAGTGTTCGGGGTCTTTGTGGTGAACAGTTGTTGATCAGATGTAATTTTAATGTGATTAAATCTCCTCGTGAGAATAACAGACCTTCCTGTAGAGCTGCTCATGTCAGAAATTTCAATAGCAAATGCATACGGCATAGTTGACTATGATTATTATCATCAGTTTTAGGAAGAATTGCAAAGCGTTCGGGGTCTTTGTGGTGAACAGTTGTTGCTCAGATATAATTTTAATGTGATTAAATATCCTCGTGAGAATAACAGACCTTCCTGTAGAGCTGCTCATGTTAGAAATATCAATAGCTTTTGCAGTGCATTCTCTTTGGTGGATTTTGTTCTTAAAGGGTGGTGCTATACTTGGTCTAACAACAAAGATGCTCTCACTTCTTGTCAGTTGGATAGATTTTTGGCTACAATGGATTGGGTGGACAAATTTGGAGAATGCAATAGAATTTACTTGAACGAGTGGGTTCTGATCATTATGTTGTATTACTAAATTTGGGTATTGTTTCTTCCAAGCCTTCTCATTTCAAATTGAGTTGTGGTTGATGATGCTTGGAAACTAACTCATTGTCATGTAAGGCTGGTGTCGTGCTCTGGTCTCAAGTTAAGCAACTTAAAGGAGCTCTCAAAACTTGGAACAGGGGCGGCTTTGGGAAATTAAACACCCTCATTGACAGACAACAAGCTCAGCTGTTGAGCTAGATTCTATTGAGATCCGGAAAGAAGTTTGTAAGCCAAAGATATTGGTGTATTGAGAACTAGAAGACTTGTCAATCCCTCCCATCTAAATGGATTTGGAGGTTTGGAATGTCCTGGGAGCTTTGTGAAGAATGGTTATCCACCAAAGGGGTGGTGTACCAAGAACAAAACTCCTTATGAGCGTGCATGGTGGAGAGCAATAACTAGAGTTGGAAATGGCACTAGAGTCAGCTTCTGGGAGGACACATGGCATGGGAACAAGCCTCTTAAAGAGCAATTCCAAATAATATACATTTCTCTACACAAACAACTCGGGTCTCATGGAGAAACCAATAATTCACCAAATGGGATCTAGCTCTTAGAAAGGTAATAAAGAAATGAAATTCATCAATTAGTCTACAATTGAAAGGATTCAAAGCATTTGGCTTACTAATGAGTAGGATGACTGGAGTTGGAATGAAAAATTTGGTAATTATTATATTAAGCTTTTCAGTGTTGATCTTGCTATGACTACTTAGGCATACATACCATCTCCATTTGGCAATAAGATTTTGTGGATGAAAGAGGTTCTCCCTATAGTCTTAACTTCCTAACTACAATTGGACATGAGAAAATCTTTATAGTAGATAATTTTTTGAAGAGAGAGATTAACATCAACTGATGCAACTTGTGTCTCTGAGCAAGAGTCAAAAAGTCAATATTGCACATGTTCTTCTCGTGCCACTTCACCAAACCAGTTTGAAATTCCCTTTGCAATTAAGCTAATAATCAATCATCCATTGGCACCCATTGGCACCCATTGGTAGAAAGATGGGAGTTTCAACTAGAGGAGCTTGGCTTGGAGTAGTCCTACTAACCACTATTAGGCTTATTAGGAAAGACTAAAGTAGCATGATCTTTAGAGGAATTAAGAAAATCATCCCATTCTATCTAAAGAGAGTCACACTTTAGTTTGGGACGAAACCATTTGGTGGGTGGCTACTGGTATAGACTTCCATATGTGTAGATTAGATTGGGATAAATTATTCAGGTTTTAACAACTTTCTAGCTACAGTTTCTTATCTTGTAACCTTCTCAGTCACAAGCTTGTATGGTCCCTTTTTTTTTAAAAAAAATTCTTATATCTATTGCTTTTGATTGAAGAGTTTTATTTAGTTATTTATTTATTTTTATCAAGCAAGCAAAAAAAGTCATTAAAAATATATGGCCTAGGCAACTGAGGTCGACGCTAGGCAGGAAAAAAAAGATATAAAGTGATTTGCAATTTACTTTGTGGTTATGGGGCTGTAATTGGGATAGGTTTAGAGAAAATCTTTTTCTCTGATTGTGTGTGTAGCTGTGTTAGCTGGGGTTCTTGTAGTTAATAGACACTAGTAAGTGTCAAACTTCTAATATGAACCGTACATGTCGATTTGATGGTGATCCAAAACCGCTGCACCCCAAAAAAAGTCCATGTTTTAATCGTAATTGTTAGTTTCTCTGTCTTCTTTGTCATATAGATGTTTTAATCTAGGCAGTTTATTTTGCTATTGAGTTAATTGGTCTACTAAATGAGAGGGGCTGACAGCTAAATGTGCCTTAAACTGCCCAAAAATTTTCTTTTGGTTTTAAAGCAAGATACCTTATCTAACTTTTGATGGTAGTATTCAGTGTTCTTTTCCCATTGACTTCTACCCTTTTTCTTATATGAATATAATATTACGTTTTTCTGAAGAAAAAAAAAACAATTTAAAGAGTTTTGCACACTAAATATATATGAAGAACTAACCTTGAAAGACTATCCCGTGTCACAATACTACTTCGATATTGTTACAAATAGTCACCTTAGACTTATCCCCTTTCAAAATGTTGTATTTTTTCTTTTTCGCAAAACCCAAGAGAGATAAACAACATTTTGTCCCATCGCCGAGTTCCTTTAAGGGAGCGGCCATTTTTCTTCCAAGAAGAAAAAAATATTTGGAGCATGGAAATATGCTTCTCAAGTGGCCAGGATTTAGTAAATCTTAATTGGGAACCGAGGCATGGGGCGTAAGCTCATTCAATCAGTATATAATTGTATAACAATCATTTAGATCAATTGATACAGATTTAATCAATTGTTGAAACACCTATGAGGTGTAACCATAAGCCTTGTACTAAGACGAGCCTCAGATCGTAACCAACATTTTTTAAACCATAGGTGGCATTGAAAAAACAATTGCTTAATGGTTTGTTCATCTTCTTCCTGTTCCTCTCAAAAAGCAACAAAAAAGTTAAGAAAGTCCATCACATACTTGATCGAGATCTTGGGATGCCATCCCTTTTTTTCATTTATGTTGGAGCCTTCAAATTCTCTAGATGAAAAATCCTATCTAGAAAATAGAAAAATTATAGGGGTCTCCTATTTGTTTTTGGGTTTTTAATTTTTAATTTTTTTTGTCTATAATCTCTATCAGAGTTTGTGGCCAAATTGAGAGGGGATGTGGATATACCGTTTGAATTTTTCGGTGACCTATATCCCAAACCAAGTATATCAAAGAACATCTCAATTCGGAGTATGGAATATGGAATCCACAAAAGTTTCTGCAAATACAAGGGCTTATGTAGATTATAGACAACCTACAATTGTGGATTCAATATTGGAGTGGACCATTTCAAATCCGAGACAAGAAAATTGATACTAAATTAAAGTCCAACACACCATTTGAGTGTGTATATACAACTTACTCTTCTTTTAGATTTCTAATCTACTCATATTTAGGATATAAGATTGGAATGGATCATTGGGGATTTGAGATAGGCTGATAGAAAAGAATTGACCATCTTTTGATTATGTGAAATCATTGAAGCTCTACCTTTATGTGGTTTTTTTTGTTTTTGTTTTTGTTTTTGTTTTTGTTTTTGTTTTTGTTTTTGTTTTTGAGTGATGAATTTGCTTTATCGTTTAAATAAATAAATAAAATTTTAAAGTGGATCTCTTGGATTAGAGTTCAAAGTATATTTTCTTAGATTGGAAAGTTGCTTCACAAAATTTACTTAAATGTTACCCCCATAGTTATCAATGTCACGATGTTATGGTGCGATACACAATATGTATCGTATCTAAGCCTCATCAATGTAGTACATATATCTCTTACAATATATCGATATAAATGTAGGATGTACCGTCATTGTACAAGTGACGTGCATGAATAGATGGATGATAGTCACTAGCTCACTAATGTGTTACACAAGTCATATATCAATGAATTTTTTTTGGGAATCCCCTTGCCTAAATAAGTCTTATTTATGTCTTTTATATGTTTAAATTGGTATTTTTGCATTATACATGATATGTTACAATACGTATATCTTAAATTTAGGTTTTCGATATACGTTGTGATAACTATGGTTACCCCCATTATTCGGACATGCAATATGTGGATATATTCTCAGATTCAAAATTTAGAAGAGACCATCTTGGATCCAAGAATCCAAGATCAGTGTATACCACCTGTCAAATAGATTTTTTTTGTTTAGTCCCCCCATCACAACTTGCCAAAAAATTGTCATTCAAAAACTATAAAGCAGTGTATACTCTCATTCATTTGGAGGTAGTTACCAAAGCTGATGAAGGAATGTTGGGGCTCATTTGCAATGGCAAGTTTTTCAGGTTTTAATTCTAACTCCGGAAAGCTGACAATTGAACTTCTTACAATTGGATAAAAAAAAGGCTTCATAGGGGAAATAAAAAGGTGACACGAGGCTAGAGTTACCATGAGAGTGGAGGTGAAGCATCTCAGAACAGATGAGTTGTTGATGAAGCAAAGGGCCAGACCCAAGTAGCATCTGTGGGCGTATTTTCAGAGAAGAATCCATGACCTTTCCAAAATCACTATTGGAGGAAGTTAATGTTGATGCTGAATGTGAAATCCATAAATGTGTAGTGTGGTTTTTCCAAAACATTATAGGAAGATGTGAACTTGTAGTATTAGGGTTGGGGAGGTTAATCCCGAAAAGGGATGGAACTTGTACTATTAGGGAGCTTAATCCAATAAGAGCCATAAGAAGGATTGTTCTAACTAGTTTGTAGAGAGGTTGAAAATTGCATGAAGAATTTGATACACCCTATAGCTTCGCGCTTGCACTGTACTTGCATTCTTTTTACTTGTCTTCAAACTTCTTAAACCTTCATGCCAAAATAGGAGGGAACTTGCAGTATTATGGGGTTTAAACCAAATAAGAACCTTATTGAATGATTGAAAACTACTAGAGGCTGAAAGGTTGCATGAATAATTTCTACACCCACCTTTGGCCTGGTACTTGCATTAATACTTTTGCTTTGTGAAATTTGGTATTCAGTTTTGTTATTGTTTGAAAGATCTGCATGAAGACTTTACGATATACTCGGTTAAATTACTACATTTATTTTTAGAATAATATTTTTTAAGATTAAGAAGTGAAAAAGAATTTCTCTTTGCACGCTGTCAGGACATAGCCGGTTGATTTCTTAGACCAGTGGATCAACGCATCAAGTCCTGACACACCTATACTCCCCCTGCATCCCTTTGTTCTTCTTTCCGGCTTCTCTGTATATATTTGTGCCCATAGAATAACAAAGTGAATCTATGTTGCAAAAAAGAAAGTGAATCTTTTTCTTTCTTTCTTTTTTCCTTTTCTTTGGGTGCCCCCCTTTTTAAAAATCTTTTCCCTGTGTGTATAAGCCCCTAAATTCATCTATACTAAATAACGAAGATAGTGCTGAAATTAATATTTCGTTTCATAGTGGCTTTAATTGAAGATGACAACGTGTTTGTTCATACCACTAGAAAGGCTGAGCAAAAGGATGTGCATAGGCTTCTGAACTTGCATAACTAGATTCTGATTCATCTTTGCGCCTGAGTCAATGGTGCAGTCAGTGAGGTTATAATTGATGTGTCTCAGTGCCTGGTTGAAAACTAGAATCCCGCATAGGGATGGCAACGGGGCGGATTTGAGCAAATCCATCCCTGATCCGTCAGTAACATCGGATCTCCAATCCGCCCCGCAAATCCGTTTGCAATTTTAAATCAAAATCCATAACCGCCCCGTGCGGATGCGCAGATATCCGCCCCGCCTTGCAAATCCGCACAAAATTAGAAAATCAATCTCTGAATTGGTAAAAAAAATATAAAAAATTATGAATTACAATTTACAAAGAATTCGTACAAAAAAATTACAAAAAATTCTTAATTACAATTTACAAAGAATTCGTACAAAAAAAATACAAAAAAAAAAAAAAAAAATCTCTGGATCTGATCCGAGATCTCATCCGAGATCAGATCAGATCGAAGATCAAAGATCAAATTTGATCAGATCTGAGATAAAATTTGATCAGATCTTAGATCTGGATCTAAGATCAGTCTGATCAGAGAAGGAGAAGGAGATTCGGAGAAGGAGAAGGGGCGATCTCTGTGAGAGGGAGATCTCTCTGCGAGGGAGGCAGATCGCGGCGTGAGGGAGCAGTGAGGCAGATCTCTCGCGGTCGACGCGGTGTGAGGGAGGCAGATCTCTCGAGGGAGCAGGGAGGCAGATCTCTCGCGGGTTGAGGGGAGCAGGGAGGATCTCGCGGCCGCGCTGCGTGAGGGAGGGCGACGTGGTGTGCGGTGTGAAGGAGGGAGGGAGATCGCTGCTCTGTGAGAGTGAGAGCTTGTGCTCTATGAGAGGGAGCGTTTGGTGAGGGTGAAGGAGCGAGCGAATGAAATGAGCGATTGTGATTTGTGAAAAAAAGTTAATCCTTTTTTATATAGGCGAAGAGCACTTTTGTAAATTTGTTGGTTAAACGGATATCCGTGGGGCGGATATGGCCAAATCCGTATCCGCCCCGAATAGTGAACGAATATTTTTTGGATACCTGAAGTCACTCAAAAACCCATTTAGCCATATCCAAAATCGCCCCAAACGGATTGGGTGGGGCGGATATCCGTGAAAATTCGCCCCACTGCCATCCCTAATCCCGCATGAGGCAGAATTCTCATATGGGATCTAAAGCTGGAATGTTCCGGCCCTTGTACTTTACTCATTGGATAAGATTCTTCATCCTTTATTCCTAAAGAGATGCCCATTTAGCCTGGTTATGCTCAATATGATGTTGGGCAGTAGGGCCTGAGCACAAATAATTTTGTACTTGATATCGAATTATGTGTATATAGTGGACAATGACATTTGCCTATTTGTGGTTCTATTTGAGGCATTTGTAGTCAGACAGGGACTGTTGGTGGGGTCTCACTTCGGGTTGGTTTTGTATGGGTCCTCAGGTGGGTTGTATTGGGCTATTAGCTGCATGGACTATATCAGCCCACTATTTTTTTGCTTCCTTTTTTTTTCTTGTTGGAATGTAGTTGATTTTTTAATCAATCGAGGAAAAAAGGTTGTTGCATGCTAAATGCCATTCACATTGGCCAAATGCATACCCATATCATATTTTTGTTCGAGTGTTTTGACTTAATACTTGCGTGTTTTCCGTTGTTCAGGATTTGGAGAAAACCATTGTGAAGGTTCGCCCCAAGAACAACTCCAAGAAACCCCAGCATAAGATTCCTCCATCAAATAAGTCCAAGAAACCCTCTCAAAGTGTTTCTCCATCTTGAATCTTCTATTGATACAACCAGTGCTAACTAAGGGAACAACGCCAAACTAGTGCCATTATTTTCTTGTAGCCTTCTTTAATGAAATTGCTCTGTTCTTGGATTTGTCATTTGCTACTTTTTTCCCTTTAATGCCAAGATGTAGTTTGATTTCATCTTTACCTTGTCAGGTAACTCTGTACTTCTACAGAAACAATTAGGCCGGTATGTAAATAGTGTTTCAATGCAATATCCTGTGTTTAGTAAATGAATACTCAGATGGCTTATTGTCCCAAAGGCCATAGCTTAGTGTATTCATAGGAAATTGGAACAGGTATTTTCCATGGAACTTGCGTGTTTCAGCGGTTTTATACTGGTTTTCATTTTGCTTATTTTCATTACTGTTATGTGAAACTGAATGGATTTTTCTGTGCTCCTAGATCACTGGTTTACGAAAAAGATTTTAGATCTCCCAACAAAAAATTGTTGCATATATTATTTTTGCATGGGTTTTTTAGGGTAATGGAATTTTTATTCTCCTATTTAGGTTCAGCGTTTCATCAGTTTCTGTCACATCTTTTTTTCTTCTATTGTGCAAACGTCTATGGAAGCAATGACTGTTCTTATTTGTAGCAGGACCGGGTGCAAGCAATTTGATCGGGTCAAAACTTATGAGTAATATTATTCAAAATCAATTTTAGAATAGCTAAATTATGAGTTAAAACTGCTCCCATCCCATCTCGTCCCGAAATTTTTGGGATTGATCGAATTCATCCTGATCCTGTCCTGATTTATAATGGGATGTAGATTTTCTATCCCGCCCATTCAATTTCATTCCAATTTTATTTATTTAATATTTATTATTATTAATTTTAATCAAACTACTCTTGATAGTTTAGGATATGGTGAAATTAAATCAAAACATTTACCGTTTGATAACTTATTTGCTTGATTTGGTACTTTTTGTTTAGGTAGAAACTTTAATTTGGATATTTTAGGCTAAATAGAATCTATGAAAATTTATACTTTTTCACATTTTAGATTGGTTATATGACAATTATTTTTGTATAAAAAGACAAATGAAGGTTTGAGTTAGTTTTGCATTATGAGTTATGTAGTTGGAGAACATTGCTCCTAATTGTATATATTATATAAATAATATTTCAACTCTTGCGAAAATATGCAAGAAGGATCTATGAAGGGAATTATTCCATCTCCCATCATTCACTTGACAAATTTAATTTCATTGTAAGGTAATCATTTACAAAATTTATATGACATTTAATATTGTTATAATAAAAGTTACATGTACATAAATTTGACATTATTAGTGTGTTAACAATATGAGATGAAATTCTTTTATTATTTTTCAATGGAGGATTATTTAATACATCTCATCCCGTTTTGTCGCAAATATGTTTGGGATGGGACGAGGTCGGGACACTACAAATTACTTTTTTTTTATAGTGGGATGAGGTCTATCCCTTCCCAATCTTGAACGAATGGGATGAGACAGGGACAATATTCATCATGTCCCATCATGTCACGTGCCCCTAGTTAAAAAAATGGATGTACTTAATTCAATAGGAATCCTAACATGAATTTGTTGATTATTATTCAAGGACTGTATACAAGGCAGATGTCAGGGTATGTTTGTTTTGTTTTGTATGTGACCATATTTCATGAAACCCAACCCATCACAAGGGGATTTTCAAGTTCTCAAAGATTTTATTTATTCTATTTTAAGGAGTGAGGTTAGGGAATTAGGTTTTGCAATCAGGATGCTACCCGATTTTTTAGATTTTATAAGTATAAGAATCACTTTCATGAAAATAGAGTTCTCCCACACACTTTTTTTTAGATTTTTTAGATTCTATTAATGTGATCCCATGGTTACAAGACTAATATCCCACACTTTTATTTATTTATTTTTATTTATTTCTATCTTTTCTGGTCCACTCCTTTTTATTCTTGTACATTAATAGAGCTCTCCCTTTCATTCAACCAATGAAATTGTTTTTGAGAGGCCTGATTCTCTCATCAATGAAAATTGCAATATTGTCTACACTTTTTTTTTTCTTTTTCCTTTTCCTTTTCTTTTTTTTTCTTTTTTTTTTCTTTTTTTTTTCTTTTCTTTATTCAATCTTGAGGTTGTATAGAAGTGGATTCCATCTAACAAAACATGTCCATATAATGTAAAATGCCTTTTTCTTTCTTGTGATTTCTTACTTTCAAACCCTATAGTTTGATTGGTCCCTGGAGATGGCCATAATTGATGTAACATAATAAGCACGTGGGACACATGATTGTTGTCTGCCACTTCCCATATTCTTGAACATGTATTTGCACACATGAGTTCATCCCATTGGTTGAAATGGACACCTTTCACAATTAAAAAAAAGTAAAAGTAAAAGTAAAATTCCCAATACTTAGGGCTCGTTTGGTTACTTGATGGAATGGGGATGGGAATGTGAATGGTAATAGGAATGGTAATGGTAATGGGAATGAAAATGGGAATGGGAATGGTAATGGTAATGGTAATGGGAATATGTATGTTTGGTATACTTTTAAAATTGTAAGGTGGTAATGTAAAACTTATTTCCAAAAATACCCTCACTTAGTTAAAATGGGGGAGGGTGAGGAGGGTAAAAATGGTCATTAAGTAACTTTGACCATTACAATGGAAATGGTAATGGCCATTCATAGGGGGGGAGGTAGGAATGGCCATTACAACCAAATCTGTAATGGAGATTACCATTACAATGATTTTTTGTTTCACCAAACAAAGGAATGTAGTTGACCATTGTAATAACCATGACATTACAATGGTCAAAGGGGTAACCAAACATGCCAGTATGTTTGGTTACTCAATGAAGTAGGGAATGATAATGGGAATGGGAACGGACATGGTTGACCATTACAATGGGCATTGTAATGGGAGGCATCTATATTAGGTAAATAGGCATATATGTTAGGCAAGGAAGGCATTGTAATGGAAGGCATTATGTTAGGTAAGGAAGACAAATCAGATAAGGGGAGGGTTGACCATTACAATGGGCCTTGTAATGAGCATTCATAGGGTGTTGAGAAAGAATGTCTATTATAATGAAATTTGAAACGGTCATTCATATTACAACATTTTTGTGCCAAACCATACACATGAATGGCTTAAATCACAATGGTCAAACCCATTCCATTGAGCAATCAAATATATCATTTATTGTAGCATGTGTTTGGGTTGTAATGTTCACATCTCTACACTCAGCGTGTAGACGATCTATACTATTTGCTAAAGGCGGTACATATTTGGCACCATAACTTACACTCACTCATACCACCCATCTCATTTTTACTTTCCCACACCACTGTTCTCTTCCACACCACCTATAAAAATAAAACTTATATATTTTTTCCCTCCCAAATTCAAAACGTTGGAAAGTTCCATCTCCCCTCCCAACTTCATCTCTTCTCACCACCACCTTTTTCTTCTCTAATATTCTTTTTTGTCTACATCTTATTCTTTTTCCCTCCCCATCTGAGGGTACCTCTAAAGCACCCCTAGAAGTCGAAAAAGCGCTCGATTTTGTCCTCGCCCATTTCACTTTGCTTATTTTCCTTCCCCTCACGGCACTCTGTTTTTTTATCCCTCCATGACTGAGAGTTCTCCATTCGCAAATACTTCTGCAATGGTCAATTTTTGTTACCTTCACAGCAGTCCGTGCGAGTGCGTCGCAAAGGGAATGAGGATAAGTATAGGGGAAATGGCAACGACCCGTGAGATAAGAAGATAGTGGGAAAAATAAGGAAGGGAAACTGAGAGAGAGTAGGATAACTAGGAGAGGGGACGAAGAAGAATAATAAGATGGAAAAGGGAAGGAGAATAAGAAGACGGAGAGGGGCGACAGTAGTTGTCACTCCATCTCTTCTATCTTTCACCTTCGCCGGTCGTCTCTCACTGTCCCTCGCAATCGATCGCCCCTTTCCTCGCTACCCCTTCTAGGTTGTTGTTATTCTTTTTGTTATTGAAAATAGAGGATGAGAGAATACGAAAATGAATAGCGATTTTATGGGTGGTGTGGGAGATAAAGTAAAAAAAATAAAAATACAAAATAATAATAATAATAATAATAATAATAATAATAATAATAATAATAATAATAAATTGGTGGGTGGTGTGGATGAGTGCAATTTGTGGTGCCTTTGTTAATTTGCTAACGGTACGTTTGTTTTAATGATGTATAAGTGGAGTATCACTTACAAGTGGTTTGTAAGTCACACTTATGAGTTGTTTTAAATATGTTACGAGTTTGTTTGCACCGATTATAAGTCGTTGTAAGTGACATGTGCATTTTTGCAGTCTTACACTTTTATAGAAAAAAAAAGAAGGCAAAAAGAAAACTCCCTCCAACACTACAGCGCAGAGGAATAGAGTCAGAAATGTAAAAATGTAACTTGCTGTGAAGGAAACCAGAGAATCTCTCTCTCTATAACTCAAGGTTAGTTTGCTCTATCATCACCTTATTATTATGGTTCTTGCAACTTGAGTTTTGAAATGCTTTTGTTTATGAGAAATGGTTTGAGTTGGTATGAATTTTTGTTTAACTGAGTGAGTTTCTGAAGATGGTATAGAGAGTGTGTTTTTGTTAAAGAATTTGTCTGGGTTTTGAGATTGAACTTTGTAATTCTATGCGAAAGGGTAGTTAGATAGAGTTTGTCGATTTTGGTTTATAGTAGACTGTTGGATATCATTGAGAGTTGTTTTATGTTAATTAGGTGATAGAGAGTTTATGTTCTTTTTCGAAATATTGGTTTATGTTTAGAGTTAAGACTGCAAACTTCCTTTTAAGCTTGTTAAGTTTAGGTGTTTTGTATGAAGGCTTTTGCTTTCATTAGAAGCGATTGAATAGTGTGTCATTGGGTTTGAGTACAAGGCACATTAGTTCTGTATGTAACAAACTAATAGATGACATATGTTGGTAGACTACCATGCTGATAAGCAACGGTTTAAGATTTTGAGTTCACGTGGATTAAGGATTTAGCTTGAAGTAAATTTTTTTTTGACAAGTTTGAGAAGCACTTGGGTGGTATCAAGGAATTGGAGTCTGAGTGGAATTAGAGTGGTGAATGGTTGAGTATGCCGCCTTCTTCCTCATTGAGACGGTCTTCAGGAAAGGACCCCATAGGAGGTAATCATAAGAGGGGACGGAGTCTTGAAGGTGGATTATTATCACAAGCGAAGAATGACGACCTTGCTTTGTTCAACAAGGTGGAGAACAGAGCAAAGGACAATTTTTTGCTTTACTCATTGGATAGTTTTGACGAATTGTCTTGTAATTTTCTCTAGCCTTGAAAACCCTGTAGTTATTGTTGTTACTTCCTTATCTGATTTCTCATACTGGTATGTAAATTAGTTAACATGAATATGTGTATGAGTGCTTCCTAATCTCGAATTGTAATTTTGCAGCATCGAGACTACAACGATTGTCAAAGATCAAGTTGGGAATCTCTATTCCTGATCAGGAGAAAAACAATGGTTTGCTTGATGCAGATGATGAGAAAAATGAGTATGACTGGTAGGTCATCTTATAGCTCTTTAGATGCTTTTAAATTTAATTCTCTGAAATAGTTTCTCTGGAATAGTTTTGCAGTTTGTAATTCACCGACTTTTGCATCATTTTTGTCCCACATTCTTTTTTGTCGTTCGTATATATATCATGCGTAATAGCCCATTGTTTAAACACAACTGCTGTACTGTGACATGTTGAACTGCCAATCTGACGGTCATTTTCAAGCAAAATTTGAAGTTGCAAGAAATTTGATTTAAATATTTGTAGGAAATACCTTTTCTCCCCTTTGTGTATGGTGTCTGCGTCATGTAATTTGGTGCCTTAATCTTTCGAGTACTTCTACAAAGGGCAGATGATCCTTAGTGACAAAATTTACACTGCACAAAACAAATGCTTGTTAATTTACTAGCTAAAAATATAATGTGCGACTTATTGTTCTTTTCCTATTTCTTCTTTGGATTCTAACAATAGTTCCTTGAAGGCTATTGACGCCTCCAGACACGCCTCTTTTTCCTTCATTGGAATATGAGACTCCACAAGTTAATCATGCTCACAGGGGAAAACCTCGGGGTCAAACCGTTTCCATCCCAAGATTAGCTTCTGTAAGTCTATTTTGCCGTTTATAAACTGATAGATATTGTTTAGGTACTTACAAAGCATATTCAGCAAACTTCAAATTATCTACTTCATTTGTGACCACTGATATACTCATTACTGTCAGGCCGAGAAGAGTAACAGGACCATCCAAGGGAGTTCAACCCCACAGCGACTAAATCCATCCACTAAATCCAATAGGACTAACAAAGGCAGTACAAGAGAACATCGACGGAGTCCATCCCCTCAATCAAGAAATGGCACATTTCAATCCAGGGGAAGGCAATCTTCAGTTCCCCATTCTAGTCCACGTCTTCATTCAAGGTCAACTACACCTTCAAGGAGAATGTCTACTCTTCCAAGTAAATCATCAGCACCTGGTTCGAGGTTTTCTACTCCCACATCCCAAAGAACGAGTATCGTGTCAAGTGGCATGGCATCATTTGGAAAGAGAGGGACCTCCCCTGTCAATAAAAGTATTAGGAACTCTGGTTCTTCTAAAGTACAGCAAGACTGGGATAGTGTCCCAGGTTTCTCAATGGATGTACCTCCAAATCTTCGTACTTCTCTATCTAGTCGTCCAGTATCACGTGGCCGAGGCTCATCACCAGCCTCTAGAAATGGGACCAGTTCATCAACGCTTGAAAAGCAATCAATGTCATCAACTGCTTCAAGAAGTCCCAGATCTTTGCATAGTTTTGGTAGAGATCAATGTAACCACCAGAATAAGGAATCTGTTGTGTCATCTAGTGACAATCATATTGAATCTCCGTTATCCACAATTATAAGTATTTTAGACCACATGGAAGCAAGGAAAGCTGGATTAGTTCCCAAAAGAGGACCCTCGGTGTTTCCTATGAAGTCATCATTGACAACTCTTGATCCAACAAGATCCGCAGACCCTGCTCTTAAGCAAACGGTATGTGTCTAACTTTCTCAGATCAATTCATTTATGCGGCACAAGGGCCTCCCATGTTTGCCCATATAATGACTGAATAGATATCAAGCCATCCATGGCCTAACACGGCGCCCATGTGTTTAAGTTGGGTGACAATGAAAGACTCACTTCTAATCTATAAACGTTTCACTGGCGATGACTATATGTGAATTAGCTGCAAGTCTGCAAAAAACCATAAGAAAAATGGTGTAATTTGTCAACTGGGTCTAGGAACTAAATTTTGAGAATTTGTAGTTTAAGAAGTTTCCAGTGTGGTTGGGTTGGTGTTAGTGTGAATATTATGTTTTAAGAAATTCCATTTCAGATCATGGTACACTTTTTTTATTGGATTGAAATGAAATCTTAATCACTAGTATCAAGCTTAGTTTTTTATTCTTCACTTGATTTTGTAATATTAGCCTATTAGGCATTAGGGTAAAGGAGGGAAGGAGATATATGCCTTAAATAAGTTGAATTTGAACAAATGATATATGCAATTTAAATATGTTGGTTGCGGGAAAGCTGAATCAAATATGTATATCAGTATGCACTGGTTGCTCGAAGGGTCAACTTAACGGTTAAGAAGCTGCCAACGAGTGCTAGCTCAGCTGGCAGACTTGTGGCGAGTGGTATCACAATTCACAAGTCCAGGGTTCAAACCCTGCCGAAGCTGGATCCAATAAAAATCCTGCTTACCCTTAAAAAAAAAACAGTTAAGAAGCTGGTTGAAAAATGTATGTTTTTTATCGTTTCAATTCTGTGTATCTGATTAAGTATCAAATGCAATCCTGATTTGGTTTGACACAGTATAGAATATTAACACGACAATTTTCCTTAATATGTTTTATTTTGATCAAATATAAAATCTCCCACTCCTTCAAGTGCAGGCACGTATTACATATATGTTATATGTACATATGCTCTTACTGTTATAGTTGAACATAGACTTTGAGATGATTTTCTTGGCATATCTAACGAGGCAGGGTGTTTGTTTATTTGTAGGGACAAAGAAGCCCTCAGAGTATGTTCACTCCATTTCCATCCAGTGTCCCCAATGCTACTGGAAAAGAAAATTCTGGATACAACTTTATGATTTCCAATAACTCTTTGGCAACAAGTAGTTGTATTATAAGTTCTGAACAAGGTCAAAGTTTTGTCGTCGATATTAATGGTACCACTAACCATGATCTGGATGATCATATGGTAATTGAGAGGGGGCTGACAGCATATACTGAGTCGCAAGGTGAAGTATTTACCTTAAATGAGGCATATGAGAGAAATAATGAACAGCATGAAAACCCGGATGAAAACTCAAGTGTTGCGCATCACGAGTTTGATACACACAGTACAGATGAAATTGACGCAGGTCTTACTAGAAATTTCGACCTTAAATGTGTGGCGCCAGAGATAGTCACAACTGTTACTGAACCTGCATATGTTGCTAACAGCATTCTGGGAGTTGATTATTATGAATCCACACCAACTTGTTCTAAATGTAGTAAGAAATTATGCACCACCCGGTTGATGGAAAGGAATGGTTATGTTTATCTAGATTGCAGTGAGGGAGATGAATGTGTGACCATGGGTTCTCTAGAGACAACTGTAGTTTGCACTCAGAATTCCACAAGTCACTCTGAACTGACACCTGAAGAACATAGATCTTATTATGATAAGCTGGAACCCCGGATAGACTTGCAAGGAAATGCTAGTGGGAGTGCTTCAATGCTTTGCAGGAGTGAGACTATGGAAGAGCAAGGCAAAAATGGCATGGATGATATTAGTACCGTTAAAATGGTGGAAGAAGAGGAGCAATGGTTTGCGAATCAGAGAATGTTGGGCCAACCAACAGGTTCCACCCAACATGAGTTGGAAATTGGCCATTCAAGTATAATATCTAATGATGCAGAGGCTGCAGGCATTTCTGTCCTACCAAACGTATCAAATAGTAGCAAGTGGCCTGTTGTTCAAGGAAGAACTTCTGTTGTTACCAACATACCTAGTGACGATCCTTCTTATGCAAGAGACAACCTAAGCAGTGCCAGTAGCTCTGCTGGACCCAATAGTATCTCGGCAGCATCTTCTGTTAATTTGAGCTTGCCTTGCAGTCAGTATCAGTTGAGTGGTAAGGAGGTCGATGTTGAAAATTATCAGCATGATTTGAATACAACGCATCATAGTTGCAGATCTTCCTTCCCCGAAACATCAAACCATCCATATGAAGTTCATGTTCTTGCTATCAGCTCAGATGAAGAAAATCTTGGTCCTGTTGGAAATGAGGAAATCAAGTCCTTAGAAGAGAGTGTTGTTGCTGAAGGACATGGTATAACACTGAATTACACAGAGTCAGATGATAGAAGTTCCTCTCATATTGACGCAGATTTTCTCAAGGTAAATGAAATTTGTCACACTGAGAATTGTGGAATACCATGTAACTCTGCCTTGGTATCTAAAAAAACAAGCATCCAGTTAGACAGAACTTCGATTCAGAAATTGTCAAACAACGGATGCATTTCATTTGATAATGTACTGAACCTTTCAGATGAGGAAAAAAGTTTTTCAGATCTCGAAAGACCGGATATGATTTCCAAGTCCGACTCCACTGAGGAAGACATTGTTGAAGATCTTGTCAATGATCAAACTCCTAGGTCTTTGGCATTGGCATCTGAAGATCTAAGAAATGGTTGTGACAGTTCACCAGGTCCACAAAGGGCTAATTTGGACTGTCCAAATCCAGAAAGCATCGTAAGTGACCAGGACGGTTCTGCTTCTATTACTTCACAGAACAAGACCTCAGTTTCTCCTTCCAAATCTCACATCTCAGGTCATACCCATCGCATCCTTGGTAGGTTTCTCCTTTTGATTACGAATCTATTATTTTTTACTGTTTTATGTTCTTATATAAATATTCTATTGGACAACAAATCACTTTTAATTAAAATTTAATTATTTTTCAGTCATCGCACTTTCATATTTTTTACTCTGGATGCAAAACTGGAGTTCAATTTTGTTTTGGACTTCCGTTTTGACTTACATTTGGATATTGGAAATCAATTTTTACCATGAGTTTCATATGGTGCTTTGGCATGAAGATTTATTTAAGTGGCACACAACATGAATAAGAATCTATTTTCCATCTATTTATGGCTTGAGGGATAAGAGTTTCTGTGAGACTCTTATTACTCATCTTTTCAAATGTCTGTAGTTATTGAAGTGTATTTATCTCTAAAACTTGCCTCGAAGGTTGGATAACCATGTATCAGGGTCATGACTAACCATTTGCTTTTGACAGAAGAACCAACTGTGACACTTGAGGTTCCAGGAGGACATATTAGAAGCTTGACACTAGAAGAAATAGCTGATTCAACACTCTTCTGCCGTTCAATCATTCAAAAAATTGCATACCAGGCTACAACAATAGCAGTGGAAAAGGAGAATCACGTTTGTTTAGAAGGTTTGCATCCAATGGTTACTACTGTGGGTAGACCTAGTTCTAGCAGGAAGGATTTTCTTGCCAGGACTAGCAGCAGACATGCTATGAAAATCTTGAAGGCCAAATGTTGTGTAGAGAGAAATGGGATGACCACATCGCCTATGACTGAAACTAGCATTAAACCCAGTGAACCATTGAAACATGATTCAATGGCTCTGAGAAAGGTTAACAAAAAGTGGCTTCCAAAGTTGGGCTCCAAGTGCAACTGCGCAGTGATGTAAAGAGTTCTCATTTTATTTACAGCAAATCTTTATAGCTAAAACTGTCCTCATTTTGTCAGAGGGTGTGAGGGTTTGTAGTTTGATATGTTCTGTGTGACAGTTTGTAGATTGTTTCATTTTCTTATTTTTACCTGATTTTTCGTAGGAAACGTCACAGTGAATCGGTGGCATAAACATCATGTAAAGTTACAGAAGAAATCAAAGATTTGTGAGTTTGATTGCTCAGAGTATTTCTTGTTCTTTTTTTTTTTTGCATTCCTCCTCAGGTACTATTACCTGCAACCTCATCCAAAGTGCCCCCTACTACACACATATGGAGCATCGACATCAGTCGTGGAAATGGATAAACATGGGTAGAATTACATTGGTCCACTTTGAATCGTACTAGGTGTGTAAACTTGGCAAATCTCTGATAGGAAACACCACATTGAAATAGCGGTATAAATAATCATGTAAGGTTTTTCAACAACGAAATCAAAGATTCTTTAGTAAGAATGATTGCTCAAACTCAAAGCATTTAAAGATATAGCATCCACAGTACTACTAAGTGAAAACAATAAACATGCGAATCACCCTCTTAGGCACAAATCATCAATGCTTTCAGACCAGACTCTCTAAATTTTTTTTTTCAATTTTCATATTCATATTTTTATCGTCTCATTGTTAGACACATAAACAAATTAAACTCAACAATCTCTATTGAAAAATTCTAGCGAGCCTGGTCTGGAAGCACTGATTTGTGCCTGGGAGGTTGGTCTGCATGTGATCGGACCACTCTACCCTTCTCTCTATAGATTGGACCAAGCTCTATAGAAGCTCTAAAGTGAACAATTCTATATAACCTGATCTGAAAGCATTGATTTGTGTCTGGGAGGGTGAGTCGCATGTGATCAGACCAATTCTACCCTTCTCCAACTTCTCCAAATCTATGTAAAGTATAATAGAGTGGTTCGATCACATGCAGACTACCCTCCCAGGCACAAATCAGTTTTTGGATCAAGCTGCTCTGTATGTGAATTTCTAAATTTTTTGCCAACATTTGCTACAAATAAAACCTTTTGAAAAATAAAGATAAAAATAAAAATAAAAATAAAAATAAAAATAACTAGTTAATTACGGTTATGCCACAACATTTGGCGGGAAATCAAGGAAGTTCCCTCTAAATAATGTGGCTTGCTTTGATGCGAGAAGACTCAGTAGTGAGATGGAGAGTGATTCAGATTCAGATGGTTCTCACATCTCTTCAACTCCACCAAGGCAACCAAACCCTCCTTCACCTCTTTGGAAACCTTCAATTTCGTCGAAACAATCAAAACCTTCAACTTCGATTTCTTCTCTACAAACACTCGTCTGCTCTTACAAATCCAGAACCAAAATTAGGGTTAGGGTTTCTTCTTCCCGCCAAACCCTCATTTCCAAACCTAAGCCGAAGCCGAAGCCGAAACCGAAACGCAAAACCCCAATCCGAGAAGCGAATTCGGAACCGAGAAAGGAAGTAGTTGAACAGAATTCACTTCAGAAACCTTTACCAACCCCAGATCTCAACAAGGTCGAAACCCTAATCCAAGAAGCCAAATCAGAACCAGCAGAAACCGAGTTAGTTGAAGATAAACTCAATAAGGTTGAGGTCTGTGGCTTGGCTGTCAAGTTTCTTCGCCCTTCTGATCGAACCCAGAATGATTCGACAAACAATTCAATAGACGAAATTCCTATCAATTTTTGCTCCAAAACCGCATTTTTCTCTAAGATAAAAAAGCCGTATTCGATTCCCGAAGAGCTCAGTGAAGAAGATCGAGTGGTAGTGCCTGAAAGAAGCTCACAACCTGAGATTAGTGGATCTCAAGGTGGAGAGGGTGAAGGGACTACTAAAGTTCAGTTGAATTCTCAAGAGGGCAATAGGGAAGAAGGTTTGTGTGGTGGATATTTCGGCAAAGTTGGGAAGAGATTTCCTGATTTTATAGGAGGTGGCGAAAATCCTGTGCCAGTTAAACGCCCGAAAGCTGTGAATGAAGGAAACTTTGTTCGGCTTAATATCAATGGGTATGGCCACAGCAAGTTTAAGTACAAGAATGGGAAGAAACATGGTTCGTATTCGTCTTACAGCAAGAGGTCTCGGTGGAGGAGTAAGAGCAAACCTAAAGCAGGAGGTGAAGGTGAAGACCGAGATCTTTTTGATGAAGATGGGTTGATTTCAGAGGCCCCACAGTTCCAGGAGCAGAAGGGCTCGGAGTTTGGTAACGAGTTGGTTGAACAAGCTGTGTTAGCTGTTCGAAATGAACCGTCCGATGAGAATTTGACAAAGCTGCTGAAATTGAGTCATGGGTATGACTCGTTTCGCGGGGGCCAGCTGGAAGCAATCAAGCAGGTGATTTCTGGGGAATCGACAATGCTGGTGTTGCCAACCGGTGCTGGGAAATCGCTGTGTTATCAGTTACCTGCTCTCATTTTGAAGGGACTAATTCTGGTTGTGAGTCCACTAGTAGCTTTGATGATTGATCAATTAAGGCAGCTTCCTCCAATGATTCCGGGCAATCTTCTCTCTAGCAATCAGGTAAAGATGATTCTCATCTTATCTCACACATGGGTTCACGTGTAGACATAGACGCACATGGATGCGGAGTTTGGATTTGATTGTGTTTGTTTTTTCAGACATATGAAGAGGCTTCTGAAACAGTTCAACTACTTGTGGAAGGAAAGATCAAAGTAAGTTTATCTCCACAACTCAGACTTTACACCCCTTTTTAATCAACTTTGCTTGCAGTTTCAGTATAAAACAGATACAAGTTATCAACAATAGTAAATGCATTAGGTTTATGCCCTTGTAAATACACAATAGACTATTCAAGACATTAGACACTTTTTTTTCTGAACTGCAGATCATCCTTTAGAAGGCAATACCAAACTATACCCAACCTTCAATAGGAACAGTAAAAATCGAAAATGTGTTTTCAACAATTTTAACACAAGTTCTTTAGAATAAATCATCTCAATGTTAGGGAGGATGAAGATACCATGCAGGGACCAATTCCTACTAATGTTTCGACATTGCATTCTAATGGATATGTTTGTTAATCAGTCCCAGTTATGCATAAGGGGTTACCACATGGCACTCATTCGTGCGAGGTGCATACCCACTACAAAACCCCTAATAGAAGACTAGATATGTAGTATGAAATTTAACAGTTTGGAGATAGGTGTGTTTTGGAGAATGTTTGGCATGAAAGGAAGACGCAGAGCCATATGGCATTTAAGATTGTTTTAAAATCTTAGGTTTCCAATTCCGTTTCAAACTTTCAATACATGTTTCAAGTGCTATTATAACAATAAAGGAATGTGATTTCGCGAAATCTCGTGAAATTTCTACGAAAAGAAAAAGGGCGAAATTAAAAGTTACATTTTTTCGAGATTTTTTTCATTAATTTCATAATTTTTTCGTAAATTTCATTTTTTCCGTAAATATACAAAACCTAGCTACAAAAAATTACATTTGTTCGAGGATTTTTTTTTTCAAAAAATTTATGAGTGTTTCATAAATTTTGAGGTTTTTTCGTATTCAATTCTTCTAATTATTTATTGATTTCTAAAACTACCCTCCTAATTTTCTAATTATCATTTCTTCTATTTATATATTGATTTTTGAAACCACACCTTGATTCTCTAATTATATATTGATTTCATGTTTGTTTCATTTATTGGTATTTTAGCTTCATTTAATATGTTTTACCTGCATCTATTTTTTTCACATTTTCATATACCCTCAAAATTCATTATATATATTTTTTACATATCCTTGAAATTTTTACATTTTTTTTTTACACCGAAATATTTCTTAAAATCAGGATACCGAAATGAACTCAAAAAACGAAATCACAATCCTTGATAACAATTAATGGCACTGGGGCTTGCTGCTTCCAAAGTGTCGTCCTTCTCCTTCATCTTCATAATTACTTCTTGATATATCAAGTTTCACTTTTGACTTCTTTTATATCGCAGGTGCTTTTTGTTTCACCTGAAAGGTTCCTGAATGCAAATTTTTTGGCAATGATTGAGGCTCAGCCACTTTTATCACTAGTAGTAGTAGATGAAGCTCATTGTCTTTCTGAATGGTGAATCGTTACACTGCTTCCCTTTATTTCTCTTGCAAATCAATTTGTTTGTATGTTTTCCTTTTGCCTTTGTTATTTATTATTTTGTAACGTCGGGTTCTTGTGTGATTTTGAACTTAAACAGGTCCCATAATTTCCGACCTTCATATTTGAGGCTCACGGCATCACTACTTCGTACCAGACTCAAGGCTCAATGTATTCTGGCAATGACGGCGACTGCAACAACAAAAACTTTACGGGGTGTAATGGTTGCTTTAGATATTCCCACAACCAATCTCATTATGATGACTCAAATAAGGGAAAATTTACAGTTGTCTGTAACTTCAAGTGTAAACAGGCAAGTAGTTATTTTTTGTTAGTTTATATCTTGTACTTTGTGTTAGTTTATATCTTGTACTTTGTGTCACTACCAATTGTTAGTTATGCTGAAAACATCCTGCAATGACTTTGATTTTTTGTAGAATGAAAAATTTGATTGTGTTGATGAAGTCTCCTCCTTTCGTTGAAATTAAGAGCGTCATCGTCTACTGTAAATTTCAGGTTTGTGTGCATTTGCTCATCATTCTATGTTACTGAAATTTTCAAGGGTACTCATTGGTTAAAAAACTGTGATTCTTAGGAACAATGTTAAAGAATTCTCCCTGACTAAGATGTCACTATTTCAAATATTATGTGGTTATAAACTTATAATGAAATACGATAACAGATAAAACTAACCTAATAAGCCTAAGTTAAAACTAAATGCAGGAAGGAGAACATAGAAATTAACAATAAACTAATCTCTAAATGGAGTTTTCTTCAAATTCAGCTGAACTTTGAAAGATGGCTTAAAGCCTTATTGCTTGCTTGCTAATCAAGCAAAGAAAGCCCTAATTCTATAATCAGAGCCCCAACCCCACTTATCTAACACTGGGTTTACTGCCCCCACCCAACAAGTCATCATCGTCATCAAAGCCCATTTCCGATACTTTCGGGGTCGGCTACATGGATTTTGGTTCTCCAAGCAACGTCCCGACCCAACAAGTAAATTAATAAAATTAATTATATTCCTAATTTCCACCGCGCATTATAACTAAATATAACCTTCTCAAACCTTCTTTCTTCTGTTCAGAACACTGCTTGGTTTCAATGGTTAGGCCGTCCAAATGTTTGCATCTCACATCCTGCCTCCATTCAATATATCAAGTTATCTTTATTCTTTATTGACGGAATGGTCATCAATCTAAGCAAGACTAAATATCTATCTAAAATGCACTTGTGATGTTTTCTCGATGTACATTTATTAGGAATGGAAGGCTAAGGAGACTTTGGTCCCTTGTTGCAGTTTACTTAAAAACTGTCAAAGGTGTTTATATCGTAATATTTATGAGCTAAGTTAAAATAGATTCATATGTAACCTGAATTTATATCATTGTCTAATGAAATAATTCATAATATGTTGATGTGCTGAAAGAGGGTCATTGCAGGCTCGCGACAACCATGTTACAGTATATTATATTATTGTAATTGGTCAAGTCAATCTATGTATGCTAAACATCACACTTTAGCTTTCTAAGCACAACTTCAGCTGTAGGCATCAGATGCTAGTAGTCAATTAATAAGATCCACAAACGCTTCATCCAGAAGATGAGGCGTTTTAGCTTCTTGTTGGATACTGATGAAACAAGTGTCTGGTTCTTCTTTAGTAGCGGTACAACTTGAGACCCAAACCCAAAAGTTTTGTCCCATGGTCTTATATAATTTGAGTTAGGCAGCCATGGGATGAGAAAACCAAATGAAGTAAAAAAAAAAAAAAAAAAAAAAACTGTCCATGTGTCAATGAAATGGCTCTTTTGAATGTAAATATCGCTGAAGAACTTAAACTATGCTAAATGCAACTTACTGGTCAATGGTCATGTTCGTTATCAGCCTGCAGGAGCTTCCTTTGTATTACCTCTTTAAGATTTTATTTGTTTATTTTAATTAGATGGATCTGTTTTCCATTTCTTATTGAAGTGATTTATTTTCATAAGCAATTTATTGCAGTTTGAAACTGACTTACTAAGCAAGTACCTCCGCGATAACAATATTAATGCAAAGGTCAGTATTTTACTATCCTCGTCAATTGCTAATTGCTTGATTCGTAGCTCAATCTGCTTCTGATTAGCTTTTGTGCTGTAAATGAAATAACATGATATGATATGAAGCGAGTTTTAATTGCTTTTGCTTTCTAGAGCTACCATAGCGGGATTCCAGCCAAGGATAGGAGCCGAACACAAGAAATGTTTTGTTCCAACAAGCTTAAAGTTGTAAGGATAATTTTCCATTTCTCCTTTAAAGTGGTTATGCATTGTGTATATTGCAATATAAATGTGTGAATATATTTTGAACTTGTTTTGTCTTAGCTTGTCATTCTCACTTGCATTAATCTGCTTTTGTTTTGTAACTGAAGGTTGTCGCGACTGTGGCATTTGGCATGGGGCTTGATAAGAGTGATGTTGGAGCTGTATGAGCAAACTGTACTATAATTCAGTATTTTCACTCTATACCTTTCATGCTTCAATTATCTTGCAAATCTAGTTATTTTGGTAGAACGGCAGGAGAGACCATTGGTTGTTCCTGGGTTCTTGTATTCATGAATAAAGTGATTTTAAACATCATATGCAAAGGGAATTTGAGGGACCCTATAACAAGTTTTTGAATGGTTGCTCAGTCACCTTTCCATGCAATCCTGCTGTAGGTTTTTTATACGGATTAACATTGCTGGTTCATTGCTCAGCCTATGAAGTAACTCAGTACTTTCTGAATGTGGCTTCTCTTCTGAACAGGTCATTCATTATAGCTTGCCAGAAAGTTTGGAAGAATATGTTCAGGTGCAGTATTAGTCGTTATCAACCAAATAAAGTGAAATGTTATCAACCAAATAAAGTGAAATGTTACACTACTTGGAAATAATATGTTTACTTGTGCAGGAAGTTGGACGTGCTGGACGGGATGGTAGATTGTCGTATTGCCATCTATTTTACGATGAGGCGACTTATTTCAAACTTCGTAGTCTTTCATACAGGTGCAAGTCCTTGTACTTTCCTTTTGTTATCTTTTCATATGATTCTATTTTGGGAGACTAAAGTTAGAAGTCGCTTACGTGATTTTGTTGGCAGTGATGGTGTAGATGACTATGCTGTAAAAAGATTCCTCTCTCAAGTGTTCAGCAATGACTCACTAGGGAAAGTCTGTTCCTTGATCAAAGATTCTGTATCTAGGAAATTTGATATGAAAGAAGAGGTTGTTTACATATACTTTGTTTATATTTCTTTTTTTCTGTGACTTGATAGCTAACATCTTTTGGAAACTCATTTACCTGTTCTTGGACTCTGATCATCACTTTCATGCTTGTGTTGAATTCTTCCAAAGACAATGTGTATTAGATATCCTTGTGTTTGTAGTTGGTGCAACAATGACTGATACAACCTCAGTTATCGTACAACTAGGTTTTAGTATCATTCCTTCATTTTTATCTTCCCTTCGCCTGTAGGAACCTCTTTAGGATGCTTCTCTTTGCGACCTGCAATACTTTGGCATGATTGAAAATCATTATTTGTTTTAGGTTTTCCTTGACATAACACGAATATAAGAAACGTTTGTTATTGAATTTTACTGGTTGCAGGTGATACTCACAATTCTTACGCACTTGGAGTTGGGGGAAGTGCAGTACTTGCGCCTACTACCACCCTTAAGCGTCACTTGCACCTTATACTTTCACAAGGTCGTTATTACTAACTGGTTGAAATATTGTAGTTTGGGTTAATTTATTTCTATTTGTGAATCTTGGCAAAATCTATTTCGGTCTCCAAAATCCAGGATTGGTGATCATGTTTACCAAATTAAAGGGATGCTCATACTGTAGGGCTGAAAATAAACAAACTGCTTTTGGTCTGATTCAATATCTGACATTGTTTCATAAATCTTCTTTGGAGTCTACCTGACAACATTTCATTCATTCAATAGTTAGGACTTAGGACAGCTTTATAACAGACAAAAGTCAAAGAATTAATCAATAGGGT
Source organism: Berberis vulgaris (assembly GCA_963556465.1). Lineage (NCBI taxonomy): Eukaryota > Viridiplantae > Streptophyta > Magnoliopsida > Ranunculales > Berberidaceae > Berberis > Berberis vulgaris. Next base: position 5,931,497 of record OY747132.1, on the reverse strand, counting down.
TAACTTGCATTTGAGTCCTATAGTTTCATTAGTTTGTACTAGCTTTGAGTTTGGGGTCCCAAGTTTGTCCAAGTTTGAATCTGGGTCCCAAGACCATGTTGATTGTGAACTCTCGATTACAAATATAGGACTTAAATGCAAAGCTGGTATAAATTGTAGGATCTGAAGTCTAAATTTATCATATCAAGTCAATATTATTTAAAATAAAATAAAATCATTCAATTACCGAATAGAGAGTTAATGGTCAATGTGATTTTGGGACCCAGATTCAAAGCTGGACAAACTTGGGACGCAAACTCAAAGTTGGTATAAATCATAGGACCTACACGCAAATTAACCCAAATCTATATTTCTGGTTAGTTTATTTACTGAAAGCATGGATGGTGTATTCGGCTGCATGCAGACTCCCCCAGCAATTCTTGCTGGTAAAGATAGTGTGGTTGCGGAAATATTGAAAAGGTAAGTTCTCTATCCTTCTTATTCATTTATTTAATTATTTTAATTACTAATAAGCCTTCTAATTTTGTGCTTAGATCTGAAACAAAGCAAGGGCCTTTTACGTTTGATATACCCAGTGTGGCAAATGCCATTGGGATTACAGCTATTGATCTATCAAAGCAGTTGCTAAGCTTAAAGGTATGGACATCTCTGGTACTAATTCTGTTAATCAAATGAAGTAGCTTTTTGACCATAAGTCTTGGTTTTGCATATTTGGTTTTCGTTCAACCACTAAGTAGCGTTTCTGCACAATGTCGTACATAAAACCACAAAATGCTTGTTGTAGGTATTGCATACCATGAAATTCAAAGTTCTCTTCATTTCTTTGATTATTTGTTTCATTTAGTCATTTCCTCCCTTGTGACCCAAAATGAGGTTTGTTGGAAGTTGATTTAGATTACTGTAGATTTAAACCTTGAGGATTTGCATCTTTGATAAGATTCTAATATTTTGGCTTATTAAATTTGTGCCATAATACGGATGCCATTAGGAAAGTTGTTGAAGATCGAATCGAATACGGATGCCACACACACACTCTTATAAGTTTTAATACTATAATTTCTATCTCTTACTTCTCTAAGTGCCTAATGAGTCCCTGATCTTATAGTTTTAATACTATCATTTCTCTCTCTCTTCTCTAAATGCCTAATGAGTCCCTGATTTACTGTTTTAAGTGATGTGCATATGCAATTGCCTTTTTCCTTGTGGAATAGTCGATATGATAATTGGTAGTTATATTCCACTCTTTGAATTGGTAGACAAACAAATCATCTATGCTGATTTATGTAATAAATAGTTTCTAAAACATATTTCACTTAGAGGATTTATGTCTAATAAGGATTTTAAGGAGGTGGTCGTTCAACCCTTTAAACGGTATGCTTAAGAAGGAAGAAACTCAATGGAGTTTAGATTTGAGGGCCTATTTCAATTTACAAGTTTTTGCTACAGCTTTAAAAGTTTTTTTTTCAACAATTGCTATAAATCTCTATCAGAAAGTTGAAATCCCAAATAAACACTCCTGTAGTCGTTTGGCACATGGAAATGTGAAAGTATGATCAAATTATTAGTTGTAGTTTCATTTATTTTGTTTTATCTTATTATTGTGTAAACTATGTCTCCTCTTGATAAGCGGATGATAACATTCAACTTTGATATGATAAATGTATAACTAAAGTCTTGTTCTTGTGCTCATTTGTGAACTTCAGTCTAAAGGAGAAATAACATATGAGACGAAGGATCCTTCATATTGTTATACAATTGTGAAAAGTCAGGCGGATGTTTGTTCCCTTGCTTCACAACTCACAAGATGGTTATCCGAGGTTGAAAGCTGTAAGGTAATTGTTTTTATTACTGTCAACTATTACCATATCTTTTATCCACAGGAAAAAGAATAAGAAAAAAAAAATTTCAACCCCATTTAATGTTTCCCTGATCAACATCACATATTATGTTGTATTGCCTGTTGTCAAAACCATCATTTTTTTGTTTTTTATTTTAATTGTTGAAGGGTGAACATGGGTTTTACTGGATCCATGAACCGTTAAATGCCTTTGGCAGGGTTCCAACCCTGGACTAGTCATACCGTTAATTGCTGCATTAGCACCTGTTGGATCACTGTTATTGCCCCTTGGAAATATTGTTTGTTAAAGAATGATTTTTCCTTTTACATCATTTATCATGCCCAGACTTTGGATCAATCTCGACTGTTCTGTCAATGAATAACCTATTGGAGAAACAAAACCCTAACTTTCATATTATCTGAGGAACAAAACCCTAAATCTGGATTTTCTAATTTAACCTTCAAATTTTTTAGACATCACTTCTATAGTATGGTTCGTCTTAGGAATCAATCTATCCATATTTTTGGGGAAGACATCCGCAGATATTGAGGTACACTGCTTTCTTATTAATCAAGAGTAAAATCTGAGTCTAATGACCCACAAAGTGCTTATAAAATCTATTTGAACTTTCTGTTAATTTATAGTTGTTGTTTCATGAGAAGTAATTTCTATGTACTTCTGAAATAGGTGAGGAAGTTGGATGCAATGGTGGATGCAGTGAAATTCGCTACAAATCAGTGTGACAAAACGGATGGATGCTCCAGTACACTACACACAAAATGCTTGCAAAGTAGAATTTTAGAATATTTCAGCAGAGACGATAACGATGCTAACTGTGATAACCCAACCACCATGGGTGGAGGAAGGTAGACAACAATTTTTACGCACATTTCTATAATAGGAATTTTTTTTTGGAAATCTGACTGAGTTTCGGATATTAGCATTAGAACAAGATTTGAGAGTACTTGCAGTAGAAATTGAGGAGAGGCATGCAAAACCCGCAGTTTCTTCCTTGGGAGGATGCACAACTTATTTAGGAAAGTTGGTACATATTCCACCGGAGAGCCCCACCAAAGATAAATATGCAAAAATCAGTCTGACATTTAAATTAGCAAACATAGGATTTAATAGTGACATCTGGAAAAGGCTGGGATTCTAATTTCTTATTCATAGCACAAGTTTAGTTGGACGTTTTTCTTTAGGGTACTGATGCAAAATATTTTGTATTTGCAGCCGATTTTTGAGAGCAGATATTAAGGTGAGATTTTTACCCCTTTTCTTTCATATTGTTATTTTACTCGAGGTTAAGGGTTGGCTTTTGTTCATGGTGTTGAATGTGACAACTCGCTCTCTCTTTTTTTTTTTTTTTTTTTTTTTTTTTGTTGTTGTTGTTGAATAGGTATTTTTACAGAGTAACTCACATAACAAGTTCATGCCCAGAGCTGTTGCAAGGATAATGCATGGCATCCCAAGCCCATCTTATCCTTCTGCAATTTGGTCCAAAACTCACTTCTGGTATAGTACAACTACTTTCATTCTTCTGTCATCCTTTTTTGATCTATTAGCTTTTCTCCATTATTGCTAGTCATCTTCAGATGAACACAGATCATCCCGCCCTTGTATAAATTTCCTAATGTATATTGTGAGCTAAAAGGTTTTGCATTCACATTTAGGCTGCATCATATTGGCAGTATTACTCTTATTTCGTGCTTCATGACACTGCTAAGCTAACCTTGTTTGCTTCATTTCACTGTAAGAACAGTTACAAGAAGAACCTAATTGTGTTAATTTGTGTTACAGGGGACGGTATTCACAGTTACACTTCCCAATTGTGATGGAAGCTGCCAAGGCTGAGCTAATGAATTTTGCTGGGAAGGATGTAGTATAATGTAATTTATTATGTATAATAAATATTTGTACTGTTAATTAGTTGAATTTATTAAGAAAGTTACCTTCATTTTCAATTTATGTTTTGGTGAGGGTTACTTTACCTTTGTTCCATAAGATTGCATTCGTTAACATATTGTGCTCACTTCATGTTCTTTTCGTTTTTCCACACTGCTGCCATCTGCCATCTGAGACGTGCCGATTCTACTCAGCCTGGCCAGACGGCACTGATTAGTGCCTGGTGAAGGAGAATTTCAGCTTTACTTCTCGATAGTGGTGGAGTGGAGTTAAATACATGGGCTTGGAGAGAGGTAAAATTGGAATTCTACTCCACCAAGCACTAATCAGTGCTGTTTGGCCAGGCTGAGTAAAATTCTCTCTTTTATGAGATTGCATGTTTTTAATAATAAAATATAAAAATTTCTCAGCTACAGCTAAATTATTATAAAATCAAACCATTGAGAAAGCTCTTAATAGAATGAGAACTGTGGAAGAAGTTCATTCCTTTGCTAAGCAATGTACATGAATTTATATAAGAGTTACAATGTTATTCTAAGTAAGCTAACATAATTACATGCTAATCAAGATTCAAGAATCGTGCTGATTCATATCAAGATTCAAGAATCATACTAAATCATATTACGGTCCAAGAATCATTCAAATCACAATCTTTATTTACTCGAATTAGCCCAACTATAATCTTGGACCAAATTCTTTCCTTTTAACACTCCCCTTCAAGTTGGAGAGTGAGGATTTCGAACACTCAACTTGCCAAGTAGAAACTGGAATTGTTGATGACCAAGGGCTTTAGTGAAAATATCGGCAGACTGCTTTGAAGACGGAACAAAAGATGTGGAAATATTCCCAACGAGTAACTGTTCCCGGACATAGTGACAATCCACTTTGATATGCTTTGTACGCTCGTGGAAGACCGAATTCGAGGCGATGTGAAGTGCCGCCTGATTATCGCAGAAAAAGCGCATGGGCTGCGCGTGGAAAACCTCAAGAGATGACGGGAAGGGTTTCATCCAAGTGAGCTCACAAGTAGTGACAGCAATGGCGCGGTATTCAGCTTTTGCGGATGAGCGAGCCACAATAGGATGCTTCTTCGTTTTCCACGACATAGGAGAGGACTCGAGTTGGATGAAATAAGCCATGAGTGAACGGCGTGTCAGTGGGCAGGCGGCCCAGTCCGAGTCACATAAAGCATAGAGTTTGAGATAACTATCGGAGTGAAGTACAATACCTTGACTCGAGGTCCCTTTGAGATAGCGAAGGACTCGAAACACAACATCGAGATGGTCTTGCCGTGGCTGATGCAAAAAACTGGGTCAAAATGTGAACAACGTAACAGATATCCGGACGTGTGATAAATAAATAGACAAGACGTCCCACCAGTCGACGATAGCAACCTGGGTCATGAAGAAGGCGACCCGTTGCAAGAGTATGGTTCTACTCCATGGGTGTCGTAGCTGGCTTGGCACCCGTAAGACCCGCTTCATTCAAAATATCCAGAGTGTACTTCCATTAACATAAGAAAAGATTGAAAGAGTTGTGTGCTGCCTCAATGCCAAGGAAGTATTTGAGAGGCCCCCCAGATCTTTAAGCTGAAAAACAGTCATTAAGATAGTTCTTGAAAGAAATGCAAGCCTGTGAATTATTGCCTGCCACAATAAGATCATCAACATAGACAAGAACAGACAAAAAAATATCATCTTTACGGTAGGTAAACAGAGTATGATCGGCATGAGACTAAAGAAAGCCATAATTACGAAGAGCAGTGTCAAGCTTGGTGAACCAATTTCGCGGTGATTGGCGAAGACCATAAAGAGATTTTTGAAGCCGACAAACTTTATTGGGATGAGAAGAAGAGAATCCCGACGGAAGACGCATGTAAACCTCCTCATGAAGATCACCATGAAGGAAGACATTGTTAAAATCTAGTTGGTGTAATTCCCAAATTAATAACTACAATAGCAGGAAATGTCCGAACACTGACCAATTTAGCAACCGGGGCAAAAGTTTCACCATAGTCTATGCCTTCAATCTGAGTGTCCCCACAGACCACAACACGGACTTTGTACCGCTCAATAGTACTATCAGAATTATATTTCAATTTGTACACTCATTTGCAGCCAATGGGCTTTTTACCTGCAGGAAGATCGATCGGTAATGGTCCATGTATCATTGCTCTCCAAAGCATCGATTTCAGATTGCATGGCCTTACGCCAATTAAAATCCTGCACAGCCTCATTAAATGATCGAGGTTCAACCCCAGCAGTTATAGCCACCAAAAACTGTGAATGAGAAGCCAAGAAATTTGCACAAGTAATATAATTGGCTAAAGGATACCGCGTACCTGAGGACCCGGTGGAAGGAGGAGACGAAGAGGGGTGTAAAACTTGTGTAGTGTGGCATACATAATCACGGAGACGGGCAGGCAGCTGTCTAGAGCGTTGGACGCGACCAATAGACTGGGTGGTCACGGCCTGATCTGGTGCAAAAGGAGATGGGACGGTAGGAGCTTGCTCGTCCCTAGGAGGCGCTGAGGCCGTAAGCGTGACAGGAGCTGATCGAGCAGTGGTGTTGACTGGCTCAACATGGGAAGAAGAAGACCCATTGGAAGGAACACCTCCCCTTGACTCCAAACGTGGGGACACCAATATCTCAGTACTCGACTGTTCCCAAGTCCAGTCATTAGCTAGTGGTAAAGGATAGGAAGGACATGTGGGTGAGGCATTGGGTTGAGATAAAGGAAAATTTTGCTCATCAAATATAACATCTCTTGAGACAAAAAATTTATTGGTCTCCAAATCCATAACTTTCCAACCTTTCTTTCCATGAGGATAACCCAAGAACACACATCGGCGACTACGAGGGGCAAATTTGTCTTTTGAGCGATCTTTATGATGGGCATAACACAAACAACCAAAAACCCGGAGATGGGTAAAAGAGGGTGTTTGGGAGTATAATTTTTCGAGAAGTGTAAAGCCCTGTAAAAGAGGTGTGGGTGTACGGTTAATGAGATGAGCGGTTGTGAGGACACATTCACCATAAAATTCAATATGTAGGGATGCTTGAAATAATAGGGCTCGGGCAACATCCAAAACATGACGATGTTTTCTTTCAACTCGGCCATTTTGTTGCGGGGTATCGATTATACTGGTTTGATGTACAATGCCATGTTGAGCATAAAAGGAAGTCATGGGTGTAGATGTGAACTCCAATCCGTTATCACTACGAATTATTTTGATTGATTTTCCAAATTGCGTTTTGGCAAGGGAGCAAAATTGTCTCAATAATAAACTAGCCTCACTTTTTTCCATGCATCAAGTAAACCCATACTGCACGACTGAAATCATCAATAATAGTAAAGAAATATCTTGTACCAGAAATAGTAGACTGTCAGTAAGGGCCCCAAATGTCACAATGAATCAAATCAAACATGTTCGTAGCACAATTACTACTTAAAGGAAAACTAGAACGAGTTTGTTTGGCTCGACAACAAACATCACAAATAGACTGTTTGGCGGACATACAGACCTTATTGCCATCAATACTTAATAATGACATAGGTTTAAAAGAATGATGTCCCAACCGACGATGCCATGTATCATAGGATTATGGAGCTCGGGCCGCTGATGCTATCGCGACCGCCACTGGTCGATAATGGTACACCCCTCCTCGTGACTCACCCAATCCAATCGGGCTCCTCGTGGTACAGTCCTGTAAAATACACAAGCGATCAGTAAACATCACGAGACAATTGGTGTTATAAATCAACTTACTAACATATATCAAATTCACGGCTAGATTAGGTACAAATAACACATGATGAAGAGTAAGACCGGGTTGCAAGACACATGTTCCCTCTTTAACAGCAGACGAATGTATGTTCTCTATCGGGCAAACCAACAGGCGACGGAGCAATGTCACGAACATAAGATAAAATAGAAGTATTACCGGTCATATGGTGCGAGGCTCCACTATCAATAAGCCAACAAACATCGGAATTTCGCTTACCGGTAAATTTTGCAGTTTCTGGACTGGGCTCGATCAAAGCCAGTAAATGTTGAACTTGATCATGAGAAAGGCTCGGAATCGATGCGGATGATGAGAATCCGGTTGAGGCTGTCTCGGCAGAAGTAGGGGATGACACGCCCCACTGTGTTGCAGCGGCAAAGGCGGTGGAGGAGGACTGCCCACATCCTGATTGGGAAAAGCAGCCTTTGTCTCGTCCGCGACCTCTAGAGTTTGCAATCCAGGAGCTTAACATAGAGTTAACAATTTCCCAAATCACAAATTGGGGATAATTTTTGTTTGGTTTTAAAATTGAGCCATCAATAAATCCTAGTTTATTCTGTGATCTTAAGGCCAAAATAATAGATTGTTCCCACGAAGAATAATTTTCACCATTTAACTTAATTTGAGTTAAGACAACACCTGGATTAGAAGACGGATGAAGGAAGTATGGTGATGTGGGATTTGTGAGAGCTGATTGCTATGAGAATTATCACCTTCGGGCATGGTGTTTTAACTAACTTCAAGAACTGAATGAAGATGACCTTGATCCAAGAATCATTCCAATCACAATCTTTATTTACTCGAATTAGCCCAACCATAATATTGGACCAAATTCTTTCCTTTTAACAGCTCTCATCGGCATGGGCGGATCCATGTGTTAGGTAAGGGGTCAATTGCCCCCCTTATCTTTTCAAAAAATTTCACTAAATTACTTATATTTTTTTACATTGCCCCCCTTTAAAATTTTATGTTGCCCACCTCCTTATGAAATCTTGACTTCTAACTCCACTAAATATTAAAACAACAAATTTTTTTTTTTAACTCCACCCTCACCAATCCCACTCAATCTCTCTATTTTTTTAATATCTCTTTATTTTAATTTTTTAAGAGAAATTCTAAATGGCGAAGAAATCAGCGAGGGAGGGAGAGAGGGGACCGCCCATCCCCTTCGGGATGCGCATGAAAAATGACGGCGCGCATCTCGAGGGGGTGGGCAGTCCCCTCTCTCCCTCGCTCACTGATTTCCTCACCTACTTCCTCGCTGTGTAGAACAACTCTTTTTTTAATTCACACCCTCTCTCTTTCTTTCTCTTTTGTAATTTCTCACTCTCTCTTAATTCTTACCAACTCATTTTAATCCATTCACCCCCTACACACGTAGAGAGCAACAAAGAAACCATAAGAGAGGTACCATACATGGTGGGTTTGCTTCCCATGTGATTATATTCATATTAAAAATTTTAATTGAGTTGGAGACTGGTCGAGGAAATTTTACATCGTCATCATCATTGGTTTTCTTTTGTTTTGTTAAAAAAAATAAATCGAAAAAAATAGGATTATCTTACCTCTGACTCAACTAGCATATGGTGGTAAGAATGATAAAAAGATTAGTTAACACATTGATTAATTGGGGGTTGGGATCTGATCTGCTTTGCTTTCTCTCTGATCTTTCAAAATTAAAAGTAATCATTTGGGTTTGGGGCGGTTCGAAAAAACACGATAGTCGTAGGTCGATTAAGTTAAGTTGTTGTTTGTATGCTTCACCTAAGCTAGCCCAAAAGGAGAAAGCTTTATTTCTATACACACATATATTTCCCTTTCAAGAAGACAGACAAGAATGATAAGACAAAAGAAAGTGGGTTGGTTGTGTAAGTGTTATCCTTGGAGGCTCTGACTCAGGAGTGAGTTTCAAATAAAAGGAGACAGACGGACAGATAAATCAGAAGGAGAAGAGGAAGGAGGATTCCAAAAATAAAATTGATGTTCGACAAATTCAATTGAATCCATCCAGTCAAGTCAAGCTACTACTCCTTGGACTTGGACTATACCGTCCTACTACTTCAAAGCCAGAAAGAAAGCCAGAGATCTGCTCCTCGCCAACTCTCATCTTATACCACTATGCCTGCTTCTGTTTTCTTCAAGTAAAAAGGGAAGCTCTTAATTAGCTAGTTACAATTGAATTAATCATGTCATGTATTTGTTTGTATTGTTGAATTAATCATCATTGTTTCACGATCACGCCATGTCATCCTGATTGCAAAATATGATTGTAAAAATCCAATTTTTTAGTATTTTCGTAAATAGTTATGTACTGTTTGCTCCCCTTTATTTGCAATCCTGGCTCCGCCCCTGCTCATCGAGATCAAGAAGGGGCAAGAATAAGATAACAAATCAACTGACAATAAGTTATTTTAAAAATTATATTATATCCCTCAATAACTTATATTTAAAAAAAAATTCTAGCACGGGCCTAGCTCTCTAGAAAAGTTCTATATCTCTATTGCAACACTTACGAAAGAAACAAAACACATCAAGATCGAAAACAGTAATAAAAGTTGATTTTTTCTATTACCATTATTCATCTAAATTGTCTAAGACAGTTGTGCATCCTAACAGATTGAAAACAGTAATAAAAGTTGGTTTTTATGACTACTAACGAAAATTGAAAAGGAGATTTTCTATGGGCTTCAAATGAAATATGTTAAGGGTATAGGTATAATTAGTCAATGTTTGCGAGAAGTTGGATTTGATTATAAAAGTATGAAATGTAGAGGGCAAAATGAAAAATACAAAAGTTAGATGTAAGGGTCTTTATATAATTTATAAATAATTGAAGGACTTTAAATAAATTAAATTAGGGGCTTAAGTATAATTAATGAATATTTAAGGGGTTGATTTCTATTGTAAACAGTTTAGATATAGGAGGGTAAAATAGTAAAAATATTTAATAGTGTTTTTATTTAAATTAAATAAACATCTATTTGCAATTTTACCCATTTTTGACTTTTTTTTGGTAAATAATATAGAGTTTGGAGGGCAAGATTTGAAAATAAAATCAGGTTAAAGACAATTTTCCTGTTCATTTGGCTGAACAAAAATGCTAGGAAGTAGAGTTTTTGTAACCAAGGTTACGTGGCGTGATATCGAAAGAATAATGAAATTTTCAAAAAGTTTATATATATCTCGAGGCTATAAAAAAACCTCCTTTGATAATGCTACATTATCTTGATTGCAAAACCTGATTCCGTAGCCTTACTCTCTGGCTGAATTGTTGTTATATACTCGAGACAAGATTGCAAGAAAGAAAGTCGATGAGTGGGACTTGAAACTAAATAATTCCATGTTTGTTGGAAATTGGAATGGTAAATGTCACTAGGAAAGCACGTGAGGCGTATATTCCTATAGTTGTTCATTCCATGTTCAACTCTCTTCTCGTCTCTTCCACAAGAAAGAGTATAAGACCGTAATCTATAGCTTGTAAGAAACAAATTCCTCCATTCTACTCTTTCCCTCCCTCCCTACAATTACAATATAAGAAATCAGATTCTATCGTAGATATAGAGATATCGATTGAAGAAAGTATTAGTTGTAAAGTGATGATGGTGATGATGGATGAAGGAACTTTCATCATCAAATCATTTGTCTCAACTTCAAATTCTTCTGTGTTTGCTATAGTTATGAACTACGCTTTGATTTCAGCTCTAGCGGCTTTCGTTATCGCTCAACTTGCCAAATTCTTCATTACCTGGTATTTCTTGCCTGAGTTGTTTTTCATTATCGTTTTCTGTAACAGTTTAAGTAATTGTTTAAGATGTTGGTTTGAGTTTTAAGATATATTTACGGAATGGTTTTGATTGATAAATGATTTTCTGTATACATATAGAAGCATTGTAGGATTTCGGAAAAAAAAAAGAAGTGAATTAGCTATAATTAGTCTAGTTTATATTACTTGTTTCACTGTTAAAAGACATAAACTTTGATAGATTTACAGGTGTAACGAAAGACGTTGGGATGCGAAGATACTAATTGGGTCTGGTGGGATGCCATCTTCCCATTCCGCCACAGTTGCAGCCTTAGCTACTACTGTTGGGTTCGAAAATGGTTTCCAAGGATCAGCATTTGCAACTGCACTTATCTTAGCTTTAGTTGTATGTGCCAAATTAAAATTCAGTACATGTTTAGCTCTATATGTTCTTTATGACATCTTTTTAGTCTACAGATATCTTCTTATACGAGGCATTGCTTGACAGGTGATGTATGATGCACTTGGTGTTAGATTACATGCTGGGCGACAAGCAAAGGTGTGCCTTTTCACTCTCTTTTCAAACTTCTACGTTCTATTTCAGTTTTATTTTCTCTTCCTACATTGGAAAATAGTAATTTGTATAAATCTCGAGTCAGATAATGAGATGTACTGCCAAGATATTCTTAATGCTAATAAACTTGCCTTTCATATTATCTAATAAAAATTGCCGTTGGTCTATATTTAGTCTGCTGATCTTTTCTTGTGGGTGGCTGATGTGCAGGTACTGAATCAGATTGTGTATGAATTACCAGCTGAGCATCCTCTTTCTGAGTCCAGACCACTGCGTGAACTTCTTGGTCACACTCCTCTTCAGGTTTAGTACTAATCTCATAGCACATAGTAAATATAACTGAAAGAAAATGAGTAGTCATTGTATTGTATGAAGAGAGAAAAAGAAAGTGATTTGCATTCTTATAATCTACTGAGTATCGTGTAGCTTTGTGCCATCGGCATTTCATGATAGTTTTCCCTTTGGACAAAACCTTACTTTCCTGATGTCTGGTACCATCTATAAGAGCGGATGGTTTTTATAGAGGTATTCCAGTACCCCTGCATCAGAGACTCTCAAGTAGAAACTCCACTGTCCATACTCTACTTTTTGCAAATTCAGTCTATAGCTTAATATTTCTAATTTGGCCGATTTCCTTCCTTACCTATCAACATTATTAGGCAATAGTTCACATAGCCGCATATGTTAAATTGCACAAAAGAAGGTATAACTATCAACTCAATGTGAACAATTTAATGTAGAATATTGCAATGTCTAACAGGTTTTGGCTGGTGCGATTCTGGGAATTTTCATAGCAGTGGTCGTCCATTTAATCAAGATAGTGACTACTCATCCTTGACGCCTCTGTTGATTTCAGTTACAAGCACTTTCAGGAAATCTACTTTCACAATCAATATTCTTATTCAGTGATCTGGATGTTACATCCACATTCTCTGGTTTACTGCTTCCATTTGCATGTATGTTAAACTCACTTCTTGGATTATGACTATGTTCAACTGGCATTTTAATGGTTTATCGTGTACTTTTAGCGACAGTTCTGACAATCATAGCAATCTGAACATTAGAGCAATGTTTCTGTGGGGGTAAATCATAGCATACTCTCCTTCCTTGTATACAAACGTCTGTAGAGGATTGGTCCGCGAACAGTTGCTTGCAAGCTCACATTCATAAGTCATAACACCCTGGTTCCTCTTTATGGTGTCTGGCTAGCAAGGGATGTCTTTGGGATATATATATATATATATATGTTTGGGATTTCTTGCGATATATGATAGTGAAAAAATCCATTAGTTTTATTTGACAGGGAGTTTTGTGCAGATTGGTTAAGAGAAGTAACATCAAGGGACCAAAGCACTTCTGGGTAATCACTTCCGGACAAGGTGGCTGTTTGTTTCTTCCATAGGTTGGTAGACTCCCCATACTTCTTACCAACTGAGAGCCGATGTTTTTAAGTTTGAATTCAGTTCCAAAGGGAGTTTTTCTCAAGAATTTGGATGGGAGAGCGGATTACATTGATGCTCATCGATCAAGAAAAGGTTTAGGTTGATTGTCTATTGATTCTAATACATGAATGGTGAATAACTAGTCCATTGTCGATGCCTATTGATTCTATTGCATGGATGGTGAATAACTAGTCCATTGTGGATGTCTATTTGCACTGACATCCCACGTTGCCAATAGAAACCATGCTTGAACGGGGCACTGGGCTTAAAGCCTGTCTTTTCATATCAGCTTGCACGCGACGTTTGAGTTGTGTGAATTTACATAAGGAACAATCTAATTGTAACTCAGTCCTGTCAATCTAATATGGGCTAGTTGATAAAATAGGAGGGTGAAACATCAATGAAAATATAATATCGAAAACAAATTTTCTTTGTTTTCTTAGGAAGACACAAGCTCCAAAGCAAAATAACAAGATATGATCGATGAAAATGACTTCATGAAATATGCAGATGAGCAGAAATGATGCATTTAAAAAAGGATTTTACTCTAAGTAATGTAAGCAGAAATTACTGAAACACCAGCAGGAGGATCGCGGTAACCAGTTAAAAGTGCAAATACGTTGTTCTGACCATCATGACGAGCCTGGAAGGATATAATTAAGAGTTAAAACAATGGGCAATCAACAGAAAATATTGAGAAGAAATAAAAACATAGATTTTGGCATTGCCTATGGGAGTTCAAGAACGCTCATAGCCTTAGTTGGTGACTTCTATTGCACTGTGGAAAGGCACCTGCCTAAATCTACATCATAATTTGTGGTAGAGGGGGTATACGTCCTTGTTCATGAAAGATTGTTCGTAATGGAATTTCTTAGTCATGGAGGATTGTTTGTATTGTGACTTTGGTTAATTCCCATCAACGTTCGTCAGTCAACGACTAGTCCATAGTTCAGACTAGTCAATCATTAGTCACTCGCTGGTCGTCTTAAAGTAATAAACTAGTCGTCCTCAAGCCTCCAAGTAATCCATGGTTAATCGAACCTGATTAGTTGATTGATGAATTTTATCTAAACAATTGTAATGCCAATTCACTCAAATGAACAGTGAATTGGTGTCTTCAACCTGTTTTTCATTTCCCATTTTGTCCTCTAAACTCTGTGTTATTTACTAAAAAAATAGTCAAAAGTTGATAAAAAGTGTAAAGGGGTGTTTATGTAATTTAAATAAAATTACTATTAAACATTTTTACTATTTACAATAAAATCAGCCCCTGTAAAAATTAACTAATTACACTTAAGCCCTTGATATAGTTTGTTTAAAACTCTCTAATTATTTATAAATTATGTAAATACCCTTATATCTAACTTTTGTATTTTCTATTTTGTCATTCCCATTTAATAATTTTACAATCAAACTCAGTCTCTCTAAAACATTGACTAATTATACATATGCTCCTAATATAATTCATTTGAAGCCCCTTATTCATTTATGAACTATACATATATTTTTCCCCAATTCTAGATAGTCAGAGCTACCAACCATTTTTTAGCTAAGGTTAAGGCTCTTTACACTTCTGCCAATTCTATAATTGATGTTTGTGATTGTATTTTAAAAAGAATGGGTAAAAATGTAAAAGAGCCCAACCTTGACAAAAAAATGGTTGGTTGCCCTGACGCCTAGACTTGAGCATTTTTACACTTTTACCCATTATTTTAAACGATTTTTCCTAATTATCTCGATGCAATCCAACGGTGCCTGATTGCATCAGGCAAAAAACTAGTGCAAAAAACCAGTGCACTGTAGAAGCACTATATTTTAAAATACAACCACAAACATTATCTATAAAATGGGTAAAAATATTTAAAAACTCAAAACCTGTCCAAAAATTGACTATAAAGCCTAGAATTGGGGTTTTTAGAAATTAAATAATACTTCATGTACCATACTGATAATCTGACTCCCCGCGCATCTCTAAGCATTCTAACGTGGACATCGAGGCATGTATTAGATAGGTTCACGCACCTATAGGACGCCTGTTTTGTTCTTGCCATTTTCGACTCGCCTCATTGCGTTGAGAGCAGAGAAAGAAAGTCTTCGTTCCTTCGTCTTTCGGTAAGAATTCCAAAATTTTTCTGATTTTGGTTTCTATTTCTCTTTGAAGGTGAAGTAGCGCGATCAGATCTCTAAGGGCCGATTGGAAATTTAGGGTTTATACTTGAATTCTTGATTTATGTAACTTGTTTGATCAAACTTTAGGGTTCCTAGTCAATTATTTGATCGCTTGACGTGAGAGTCTAGTTTTCCAGATACTTGTTTAGTTATCAGTCGATAGATACTAGATTTCTAGGGTTTCTTGTTGTATTTGTGAATTTAGGGTTTCCAGTCCAGTAGATAAGGATTAGGTTTCAAGATTGTTTTTTAAAGAGTAATTGAAGGCAATTTGTTGAATTTGTGAACATGGCGGCCGGAAAGCATGGTGGTTACCGTGGCAATGAATTCACACTCCGTGAGTCGGTTCTGGAGTTCAAGGGGAGAGATTTTTGTTACTCGAAGCCAGAGCCTCGTCGCTCTCGTTGCGGAGAGCGCGCCCTTGTTCATGATATTGCGTTTGAGAGGAGAGAATGGTGCGAGAGGGAGAAGCCTACGTATAGTGAGAGTAGAGCAAGGGAGGAAAAGAGGGGATCACAAAAGGGTTATTACCACTCGTCTTCAAGTGGGGGGAATTCAGGTGTCAAAGGTGTTCGCAAGGGTCAAAGCGGGGTATCTGATAGGGAACTAGGTGAGTTGTCTGGTGGAAGTGGATCTGATGGCTCGGTTGTTGTAGAATCTCAGCTTGTAGTGAAGGGAGTTACAAAGTGGAACAATGGAGTTGAATTACCTCCAGCTAAGAAGCAGAAGTTGTCTCCGGTTGTTTGGGACAGAGAGAATAAACAGGAAAATAAAAGTACTGTTGTGAATTATCGTGGAATAAGTGTGAGCATGTCTTCGGGTTTTGGTAAGGATTCTATGGGCTCATCTTGTTTATTGGACCAGGAGCAGCACTGGAGCAATGATGAAGAGATGGGGGAACTGGAAGATGAGGATGTTGTTCGCACTTGGAATATCGCAGGTTCAAGATGGGCAGACGAGGAGGAGGGTGAAATTTTCACTGATGAAGACGTTCCCGAAAGGAAGAAAAAGTCGTCCGCTACCAGGAGCACAAAAATTTCAAGCCCTGATCTTGAGGATTTGACAAGCCAAGTGTCTGAAGGAATTAGGGAAAACAACTATTTGGATGAGTTGAGCAAGAATGATGATATGGATGTAGACAAAGAAGTTTCTAACAGTACATGTTGTCCTTACTACTCTGATGATTCTGAGAGAGAAAATCACTCCTATGGATCTGCAGAGCCATTCTCCCCTCCAAGAAGTGTAAATATGCTTCAGAGGTGTAGGAGTGTTCTCGAGTTTGAGAGACTTGGTAGGGTGAGTGAAGGGACTTATGGTGTTGTTTTTAAAGCTAGGGATACTAGGAATGGAGACATTGTTGCCTTAAAAAAAGTGAAGATGGAAAAAGAAAGAGAAGGATTCCCTTTGACAGCTTTAAGAGAAATAAACATTCTCCTGTCATCTCATCACCCATCAATTGTGGATGTTAAGGAGGTTGTAATGGGGGATCACCTTGATCAAATTTTTATGGTGATGGAGTACATGGAGCATGATTTGAAGGGGTATATGGAGACTATGAAACGCCGGTTTACTTCTGGTGAAGTAAAATGTCTAATGCTACAGCTAATAGAGGGTGTTAAATATCTTCACGATAACTGGATACTTCACAGGGATTTGAAAACTTCAAACCTTTTGTTGAATAACGAAGGTGAGTTGAAGATCTGTGACTTTGGATTGTCTCGTCAATATGGGAGCCCACCAAAGCCATATACGCCATTGGTTGTTACTCTATGGTACAGGTGAGTTTAGATATTAATTGATTCTTTTACTTTTTTTATATGGCTTATTTTATTTCATCTTGTCCTCTTTTGTTGTTTTTGTGCAACACCACCTATGCCATTACGAAGGATATCAATGCCATTAGGAAGGTGCATGGGATGTTCATGTTTGGTTGATTTTTACCAAGAGGCCTTAGGGGGTGTCTGTTTGCACCACAAGGCGGCAAAGTGGCCTAACACTCATAAGTGATGGAGCACCATAAAACTGTGTTTGTTTGATACCAAGTATAAGTCATTAACAACTATTTCTGATTTCTATGAGCTCCAAGGTTGATGCTTATAGCCACTTATAAGTCCCAACGTAATTCATAAAACTTATAAGTGATGCTGACAAATACTCCTTGACACATTTGCTTTAATAGTCAAAGTAATACTCTTTTACATCTATGATTATGCCATTTGATCCAAATCATTTGCAGCTACTTGCCTTTAAACTGCTGTTGCAAATTGTTTTTTCATTCTTAAGATGTAAGATGGTTGAAGCCTTCTTCTTGGTGCGTTATTTGCTAATACTTAATAGTGGGATGGTATTTTTCAAAAAAAATTTTCTCAAAATACTCAATATTTGATTTACTTACATAGGGATAGTATACTGTTTCCAATTCAAATATTTCTTTTTGGTGAAGCTTGCTGATTCTCTTGCATGCTCATCATTTCCATTTATCGAGTTATATTCTGATTTATTTGGATTTTTAGTCAATGCAACTTCTGTCTCTTCGTACCATGTATTTATGTCTCTTCTAGTTTTACTCGATTACTTTTAGTCTCTTTATTCTCTGAATGATGTACAACATATATTTAGTATCATATCTAATGACTTAGTATAAATTGCAGGGCACCTGAGCTTTTGTTGAAGGCGAAACAATATTCAACAGCAATTGATATGTGGTCAGTAGGTTGTATAATGGCTGAGCTTTTAGCTAAAACACCACTTTTTAGTGGAACATCTGAAGTTGATCAGCTAGACAAGGTATTCACTGTTCCCTTGATCCTTTATATTCGTAGTTCTTTCTTGGCATGTGTTTTTAAGTTTGGTCATTTTTTGCAGATCTTCAGAACCCTTGGAACACCTACTGAGAAGATTTGGCCAGGTTTCTCGAAGTTGCCAGGGGTTAAAGTCAACTTTGTTAAAAACCAGTAAGTATCTTTTTTTGTAATGGGTGTTATTTCATATTTGTTGTTGGCTTGTTGCCCTTAGCTTCTGACATCTGTTTATTTACTTCCCTTGAATCAGTTGTATGCTTTTAATAAGTTCTTACTTCTGAAATTTTTTTGTTATTAGGAAAAATCTCCTCCGCGAGAAATTTCCATCTGCATGTTTCACTGGGCGTGATCCAGTTATTTCTGAGGCTGGATTTGACTTGTTGAGCAGATTTCTGGCATATAATCCTGAGGAGGTAATTATTTAAACCTTATACAAATAGTGGATGTCTTGGAGTATAATTATTGAAGTCGTTCTAGAAATGATGCTAATTAACCCTTTTGTTTAATGCAGCGGATAACAGCAGAAGAAGCTGTCAATCATGAGTGGTTTTATGAAGATCCTCTTCCCATATCTAAATTTGATATGCCGGCAGTTCCTTCCCAGCATGCTCGCAATAGGTAGTTGATTTTACTAACCAGGAAGCAGTTCCTACGAGGGTTACCTTATCAATCACCGCCTCTACGTTATTTTGCATCTAAATTGTTGCAATGGTCACCAGGCAGGTCCACAGAAGTAAGAAGAGTCCATATCCATTCGAAACGGAGTAAGAAGGTGTACTAATCAGGCAATGGTGATTTGTTTGACTAACAATTAATTGAAATATATTTCTGCAGTGGTACTCAAACCGTCAAACACATTATTCACTAAGTGGTTGAGGTGAGAGATGTCTGTAGCATGTGAATGTAAAATCTGCTTACTCCCAAGGACCCACTAATGTTCTTATTAGCAGGATCTTGCATGTTCGGGGTGGTGAAAGTTCTTTTGCCGTCATAAGCAGATTACCTTTTCGTCCGATCATATCAATTGTATCTTCAGTTGCAAGGTGTGGGATAACAGATTTTCTTTGTTAGAAAGCAGTGTCTTTGAAGCTTGTGTATTATTTATATACATTTTTTTTTTTCATTTGAAGTGTAAGCATTGCTTTTCGAATTGGCAATGAATACAAGATTAGTTTGATCTTTTGTGGTAACTACATATACTTAGCTCCTGTTGTTTTGATCTCCATCTTGTGTTTGCAAGAGCTGATTGATGGACCACGAGGGCACGCTTGTTGCTTTTCACCAAATTGTGGAATTATGTTTTCATCAGAGGTACTTTACTTAATTGCTTCCTTGTGAGTGTAAGTAGATACTGTGGTTTGCCTTCCACCCTTGTTGCTTCCTTGCAGGCAGTGAAGAAAATCAAAGTGACTAGTGCCTTTTACACCTTATGTACTCGTCCTTTTGATCTTGATGTATATATGTTACTTGACTCTGAAAAAAGTTGGGTTTTTACACCTTAATATACTCTTGCTTTTGACTTGACTGAAAAAAGTATCAAATTATATTTGTAAGCTAAATCTTTAAGTGTCACGAAACCCAAAGGAAAAAAAAAAAAAGGAAAAAAAGAGAGAGGCAAAAGAGGGGTATGAAGAAGGATCATGTCCAAGTTAAAAATATTGCAGCACTCAAGGATTCACCTTATTTTCAGTAGAGTGATTTCTTCATGAGTGACTGATTCACAAGAAGACAGATAAGTAGATGATCAATCAAATAGCAAGGAAGGATGAGGGAGTCATCCCTCTAAAGCTAAGATATCTGAGGAAGCAATTCAAATCAAGAAGAATGACATGGCATTGCTAATTTGCTCACCTTCTTGCAGTATGTGTCATTGTTCAAGCCATCAGAAAATGGGCCCCTATGTCTGTTCAACGCGCTCAAAGATCTCTTAGTTTGTACTTTTTATTTTGTTATAGGATATTGTCAAAGTCATCCATGAATCCGATGATGAGAAATAATACGAGTGTAGTAAAACAATATGCTTTAATGAAATATAAATCTTACACCAAGACCACATTTTGTTATTTGTGCTTAAAATTAGCATTTTTACAAATTGGATTCTTTTAGTTATCTTGCCTTGAACTTCTCCAGTCAAGTTATCATCTCCTGTCTTCTATTTTCTTTTTCAGCTGTTGATTTGTGTTGCATATTCCAATACTTCTTTTCGAGACAGGATCTATCCTCCTTCCAGCTCCATGTAGCTACTGTGTATCTTCCTTTTTTTTGGTATCTCTTACTGCTGCGGAAGCTCTTATTTGATATCGATAGTCAAAAGGGATCTTTGACCAGGTCCTACGCAGTCCATATATATATATATATATATATATATATATATATATATATATATATATATATATATATTTTTTTTTTTTATTTTTTTTTTTTTTTTTGGGGGTGGGGGAGGATAGTCGTCTTTGCTTTCTTTTAATTCAGTTTCCTTTTTTTGGGCGAGTGTTTTTTTCTTTTCTTTCATGGCTGAATTTATTGGAGGCTTTTATTCTTGTTCAGTAGACTCCTATTTCTGAGTTGTGTGTAGGCTAGTATCTCTCTCCCTTTTTCATATAATATATATACATAATTTGTTAATTTCATCATTTAATAAGTTTATTTCTTTTCACTGCTGTCAGCTTTTATTCGGCAGCTATTTATTGGCTTAGTGTAGTTGGTAATAATTTGAAGATGTGAGCGCTGAAAGAAACTTCAAGATGTACACCAATCAATATTTTTGTAAATATCTGGAAAAGATGCTTATACAGGAATCTTCGTGTGGTCACATCAACATAATCAAACAATATATAAAATTTGTCCCTGAATTTTCTCTGGGTGCTTATCCTTGCTATATTTTTCTTTCAAAGGCAGCTAAATGGCTGGACCTGCTAATATTTTGAGCAGTATCCACTATGAAAGTCTTCATTTAATATCTGGTGCTCTTGTTGGCTTTATTACCTCCATGAAGAAATACAAAGGAGAAAGATTAGAAACCACAGTTGTTTGAAATCATCCTATGATGGTTGTCTGTTATATAATTGGAATCTATAATTGATTTATCCTGACCTGACGATATTCATGATCCCAACTTCTCAGTACCACTGTCTTGTTTCTATGCGTGATTTTCTGCCACTACCTCTAATTGTTGAGATCCAGAATTTCTTGGTTCCCATCTCCTCATTGTATCTATGGTATGAGCAATTATTGCCATTTTTTTCTGCCACTGATATTTTGTGACGATAGCCTGAATGTTCTGCAGTAGCCGAGTGATGACATTGAGAAGGTACTGAATCATCCTGGAATCTGCTGAGCTGCAATTCTTTTGCATGCTACAGTAAGTATCTCATTTAATCTGGTTTAGTAGAGGTACTATGCTATATACTGCATCATGATTCATGATCTTACTTGACATATTTATAATTTGTTTTTGTATTCCTGTTTTTTGTTTATTAACATTTGTAAGCATGACCATCAACATCTTAGTTGAGTTGAAACGTCAAAAGAATATTTCTGAGGTATTTGCCATGAAATTCTGAAGAGTTTTGTTTTTTGGTATATCGTACAACTTAGATATGATAGCTGCAATTATTATATGCAGCCTTGTGCCAGGACTGAGCGGACATAGGAAATTTGTACATCCAAAATAATCATAATTTTACTGAGGGCAAAAAAAAATCCTGTGTTAGAAATGCGGTTAGATCTCAGCAGGTTCTATTAGAAAGTTAGACTTCTTTTGTTTTACAGATGATTTTATTTATAACTACCAATTGAATTTTATGTTCGATTACCCACCCTCGTCTCCTGCTTGTGTTCACTTTGGTAAAGTAGGACTAACCAGTACATTCATGTTTGTTTTAATAAAAAGAGATTAAAATGCATATAACGTGATGTATTCATAGACTTCTTAGCCGAAATGTTGATGGCTAATGTAGTAATCCTTTTGATAGTTCCCCGACGAGATAAAAGTTTTGATCAAAGCTTCAAATGGTTACTTTTAGATATCACACGTCATCCGAACTTGGCCTGTTTAAGGTTTCAGCTGTGGTATTTGGAGTTTTAATATCAGATTTTTAAAAATCTCGTTTTCTCCTTGTTTAGCTCTGATAATATCAAAACAAGGACAGATTTGTTACTGATAGGTATGATCATTGCCTCATTGGGGTTCAAATATTTATCCTAGTACAGGAAGTTCAGTGCCTACACAAAATGTTAATTTGTGAAAGATTTTTCTTTTTCTCTTGATTTTCCCTTCTTACTTGGGCACGGCCCTTTAGTTTCATTCTTATATGTGTTTCCTTTGTGAACACGGACTTAATTCCATGATATAATCAACGTGGCATCACATTTGAATGCCGAATAGCCTCTTATCCATGTTGGATATTCTGCAAGCTCAAGTTATTGAGCTTGATATATGCTTCATCAATTGTTGGAGTTACCTCCTTTTTAATTTTCTCTGACATGTTTTACATTGCCAACTTGTCATTTCTTTCCTGTGTTGGACATCTGAGAACTCTTGGAATCATTTTTGCACTTGGAAACCTGGATATTCATCAAGTCATGGTCTACATTCTAAATCGATAATCAAGGAAATGGTATGCGTTCACTGACTTGTCTTTTACTTTCCGAATTACTGCTACATGGGCTGTTTTTGACACTTGGAATTATAATTCACCACTTCAGTTGTACCAAACTGTCTATTACATGGTCCATTGATAGCATTTCATGCAAAGCTTCAAGCCTACCATACCCAGGCTTCTATGATTACCTTTTTGATCAGCTTCCTGAAGTATATCTATAATTTGATTTTGAATACATAATGTCAATCATTCGATTTTGAATACATAATATCAATCATTTGATATTGAATACATTTCACTTTATCATTCATGCCCTGTTTTTTGGTACTTGTTATCTGCTAATGACTTGTGAGTGTTACTGAAAATGAGAAATTTGATTATGCTCTTCTTGAGCTAAGTTGAAAGGTGAAAAATGCATCAAGATTTTTGTGTTCATCTCTTGGAGCTCTTCATGATGGATATTTCTATGCACACTGATTTCTCCGTTTTATCTGTTGCATGTTTTTCATATGCAAATCTCTTAACTTCAAGTGGGCCCACTTCAACCTAATTGACACAGAAACGTGAGTTTCTCAGTTATGCAGCGATTTTGTAGTGTTTTGTAATGTTGTGATGTTCTTTTGAGTTCCTAATTTTTTCTTGCATCCATGGTTTAGAGAAGTTAGAGTTGTTTCATGTGAGAGATTGTATGCAATAGTACACAGCTTTTGTTGTTGATATAATTTGGTGAGCTATGGCGTTATTGTTGATATAATTTGGTGAGCTATGGTATTCATGCAGTTGCATCTTCTAAGTTATAGTATCATTGCCTTGGTTCTGACATTTGTATTCTGCTTTAGTTCATATCTTTGGAATCTGTATTTTGACCAGCTAGATTTTGGCATCCCTGTTTTCTTTGCGGCCCTGACATTCACAGGACTATCAGACTAAGAATACCAATGTACTCTATGCTACAATCGGAGCTTGGTCACTGGTGATGGAAAGCTATTTGCACTCCTAATAGAATACTAGGGACATGTGACACTCCTAACCATAGTTAGCAATTCTCTGATTAATTTGCTTATAGTATATGCAACTATTCATTTTTAGAAGACGTTTACTACTACGGATTTTTCAATTATACGGGCATATTCACAATTTTTGATCCAAAAATATTAAAGACGAATTATTCAATTTCTGAATAATTTGGTTCAATTATTCTTTAGGTTTCTAAAAAAATTTGAGTTCTCGATAAATTTTACAAATTGCCAACCAACTATTTTTAAAAACAAGTATTGTACATCTTAACAAAAAAGCAATATTTGTAGGTTTGGAAACACTCAACATTATTTACTTCTTTGCCATTTTTGCTTATTGAAATATTTATTTTACTTATATATAGTCCAAAATTTTGTTATATATATCTTTTAAGAAATCAAGTAGTTAACGATTTTATTCCGTTTTGCATAATTGCTGTCTTACTTTTGACCGAATTTAATATTTGAAATCTTGATTTGTTCTCGAATTATTAACGTTTTCAATTTATTATTATTATTATTATTTGTTAACTGTGCTTTTAACTACCATCTTACTTTAAGATAGGGTTGCACAGAAAATTTGGCCTCAGCCTGAGGTCAAGAGCATCAGCCAGAGCTTCTCGGCGTAGTAATACTATGCTAATTGCAGTGGGAAGTCCTGAGCTGACATATCAACTATTCCAAGCAGCGTATTTTTTCTTCTGATGTTCGTGTGCAGGTGCAGTCCATTGTTGTGAACTTGGGATGTATTTTCCACTAGCTTGTCTTTCCCCTAGTTTGAAGAAGCCACCTTGTTTTTGGCAATGAATGGAATCAATAGATCGGTGGCATCAAAGGCAAGCTCTCCCAGTCCCATTTCCTGTCCCATCATCCTAACCAAGTTCTTTCATTCAACAGATAACGAAAGAGCCAGCAAAGGCAGCTAGTTCACCTTGAAGAATAAAGGTCTGTGAATCACATTTCCTCCCTTCGGTAGTCAAACAAAGAGAAGAGCCAAGCCCTTGACCACCACCACTTTTCTAACATCAGCATTGCACAAGCATGATCACGCAGTGGGTTGATACCGTATTGTACACAAGGTGTTAGAAGGTTGAGTTTGCGACAGATGAATTCAGTACTAATGTTGCAAAGGTCTGAAGCTGGGGGATCCTTTTAAAATGCTCCAAAATCTTCATCCTAATCTTGTTGATCATGATTTTGACAGTGATGCTTTGCATTGTACTGGGGCGATGGTGTAGGATATAATGAACCAACTCCAACCACACACTCCCATCTTATCAAAGAAAGATGCATGCATCTATATGGATTTTTCCCAAACCTTGTTAGTGTAACTTAAATGTTGCAATGGAAAATGCTGCTGTTGTGAGTGACGAGTGTAATGTTACACTTACAATTAAAATGACCTGCAGAAACCATGAATGTTAATGAAAAAGAAAAGTAATGTTAAGGTATCTATGTAATGAAGTATATCATGTTTATGACATTGTGCATTAGAAAACAACATTTGCAAAATGATTTCATAACCATCATATTTAAAACTTACATTACATCACTGCAAATGGACTTTGCTTACATCACTGCCTGCCAAAAGTTTACATTACATGACTCTATAAAGCTTCACAAAATACTTCAATTTCATGAGTTTGGCCTATTCAAAACAAACTCCCAACTTGGATAAAATACAACATATAAGTTTGACAAATAACAAAAGTTAGTATATTAACACCATCTAACCGAACCTTTAGTTGCTACTCTTACCACTCACAAATGCTCTGTCAAGAGGTTTGCTAAACAGGCATCGTCCCTTACCAATCCCTTGATTTCCACTAGCATTGTCACTATTAAGGCCTTGGTTTCCACCACTAGCATTTCCCCTACCAGGGCTTTGGTTTCTACTTATCAAGGCCTTGGATTCCACTAACATTGCTCCTGGCCCTACATCTATCACCAATAAAACCCATGTCTTGCCCCTACCCCTGCCTTGGATGCCGCTTTGATTTTCACTGCCATGAAATTCCCTTCATTGGCTTGCCGGTACAAAACTTGGATCACCACTTTCATTAAAAACTGAAGTTTGAAGTATGACCACCACTAACATTTCTTTCTCCTTCACTTCTAAATGGAGCTTTGCAAGTCTTTAGTGGTGTGACCATGTTTGTGACACCTTGTGCATTTCCTTGAACCTTTGTTAGGATTAATTTCATCCGCATCTCTTCTCCTCATGGTCTTTAGCCTCTCAGGCATCTTTTGATATCTTGGTAGTAGCACAACATGCAGTGGCTGTTGAACATGAATAAAAAAATATATATGAATCAAAACATATAGAAACCATCACATGCATCATAGTCATATCCATCAGTTCAGATCATATGCAACATAGTCATATGCATATGAAATTGAGCCCTTCTAAGGAGCGAGGGAGAGAGAGCGAGGTGGGGGTGAGGCCCGTCCACCACCATCCATCATCCTCAAGATACGCTCATGATTCGCATGTGGCTGCTAAGCAGATAAAACAATCATAACCTATTGGGCATGGATACCAATTCGATCAAATATCTTGAGGACACTTTCTTTTTACAAAGAAATGGCCTGAGATGCTCACGGTCACAGCTTAGCTATCATGCTTATCACCAAGCTAGTTAACTATTTAGTAAGACTAATATTTGTTTATCAATAAGCAACACGTTTGTATTAACTATACTATTTTTATACAGTTTCAACTACAAACTGAAGCATTGACGTATTTCAAGTTTCTGGTGACATTTCTAATACTTAGTATTGCTATGTACGAAAATGCTAAGATATCAGGTTTTCGGGCGTGGGCTTGAAATAATAGATTAAATTTCCAAAATATTTACATATATCTAGAGGTTGTAGTAAACCTTATCTAATGATACGATATTATACTGGTTGCATAACCTAGTTCCCTAGCCTAACTAAGCCGTAAAGCACAAATACTAAAATAAAAAAAAGGTCGAAAATAGAGAACCACAAAAATTTCAAAAATAAGGACGCCGTTGCCGGGGATCGAACCCGGGTCACCCGCGTGACAGGCGGGAATACTTACCACTATACTACAACGACTTGAGTGATTACTTGACCATGTGTCATGTATATAGCCTATTCACATACTAAAAGCTAATAAGAGCAATTCCAAACAATAAACACATTACAAACTGTTACACTTGGCTTCCTAAGTGCAGCAAAAAATTAGAACCCTCAAGGATCCACAATTGATAACATTCTCCTCCTTTTTCACTCCACCAAATTCATGGAATGAGATTTAATGCAGCCAAATATACCATAACTTTCAAGCTAATTAAGACGAAAGTATACTAATTAATAATGTTTGGCTTTAGACGAAAGTATACTCATCTTGTGGTAAATGATCATCGACTTATATACAACAGGCATAAAACAGTTTGAATTCATTATTATGTATACTAAAGCGGGAAAGAAGTATGTTTGCACTGTATCATGGTTCCGAAATTCTGACATAGACTAGATAACTCGAACGTTCATGATCAAAACAAAATTTGAGAGGAATACCTAGAAGATCTAAATTTCAAAAACCTGCACTTTGGCTAAACCCACAGCTACAGAACTGTTGCGTCCTGATAATAAGGTAAAAATAACAAGTTTTCTGGATGATAAAATAGTGATAAGTCTGGTTTCTCTATTAGAAGAAAGAACAATGTACAAAATTTTACTTACTACGAAATCTCTACCATCAATGAAACTGATAATTAGTCCACTATATCGAGTAGTTTGGAAGAGTGTCATGAATTGGCTCGCTGATACCATTATTGTAGGGCATGTCCTAAGCAGCTCAGTTGTCTAAAAGGTTCATTGTAGTCCAAAGAAACCTTGGTTCTCCAAACCACAAACATCACACCAGCTTCAAAG
The DNA here is from genome assembly GCA_963556465.1 of Berberis vulgaris. Lineage (NCBI taxonomy): Eukaryota > Viridiplantae > Streptophyta > Magnoliopsida > Ranunculales > Berberidaceae > Berberis > Berberis vulgaris. The sequence continues at coordinate 5,903,714 of OY747132.1, read as the reverse complement.
GGCACCAAACATGTATTTTTATGATTTTGAAAGTCATGAGAATAAATGCACAAGTCTTGCACTGATTTTTTGTGTAATTTGTCCAAATTAAGCAGGAAAGAAGAAAGTATAATCTGATAAAGGAGCAAACATAAAAAAGATAAAAGGAGCTAAAAATGGAGAAGTGGGATACTAATCACCTGGATCTTTTCAACATATTGCTTACTGAATCTGACCATATGGCCATGATAATATGATATCGATCAACAAGGAGGAATCTCCAGATACCATACTTGCGAAGATTGTGAGAGATGCAGAGCAGAGAAACAACAGCAAGAGTGGCTCTAGAGACAAGGATTTCAAGCTCAAATTTTTTCATGAGATACTACTTATCACAGCTAGAACAGTGAGAAAACGTAAGAAACTGAGTAGAGATGATTGGTAGAACACAAAGCAACATAGGAAAATTTCGAGTTGTTTTAGCCTTTGATCCAAAAGGGTATCCTCAAGTTCTTGTTCTTGATCATGGGTTATTTCTGGATTGATTAATGGAGTTTTGGTGGATGGTTCTTCTATATGAGTCCATTAAATGTTGTCATGCTCTTGCATTACTTGCGAGTCCATTGTTTATTGGTCAAGATCCATTCCAGTAATTTTGAATCGGGATGAAGAGTTGGGAGCTGCAAAATGTGTACCCACCGAAAACACTCCAAAACACCATGGATGATCTGATTCAAATTATATATCTTGAGAATTATATTTTGTTATACTCTTTCGGTTGAGGAAGATTTCAATCTTGCCCAGGCAAAATTCATGTGCTCATAAACAAAGCATACAGCATATTCCTTCCATTAACAGGAGGAAGGCGAATAAGTCTTCTTCAGGAGTCTCACAACACTAGTTCTTTATAATTAGATCAACATGAAAAATATCTGACACCCAGAATTGATAAAAAACAATATCAATACTCAGTTTCTATGTACATGCACTCTTATACTAAAATTCTCTTCAGTGTATTGCAGCCATTGACAGTGGTATGCACATTGTAGCTTCTAACAAATCAATAAAGCCAGACATTGAACGCTCTTGAGACGTGATTTTGATAGAACTAACGAATAAACAAAACAGTAAATTGAAATAACGAAGCAATACTCGAAATAAATGAAACAAGATTCGAAAATAACTATGTTAAAAAGTTAATGAAAAATAACTAAGAAATCAAATATTCTTTCGATCATCAACTGAATTTTTACTACTACAACACACGCTCGGCTTAGGAACAGTACATGGTGTCTTCAACTCTAAATTTTGAATTTCCCATAATGCCCTCCTATATTTATAATAATTACAAATGAAACCAACATATCAATTAATAGTAGGAGTGGGCATTCGATCCCGTGATCCCATCCCGATTTTTGGGGTCATATTCGGATTGATCAATCTCTTTCCGATCCTGTCCCGTCCCGATCTAGAGTGGGATGGGATCGAAATGAAGATTTTCAATCCCGCCCATTTCGTCCCGAATCGATTGTTTAATATTTAATATGAAATATGTAGTATGAAACTATTTGTTGATATGAATTTTATTTGTTGTTTTATTTATTGACATAACTATTTAATTCTCACAAGCTTTCAGGCGACTCACCTAGATAATGAATCTAACTCAAACCATCTCCCTTTTTTTTCTCCTCTTCCTAACTCTTGACAACAACAATGTGTGATCCTAGTAGTTTTTAAATGACAAATACATTGATCATTTTCATTAGCAATGTGCAAAAAAATGGCTATCTTGGGTTTTAATAAAAATGAGTAAAAGCTAATGAAATTGGGAAATAATAATCAATGACTTAAAGTTATATAGTTGTTCTTAGAGTTGTGTGTTTGGTAAATCCTAAATTTTCAATCTTGCATGTTAAATTTTCAATCCAAAATTTAGTACATGTTCATCCCGTCCCGAACCTGTTTTGGATGGGACAATGTCTATTCCATCCCGATCCCGAACAAACGGTATGGAATAAAGATGAGGTCCATCCCGTCCCGTGCCCACCCCTAATTAACAGTGTCAACGGTGTTTATATCTTTAAAAGAATAACATTTGCACTTTTTTACACATTTGCCTTTTCAAATTTATATTATTTACAATCAAACTCAACTCCGCTCAATATCTATTAATTATACCTAAGCCTCTAACATAATTCAATTGAAGCCCCCAATTATCTATATATATGCCCTTACATCTAACTTTTGGATTTTCTCATTTTGTATTTGTTCAAATTCCCAACAAGTTAAGCTTGGCTGCTAAACTGATCTTGATTCATTTGCTTGTCATGATTGTCAAGATGGTCGTTGACTTGTCATCTGGAGCTGATAGTGATAGTTTTTCTAAGGATGAAAAGGCAGTGATTACTTCACACCACTATTTCCTCTTTCTCACACCACCATTGAGTTTTTTTTTTTTTTTTTTTTTTTTTTACTTACACACACCACCAATAAATATGCATAACTTAACATAACAAAAAAATCCAAACTCAAAACGAAAAAAAAAATGCAAAGCAGGGTAACTTTCGACCAATTTAAGCCCTCAATTAAGACCGATTCTCAAGCTAATCAAACACGAAAGTTGTAATACTATGAGTTATCTAATAAACACAACTTGAATCACTTGAAAATGTTTTAAAATGAGCGAGTTATTGTCAACTCGCTCATTTTACTAAAGTCGCACAAATCTGTTTCGCAATGAAAACGTGATAGTGTTCCTAACTTTCTGCCAACTTATGTGCTCGATCGAGACCGATTCTCAAGTGGATCAAACACAAATATTGTAGTACTCATAGTTATTGTAGATGCAAATTTCCGTCGGATCACGTGCTAATCACGCGGAGCAACTACATAAGATGGAATCATGTGTTGATCACGTGGAGTAATCTGCATAAGATAAAAGTTAATTCTTGACACCGGTATGGTACCTGCCACGGGGACTCGATGCCAAAGTTAGAACAATGTCTTCAGAAAAGAATTTATATCTCTATATTTGAAGAGAAAATTCTGAATCAAGAAAGAGTTACCTCCATATGGATTTGTGTTTGGCTATTTATAGAGGCAGAATGAGTAAATTGCTGGCAGATGAGTGAGACACGTGGCAGATTAGTGAGATATGTGGCAGGTGAGTGAGTCATCTGCTTGAAGGCGGTTGTAACTTCTCTTAGGTAGTTGTAACTTCTGCAGATAGTTGTAACCTTCTGTTGGCGGTGGTCAGCGCTGAACACTACTCCTCTGTTATTCTGCTGAGGTGTACTAGGCCAAACTTGGGGTTTCTCTTTTTGTGACTTTCATGGGCAAGTTTTGGCTTCTCGAGAACAACCCAAATCTTTGGGCTTCCTTATCCTGTAGGACCAAGGATTATATTTGGCTCCCACAGTTATCTAATAAACACAACTTGAATCACTTGAAAATGTCTTGAAATGAGTAAGTTATAGTCATTTTACTAAAGTCGCGCAAATTTGTCTCGTGTCAGACAATGGGTGGGGTGACTTCATCAATGGCAACCAAATTCGCTTTCTTTCCGCCCAATCCACCCTCATACAAGCTCGTATCAGATGATGTCACCGGTCTCTTAACCTTCAATACTTTCCCTCAAATTACCCACTCGTAGAAGACACTTTAATCATCGTAGTAGCTGTAAATACTGTTGCTACTGCTGGACTTGGTCTGCCGCAGCATGCACAACCCGTTTACTGCATCGGCTGAGGGGATCATTTATGGGAGCAACTTCTTCCTCTTGCGACGCTTCTTGTGATGAAAAGTCGTGGTTGCCTGTTTGTTCTCGTTCTCCACAGGCTTTCCGTCTTCGTCGTCTGGAAGAGGATTGTTGTTGTTGGGTTCTTTTTCTTCTTCTTGGATGAGTAACGGATCAGAGAGGTTGTTGTCTGTACAGGGTTGAGACATGGGGTCTTCTTCTTTGGCTTCGGCTTCGGGTTGTTCTAACATTGGGGTTTCGGAAGAAGAGGGGTTTCGATTCTACGGCGGATAGGGGGTTTTCTGCAGAGGAATAGTGAAGCGAAGCGAAGCTTGCAAGCAAGCCAGTTCGTCGGGAAGAAATTAGATCGAAAATGAAGGAGGGAGAGAGGAAAAACTTAATAGAGATAATGAAAAGGGAGGGAGTAATCCCTAGCCATCCACGTGTCTGGTTCAGGTAACAAACGATTGGGATTGACATGCTATCACATCAAGCTTGATAAGCATGTGCTTCATCCAAAATAAGCAGAATGATGGCACGTGAGGTGTTTGACAAAGGCACGTTTTTTTATTATTATTATTTTTTTTTTTCCATAGATCATCTGCATCTTGCTTATGAAAGAGTTCATCAAGGCCTAAGGAAGAAAATAACAATCTATCAAGTTTCCTGGTTGAGCTTAGATAACTTCTATGAACATTCTTTTATGACGATGATCATACTTCTAGATGAACGATTAAAAAGTGGTTGATTAGATAAATGAATACCAGTGCTAATAGCAGGGTACATTGATGTTGGTTGCATTGGTACGGACAATCAACATTTTGCTTTGGCAACGACTACTCCACACCACCATTGGGTTTTTTTTCTTACTTTTTCACACCACCAATAAATATAATATCCTAATAGAGAAACCCAAACTCAAAACAAAATATGGTAACTTTCGACCAATTTAAACTCTCAATTGAGATTGATTTTCAAGCTCATCAAACACGAAAATTATAGTACTCTAAGTTATCTAATAAACATAACTTGAATTACTTGAAAATGTTTTGAAATGAGCAAGTTATGGTTATTTTACTAAAGTCGCGCAAATATATCTCGTAATAAAAACGGGATAGTGTCCATGACTTTCTGCCAAATTATGTGCTCGATCGATACCAATTTTCAAGTTGATCAAAACACAAAAGTTGTAGTACTCTAAATTATCTAATAGACACAACTTGAATCACTTGAAAATGTTTGGAAATGAGCAAATTATGGTCATTTTACTAAAGTCGCGTAAATTTATTCGAAAAAAGTTTGTTGAAATTTCATGTTCACCTAGAACAATGCGAATTTTTGCAAAAAATCTAGCCTAAAACAATGCAAGGTTTTTGCAAAAACTCGCATTGTTTTTGGCGAAAAAGAAATTTCAGAAAGAATAAAAAAAATTTAATAATTGACCCAAATCAATGCGAGGTTTTGCAGAAATTTCGCATTGTCTCAGGCAAACAATAGTTTTTTTTAGATTTCTGAAAGTTTTTATAAAGTTCACTTTGTTTTTGTGATTGAATATTTCTAAATATATTTCTAAAGTTTCCATGAGATTACTTTGTTTTTCTATTTTTGAGTGAGAGGGAATATATTTGCAAGATTTGAATGTGGGAGAGGGAAGAGATTTGAATGGAGGAGGGAGGATTCACATTTCGATTTGAATAAAGAGAGAAAAAATGTTGATTTTTTGTTTATATAGATGGTGTGGGAGAGGAAAAATGGTGTGAGAAAGCATTTATAGTGGTGTGAAGTAGTCGTTGCCTTTTTGCTTTGGGCCAACAGTAGCATGGTTAATTGGCTACCGCTGGCTGGGTTCGACGCTGTAACCTAACCTAATAATACCATCCGTTACTACTTAACCACTAAGTCATCACACTTTTAGCGTGATGTGTATACAATACCATCATGCATGAAGAATGTCATGGTTGTTATCGGCAGATCTAATTTAAATAAGGGTTTATATACAATACCTGCTGCATTAGCATACACACCAATACAAAATTCGCACATTGTCAAGGAACAAATGAATGGGATCATAATTTTGCAGAAGGTGCAGAGAGGGCACTATCAATGAGTTCTCTCCTTAAAATCTTTCCTGCAGCAGACTTTGGAATGGCGCTAATAAATGCAACTCGACGTACCTTCTTGTATGGGGCAACCTGCAAATTAGCCAAAAAATCAAATTAAACTGAAATACAGACTATAAATGGGATTAAGCACACAGTTAACAGTTACTAGGCTGATTTTAGTATGCCGATTCCAGGACTTCCTCTGATAGATGAGAACAGATGGAATATGTACCCAGCAGTCAGCACATGCTGATAACACAAGATGCATGTGCTCTGTAATTATGAGCTATTACTATTGTTGATATCATTACACTTCGTTAAGTCTCTTCTTACAAATCATCATCATCATCAAAGTCCATTCTCGATACTTTCAGGTCAGCTACATGTATTTTGGTTCTCCAATGCAGTCTTTCTATATATCATCGTCTAATCCAAACTCAAGGATGTCTTCATTCATTGCCTACATCCAAGTTTTCAACGGTCGTCCCCTTTCGTCTACACCCTCAATTAACTTGCCAATCTAGACATTTTCTAATTGGCGCCGTGCTTGGTCGCCTTTGCACGTGACTAAATCACGTTAAACGCCTTTCTCTAATTTTGTCCTCTATAGGTGCTATACCTCTTCTTACAAATAAGTAAATAAATAAAAGATAAAAGATAGGTTTCTACTCGCCACAAAATAGCTATAGGAGATGACACATGCGTTCCACATCCCCGCGAGTTACCTGTTTTTTCCTTTTCCTATTCTTGGGAAGAAGGCAAGGTGGGAGGGCTCAAACTTTGGATAATACGTATATTAATGTTTGAAGTATAAACCAAAAATGGGAGAAGAAAAAGAGGGCATAGCTTTTGCAAGAAAACATTGTTTAGAGGCAGCTTTTATATGTGATAGTTCTACAGTTCAGCAAATTAGAATACAAATTGTTTCTCTTGGTTTGGGAAAGTACACATACCTGCTTTGCAACAAAATCCATTACTTGAGATTCGCTGAGAGTGCTTCCAGGTTTTCTTACTACATATGCCATGGGAATTTGCCCCGCTTCCTCATCAGGATAACTGTTATTGAATTATGCAAACAAAAGTTTTCATAAACCAAGGAATCTCGGCAAGAAACCAACTCTTTAGCTTACTGTCAGTATAAATGCATTTAAACATGGTCCAAAAGTAAAAGGATGTCAATCATTACCATAAGGTTATTTCTAAGGTTCAGAATACGAAGACTATAGCAGCCACGGATTATAATGTTTATCAAGCATTAAAAGTAGGCCATATGAGTGAAATAACAGATACAGCAATGAAGCTCCTTTAGGTTGTTATCCAAATGCGTTATGATTTGACAATTCAGTCCAAATGCTAGACCAATAACGGTTTTGGATGCAAAATGAATTTTTCCACTTGGTCTGCACATACAGAATTGTTAAAGTCATTGAAGTGAAACATAAATACTTACGGAATAACAGCAACATCAGCAATCTCTGGATGGGACTGAAGTAAATGTTCCAGTTCCGCAGGGGGAACCTGTAATTTATTTTGGATCGATTGAGATTATATAACTAATTGAGCAAATCTACAAATTCTGTAACCATATGAATCACAACCAAACCTGATAAGCTTTGTACTTAATCAATTCTTTTAACCTATCAACAACAAAGATGAAGCCATCAGAGTCAATGTAGCAAAGGTCACCAGTCTTCAACCATCCCTCTGGATCCAATGTAGATGCTGTTGCCTCATCATCTCCAATATAGCCTAGAAATACCACCAGTAAAGAAATTTACAATTTAGACGGGTGGTCTGGAACCATTTTAAATTTACAAAATGAAATTATTTTTTACCTTGGTTGGTAACTAGTAAGACACTGAAACTTCCCTTTTAGTTTTAAGATATGAAAGCTTTATCAAGACAGCATACAGCATTTCACCTTAACAGCACATGAATGTTCAACAAACTTAGATGTCAAGTTTGAGAAAATTCCCTCTGGTTTGCTCCATTAACTAAAATTCCAATCATGCAAACATGACGTCTAAAGGAACTGACCAGCTTCACTTGGTCTCAGATTTTAAAATAAAGACGGTGGGTACTATGTGCACTAAGGAAAATGAAAGGAGCCAAAGTTTTTAAGCATTGCCATCACATACATGTGAAAAGTCAAAACTTACAGTTCCGCTAATATAACACTGAATCACCTTTCATGATAGTTGGTGCCCGCATCCATAACTCTCCTCGGTGGCCTGGAGGCAAGCCCTCACCAGTGACAGGATCTACTATCTTGGCTTCCGTGTTTTCTGCAAGGCGCCCCGTGGAGCCATACTTCTTGGTCTCACTTGGAGCTAGCATCCTTGTACCCGCTCCTGCCGACTCTGTCAAACCATATCCCTAATTGATGCAAGATAGAAAGGTTGATAGACTAATTGATGCAAGCCTTGATAGTGATACAAGCAACAGTAGAAAGGTAAAACAATAGATAATTTTTAAATTAGTATCAAAGATAGAAAAGTTCATACACTAATTGATGCAACCCTTGACAGTGATACAAGCAACCACTTGCCATCAGTGTCCAACATGTGAGAATAAAGGAAATTGTTCATAGAACCAAATTAACAATTGTCCGGCCGTCAAGTTAACGGCTAAAATAAAAGAAATACGATATAGATGAGCGACTCATCAACAACATACTGACTTATAACTATATAACCAACATAAGCACCGAACCATCAAGAAATTATTTCCCAATACTTGATTAATGTCTCGTAATAAAAAAAAATTGTTGTTGTAGTTTCTGAACCCAAGTGCAAGTTAAGATAAAAACTACTAGGCCAAATTTATAGATGGGAACAGATTTTAGAGAGTTCTAATTTTTTTCCGGGTCTATTTCAAACTCTCATTGAATGAAACACATTGACAGCTAAATGACCTCCATGTGTGCCCAAAAGTCCTATCATTTCCAATAAAACCCGGGAATTCTAAATGGCGAGGAAACCAGCGAGGGGGACGGGTGTGACCCTTCATCCCCCTCGAGATGCGCGCCTTTGCAAATCTCGAGGGGGATGAGTGGTAACACTCCCCCCCCCCTCGCCCATTTCCTCGACGTCTAGAAGGGTTCAATAAAAACATGACAAATTACCACCTAATCATCATTAGCATTTATCCATGACAACAAAGACAAGCCCAAATCAATGTCAGCTTCCCCAATGCAAGAAGGAATAACCTAATTTATATGTACGAATCAAGCGGAAGTTGCTGCCTAGACTTTGCTTCTATCCAACATTGATCATAACTATTGGATCTTAGTGAACCAACAGTACCATACCTTTGGGTAACACTTCAATAGTAATGTAAGTCTTTGCTAAAGTTATCCCTAAGAATAACAACAGTATCACACCACGATATCAGCAGATACACAAACCCACTACATACATGGAATGGGTCGAACAATAGATAATTTGTAAACTAGTAACCAAGATAGAAAGGTTGGTAAATTTTGGTTTAATTGATTGATATAAGTAATCAGTAGCCATCAGAAAGTCCAGGAGTATGAACATGCCTGTCATTGTCCATCAGAATATTAGGAAATTGTTTGAAAGTGTCATCTTCTTGATACATAGAACCAGAGCAACAATTGTTCAGCAATCAAGTTAAGGAAAAAAAATAAAAAAATAAAACAAAACAAAAACATATAGATGACTGAAAATATGCTACTATAAGTTCAGCATCATCGAGCAAGATACTTCAAAGTAACAATTATATAACCTAATTAGACACCTAGCAGCCATGAGAAAACTATTTGCTAGTACTCTGATCCTCTGTCTCATAATAATTTTTTGCAGTTGTTTCTGAATGTAAAGTTTCCGATAGGTATAATAGAAGTATACTGAGATAAAAACTATAAACACTAGGAATAGGACTTCGATGGATGGGAATTGGGATCAGATTTTAGAGGTCACGATTTGTTGCCCAATCTATTCTGGATCTCTCATTGAATGAGAATCACATACTATGGATTTAAGCTAAATGACCTCCATGTTCATTCAAAAAGTCCTACTATGTCCAATAAACAAGATGGATTACCACCTAATTCTTTTTTTTATAAATTTATCCACGACAACTCACCTAATCCAAATCATTGGTAGCATTTCCAGTGCACAGGGAATAATCTAATTTTAGCCTAAGGGTATGTTTGATATTTTTTTAATGGAAAATCGTAAAAAATTGTTAGAGAATGGGGAGAATGAAAGAAAATTTTTCAGCTTATCATCTTGAAGTTGACTACATTTCTTGAGGTTTTTATGATGAAAAATTATATTTTTTTCCTGGTGGAAAATCACAACTTTTGTTTCCTCGCCCGCATTTTCTCTTCTAACTTTATCGTTTAAAAACTAAAAAATCAAACACACCTTAAGGTTCATCTGTTTAATTTTTAAATCATTCAATGCCACCATCGCTCCAGAGACATATGAAGGGCAGTCAGACTCAAAGGGGGGAAACACTTCAATGGTAGTCTGACTTTTCTCTAGAATTATTTTCCCTTTCTTTAGATTTTTTCTTAGGATTTAGTCTTGCATTGAAAGTATGCTTAAATTTGTCATCTATAAATAAATAAATTTTAAAAAAAAAAAAAACACCCTAATAGTTCCTTTGCATGTTTCTATTATCTTATGGATAAACTTCTCAATAAACCACCTGTCTTATACCCAGAAACAGGATTGGAAGTCTATTAATTGTTCAATTATATGATAATAATGCCCAATTATTATTTTCTCATGAGTTGGAAACTTGTATAATCAAAATAAAGATCACAATAATGCCCTATTATAGAAAAACATGTCTAATCAATCAAAATGCAAGTTGTCGAAACATGGCCTAAATTAAATCCTACCATTAGGGTTGAAAACTGAACCAACGGTTCGATTCTTTGCCCAAACCAATAACTAAACTGAACCGAGTTTTATTGATTTCAAAATTTTTAAACCCCACCAATTGACCGACTAAAATGTTACTAAAACCGAACCGACTGATTAAATTAAATATGTTATATTATTTTTACATATAATAATATTTGATCAATTCGATTTATTGATTAAAATCACTTAAAAATCGAAATCTGACGTACCATATTGATTTCAAATTTTCTAAAATCAAAATCCAACTATACTAAACCGAGCCAGTTCCTTCAATTTAATCGGTTTTTTTCAACCCCACCTGCCATTAGGGTTGAAAACCGAACCGACGGTTCGGTTTTTCACCTAAACCGTGAACCGAACCGACTTAGGTCGGTTTTAAAATTTTCAAACCGAAACCGAACCGACCATTAACAAAACCGATCCGAAACCGAACCGATTCTAATTTATGCAAACCGTAACCGAACCGAACCGACTAAAATCGAACCAAAACCGAAATAAAACCGAACCGAACCGAATATTTAAATATATTATATTATTTATATATAAAAATAAAATATTTTTATATATAATATATTTAAATATTCGGTTCGGTTCGGTTTGGTCGGTTAAAATCACATAGAAACCGAAAACCGAACCGAACACTTCGGTTTTGTATTTTTTAAAACTGAAACTGATCCGAACCGAATTTAAACCGAATCAATCGGTTCAATTTTGATCGGTTCAGTCGGTTTGATCGGTTTGATCGGTTTTTTGTTCAGCCCTACCTGCCATACAATCCAAAGTACAAGTTTTGATGCCCCGGGTGCAGAAAACGAATCAAAACCAGAAAAATTCCAACGCTGTCAGGATTAAAAAGATGCGTTCATTAAATGACGAAATTACCCTTAATGAATGGAAAAAAATTACCTGAACTATGTAGACTTGAGGAAATCGTTCAATGAACTTCTCAGACACCTCCTTGCCAAGCGGAGCACCACCGCAGCCAACCAGCATGAGTGAGCTAAGATCATACTTCTTGACTATCTCCAGCTTCGCCATAGCCACCACAAGCGGCGGAGACACCGGCATGTACGTAATTCGATGAATCTCCACCGCTTTCAACATCGTGACGAAATCAAACCTCTCCATTAACACCACTGTCTCCCCCAAAGCTACAGCCCTCAAACACATGAAAAACCCGAATACATGAAACAGTGGAATAGTGAACAATGAAACCGGATGCGGTTCCGGGTCAACAATTTTATCGAACCGCAACGTGTGATATCCAGCAAGAAGTGCAATGAAATTCCTATGAGTCAATATGACTCCCTTCACCCGCCCGGTGGTGCCAGACGAGTAGAGTATTGCTGCGGTGTCTGACTGCTTAACTTGTGCTTGGTAAAAATTTTCTCTGTTAGCTTTCGCCATTGAAGAAGTCATCATTGAATAAAAATCCGGGGAATCAATGAGGACTGTACTGTGGCGGAATGAGGCGGGGAGTTTGTGCGCGATGGCGGAAGTGGCGAATGCGATGGAGGGTTTAGTGAGGCTGATTTGGCGGGAAATTTCGGAGTCAGTACTGATTGGATTGGCAGGAGAGACGATGACGCCGAGTGAGAGAAGTGAAAAATATATAATTGGAATTTGAAAGCAAGATGGGGATAGGATGAATGCAGTATCGCCGCGGCGGAGACGGAAACGTGACTGTAATGACTGTGCAAGAGTCTCGGACCGGTGAATGAATTCCGCGTAAGTTAAACGAGTTCCGTTGGTTGCGTTAATGAAACTTATGGTGGTTTCAGGGGAACTGGTGGCGTTGGTGCTGAAGAGGGAGAAAGCATATTGTGCTGTGGAGATGGAGAGGTGCTCTGGCGGAAGTGGGACTGGTGGACGGAGACTGTAGAAGATTTTGGTTTTGGAGCAGAAGCCGCTGTGTGAGTCGATTGAAGAAGATGGGTTTTGGGTTTGGGGTTTCGCCATTTGAGTTTCAGAGTTCTCTGGTTTTTGTAATGAAATGAAATGTTTTGAGGGGAAGAGCAGTGAAAATGAAGATTACGGAAATTGATTTGGATAGGAAGGACGTTGACATGACATGGAAACAGTGGAAAAAAAAAAAAAGAGCTGTTCTACACAATAATAATTTTGTCAAAATAATTTTGTTTTCGAGTAATCGTAATTTCGTACATAATAAATTTCTCGAAATTTTGTCAAAATAATTTCGTACACAATAAATTGTTATAATTTCACACAGTAAATAATTTCGTACACAATAAATTTGTTTTTGAGTTATCGTAATTTCTTTAGAAATTTAAATGATTAACATTAATAATTTCAAAATTATAATCGAAATTTAATATTTTTTTGTACACAACGAAATATTTAGAAATAGTTTTTAGCATTACTTGCCTAAATTGTAAAAATGAAAAAAAATATATTTAGATATCTTATAAATAATTCAAACTCTTGGCAAGTCAATTAAAATCTCAAAAAAAATTCCCATAAGTAATTAGAATTTTGCTAGAAAATCGTGATTTTACAACTAAGATAATGTGTCATGATTTGAAAATGTTTATACATATCTCGAGAGTAATACATCATCTTCGTATATCATGTCACATCATAACGATTACAAAATCATGATTGTCAAGTATTTTCGATTTTCATTTCTTTATATACTTGAAAAATTGTAAGGCAATTAAAAAAAATAAAATTTGTATATTTGTGTGAAATATTGCCTATAGCCCCATAAGAACATCTACCTAGTGTGTTTTAAAAATCATTTACTTCAAATGTTATAAGCAATAATGCATATTGCTTTAATATGTTTTTGTTAAGTTTGGTTAAACTTTACATCAATCGAACCTACCTAAAATTGTAGACTGGCTAGTTCATAATCAGTAAGTTTGATAACATGAGCTTTAAGCTTGAACATTTTGAATCACATATCTTGTCCACATTTAAGAAGTATCAATATTGCATTATAACTAATTAGGGTGTACTCATGTCGTAAGCACAATCATACCATTTTTCTTTCTAGCATATATCCATGTCGAACATGGCTATCGTGACATGCCTTTGGATTGCTGTATTTTTTTAGGAAAGCACCTTTTGGGTTGTTGGGTCGTGCCTAGCTTCCACACTTTCCAACCGGTACACTAGTTAATAATAAATTTGTTTGAAAAAATTTAAAATTTTACCCGAGTTTAACCAAGGCTTTGCTTGGTATCTCGTAAAATAATGCAAATGCATTCATTTACGGACGGCTACAAAAAAATCGGTGCTTGATAAGATTTACGTAAAGCGATTATGAAATTAAAATGCATAAAATTTGCATATTCACGTTATGAGATATCTCATTATTTTACAGGATAAAATGTATTGAATTCTTTTGCGGAGAATTCTGACATTTAGATGGACTACACATCTTTATAGAGTCCATATTTTTAACAGTTTTTATCATATGAAACTCAATAGAATCCACATTTACAAGAGTTTATTATAATTAAAACTTTTTCAAATAGTATTTATTTTTCTTATAGATTATTCAGTTACATATTAGAAAATATGTGTAAAATGATATATGAAAAATGACTTTTAAGACCTACTTCTTTACAAAATAGAACATGAAACTTCTTATAAGCATGATTACTCTGCAAAAATTAAGGTTTCTTGTTTCTTATAGTTTATTCTACATAGTTAATGTAATGGTTAATTTGTACTTACTTTTATACTTTTATTACCAATAAGGACTATACTTGAAAACATAAAGTATATCGAATGCACACTAATGGAAAATAATACAAAAATTTGTGACAGAAAGTAGTGAGGAAGGGTTGTTTAGATGAAAGGGGTTAGATGAAATAGGCTTTAAATCTAGATCATACATCAACTAATTTTATTGTTTTATTCGAGAAAATCACAACTTTCTTTGTTACACAATGAAACACTCCTGAAATGTTATATAGATTAGTGTATTACGTGCTTTAACACCCTCGCCACCATATTTTTCCCGTACTTAACACGGGACGTATGCCAATTAATTAGTGTATTACGTACTTAATTAGTGTATTATGTACTTAACACCCTCGCCACCATATAGATTAGTGTAGATGTACTAGGGTATTTCCCGTGCCTTTGACACTTCACATATTTTTTTTTTGCTAAATATTATGTACTTAACACCCTCGCCACCATCTCCAATTTCGCCCTCATTCAGTTTTGAACGTAAAAATATATAAACTTTAGAGTTAGACTCGATCAAAATTTGATTCAATTGAAAAAAATTCAAACGCCGGGAGTGAGTACTCCCCTAAAACTTAAATTCGCCCAAATATGAAGTTCTAGATTTTGGTTTAAATGTGCATTAAGATGTTTGTCTCGTCTCTTCTTATTTTTTCATTCGATGATCGACCGGTCTCATTTAGTTGAAAATTACTAATAATATGAAATGCATTATATGTTATTTAACAATAAAATATATATTTTAAAATTTTAAGTATTTGTATTGATCATTGGTTTCATTGGAAATATCTTTAAAAATTAATTTCAATTATACCAAGTTTACCAAAATCCAACAACTAAATAAATAATTATGACAAATTTTATTTTGAGAAAAAACACATAAAACTTTCTTTCCCATCCACATTACATTCTACTAACTTTTTCACAATATTTCATTTTCTTTGCCATTATAGTAGTGTTATATTCACAAACATGTCATTATTGAGTTTATTCTAATTTAAATATTAAGATAAATAAATATCAAAATGTAGGGTATGAGAAAGAACTCATGCACTCTTGGTGCTTTAATTTGTACGTGATTCATTAAATTCTTATAATTGAATAAATATAAGCCGTCTTTTATCTCTAATCTCAAATACCAATTTTCTTAGTTGTAGTTGTAAATATCTAACAATTTAGGGAGTAAATATAAACTAGAGCTTTAAATGAACAAATGTCTGGGTGGTGTAGTCGGTTATCACGCTAGTCTCACACACTAGAGGTCCCCGGTTCGAACCCGGGCTCAAACAATTTTTTTTTTTTTTTGTCATTTTGGCAAGCCTTGTCCTTGAAACCGACCGATTCTCAAGCTCATCAAAACATTAAAATTGTACTACTCTTGCATCTAATTAACACATTTTGAATGAATTTAAAACGTTGTGAATTGAGCATTATGATCATTTTACTAAACTCACTCAAAACTTAAAATAAAAAAAAACAATGGTTAAGACATGTGTTTGGATCTTTTCCTTCAACTTCGCAATATCGTATTAGTTATTTGATATGAATAGTTGAAGTGGATTCTACGAAGATAAAATGGATTATGGGAGTGTGTGACTTGAACTATTTATTGGCCCGTGCAGATATATGATTTTATTCGCCACATTAAAATATACAACTAAATGTGTCTCTGTGCCAACCACCGTGCAAACCTCAAATAGAGGATAGGCCGGTTCACTTGAAGATATTTTTTTTCTATGATTAGACCATAATCATGTCGTGCATGACATGAATAGGCTTTGTAAGATCCAGCAGAATAAGTGATGTGGCATGATCCAGATTATGTTATCCCTATTCTACCTACTTATATAGTAAGTAAATGCACGCATTCCTTGTGCATTGACAATCCAACACAACAGACTATCAGAGTGAGATAAGGGATCTAAAGAAAAACATAGGCTAGACTATACTAGTAACAAGTAAATCCCTGATTTCGGCCAATTGATGCACTCAATTAAAATTAATTCTCAAGCTCATCAAAACATAACAATTGTAGTACTTTTGAGTCACCTAATAAACACAATTTGAATCAGTTGAAAATGTTATGAAATGAACAAGTTATGGTCATTTTATCGAAGTCACGCAAATTTGTCGCACAATGAAAACATGGTAGTGTCCTTAACTTTCAGCCAACTCATACTCTCTATTGAGACTGATTCTCAAGCTTATCAATTTGTGTTCATTAGATAATTTAGAGTACTGCAACTTTCATGTTTTGATGAGCTTGAGAATCAACCTCAATAAATACTGATGATGCACTAAAACGGTCTCAACTTTGCGTTGTACACGTGTCATGATGATCTCGAGGAATAATAGACCCTAGCGTCAGCCCAAAGCTGATCCGGCCCAAGCAGTTCTATGTCCACCCAATGGAGTCCGCCAGACGGATTCGAATTCTCACAGCCCGCTAAGCCCACATGTCTCACAGTTATCCTCAATACTCGTAAGCTATGCTAAGGCAAATATCTCGATGATCAACTTCAGACAGGCAATTACAAATCTATTTGCTTCCAACTAGGAAGCAAATTTCAGAGTATGTATCACATATAGAGACTTCTACCTATAGACTACTCTCGCAAAGAGAACTATCTCTCACATATCTAGGAGCACATGGCTAACATGAAAAATTCCTTCCACAACATGACTCCTAATTAGATAATGATCTCCAAAAAAGATATTATTCCCTAAACTACACCATTGATGACCTGGTCGAATTAAGACTCATGCACTATAAATAAGATATGAGGTTGGTAAGCTAAGGTACGTTACAAATTTCTTGTTTACAACACCTTCTTCAGACTAACGCTCCCGAAACGACAGCAGCACCAACGAACCCCAAATCGGATCCAAGATAACTTTATATGTAACAAATCTTGTTAAGGATGAAGATGCTCAAGTCGATGAAATAGAAGCCCGACGAGACACTGAAGGCGTATTTAATTCGCTTCAGCAGTGATCTAACTTGTCATCAACGTGTGCAACAACACGACGACCGTTTCGGCCTTCATCAACGGTTTGGGGAAAGGTAAGTTCTATAACTCCCTAATTTTAGATCCACCAGTAGATATGGCAAACCTAGCGAGGAAAGTGCATAGCTACATCACCCTAGAAGATGAACGAACAACCAGGAGCAAAGCCGAATCCTGGGATAAATCACCCGACGGGATATGCATGCTTAATGGAACCCACTCTGAGTCCAAACTATCAAATAGGTTCAGGAAATAGGCTTTCCGGTGTATGAGGGTCCAAGCAATACGCGGCGAATGACTAACACCATGCGCTCAAAGGCATGACCACTTCGTGCCACTAGCATTTATGGACGAAGACCTCCAGGGTATCCAACTCCCGCATAATGACGCTCTGTTAATAACGATCTCTCTTGCAAATTGGAAAGTAAGGAGATCCCTAGTGGACACTGGAAGTTCATTGAACGTCATGTTTATCCACACGTTTCGCAGCATGCAACTAAAATAACAGGCACTGACCCCCAATAACCGTTCGATGCTCGATTTATGCGGTCCCTACATACCAATGATTGGTAAACCAAATGTTTAAATTAGGGGTGGGCATCCCATCCCGTTCCCGTCCCAATCTCGTCCCGATTTTTTTGGGTCTTAATGGGATTGAATAATTTCATCCCGATCCCGTTCCGTCCCGATCTAGAATGGGATGGGATATGGGATGAAGATTTTCAATCCCGCCAATCCCGTCCCGTCCCGAACTAATTTATAAATATTAATTATTAATATTTTTATTTAATTATTTAGATCATATCTTTAATTTCTGCCATAGATTTATGAGGGAATTGCTTTCAAATCTGCAGAGTTCTAACAAAACAAATTGATCTGGAAATAAATCTGCAGAGTTACCAAATTGATATGGTGTTTGATAAAGTTGCAATGCAGCATGGTAATAATCAACATAAATGATTGTTGCAGGAGGATGCGGCAGTTGCAACCTTACAGGCTCAGTATTCAGAAGAAAATCATGATACTCCACATAGGCATTTATTGGTGTTAAACAGCCAGTTTGCTCATCATAGAGAAAGTTACTTTGATTTTTCCCAATTGTGAGAATCGCTGAAAGGCAACCAAATGCAGCGCTTCCTGGTAGTTCCACATTTACTGCCCATACTTCACAATTCAAAACCATTAGTGGCAAAATCACCAAAAGTGCTTCCATTTTCACAGTTGTCAAGCAAATTATAAAATGCAATGTAAGGTGCTCCACATTTCAATGTAAGTTGATAATATGTTCAAAATGTATTCTCCAGATTAGCACGCTGATCCCGTCCCGTCCCGTCCCGATCCCGTATGAACGGGATGGGTATATGTCGTCCCATTCCGTCCCGTGCCCACCCCTAGTTTAAATAACAGATTGGTAGGAACATGAAGGTCTACATTAATGATATGCTGGTCAAGATCATCTGCAGCCCCGACCACATATGAGACCTCACTGAAGCGTTCAACTAGCTCAGAAAATACAAGATTAAGCTCAACCCATAGAAGTGCACGTTTGGAGTTGAGTTTGGAAAATTCTTAGGCTATACAATGAACAAAAGAGGAATCGAGGCTGACCCGAAGTAGATTCAAGCCATTCTCGACAGGAAAGCCTCCGCCAGCATCAAAGACATTCAGAGTCTGACTGAGAGGGTAACAGCACTCAACAAGTTTATATCTAAATCATCTGACAAGTACCTTCCTTTCTTCACAATACTAAGAGGAAACAAAGGGTTTTCATGGAACGAAGAGTGCGAACAAGCTTTTCAAAGTCAGAAAGCATATATGGGGAGTCTAGAGCCACTTTCAAAACCATCAACATAAGAAACACTCTACTTATACTTGTCTATTTCCAAGCACATCGTGAGTTCAACCCTCATATTCGATGATCGGGGAACCCAAAGACTAGTGTATTAGGCCAGCAAAACCTTCGTTGAGGCAAAAACACACTATCAAGACCTGAAAAAGGTTAGCCCTAGCGCTAGTCGTATCCTCTAGAAACTGATGCTCTATTTTCAGGCCCACTCTATAATGGTTCTAACCAAGCATCAACTCCACTTGGTACTGCATAAACTAGAGTTATCCGACAGGATGATGAAATTGACAGTAGATCTCGGATAGTTTGACATAAGTTATGCCCCAGAATCGCTGTCAAAGCCCAGGCACTGACGGACTTCATGGTCAAGTTCATCGGTGGATAATAGTCAAAGGAAGATCACCAGACATTGGATTCAAACATCCAGGAATGGACCTTGCGCTGTGACGGGTCATCAAGGGGAAAAACAAATGGAACAAGGATCACACTTCACTATCCCAGTGGCTTCGTACTCGAAAAAAGCAGTCAGATTCAGCTTTCCTACTTTGAATAACGAGGTCGAATACAAGCCTATCCGGCCTGAAACTAGCCTTGGGTATCGGGATAGATCATCTAATGGCATACAATGACTCAAGATTGGTAGTCAACTAAGTCAAATGAGATTTCAACAACAAGGACCCTCGCATGATAGTCTATCGCGAAAAGGTACTCCGGGCAATGAGTGAGTTCAAGAGGTGCAAACTCGTACAACACCCTCGTGACGACAATAAAAGAACTAACGCGCTAGCCAGAGAAGCCTCTGCCGAAGTCAAAAGCGATCTCATTGAATACCAAGAGCGATCAAGCCTCGACGAATAATAACCTAGAGATGTTAGCGTTGCAGACGCATCACCAAATTGGATGACTCTGATCCTCGAATACATCATAACCGGAACCCTACCAACCGATAGGGTCGAAGCCAGAAGAATTAAAAACATAGCAGCGAGGTACACTATCCTAAACGACAAGTTATATAGGAAATCAATGACAAAACCCATACTTAAAGGTGTTGTTTTTAGGGAGTAAGTGAACCGACTAAATGCCCCACTTACTCTGGGGATCCCGAGTAGTTGATGATACACCAAAACGGTCCCAACTTTGCGTCGTACACGTGTCACGACGATCTCAAAAAATAACAGGCCCTAGCGTCAGCCCAACACCGATCTGTTTCAAGTGGTTCTAAGCCAGCTCAATGCAGTTTGCCAGACAGACTCGAATTCTCACAGTCTGCTAAGCCCACATGTCTCACAACTATTCTCAATAGTTGCAAGCCCTGCTAAGGCAAGTATCTTGAGGATTAGTTTCAGACGGACAATTGCAGCAACTATTTGTTTCCAACTAGGAAGCATATTTCAGAGTATGTATCACATATGAAGACTTCTACCTATAGACTACCATCATAACGACAACTATTTTCCGCGTATCTAGGAACACATGGCTAACAGAGAAATTTCCATCCACAACACGACTCCTAATTAGAAAAAGATCTCCACAAAGATCTTATTCCCTAAACTACACCATCGATGACTTGGTCGAACCATGACTCCTGCATTAAAAATAAGGCATGAGGTTGGTAAGCTAAGTACACTACAAATTTCCTGTTTACAACATCACACATTTCTCAGATCCCTGTATGCCTTTAGCATAAGATGTTATCGACCACTACAACGGTGATCCGTGGCTCACGTGCATTCCTTGTGCTGGTCAGCAGGTTTGCAGGTCAAAGTTAGAGCAGAGAGCGAAAAACAACTGCATCAGAGAGTATAAGTTGGCCGAAAGTTATGAACACTATCCCGTTTTCATTGCGAGACAAATTTGCGCAACTTTATTATGGTCATTTTAAAACATTTTTAAGTGATTCAAATTGTGTTTATTAGATAACTCAGAATACTACATTTTTTATATTTTGATAAGCTTGAGAATCGGTCTCAATCAAACATATAAATTGGCCGAAAGTCAAAAACACTACCCCATTTTCTTTTTAGATATATTGTGCGACTTTAGTAAAATGGCCGGCGGTGGCGGGGAGCAGGGTGGTGTTGCTATGTTGTCTGTTGATTTATACAAAAGTGAATAAAAAAGACAAAGAAAACAGTGGAGGATGATGATTATCTTCTCGCGTTTATCATTACTTTTTTTTCTCCCAAAAATAGGTTTTTGGGTGGTGTGAGTTAGTAGGTAAGAGAAAGAAAAAATTCTGAATGATAGTGTGAGAGTACTTTTGGTGGTGTTAAACATGGCTCGCCTTTCATTTTCTTCAACGCAAAACAGCACTACAAGTCCCCTCTTCTTCGTTCCTCCCCTTGTAACACATGCAACAATGGCGCACTCCATCTCTTCACTCCCCTAAACCCCTCTATCCGATTCCTCCCCCAGCTCAATCTCATCATGGACATCCTCTTCGCCCAGATCCAAGCAGACCTACGATCCAACGACGCGCTCCGCCAATTAGGCGCGCTTCTACAAGCCCTCCAGCAATCCGCAGCGGGCAGAGACATTTCAGTGATCGCCAAATCTGCCTGCGAAGAGATCGTCGCATCACCCGCCTCTGCAGTCTGCAAGAAACTAGCATTCGATCTCATCCGATCCACTCGACTCACTTCCGATCTCTGGGAGACCGTCTGCACTGGCGTCCGCACTGATCTCGATTTCCCTGACCCTGACGTCATTGCCGCTGCTGTCTCCATTCTCGCTGCCATTCCCTCTTACCGCCTCGGGAAACTCATCACTGATTGCAAGAAGGAAATCTCAAGTTGTTTCGATTCTCCGAGTGACAATCTCCGCTACTCCATCACCGAAACCCTAGGTTGCATTCTTGCCAGGGATGATCTTGTGATTTTGTGCGAAAATAATGTGAATTTATTAGAAACAGTTTCGAATTGGTGGAGAAGAATAGGACAGAACATGCTGGATAGGTCCGATGCGGTTTCGAAGGTAGCGTTTGAATCCGTAGGGAGATTGTTTCAAGAGTTTGATTCGAAGCGGATGAGTAGGTTGGCGGGGGATAAGCTTGTGGACAGTGAGAATTCGCTCGCAATTAGGTCGCTTTGGGTTTCTTCTATGATGGATTTCGTGTGGAAGAAGAGGAATTCGCTAATGAAGAGGTCTTTGATTCTTCCAACTGAGAGTTTTAGGGTTAGTGTGTTTCCTGTTGTTTATGCAGTCAAGGCTGTGGCTTCTGGGACTGTTGAGGTTTTCCAGAGGCTTTCGAAATCGTCTTTGAATGTAGGTTCGAGTAAGGTGGAGTCTGGGAATGCTGAGAAGCTTGTGGGTGTTTCAGATGTGGTTACGCATTTGGCACCATTTCTGGCGTCTTCGTTGGACCCTGCTGTGATATTTGAAGTAGCCGTTAATATGTTGTATTTGGCTGATGTTCCTGGTGGGAAGCCGGAGTGGGCTTCGGCTTCGATAATTGCTATTCTTACTCTTTGGGATAGGCAGGAGTTTTCTTCTGCTAGAGAAAGCATTGTTCGATCTGCTGTCACGAATTTGCACCTCCTGGATCTTAATATGCAGGTACTTATGCTCTTTATTTTTGTTAATATGTTGTTTGAATTGAGGAGTACTATCAATGTTATTAATTTCCCTTGATTGAGTAAATGCTGTAAATTTATTTGCAAGTGCAGTTTATAAAATGCATTTCGGCTCATTGATTGATAGCCGTGAAAAATTTCATATGACAGCCAATGTTAATCTGATGAATTTCTTGGTTGAATGGATGGAATCGGAAACAAGTGGATATGGTTGCCTTAAATGCTGATTATATTTGGATGTAAAATTTGAAAATGACCACTTAAACATTTGTTGTTCTTTCAGGTCTCCTTGTTTAAGAGATTGCTTAACATGGTCAGGAATTTGAGAGCAGAGTCAGATCGTATGCATGCTCTAGCATGTATATGTCGCACAGCACTTTGTGTCGATCTTTTTGCAAAGGAAAGTGTCAGAAGAGGTCAGAAACCCCTTCCGGGAACTGATATTGCATCACTTTTTGAGGAGGTGAGGATAAAAGATGATCTTCATAGTGTAACTAGTAAAAGCTTGTTTAGAGAAGAGCTAGTAGCATCCTTGGTGGAAAGTTGTTTTCAGTTATCTCTACCATTGCCCGAACAAAAAACTTCAGGCAAAGAAAGCAGAGTCATTGGAGCACTAGCTTATGGCACTGGTTATGGGGCATTAAATTGGACAGAGCCAGCTTTGGAAGTGGTGGAAGTTTGTAAACCCTGTGTTAAATGGGACTGTGAGGGCCGAACGTATGCTCTAGATTGCTATTTAAAGTTGCTGGTCAGGCTTTGCCATATTTATGATACCAGAGGAGGTGTTAAAAGGGTCAAAGATGGGGCTTCTCAGGATCAGATTCTAAATGAAACAAGGCTACAAAATTTGCAACGCGAGCTTGTAAAAGATTTGCGCGAGGTTTGTCAGATTATACTTGAGAGTTTATATTCTAACTTGCAACTAACCTTTCAAATTTTCTGTCTTTAGTATACAGTATATGTTTCTAATGAGGCAATGATGTCTTGTGCATTCATTTCATAGCCATATATGTCATATCTATGCTGGGGTTGCATATCTGTTCCAGTTCAGCTGTTTTGATCGAGCTCCCGGATATGCTTTCGCTTCTTTCTTGATACGCATTATAATTTCTTTAATTCTCTTGACTTGATTTTCTAAGAGTTCCTATTTTTCTTTAGTGTATTCTTGTACATACACAGACTCATTAATAATGTAGATTATACGCTAAAGAGGAACAATTTCCCTCTTTTCAGGTGAATACACGAAGAATATGTACTCGCCTTGTATGGGCAGTTGCTGAACATATCGATCTAGAAGGCCTCGACCCACTTTTAGCTGATGACCCTGAGGATCCATTGAACATTATTATATCAAATATTCACAAGGTCCTGTTTAGTGTAGATTCAGGTGCTGATACATCAAATAAGCTTCAAGATGTGCAAGCAGTTCTCCTGTGTGCTCAGCGTTTGGGGTCACGCCATCCTAGGGCAGGGCAATTGTTGACTAAAGAACTGGAAGAGTTCAGAAATAATGGCCTGGCTGATTCTGTAAATAAGCATCAGTGCCGTCTTATACTGCAGAGGATTAAATATGTCACAAGTCATCCTGAAAGCAAGTAAGCTGTCATGTATCATATCTTATGGAATTTTAGAACGAATAAGGACTCTTGTTTTAATCAGGTTATTTTCTAGTTTTTTAAGTTTTACATTTCTGCAAACTATCTCAACCAGGAGAGCGTAACTCCACCTACCACTTTTCAAGAGGTTCATTCATGTAAGAAGCTTAATTACAAAGAGGTTTCATCAACAAATCCTTTATTTAGAAATGCTTAAGAAGTGTTTTGGAGAGAAGATCAGTCAATATTTTTTAGGGTGTTTTTGGTTCCATGGAATTGGATTCTATGAAATCTATGGGGACCACTTGTGTTTAAGCCAAATTTAATCAAAACGTGGTGGACCACTTATCATGGATTCCACATTTTGATCAAAGGTGGGAATTGAACTCCCATGAAACATTAAAATCTCAATTCTCTAACCCTCTCTCTCCACCCCTTCTGCACGCGCACGTCTCTCTCTAAAGAATTGGATTCTCATATTTTATGGGCTAAAATTCATAATAAGTGGTCCACCATATTATGATCAAATCCACCATGTTTTAATAAAATTTGCGTTAAACACAAGTGCCCCCTCCTCCCCCCTCTAAAAAAATAATTCAAGTGGTCCCCCCCATGGATATTATGCAACCATATGCACTCTTAATTCAAAATCTGGATACAAAAAGCATGGTTTCTGAAAATAATAAACAAGCATTTCATCATTGGGATTGTTCCTATAGTGTGTAAAATGTTCTCTGGTGATTCCTATTAAGTTTGGTGGTATCGAGGACATTTGTTGAGCTCAGATTGCATAGTTTTAGGTCAGCTCATGAAGTAATTTTTACATCTACGCCTCCAGTTTTGATATTACTTTCTTAGAAATCGGAGAATTCAGGGACTGTGGGTTTGAAACAGCGAAAACAATGCAGTATTCCTTTCACTGACTGATGGTATTTTAAGTTTTCTTTCATATTGGTTTGTGTCCCTTTGTTATCATTGTGTCTGTACCCTGTTTAAAATATGATCCAATGAGGGTTATGATACTAAGTTGGCTACAATATCTTTTTTTTTTTTTTTTTTTTTTCAGTAATCAATGTCGATGCTTTCTGTTTGAGGAACAAGTACACTTCATTTGTGATTAATCGCCTTTGATTTTCAGGTGGGCTGGTGTTAGTGAAGCAAGAGGAGATTATCCATTTAGCCACCACAAATTCACGGTCCAATTTAATGAGGCAGCTGCTGCTCAAGACAGAAAATTGGAAGGTTTGGTTCATAAGGCCATTCAGGAACTTTGGAGACCAGATCCCAGTGAATTGACTCTCTTGCTGACCAAAGGAGCCGAATCTAGTTTTCTCAAGGTTCCTCCAACTGCTTCTACTTTGACTGGTAGCAGCGATCCATGCTATGTTGAAGCATATCACTTGACAGACTCAAGCGATGGAAGGGTCACCTTGCATCTAAAGGTTAGGTATTTGTACTAGTCAATGTCATTCTCCTTTCAGTTCTAATGATATATGTAATTGAGTGAAATGACTAGTGAATTGGTTGAATCTTTTCATCACAAGATTCTGACAGTATCACTGTAGCAGATATTAGTTACCAAGTTAAACGGACTAAACCAATACTCCAAGTCCCCAACAAAGTTTGATTTGCAATTGACGTGGAGATAAAATGTTAGGTTAGAGTGGTAGACTTACAATCATTAATGTATTAGACATGCGTTTGTATATGTGCATGTATTTAAATTTTGTTAGGTTCCTAAATATGAGGGACCCACCTCTTTGGTTTCAAAACCATTCTTTTACTCGGTAAAACTGCTGCTCCCTACTGTACAAGGATCCCACCTTTGGCCTTTCGTGACCAAGCAGACTGGAAAAACAAGCACAATAGCAACGCAAAAAATTCCTTTAGTCATGGCTGACCTAACTCAATGGGAACCTTATGTGGGGGTAGATGAAAATGACAATTTTATTTATTTATTAAAAATATTGATATTAAGGATGCATTTTTAGTTTTATGTAGTTAGATGCAATCAAGAAATTCTAATTGCTGACAAGAATTTTTTTCAGGTTTTGAATTTGACTGAATTAGAACTTAATAGAGTTGATGTTCGAGTGGGGCTTTCTGGTGCACTGTACTATATGGATGGATCTCCTCAAGCTGTGCGGCAGTTGCGCAATCTTGTTTCACAGGTATGCTTTTAAAAATGCACTATACCTGAAAGGCTGAAATGGTCCAAAATTCTCGTCTCCGTCCGCCTTCATGATGGTTTGAAGCTATTAACCAGGAAATTTCATTATAAAAAGAACTGGAAAGACATGTTCATACTTATAATAAAAATATAAAATATTGCTCCAGTCTAAGATGCACTTACACGAATACCTGGTATTGTATTTAATAGGATGTGACTACAAGGATATGAGAAATTCTAAAACTTGGCTGCAGATACGGCTTAGATGCAACAATAAAAAATAACATACCGTTTTTTGAGTGTTGTGTGCGGGAAAACATATACATCATTTATATGAGCCAGGTTGTAGTGTGAAACCCTACTATGGTAATTTCTAACTTTTACGCAACAAATAAGAACATGGGATATCCAATTAGGGAAGGCAATTATGAATGTTTTAAATCATTTGAGTCATAAACTATAATAAACACATAAAATATGAGATATGAAGGAATTTATAAACCATCATATAAGATGTTATATTGGGGATATCTCGACATATCTCTACTATTATAGAGCCAAGACCCCTTAGAGTAACTACCTCACTTTTTGGACAATTTGAACCCCAGTTTATTTAAAAAAAAATAGTTTTATTTAACTTTTACAGGTATTAAACACTTATTTTAATTATTCAATTTTTTTACATTTTGAATGTTTAATATTTTAAATTTAATAACTACCCACTACTCAAACCTAATATCAATTTTTTTTATAATTAGCAAACAAGAATTATGTCATTCTAAATCAAAGAATTAAGTTAGTTATTGGATGTACTCTAGAAAATTAAATAAGAATTAAAATGTTTAATCATCTATTAAATTTTGATCATGAGAACAAATTTAAAAAAATAAATGTTGAAAAAAAGTCAAAATAAATATTATGATAGAATTAAAAACCTCACCCATGAAAGGGATTTCAGATAATAATAAATGATTATAATAAAAAAATAGTAATAGTAATAATAATAATAAATATTGGTTCACTAGTAAACTTTTAGACTAAAGTACATGGATGTACGCTTTGGGTATACTTGTATACATTGCATGTAATTATAATGGTTTAGCTTTAATAAATGTTACTTGTAGAACATTGTATTTGGTTGAACTTTATCATTGTTAAGATAAGGTTTTGTGTTTCATTTATTTTTTTTAGGATCCAGTGCTCTGCAGTGTGACTGTGGGTGTCTCTCATTTTGAGAGAAGCGCTCTTTGGGTTCAAGTGCTGTACTACCCCTTCTATGGAAGTGGTGCTTCAGGAGAATATGATGGAGACTACACAGAAGAAAACCCCCAAGTCATGAGACAAAAACGAAGCTTGATGTCAGAACTTGGAGAGCCTGTTGTTTTGAGGTGTCAACCTTACAAGATTCCTTTGACTGAGCTTCTTCTGCCCCACAAGATATCACCTGTTGAATATTTCCGCCTTTGGCCTAGTTTGCCTGCTATAGTGGAATGTACAGGTGCATATACTTATGAAGGAAGTGGTTTCATGGCTACTGCTGCACAGCAGTATGGGGCTTCTCCCTTTTTGAGTGGACTAAAATCTCTTTCATCAAAGCCTTTTCATAAAGTATGCTCCCACATCCTAAGGACAGTTGCTGGGTTTCAGGTACTTGGTTAATTTCTTGTGGGATTTTCATGGTTTTATATCATCAAATTTCATACCAAATTTCTTGAAATGTATTGTTAAATGATAGTTATGCAAGCTCAACTCCGTAAAATGTTTATACACTCCCAATGAGGCACAACTTTGTATGAGCCATATGAAATGAAATTATGCTAGCTCTGTAATTAGTCTTTATAACTATTTGACTCATTCCATTTTGCACTTGTGTAGCTGTGCTATGCTGCAAAAACTTGGTATGGTGGTTTTGTTGGAATGATGATTTTTGGTTCCAGCGAAGTGAGCAGAAATGTAGATCTTGGTGATGAAACTACAACCATGATGTGCAAATTCGTGGTCCGAGCTTCAGAGGCATCAATCATAAAGGAAATAGAGTCTGATTTACAAGGTTGGTTAGATGACATCACTGATGGGGATGTGGAATATATGCCAGAAGATGAAGTTAAGTTGGCTGCTGCTGAGAGGCTGAGGATCTCAATGGAACGTTTAGCATTGCTTAAAGCAGCTGAGCCTCCACCAAAAATTGATTCAGAATCTGATTCCGAATACGAATCAGCAGATGGAGAGGATACGGAAGATGACGAGGATGGTTACATAAAAAAGAAAAAGAAGGGTAAGAAAGATAAGAAGGAAAAAGAAAAGGAAACCGAAAAAGAAGAAGATGATGAGAAAACCAAAGGGCCGTCAACTCTGTTCAAATTGACTGCTGAGGAGGCTGAACACCGTGCACTTCAGCAAGCAGTGTTGCAGGAATGGCATTTGTTGTGTAAAGACAGAGGGACAACTGCAGTTCACTGATTCCATGGTTTTCCTTAGGTTGTTGTAGCTTATATTGGATTTTGACCGTCGTAGATTTGATTTTTATTTCGGGGTCTAGGTTTAGTTGGGAAATTGATTGTACATTGTATTATTATGTTATTTCTTTCACGTACATTGTACATCTTGCGCGCTCCTTTAATCAACTTGAGGAATTTGTTGTAAATGATACAGATTGGTTCTTTACTGTGTTTGAAAATCAGCTTCGTCGGTTGTGGTTTGATTTCAATTCTTGCTATTACGTTGTGTCATAGAAGTTAGTATCGTTCACTGGTCTTCCATAGCAACAAAACCTCAAGAATAGTAAACGAGAACGAACTGTTTCACATTCTTGTACATGTGACATAATGTAACATTAACAACACATAATAATGTATGAATATATCCAAACTTATATTTTGTTGCGACTATTAAGTCAATAATCATTATCACCGAGTTTATTTGTTGTGCTTTTCGTTTATGTGAGGTGTTTTCCTTATAATAGGGTATTTATAGCGGAGTTTCTGATGCAAAAACCCTCCGCACCTAATATTGAATACCCCTGAATTTATATATATTTGTCATCGATTCTTTATTTTGCCATCCATATTTTATACTTTTCACATTTAAAACAACCTCTCTCAAACATGTTTAATAATACGCAAGGATTGTGATTTCGGGCAGCTGACTTCCTCGCAAGCACCTTCCCTACTTCAGACTTTATAGAATTCACTCCTAGCTCTTTTGCTGAAGATCTGAAAAAGATTGTTTATGAAGACAGAATAGGGAAGATATATTTAAGATTGTAATCTTCATTCTTTAATATGGTTTGGGGTCCATTATTAACCCCCGCTCAATTTCCAAAAAAAAAAGGATTGTGATTTCGTTTTTCGAGTTAATTTCGATTTCCTGATTTTAAGAAATATTTTGGTGTGTAAAGAAAAAACGTAAAAATTTCAAGGATACATGAAATATATAATGAATTTCGAGAGTATATAAAATATGTGAATAATATGCAAGTAAATAAATATATTTAAAAATACTTATAATTAGAAAATCAATGAGTAGTTTAAAAAATTAATATATAAATAGAAAAAGTGATAATTAGAAAATTAGGGGTTGGTTTCAAAAATCAATAGTTAATTAGAATAAATGATAATTAGAAAAAAAAAAACTCAAAATTTACAAAAAAAATCAAAAAATGTAATTTTTAGTAGCTGATTTTTGTATTTTTACTGAAAAACGAAATTTACAAAAAACCTCGATAAGTTCCGAATTTTTTTTTCGAAAAAATGTAATTTTTTCTTTCGACCTTTTTTATTTTCTTAATTTGAAAAAAAACGAAAATTTTGGTGAAATTTCGTATAATTTCGCCAAATCACAATCCTTAATAATACGTAAGTTCATAGCATAATTTATTTGAAGAAACTCTTCAATTATTTATAAATAAGCACTCACATCTAATTTTTTTTATTTTACCCTCCACATTTTATACTTTTTACGGTAAAAATCAATTTCTCTTAAATATTAATTAATTTTACCCGAGTTCCTTACATAATTCATTTAAAACCTCCCAATTTTACCCGAATTACTTACATAATTCATTTAAAACCTCCCAATTATTTACACCCTATAAATAAGCCTTTATAACATGAAGTATAATCTACTCTATTTTACTCCATAATAATATAATATTCTTTAGACAGTACACCGCTAATTTTATCGAATGACATCATTATCGTCATACCTTTTAAAGAACACCACCACCTTTCCGTTAGATACCACAAATATATTAAAAAAAAACCTATCACATCCCTCCTCCATCAATCACCACCACTAATTCAGCATTGACACATCTATTCTCTATAACATTGAGGACACAACTTAATATAATTATCTATATCTATATTACAATTCATAGTGGTGTTTTACTATTCATTGCTGACTAGAACAAAGTCAAATCAAAAGAATTAGAGATAAAAGATTGTTAGGATTAAAAGTTGGAAAATGTATTGAATTTGAGGGTTGAGATTAATTTCCCTTGATGACATATTTGTAATTATAAAACATGGAGAAGGGCAAAAATAATGATTTTTTTTTTTGAAAAAAGTTGATGGAATGTACATCTGGCGGAGAAATAAAATGTTTTGTTTATTTTTAGCTTGGATACGTCTAATTACTGAATTTTACTAATTAAAAACGAATCATTATTTATGCTATGTTACATTGCGATGATTTGCAGACCATACATCATATTTGGAATCACGTATCGTTGATATTTGATTTTTCTCTTTCTCTCGCCCTTCCATTTATCCATATCCTCCTATTTTTGTTTCACAACCTTATACAGCAAAATGAAAATTATCATAACTATTTACATCGTTATCGGATTTTGGTAAAGTTAATATCGTTGAAATGCATTTTTTAAAATATTTTCAACAAAATCAATGATCAACACGAGCGCTAAAATTTTAAAAATATATATTCTATAATTAAAATACATATTAAGTATTTCACGTTTTTAATATTTTTCAAAGCAATGAGACGGGCCGATTATAGTAGAAAAAAATAGTCGAACATCTTAATGCACATTTAAACAAAAACTTTAAACTTCATATTTTGGTGAATTCAAAGATTGAGGGATAACTCATTATTGGCATTTAAATTTTGTTTCCAAATGATTCAAATTTAACCGAGTCTAACTCTAAAATTTATAATATATATTTTTACCTTAAAATAAGCTTACACTTCAATACTGATTCAGAGCCAAAATAGAAATGGTGAAAAAAATGTTCAGTACAAAATATTTAGCAAAAATAAAATTATATGGAGTGTTACGGCACGGGGCATACTCTTATCTATATTACAATTCAGAGTGGTGTTTTACTATTCATTGCTGACTGGGACAAAGTCAAATCGAAAGAATTAGAGATAAAAGATGGTTAGGATTAAAAGTTGGGAAATGTATTGAATTTGAGGGTTGAGATTCATTTCACATGATGGCATTATTGTAAATATAAAACATGTAGAAGGACAAAAATAATGAAAAACTTTTGAAAAAAGTTGATGGAATGTACATGTGGCGGAGAGAGAAAATATTGTGTTTTACTTTCAGCAAAATGAAAATTATCATAACTATCTACATCGTTATCGGATTTTGGTAAAGTAATATCGTTGAAATGCATTTTTAAAGATCTTTCTAACAAAATCAATGATCAACACGAGCGCTAAAATTTTAAAAATATATATTCTATAATTAAAAAATAAATAAAGTATTTCACGTTTTTAATATTTTCAAAGCAATGAGACGGGCCGATCATACCAGAAGAAATGAGTCGGGCATCTTTAATGCACATTTAAAAAAAACTCTAAACTTTATGTTTTGGCGAATTCAAAGATTGGGGGAGAACAAATTCAAATTTGACTGAGTCTAACCTTAAAATTTATAATATATATTTTTACCTTAAAATAGGCTTACAAATCAATACTAATTGAGAGCGAAAATGGGGAGGTGTTCAGTACAAAATATTTAGGAAAAATAAAATTATGTGGAGTGCAAACGACACAGAGCATACTCTAGTGTAATAACAAATGACATTTATTTTGTTTGAAATTGTACTTGTTTCATGTATTAAACTAGTATGATTATCAAGAAGTGAGATTTTCTTACATGGTTGGAGTTGGATTATATTTACTATTGCACTTTTAATAGCATGTACAATATTGCAAATGAAACCAGCATATATAGCTAAAAACAAATGGCAAATTTTTTTTTTGAGAAGACTTTTAATAGCATTTTTAAAAAGTCACGAGTAATCAATTTACAATATTCTAAAAATGTTGTCGCGAACTATGTAACAACATTATTTAAATGCTGTGAAAAACGTTACAATAGTGTAATAAATTATATAACAACGTTTTATAAATGCTATTAAAGAGGTTACAACAGTGCAATGAAAATTGCTATGAAAAGCATACTTTCGACAACGTTCCCTAAACGCTATAATAGATAAAAACTTACGATAGCGTCGGCTGTCACAACGAGCCATTTAACGTTGTCGTATCCTACCATAGCGTTTTTGGCAAGCAATAGATGACGATTTGTGGTGTAATGGGGCTAATAATAGAATTAGGTTATATATATATACGGC
Organism: Berberis vulgaris; assembly: GCA_963556465.1. Taxonomy (NCBI): domain Eukaryota; kingdom Viridiplantae; phylum Streptophyta; class Magnoliopsida; order Ranunculales; family Berberidaceae; genus Berberis; species Berberis vulgaris. The sequence goes on along the minus strand of OY747132.1, from coordinate 5,870,477 downwards.
TGGGTCCTCACTCTAAACCTAATTATCTACCTCCTACTTTTCCATCACACAAGAAAAATGTTCTTGAAATCTCTCCACTGTGTGTTGCTTAGTTCGTGAGGATTGTTACGAGGATACCCTTAATCAATGGTGATTTCAAGCACGAATTGATTAAAGTTTATCTTCATTGATTATTGACATGAGGTTTTGGTTTAGGATCTGTTAGATTCCAACAAATGGAGAAGGGTGTCGATTGACCCTGTCAACCCGAAGAATAATTTTTATTTTTTTATGAACAGTAAATTTAGAAAAAAAAATAGTTTCGATGTCGTTCTAACTACCACTGATCACACAAAAATCCTTAAGGGGTCGACTAAGGAACGACTATTTACAACATTTTACACCATAATATTATATAGACCAAATGACATTACCAATTCTACTCAAAGGACACCACGGAGTACACCAACGATATATTAGAAAAAAAAAAATAAAAAAAACACCCTACCACCTCTCTTCTCCTATTTCCCTCTCTTCTCAATCAATCACCGCCACCCCGCCCTCGCCATTGCCGGCTGCACCTCTTCTTCTTCTATAATGCCAAGAACTATAGCGGTGGACTGCCCAGGCTGTCCGGCAATCCGAGCTCTAAGTTTTGACGTTCTTGGTCTCATCAAAGTCATTGAAGCTCGAAGCACTGTTACTAACCCAATCTCGACTCCCAAAGTTGTCGAACGATGGGGCGAACCCGACGCCTCTCGCTCCATTCTCACTGCTTCTCTCATCGACCGCGAATTCAACCCCGTAAGTGATTCCAATATATTTCACTCACAGTATCTCAATCTCTTTCACACAGTTTTGTTTGTTCGTGTTATGTTAACACATGATATTTTGATTGCAGTTACTGGCCGTGGCAAGGAAAAATGGGCAGGTAAGTCTAATTCAAGTCACCCCTTTTAATTTCGCAAAAAAAGAAGAAGTAAAGTTTCGGTTTTTAGGGTTTATGAGTAATTATTGTTATGTATTTGTTGGTTTGGGTTTGAATGCAGATTGAGGTGATTAGCCCTCTAAATGGGGAAGCTTGTGCTCCGGCGATAACGGGGACTAGTGACAATGATACTGTGACTGGTCTTCATTTATTCAGGAAAGAACCTTTAGAGGCATCTTCTTCATCAAATAGGTATTTGTATGTTTGTATTATTCATTGAACTTCAACGCTGGTTCAGTTGCGGCATTAGTCTGATTGAATTTATTTTAGCTAGTTGAGAACCTCTTTTGTTATAAATTGTCGTTGTAATCCGATTCATGTAGGTTGTTATGTTTTCTGTTAAACAGTTGTTTGTTTCGTTAATCACGTTGGTCGTGATGGTCTCAATGGTTGTCATTTCCTATATTATTCCGGGTTTTGGTTATTTCCCATGCTATACTGTTGTAATGGTAGGTCGGTAATCGATCGAAACAGTGTTGTAATGGTAGGTTGGTAATGGACCGAAACAGTTGGCCTTACAGAGTGTACTACTTAAAGCATTTTTTAGCTAATGTGATTTCCTTTTCTGAATTGAGCAGGTCATGCAAATTGCTTACATGTTCTATGAAAGGAACTGCGTCAATAAGGTCAATCAAATTGATTAATTCACCTACAGATTCCACTTCTGCTGATACTCCAACAACATGGGATGTATGTAAGAGTGGAGATGTTTTATTCTCAGTGGTGGATGAAAATGAGAACTATAGTTTATTTGGCGGGTGAGTTGACAGTTTGTGATTGCCATAGCCTATATATAGCTAATCATTGGTGTGGGGTGATGATGTCTTTGTTACAAATACAGGAAGGGCGTTGAAGTTAATATCTGGGATCTAGCTAAAACTTGTAAGATTTGGACTGCAAAAGCTGTAAGTGTTTGTTATTGTTTCACCACGACACATTTCAATGTAGTCAGTTTACATTGGTCTTTAGTTTTCGTAAATAAACGTGTATTCTTATGTTATGTTTTTGCCTTTGCTCAGCCTCCTGCAAACAGCCTTGGTATATTCACTCCCACATTTTTTACTGCTGGGACATTCCTAGATAAAGAGGATCATCGTAAGATTGTGGCTGGGACCAATAATCACCAGGTAACTATTCTCCTTTTATATCTATACTAGTGTATTACCCATGTTGTTGGCACGACCACACACTCGGTGAGTAAATTTTCAAACTTTAAAAAGGTATGATAGATAGTTCCATATCCTTTCAAATTTCAATGGGTATGAAAGCCAAGGTTTGTGTACATCCATTTCAATGATATTCCAAATCTCAAATTTCAATGGATTGTAAAAATTTTGAAGCACTTAGAAAAGCCCTAAATTTGTTGAACATAATAAAGCAGGGAAAAAACCCCTAAAACCAAATTTGTAGCCCTCAAGTCAACATATTTTGAATGTCGAATCTCAAACAATTTATCTCTTTTCACAAACCCCAATATCCTTTTAACAAGCCTTGACATGGTAGAGAGGAAGAGAAATAGAAGGGCGGAGATTAGGAGAACTTGAGAGCTTGCATTAGATTTGAATGATAGGAGAGTGGATTTAGAGCGAAAGACCTAATGGATGGCTTCACATAGTGCTGAATCCGAGGTCAGTTACACACACACACATATATATATTAAATTTTTTTTTTTTTTTTTTTTTTTTTGGGGGAGGGGGGGATGTAAAATACTGATACATTGTCTCTTATGGTGGATGGTTTGAGGGTGAGAAATGAAGGGCAATACTTAAGACCCAACCGTCAGATGAAGCACATGAAACCCACAACCTACTGGATGATTTATGTTGTCTTGTGTAGATGCATTTCTGATTAAAAAACAGTACTAAAATTTCATCATCCTCATTACATCGGTACTATCTGGGTTGATATGTTTGCATCTCCAAGTGTGGCGATATTGTCATTGTACGTATTTATCCAGTAAAACTTGTGTGTCACACGATTCATTTGCTTACATTCAACAGGTTCGTCTTTATGATATTTCTACACAACGAAGGCCTGTTTTGTCATTGGATTTTCGGGAGTCTGCTATTAAGGCTGTTACTGGAGATATCGATGGCCATACAATTTATTTAGGAACTGCATCTGGTGACCTTGCTTCGGTAGATATGCGCACAGGTACATGCTGTTCTTGTAATGTTGAAGCACAAGTTGATATCTTTGATATTGTTATTTTTCATTTGTGGTAATATGTTAGGATTTTCATTGTGGGAACTCGTGAACTGTTTGTTCATTTCTTCAAAAAAAAAAAAAAAAAACTGTTCATTAAACAAGTCACTTGCTGTAATTCAAGTTGCTTTAAAGGTTTTTCCTATTTATTCTGTTAAAATCATAAGTTCCCATTTAATTAAGACAGGAATTTTTTGAAGAGGGCCATGGAGTTCATCTTTGGTTACAGTCATCGTGGTGGTTGTTAGTAAAAAGTTTAAGGTCCATAGGGTTGAGTGTAGAATTTCCAAAAATAGAGAAAAAGAAGAAGAGAGACTCTTAAGTTCATAAGGTCATAACAGTGGCATATATTTTTAATCAGCTCACTCGTGACTTAAGAATATTAAATCTCCATACCAAGGTTATTCCAATGTTACTTTGCCTTTGATTAATTGTAATTTCCTTCATGTATTCAAAAGCAGAGATGGAAATGTTCATTGGGTTACTTTGTAGAAACATCGATTTAATACACGGTGAAGACTGAAGAGAATTTTTTTTTTTTTTTTGTGAATTTCAGGGAAATTATTGGGATGCTTTCTGGGAAAGTGCTCTGGAAGCATCAGATCAATAGCAAGACACCCAGTGCTCCCAATGATTGCTTCTTGTGGTGAGTTCTGACTTTAACTTTTCTTTAAGTCTGCATTGTTTATATGCGAGTGACTGGCACTGTTTGGTTTTATGAAACGCTTGATTAATATTTATTTAGTGAGTTTGGAGTCATGAGTTCTTCCTATTGGCTTACCAATCTAATATATATTTTGCTTACTTTGGACATGGAGGTTTTATGGATGTCCCTTTCTTTTTCTTTCTAGATGTTGAGATGTCTTAGTCTTTCGTTTATCCTGCAATAACCTTAATTTCAATTTTTTTTGCTAGGTCTCGATAGCTATTTGCGCATCTGGGATGTAAAGACACGACAACTTCTTTCTGCGGTATGTTTTTGAATTTTAATTCAACTGATGAAATCCATTAATAAAATTAATTTCGTGTACAATTAAGTAGCGATTTTGCTTTCTCTTATGACAAAGTCAAACTTAAGTAGAGCTGACATCCAATTTTACTTGTGTCAGTCACATACTTTCTTTGTAATGGTAAATCTTGTTGGCTCTTCAGTTAGCAGGGATACAATACACCTTCTCTCAAATTATTTTATCCTGTAATTAGTTCTTGGGAGCTGGCATTCCCATGGAAAGGTGTGGATGGATCATGGATGCATATTGTCGTATCCAATTGACTATCCCATCTTGATAAATTGCAAATATGGTATTTTGTTATGAAACTGATAAGAAAGGTTCTATCTGTTACCAGATAGCGTCTAATTGCTGCAATATGTGCTTCTTGTGGTAGGGTTTTATTTATTTATTTATTTATTTATTTATTTATTTATTTTACATTAGGAATTAAACTACTTTAATTTTCCTCGTTTAACAAAGTTTCTCCCATTTTTGAAAGGTTAAGTGGTTAACAAATCTTTGGATGATTACTACTTCCATATGAACATAATTTCTAATAAATACAATTGATTCAATTTTGATTGAATTGAATGATGTAATTCTTAATGATCAAATTTTGTTATTATAACCACCATTCAATTTAGTCTTGAAAAAACCCTCTGGCTGCATTTGAAATATTTGTATTTCTTTTTCTGAAATATAACTTAGTTGAATGAACACTGAGTTGTTTGCCTTCATAATACTTTCGACCTAAGACACAGAAAAAAATTCAATTGTATTGATGCTAGAAATTCTAGCATCTGGCATTAGTAATACTCAAATTAGCATTTTGCAGTCTCAAAAGGGATTTCAGATTTTAAATTGCCATTTAGTTGAGCATTTAGAGTAGATGATGTATTTGGCATCTATCAGAATCAGCATTTTTCACATAGTCTTCGTGCTTCTAAAACCACTTTTGCGTGTTTACCAAACGTCTAATCATTGCTTTTGGGGTTTATAAATAGCCAAAATTTCAAAATTGTTGATGCCGAGTTCTCAGTATCAAAAACTGTTCATCAATATTGTCTTGTTGGATGCAGATTTTCTTGAAGCAGCATGTCACAAGTGTTCTAATTGATTCAAATTTCTCTGTTGAAGGTTAGTTTCTTTTTGCGAATGTCTTGGAAAATCAGAATGAACTATGAAATCTTCGTTTCAATTTGAATTTATTTAGAAATATGATATCAAAATTTAACTTACATGTGTGTTTAAAGTTTGCGCGTTTTTGAAATATATATTTGGTCAAGGACTTGAGGCAAAAGAAGCACTTCAAAAGAGTGTCTTTATATGATTTTTTTTGTTTCAGTTGTAGGGATGAACATGTCTTTTGTCACTCTTTTCAAAGGATTATCTTTCCCTGAGTTTATTTTAAATCCGCACCCACCACTTCCCACTCCACCTAGACTCCCTTCTTTGAGGACAGGGTCATCTGACTTCAGTAATTAACTTTGCCAATGACTACACACAAAATCTATTGAAACCTGACTAATTGTTGATTGAAGAGAACCCAGTATGTACTGAACAACCTGAAGACCCTATTAAACAATTTGTACTAACAAAACTAGGGGTGGGCACGATTCGGTTCGGTTCCAAATTTTGAGGAACCTAACTCGAACCGTTTAAAATTTTAACGGTTCCGATTCGGATCGGTTCCTCTATTTTGAACGTTGGAACCGAACCTAACTCGAACCGTTTACAACGGTTCGGTCCCTACGGTTCCTTGAAACAAAGAATCTCATTTCATTAACCACCTTTGCCGTAGTTTATTGTCACACGAGTTGCTAGAATGATTACTCTTTTTGGACTAAATCCAAACAAAAACATCAAAGCAACCAAACTGTCTACAATAGTTGAAAAAGCTACAAACAGAGTAAATAACCCCTATAGAATATGAGCTTAATTACCTGACTACAGAGCTGATCAGCCATAGAAATCAAGCATGACAACCTTGTAGAGGGGCGCCAATACAATATTTCTCAGAACCCCAAGGATTTGCTAGCTGCTAGAGCGACAGATGATATTGAAAGGGCATATGAGCAGAATACAATATGTCACATGGCGAGTTGTCTTGTAGTTGTTCTTGGTCTATTGACTCCCTAATGGACTCTTCTTCTGCCAAGAAAACAGAAAAACAGGACACAATTAGTAACATAACAATGTCATTTACTATAATGTAAGTTTTCATCCTAGTAAGGTAGAACTCAAGAAAATTGAATATCATACATACCACATGATATTTGGCAAGAAATGGAGGCATCCTTTTTTGAGTCTTGAGCTGCAACACTTTGTTGGCGTTGTTGCTTAAGAACGGTCTTAAGTTCAATGAGAATCTCCATTTGTTTCTTCATTGACTCCCCTCTCTGCATAAACTCCACTTCCTTAGTTTTGTAAAACTACTCCCTTCTTCCTTCACTCGTCTTCTTCCACTTCATCCTCCCCGCCATCTGCTGGTGGTGGTGGCTTTCTGCTGCTGCTGCTTCTTCTCGAGACGAAGACAGAGAGAGGAGAGGGAGCTGCTGCTTCTCGACACAGAGACGGAGAGAGGAGAGGGAGCTGCTTCTGATTCTTCTCTTCGACAGAGACAGAGAGAGATATGTTGCTGCTGCTGCTTCTCTCTTCGACAGAGACAGAGAGAGATCTCGCTGAGGGAGATGCTGCTGCTTCTCTTCGACAGAGACAGAGACAAAGACAGGAGAAGGAGCTGCTGCTTCTTCTCTTCGACAGAGACAGAAAGAGGAGAGGAGAGGGAGATCTCGCTGCTTTTTCTCTTCGACAGAGACAGAGATCTTGTTGCTTCTTCGACAGAGACAGAGAGAGGAGAGGAGAGGGAGAGGGAGATCTCGCACAGAGACAGAGAGCTTCTCGAGAGAGAGACAGATATTTAGGTTTTTAATTAGGTATGACGTATGGTATGGGTATATGTAAATTTGTAATCGGTTCGAAACCGAACCGTTTGAAAAAAAAAATTGGAACCGGAACCGAACCGAATCGTTTCACATTTTTATAAATTAAAACCGAACCGTTTGGAGTAAAACGGTTCGGTTCGGTTTGGATCCGCAGTTCCTCGACCCGTTTGCCCACCCCTAAACAAAACCCTAAAATGGAATTTTGATTAATCGAAAATGAACTCCTTGATTGATCTGATCGCACTGAATAACCTGAATAGAACAACTCGAACCAAACCATTGTTGTGATCTGAAGAACCAAAACTCTTTGGTAATTGGCTATGTTGCCTGAAATGGGAGTCAAGGCGATGCGCTGATCTCCATTGCGCACTGGAGTTGCAACGAAGTAACACGGAACCATAATATTAAATTTTTATATAGTTTGCATACTAACAATAAACAATAATTCAAATAAGACAAACATGACTATTAAATAACCAATCCACAACACCATAACAAAACACATGACAATTAACTGATTAAGCAACTATTCCTCAACATTTAGTCTTCCTACAAGGCTAACATAAAGTCTTGAGAGAAAAAGGCAATAAATCTAGTCTTAAAACGATGATCCTCTTTGTGTGCTCTGCTCTTTCTCCATGACGCGATGTCTTTTATGTTGTCTAGTGGTTGGAGGAGGAGGCTCATCATGTTCACTTCCTTCGGCATCCTCAAGAGTTCCATAATTAAAGCTCGTTGCTACCACGGGTCATTCCTTGCATCATATGAGACAAGCCATTCTGCACATTCTTCAAATGACTTAAACTCAAGTGCATCAGCGTTTTTGCCATTGCACCTTTCTTCAGAAGGCATCTTAAGCTTCTTGTTGTGTTGAATGTACACAAGATCATTCAACCTTTGATGGTCTAAACGATCCCTCTTCTTTATATGGAGTTGTATTGTAATTTAAAAAAAAAAAAGATAATTCAATACTTAGTACCTAATAATGCTAAGGATTCAATTGGGGTATTAGTAGATATTAATCAATCAAAATGACTCATTGTGGAAGGCACTCCAATTTCTCTCACGTGGAGAAGCCGAAGTAGTAAGCCCAAGCACCCCTTTTGCAAATCTTTGGAGATGGGGAACATTAAACCCAAAACTAACCCACCACTCAACTATACAAAATTACAAATTGTCAAATTCAATAAGATTATGTATATAACTAAAAATAAATTTTCATCTATTAAATTACATACCCGGATGGAAATCTTTTACACACATTGAACAACTTTTGACCCAATTGTCCCTCCCATACTCCGATATGTGACAAGCTCAGCATGTATTGCTTTATCTCGTTCGCATCTTTACTAAGCATGTTTATGCAATGACACAAGCCATCTTAAAGCGGACCATTGCTTTCTAAATCATCCGAACTTGTAGGAGTTTCGTAATAGACATTGGAACTAAGATAATGAGCTGCCGCATGCAATGGTTGTCATAGTTGATTCGTCCAATAACTATCTATAATCCTTTCCACAACATTTCATTTCTCTTTATTTCATTCAAACATATCACTGACCGCATCACCACCCAATTATTTCAATTTGAGTTTGACTGCATCCTTGCAAATGTCCATCGCTTGGTAAATATTAGGCATAGAAGGTTTCTCTTATGTATCCACCAACCGAAGCACATCAACAATGAAAGTCATCACTATCAAAGCGTATTGCATGTCATTCCAAAATGAAGACTTCTTAACGCACTTAGCCACCTCTTTTCCTACAGGGTGCTTTTCCCATTTACTATTTCTTCACTCGACTAAATGAAACATGTTCCTTACTTGTTGTCTGTGGTCATATATGTTTTTCAAGCAAAGATAAGAAGTCGCAAACCGAGTAACAACCTGCCTCACTATATCTCATTTTTTGGGTGTGCATTCTCATCAAATGCAAGACATGAGAGTGATTGTATGTGAAGACAGTGAGCCGCTTTGCCTCCTCCACAACACCTTCCACAGTTCCACAAAGTCCAAATTAGTAATATCTTCCAACATAAGGTTGATGCAGTGTGCCCCACATGGAGTCCATAAATTTTGTAATCATGCATAAGCATCTTCCCCGCAAGCTTGTAGTTGAACGCATTGTCGGTAACCACCTATGTTAACAATTAAAGACTTAAAATAAGTAAACACTAATTAAAAGTAAGGTCCAATAAAATTTAATCATTGAGGTAGTACACTTGTATCACATTCTCACGTCCTACTTCGTCAATCACCATTTTAACATATCATAAATAAGTGATGCGGTACGTATATGCACCGTCCCATCAATGGACTTAAAAAAACACCGTCCCCTTTAGGGCAATTGACAAGGATATTGATGAGTGTTCTCCGCTTCCCTTCACCAATCAATCATTATATTAACTCCATAAGTCTTCCAATGGACTTTAAATCTCTCGATCCATTTTTATATTTCTTCCTTCTTAGACTTAAAGATTATAACCCTCAAATCATGGTAAGTTGGTGCTTTGAAAGGTAACGAATAAAATATAAGTTAAATAAAACTAAATAATATAAAATAATGTGATAAATATAAAATGAAACGTACTTTGTGGATATACTATGCAATGGCTTGACACATTTTAATGTAGCTTTTTAGGCTTTGCTACATTTAATGATATGCCATTATCATTAAAAAAAATCAGCAATATAGAACCTCCAAAGCCTTCTTATTAGTAACCGAAACAAGCTCTTTTGGAATAAAATCCAAATCAATTGGAGCTAGAAATTGGTGCATATGTCCTTTCCACTTCGTCTAGAACTAGAACCACTACCCCCGTTCTCAAAGATGTTTACAACACAAACTATGGCTCTAGAACTAGAACCACTACCCCCGTTCTCGAAGATGTTTACACCACAAACTATGGCCTATTTAGCATGTTTCCTCTTTTCAGAGCCTTTTGATTTCACATGTATAAAGGCCCTAATCCTTTCAATCGTTTCCTTATTAGCTTTAGGACATTTTGGTCCGACATCCTTGTATCCACCCAAAAGATGTTGCTTAAAACGTCTGATCCATCCTCTACTCACTTTTCCACAAAATATATACTTTACATGGTCTTTGTTGTCGTTAAGCATCTCCCCTTAATCCCACCGCACATCATCACTTTAAGCTGGTTATTTCGTTGACTAGTAATGGAAGGGTTATTAGTCGATTGACCAGCACCGCAGCACCACTACCAAGCCCCACCATCAGAAGTGGGAGTAGAAGTCATGCTAATAAAAATCAGTCTATAATTCATAGCATTTCAGATCTAAACATACCCAATACCAATAGTAAAAGGAAAAGAAAAAAAAACACACACAGTTTGAAATTTAATCATTAATCTAAACATATACAATATGATTTTACTAATGGAAATTATCAATACAAAAAAAAAGCAGATTTAAAATTAAAAAAAAAATAAACAAAGAAGAAGAAGAATTGATGATGATGGACTCTTGAACTAAGCTAAATAGGTGATCAGGATTGATGGAGCTGCTTTCAACCTTTCAAGCAGACACACACATGAATAACATGTAGATCGTATTCCAATTCCAACTTAGGGCAAGTATGTTTGATTTTGGGGTTTGGATTACTTATTAATTAATCACAGAATAAAAGTTTTGGCTATAGACGCCCCAAAATCACCTCGCAGCTGCAATGGAACATTGCAACAATTTGAAGCGGAAATCAATTTTGAGACAAACTTTTCTGACGTGCCTAACAAAAAAAATCAACTCCATTGCAACAATGTTTCAGACAACACAGGTAATTGGATCGACGTTAACTGAATGAAGAACGAGGTTTTAAGTTAATTTCAAGAGTCGTTTCAAGATGTTTTAAACTCCTAGAAGGATTTGAAACAATAGGACGATTGAAGATTTAAATTGCACCGTTAATCACAATCGGGGTGGTGAGCCCGAAACACCCCCTCCAAAAAAAACCCTTGAAACTAAATAAAAGTTCTTTCTCTCTTTATAGTTTAGATAGATAATATATACAAATTAATTTTGCATATTCCATGACATGAGTTATCGCTAATCGAACCTTAATCGGTTAAGGAGCAATATGAGATTAATTAGAATGATTAGAATTATTCATTATCCTTCTAAGTAACATGTTATATAAGAAAAAAATTTAATGTGTATTAAAGTAATAAACATCACTTGTCACAATATATATCTTTCTGCCTTCTTCATACTCTTGGTATTGCCTTAGGGTTGGTATTGATGAGGTTAAGTGAAAAAAAACCTTGATTTTTTTTCTCATTTGTTGATAACATATTGTCATGGACCGATTAATCGATGAGTTTGAAAGCGATTAATCGATAAATCTACAAAAAATTGCTCATTACTCGACCAAGGAATTATTTAAACGATTAATTAAAAAATCGTAATGCTCTACTAGTGAAGAGATTAATTGCCAAGTAATCACCGATTTAATAATATAGTGCGTCACGTGTTTGTTTTGCCTCTTAATTTGATGAGGTCTGATTTTGCAACATATAGCATGATTTTTGTGAGTTCAGACCTCCAATGAGATAAGAAGACCCCCAACTATGTTACATAAGAGTAGAATTATATATCAGTTTCTGCTAATCTTGTCCGTTTCTTGTTTTGCTCATTGTTGGATCTGCACCTCAGCTATACCAGATGCTGCAGAGTCAAAAGCCAATCAAGTTGAACAGGAGGAAGAATATGTAAAAGAAGTAGTTCTGCCTGTGAAAAGGAAAAAAGCAAAAAAATCAAAACAAGTTGAACGAGACGAAGAAGAAACATTTCTGCCAGTGAAAAGGAAAAAGGCAAAAAAGACTAATCAAGTTGAACTAGAAGAAGAAGAAGAAGCAGTTGTGCCCGTGAAAACAAAAAAGCCAAAAAAAGCAAACCACGTTAAGCAAGAAGAAGAAGAGGGGGAAAGGAGAAAGGCATCGAAAGAAAGCAAAGAAAACAAGAAGCTCAAGCGCAAGAAAAAAAGTAAGAAGAGGGTTGAAGTGGATGCTGAAGAGGAGTAATGATTCGGTTCTACAATTATTATTCAAAAGCAAGAACTTGCAGTTCCAGATCACATTTTTGTAGATCGAAAGCAGCAGAGGAAGTTGAGGTTCTCGTTATCATTTTAAGCTGATTGTTAATCATTGTAATGTTTTATTTCACTGTTACATTACAAAAGTTTTGATCTGTATTTTACCCTGACACTCGAGATTGTTTTGTAGTAATTGAATATTTTTCATAGCAAATTCTTTTTTAATGTTGAATTGGTTGCACATGGATATACAAACAAAATTGATCAAACATGTTTCATAATTGTGACTCCATTGACAATGGCTTCCAAAGTCATCCCTCCTTTACCGTCTTCTGTGGGTGCTGTCACACCCGCAAAATTATGGAATGAACTGTACAACAATATCTGGTAAAAACAGAGGAACATGCAAGCGCTTTGCATGTTGCATCCACAAACATCATCCCTGTTTCAGACAATTTAGTTAACAGTGTCATGATTGATTGATATCTAATGTGTGTTGTTTTTGCAATTAGAATATGGAATCAGTAATGCACCTCTACTTTGTGTATGATGTTGTCGAACAAACAAACATTAATACCATCACTGAGCCCTATTAGATGGGATATCGCCGCTTTTTACCTCACACGAGGTTAAAATCTAAAAAATATGATCCACTGACATGGTTACAGTAATTTACGGCAGTAATTGATGTTAACTGTAGTCTATAGACCCAACACTATTTTTGAAAAGGAGGCGATCCATAAACAAAATGAAAGACGAAAAATTTCATCTGACTGTTTTAATGGCGGAGAACATTAAGCCATAACCAGCTCAGACACCACAACAAACTCAGAATTACAATATCAAGAAGCAAGAGTGGCAGTGTTGGAACATATGTGGGTTTTTAAAATAATTTGATTAAAAACGAATTTAAAAACAATGAGTGGATGGCTCCATGATAAACGAATTTAACATTTTCTATTGAATGGAGTGGACGGCTGCTCCATGATTTGCTCCTCGAATCCAGCAGCCAACGTCTACCTATTTTTTCTTGTCGGTTTTCATGCTTTATACCTTCTCTAATCAGAGCTTTAAATAAAAAAAAGAAGGAGAATGATAGTGCATCTATGAGTTTGCTTCTTCCAGCTCTTGAAGCAACAGAGTTTTCTTCTTCTAAGAGACGAAGAAAACAGCCCATGGAATAACAACAATAAAACAGAGAGCATGAAGGGAGCTTCTCCAGTTCTTGATCAACAGAGTTTTCGTTTTCTGTTTGAGAGAAGATGAAAACAGTTCATCTATTAAGCTTGATAGAGAGATTAAAACAGAGAATGAAAATCAGAGCAGAGAGGAGAATGTTTTCCTGTTTTATCTGCTCCCTGCTTCTTCCAGTGTTTTCCTGCAAAACAGAGCAGAGAGATAGTGAGCCTGAGTCTTGCTTCTTCTACCTGCAAAAACAGAAACAGAGTTAAGAGAAAAGAAACACTGTGAGCTAATACGAAACAGTTCTTCGAATCTGTTTTTAGCAAAATTAGTTTTGCTTCTTCCAGTTCTTTGAAACGAAAAACAGAGAGTCTTGTGATCTTCTTCTTCTTCCAGTTTTGAACCTGCAAAACAGAAACAGATTTGATCTTCTTACAAAACGAAAAACAGTTCATACAAATCTGATTTTGCATCTTAGAGTCTCTTCCAGTTCTAGAATGAAGGAAACAGAGACAGTCTTACTGATTGCTAAAATCGTTTTCTGCTTCAAGTTCTACCAGAGTTTTTACAAAAACAGTCCATGTTTTTGAGCTGATTTATTTCAACGATTTATGATTCCGAGCAAATAATGAGAATGAGGGTGAATAGTATACCGTTCATTTGTTGTGCACATTTGAACGAGACAGAGAAGATTCTGGGCTGTTTTATCCTGGGGACGGCGGGGCTACGTAACTGCTAGCACAATCTTGGGCAGAGCCGCGAAACGTCTTAAAGAGAGCGACCTAGTCCGCGACTCAACCCAAGAAATACTGGTACCATTGAGCCTAACTATTTCTGGATTTATTTACAGCAATTGAATCTTATACGGAAGTTACGACAAACAGGTATGTTAAGTATTAATTTACTTCATATATTTTATTTGTTTGTCAAACTATGTTTGCTTACATTAGTATGCTTATTTGCATATGTTATTGCTTGTATGATTAATGTTTGGATGAAAATATGCTTTATATTTGCATATTGAAATTGACTTGAGTAGAACATCCTAGACATTAGTTTAGCAAAATACTTAGAAATGTCTTACTGTGACATATTATGTGCTGATCCATGTAATGTGCTCCAACAATTTTAAGACGAGTTCTTTCTGCCATGATTACAAATACTAAATTTGCTAAACAAAGTTTGCATGTATTTGTAATACAAGAATGCACACATGTGATCACACTAGAAGTGAAGTTGAGTTATGATACTGACTTTAGCTATGGACTATTCCTTGATTCAAAGGGATCCAAGGATAGGTTGGCAAACATTTCTTTGATGAGAAAAATGTATGTTATTGCCATGTTGCTTGAATGTGTCTGTTATGGATCCCATTCTCCTAAACAAAATTTGTTCCAAGGATTGGAATTTAGTTTTGTTTACACTATGATGCTTTTATGTATCCTTGGGTAGTAGTGTTATGAAATTGGGATGAAAGCAAGTTTCTCCATTTATTTGTTTTATAAATTGGTTATGGTAGAATCTATGCAAGGACACAATCCATGGTAATATTTGAAAAAGTTTAGAAAGAGGATTATATTTAAAGATCCATATGATTTAGAGTTTTACAACTACGTTTGCAATATCAGATATCTTTATCTATAATGGTGGTTTACCATGTTGTGTATTTTTAAAGATATTTTTATGGTGACTTTACTACCATATTGAAATCATATTAATTATGATTAACGTAGTTAGAGATTGACATACATATACACATGATGACATGTAAAATGTAGTCTAAACTCTAAAACCTTGGAGGAATAGAACACCATGATTTAATATTAAATTTCATAGAAATGTAACTATGAAATTGATGCTTTCTGAATTGGAATATCATGAAATCTGAATCAATAAATTCCATTTGAACATTTCGTGAGAAGTGAATAATATCATCTATGCATGTTACTCTTTAGATAATGAGTATGCAGTTCTATGATAATTATGGATGATTCAGTCTATTTTGGTGAGAACAATAATTGATCTATTGTACAAATTAGAATGCCTCTAATTATCAATACTATTGATGGAAAGAAAAACCATGTGTTTAATAGTTGATGTTTGATGTTAAGCTGACATAAAGAGGCTATAAGGAATCATTTATATACAGATTGACTTGTGGATTTTGTTCTTAATGTCAATAAATAAATGATTATGCTTAGACCATAAGTTGGTCGGACTTCCACATGAGGAGATGTATTCTTATGGAAAGAATAAGTTCTCATGATGATGATGATGTTGATGAAAATATAGATCAATTGAAGCTATTGCTTGATTTTGTTGCGGAACTTTGTTATCAAAGTTTGCAACTAAATTCTCAGAGGCTGAACACAGAAAACTTGATGTTTATATCAAAGTTTGAAAAATTCAGAAGCTGAATTTAAGATACGTGTTCTAATGATATTCTTAGTTGATCCTTGAACTTAAAAGAAAAAATGAGAATAGCGAGATGAATAGAATGGGTATCTTATTCGATATTCTCATTTTATGGGTCCTTAAGAATTGAATGCATGGTCCGCTTCAGATAGCAAGAAGACCGTCATTGAATATGCATTCAAAAAGGTAGCTAAACCTGTTTTTGATTAAAGTTAGAAGGACCGAAGTTCAAAAGTCCCTTAATGGGAAGCTTACGTATATTTTTATACATGCTAAGAATAATTTTGTGGATTCTGATTCTTTGTGAAAAGATTTTTTGTGTTTCTCAAGGAATTTTTCATGAAAAGATAAATTGCATTTATAGTGGGGGTTATTTCGAGGAATAGTGGGGGTATATCCTCAAATAACGTGCCTATGATAAGGATGCATGAAACTGATAAAGTCATAGAATCTGAGCCTAGGAGAAGTAAACGGAAATGAACTTCTTGGCCCCGATTACTATGTATTTTCAGTAAAGAAGGGTTTCCTTAGATTTTAAGGAGCCTTAATAGATGCAATTGAAAAGGTCATGAGGTACCTTAAGAGGACTACGAACCTCGGATTACAGAAGTTTTCCGCTGTCCTTGAAGGATAAAGCGATGCTGATTGGAACACCCTTTCAGATGACTCCAAAGCCACCAGTGGCTATATTTTCAATATAGCTGGTGAAGCTGTTTCTTGGAAGTCAAAGAAACAGACCATTTTGGCACAGTCCACGATGGAGTCAGAGATTAGAACATTAGCTACGGCTAGTGAAGAAGCAGTTTGGTTGAGAACCATGCTAGCAGAGAACCCTTTATGGGAAAGATTGATACCAGATGTCTTGATCCAGTGCGATAGTTCCGCGGCTATTGCAAGAAAAATACAGAACCGTTATGATAACGGCAAGAAACGACAAATACGTCGTAAGCACAGTACGGTTAGAGATTTCTATCTACTGGTGCTGTGAGATCGGATCAAGTACGAACTGATGTGAACTCGGCTAATTCTTTGACGAAAGTATTAGTTAGAGCGAAGGTTTTTGAAACCTCGAAAGGAATGGGACTAAAGCCCTTAGATTGATGAGTTATTCATGACGGTAACCCAACCTATAGACTGGAGATCCCAAGAAATAGGTTCAAAGGGTAATAACAAGTCGTGAATGATATGATGTGAATCATGCTGACCAAATAACGATCTCATTCCTAGAATACAGCATGAATTCCTGAAGCGATAGTAGGATGAGTTAAAAAACTCTTAATGATGTCTATACTCTATGTGGAGTGGAGTACCTAGCTACAGGAGTACTCTTGATAGACTCACCTAAGTGATTGTGGAAGTTTGGCCGCTTCCTATGGAATTTGTGGGCAAAATTCCTAGAGCCTTCACTTACTGGGATATACGTGCATGGCCGTAAAAGCACGGGCTTTTTAGACTTCACCCAGGAAAAGGTTGTGCGTGTAATGTCTGTTAGAGATAGAGTTCAAAACTACGAGTTACTCTAGTATAATCTAAAGCATGAACACTACGCAAGAGTTCAAGTCGAAAGACACTTTTGTTTATGCACAATCTTATTTTTTGAAAGATTGCTCGATGAAAAATTGTTTTTTCAATCCAAGTGGAGGATTGTACAATTGTTTTAAAAATCCAAGTGGGGGATTGTTGGAACATATGTGGGTTTTTAAAATAATTTGATTAAAAACGAATTTAAAAACAATGAGTGGATGGCTCCATGATAAACGAATTTAACATTTTCTATTGAATGGAGTGGACGGCTGCTCCATGATTTGCTCCTCGAATCCAGCAGCCAACGTCTACCTATTTTTTCTTGTCGGTTTTCATGCTTTATACCTTCTCTAATCAGAGCTTTAAATAAAAAAAAGAAGGAGAATGATAGTGCATCTATGAGTTTGCTTCTTCCAGCTCTTGAAGCAACAGAGTTTTCTTCTTCTAAGAGACGAAGAAAACAGCCCATGGAATAACAACAATAAAACAGAGAGCATGAAGGGAGCTTCTCCAGTTCTTGATCAACAGAGTTTTCGTTTTCTGTTTGAGAGAAGATGAAAACAGTTCATCTATTAAGCTTGATAGAGAGATTAAAACAGAGAATGAAAATCAGAGCAGAGAGGAGAATGTTTTCCTGTTTTATCTGCTCCCTGCTTCTTCCAGTGTTTTCCTGCAAAACAGAGCAGAGAGATAGTGAGCCTGAGTCTTGCTTCTTCTACCTGCAAAAACAGAAACAGAGTTAAGAGAAAAGAAACACTGTGAGCTAATACGAAACAGTTCTTCGAATCTGTTTTTAGCAAAATTAGTTTTGCTTCTTCCAGTTCTTTGAAACGAAAAACAGAGAGTCTTGTGATCTTCTTCTTCTTCCAGTTTTGAACCTGCAAAACAGAAACAGATTTGATCTTCTTACAAAACGAAAAACAGTTCATACAAATCTGATTTTGCATCTTAGAGTCTCTTCCAGTTCTAGAATGAAGGAAACAGAGACAGTCTTACTGATTGCTAAAATCGTTTTCTGCTTCAAGTTCTACCAGAGTTTTTACAAAAACAGTCCATGTTTTTGAGCTGATTTATTTCAACGATTTATGATTCCGAGCAAATAATGAGAATGAGGGTGAATAGTATACCGTTCATTTGTTGTGCACATTTGAACGAGACAGAGAAGATTCTGGGCTGTTTTATCCTGGGGACGGCGGGGCTACGTAACTGCTAGCACAATCTTGGGCAGAGCCGCGAAACGTCTTAAAGAGAGCGACCTAGTCCGCGACTCAACCCAAGAAATACTGGTACCATTGAGCCTAACTATTTCTGGATTTATTTACAGCAATTGAATCTTATACGGAAGTTACGACAAACAGGTATGTTAAGTATTAATTTACTTCATATATTTTATTTGTTTGTCAAACTATGTTTGCTTACATTAGTATGCTTATTTGCATATGTTATTGCTTGTATGATTAATGTTTGGATGAAAATATGCTTTATATTTGCATATTGAAATTGACTTGAGTAGAACATCCTAGACATTAGTTTAGCAAAATACTTAGAAATGTCTTACTGTGACATATTATGTGCTGATCCATGTAATGTGCTCCAACAGGCAGTAATAACATTTAAAACATGTATGCATTTCAAATGCTTAGCAATTGGCATGGAAGGCAGAGGATTCCAAGATGACAATACAATAAAAATTTCCATGCCATCTATAAGACTCCATACAGCATATCCTTTCACCTTCACTCCTTCGCTGTACAATGATATTGCACATAATGCGCACACCCGATTAATATATGTACTTGTAAGTTGTTGTAACATATAATTTCATTGTTCAATAAAATTATTTCAGATGACTTTTTCTGCAGAGCTTACCGCAATACATCTCGAAGGGCTACGAGATGGTCTTTGATGAAATTAATGCGAAAATCATTTTTTTTTGCTGTTTCCCAGGAAACAGTGTCATCCTGTCATTCATTAATGAGTAAGTCTAGCCAGCCTGGTTTGCTGGACTGGCTGGCTTTTTACACTTTTTACCCCTTCTCTTTAAAACACAATCATAAACATCGCTTATAAAAGGGGTGAAATTGTAAAAAAAACCAGCCAGGCTGGCTAGAATTTCTGTTCATTAATACCTGTTTCAGTGTTAAAATTGTACATATGAAATTATGAGTAGTTCTATGGGGAAAACACATTCTTCTAGCTAGAGGTCCACCTTCGAAACAGCCATTTTTTGGTTTATGAGATGAACCGAGGACTTGATAGGCGGCGTTCTTCTAGTAGAGCACCCATAGTACTTTATGCAAAATACTAACCATTCTCACTAATATAAATTTTAGGGTTATCACACTGTTGTTTCAAATGAAGCAACACATCCTTGAGCCCTTCAGGATAAATGTAAAATGAGTGAGTTTCCCCATCTGGCTGCAATGGATCAATACAGAAACAAGATATATAGCAACTCAGTCTTCAAAACAAATTCCATGATACAAAAGTCATTGAAAATTAAGCATATGTTGTAGTGATAACTAATATGTTCGCCATAATGAAAACTTTTGAACTCGTGTAATGTCTCTGTGTATGGTCTTACCAAGGGACCAATGGCTTCTCCATCTATATTTTCAACTGTGACAAAGAAAAACAGGAAAAAAAAAAAGAAGCTCAAGGGTTAAAATTGCTTGATCTATCAGATATGGTCTTCAAGTTTAGTGTGAAATTAAACGGTTTTGACAGTTCTTCAATTTGTGTAAACTAGTTAACCCCACTGCATTATTTTCATGTAAGCGATGTAAAAAACATGAGCTATTTTAAAATTACCTTGATAATTGAGAAATTGATCTTTGTCATAGCTGACAGGTGCTTCATTTCCAGTCATAGGCAACACTTGTGCGTATCTTGCAGTGTAATAGTTGATGAAATCATAAGACCCCTTTAACATTTCTTTCTCCTCTGCTGTGAAGGTTGGAAGTATATCCCTCACTAAAGCTCTCATGATAAAAGGGTAATCTCCATGGAGCAATGGCTCGAGATACCTAATAAAAATATCGCATTGAAGGCAGTTTAGTACTTCTCCTACACCTAGATCACGACTCAAAAGTGCCAGCATTTAGTAAATCCTCAATAAAAAAAAATTACCATCCAGACATGAAATCCCAAGCTCTATCTGCGGCATCCTTATCAACCAAAGATGTGCAAAAACCAAACTACCATCAATGGTATTCCAATTTCCCCACCTTGAGATGCCTGTCAAACATTTCAATTAGGTGAAAGGAATAAAAATAGAAAGATAAACTGAAAATATTACAAAATAAATGATTGGGTAGGTATGAAGGATCTATCGAGCACCTATCTGATATTTTTCTCTGTAGACCTTAACAGCAGATGCATGTGCCAGCAGTATATTACGAGTTTGAATGTAAGGCTTGGTTACATCGTTTAGTAGTTCAGGATCAATAAACATTCTCCGCAGTCTGCTAGTAACTTGTGGCTCATTGAACGTCGTCCAATGTTTAACTCTTATCACCAAATTTTTTTAAGCAAACATCTACGAAGTCTGTGAAGTAATCCCTACAAAATCAAGTATATTTTCATTTAACATTTTGCATTACCTGAATTTCATGATATTGATAAGAGGCATTGCTTATTCTAAATACAAGTTCCGTACACTATCCTCCTGTCCATAAACCCATCATACTCATCCTTCAAAGCTTGCGGCAAGTCAAAATGGAATAATGTCACAAAGGGTTGAATCCCTACATGAAGAGCGATATTTGTGTAAATAGAGCTAAATGAGCAAGACCATAAACAGGTACAAATTAAGCCATATATGTTCTCACCATTGTTAACTAGTTTATCGAATAAATTATTGTAGAATCTGATCCCATCTTTGTTTATCCCATCCACAAGCTTTCCCGCTGCTAGTCGCAAAATAATGTATGAATTAAAACACAGGAAGTAAACTGGTTTTTCAGAACTACAATTTTGTACTCAGATACTAAATTAAGAGTATTTTTGTATATGTGACTGTTAAAAACAAAATATATGAAAACATACTCTTGAGTATCCTACTCCAGGCAATGGACATTCTGTAGAACTGACAGACATATTCTTTCAGCATGGCTACATCATCCTGTAATGTAACGAAACATAATAGTCACCATTAAAACCAAAACTCGTCGAATTTTCCAGATAAGACTTCTTTTTACAATGAATAAGATGCCATTTTCACAAAGATTCTTTCAAAGTTTTTGAGCTATTTCGAAATCTCTAACCATAGGAACAATACCATAAGTAACAAAAATTAGATATAAGTTTATCCTAGTTGAAGTTCGATCTAATATGGATTTGAGAAATCTTCTGTTCTATAAAATTTTGAATCTTGTACAACTCACCTTAATCCAACAGGACAAAATATGGAATAGATTTCCCTTCAAATGTGGGAGTCTGGGGTAGTTGTTTTAATCTTAGGGTGTGTTTGGTTGCATGAAATCCTATGCCATGAGAATTTATGAGGGGACCCCTACATTTTAGGCTTAATTGATGTATCACTCCACATCCACCATTTGAGATCAATGGTGGAAATGAACATGGGAATTTCATTTCCACCATTGATCACAAAATCAAATGGCGGATGTGGTGTGATACCTCAAATCTCATGGATTCTCATGGCATAGGATTTCATGCAACCAAACACACCCTTAAATGTTGTTTTGTAGTGAATTGCAATGTTTTGTGCTTAGTCCTTCAATTAAATTTTTTTTTCTTTTGTTAAAGTGCATATGCATTAATAATTAATATTACAATATTGATGTCTTGCAGAATTTGCTAGAGTATGAGCTTCAGTGTGGAGAGCTCGATCAATAAAATTACAGTACCAAAATGTCTGAAAAGAAAGCATGCGCTTGATACTACTTACAAGAGGACGCCACACCCAGCGTGTGACCATCTTTGGGTCTTTCAAAATGGAATTAAGAGTCCCTGAGTCGCCTAGAAGTAAACATTTCCTCCACTATTTAGCCAGTTGGATTAGAAGTAAAGCCATCTATGTTGCTTAGCATTCAACCATGGTACTATCCAACACTACTTGTGTAATAAGACTGGCGACTTTGGCTACCACCTCTCCTCGTAAATTAATTGCATACATACCAATCGCTCCTTGTTGGGAATTTGCCAAAGAGCTAGCATCATAAGTAACGATTATAGCATCAGGATGGAGAGAGAAAGGGAATGGTTGAAAAAGGTCTGAGATGTTGTTGAGGCTGTGAAATCTGGCTAAATGGATCTAGGCTTTGATAAGATCAATGTGGGTGTCTTTCGAACTCTGTAGGGGGACCAAACTGAATCAGATAGGGTTACAAGGGTGGAGTTCTGTAATAGCAGTTTCGAGCACGTGATGGATGGTCATGAGCTCGGTAGTAGGAGATGGTGAACTAGAGAACCAAGTGTGTTGCCAGGTTTTCCAAGTATGCTGAAAATCAGCCATAAACTTGTTAGGCAGAATTGTTGAAAACACAGTTGTTCCTGATCTGCCAAATAGTGTGAAGAAAAGCGGTAAAATGAGAAAGCATTTCTTCTTTAACATCCGGGTGGGCTTTAGTTGAGTTCCACGTAAAACTGAAGAAAAGGGGAATAGTGGGGGTGGTGAAACTTTCAACAAGCCAGTCAATAGGAATAGGTGAGATCCACCAGAGATGATGAATGATCAGACACAAGAAAAATTGAATGACATCCTCCGAGTGATTGTTACAAAAAGGGCATTGATCTTCAATGGGAGTCTGCAATCTAACCAAATTGGCTCTAGTAGGCAAAATATTTTAGGTCATCTTCCAAAGAAGGAAGAGAGCACACGGTGGTGCCCGAATCCGCCAAAGATCTCTAAGAAGCTTGTGTTCAAATGTGGTTGGCCAGGGGGTGAGAAGTAGAACCAATAGAAGCTTTACTAGTAAAGGGTTTGGCAATGTTAATCGTGAAATTCCCTAGCTTGTCTGGTAACCAAATAAGCGTGTCCGGGGAGTCAAAGAATCTGATCAAAATGTGAACAATATATCTAGATACCGGGCTGGGGAACAAGGAGTAGATTAAAGTTGAATTCCAACGAGGTCTATGCTCATTATCAATGAGCCAAAGGTTAGGAATACTGGTAGGGAGGTCTTGATCAAAAGAGTCAAGGATGCAATCAGTGAGAAGGTCGGGTTTGACCCAACAATCATGCCAACGATCAATGGTGGTACTCGATCGAACCTGCCAAAGCAAATGGTTCTTCATCTTATTCAAAGATGTGATGCTTCCCCTCCAGGCAAATGAAGCGATGGTCGGGGCTTTTGAAATCTATGAGATACTCTTTCAGTTGAAGTAAAGAGCTTTGAGTTGCATGACACGAGCATTAAGATGAGTGGAAAAGAGTTGTCACATGTTTTTTACCAAAAGAGCCAGATTCTTGTTCCTAGAGTTAGGAATATTGAGACCACCCGAGAGATGAGGCTATGAAATAAGATCCCAAGTATACATGTGTTTGAACTTGTTCTTTGCCGCTCCGTTCCACCAGAAATTACGAGCCAAATGATCAATTTTCTTGGAGATGGAGCAAAGAAGAAAGAACGTAGGGATGAAATTGACAACAGCTTTGATTATAATCATTCTCCCGCTTGGGAGATAACTTTAGACTTCCAACCCCAAAGTTTATCATTAACTTTATCCAAGAAGAAATAAATAAATTAATAAATTCATGCATCCAAGAAGAAATAAATGAATAAGTATTGTAAATTATTTTTAAAAATTATACATATTATAGAGGTATCAAATATTTTCGTTCGCAAATTATGTGCAAGTACCAACATTATCAAGCTATCATTTCTAAGCACATCGACAACTCTACTAGCGGTATTAAGGTACGCTGTGGATATCTTTTACTTGCATTCAAGGCTCCAAGTTCTCTGTTCTCTCTTTGCTATCCAACAATTTCCATATGCAACATTCAAACATTTGATCTATGATTATGGCCAAAGACACTTCCAAGTTGTTACTCATTTTGTATGAAACCTCTTCCTGAACAGAAGCCTCCTTGATTTCGGAGACAACTTTAGGCAACTTGATAACTGGAAATTTCTCATTGTGCAGGTCCATTGCAAGAATGTAATCATGGACATTGTTACAAACTCGATTGTAAACAAACCAATTAAAGTAACTGGATTTAAAAGATACAAGCAAAGCACTCCATTACAAGAAGAATGTAATTTAGACTGTGGAAGTGACAAACCTGGAATGGAATCCGAGTGTAGCCCTGGTCCTATATAGAAATTTAGATCTTCAGACACATTTGGAAATTGTCCATGCTATATTAGGTCAGGTAACTCGACCACGACATAGTTTGCTCATCTAAACTAATCAGTAAATTTTTTTTATTAAGGTACTAATAAACCAATCATGGCGGTCTCCCTTCTAAAAGTTTGTTTCTGAGTCGCAACATCATGATTTCAAACAGCTCTACAAAATGTACTACTGGCAAATTTAACACATAATCTGAGGGTCCTTGGAACATATATGGCCCAATTCACATATTGATTTTATGTGGTACTGTGTCAAAGTCATCAAGTTCAAATCTTTGTCGTTCTCTTCCAGCCTGAAAACAGATCAATAATTATCAGTATCTGTGTATTTACACCTAATGACATTTGCAATGAAGATAGTAATTAAAACACACCTTTCCCACATAAGCAGCATCGCATGACATGAGCTCATCAACAGCAGTCAGCTTCTTCGACAATGACACTACCCTGAAACAATGCTCACAATTATATTCCATTTACATGGTACTATCATCGTCTACTATTGATGTAATTCCTCTAATACTCAGGATATATTGCTCATGTATCTCACTGCACGTGGCAGGAAGTAACCTATATCATGGTATATCCCAATTCATGATGTTTTGAGGATCGACTGTTATTGCTTAAATGCATGAAACAATCATGAATCTGTTCAAACATGTTGAAACCAGTTCAGTTTTCCAAAATCGCATACCTCTGAATTGATGAATCGATGTGCTCTATCATTTCACAGGTCTTATACTGCTCTGGGTCCTCGAGAAACCTGACCATTCCATCCTTCTGGTTGATTGATGCAAAAATTTCACCATCTTGAATCTGAACAGATGTATGAAGGTTATGCAAAGAAAATGATTACACCCACAAATAAATCTCTTTGATTATAATGAACGAGATTAGTAATACCATTTGAAGCACATGCATTTCTGCTTCTTTGGAGCTATTCAATTGCACTCTGTTGGCTATCTCTTGGAGAGAAAGAGTTAAGTATGTCTGAGTCAGTCTCTGAATATTCCGCTTATACAAAGACGTTACAACCTGCTTCACTAGTCCAAGATTCTTGTCCTAAAATAACATCCAAAAGTTACTCTCACCCCTTAAAAGAGTTGTCAAAAAAGTCTTTACATGCACAACAGCATTTGGGAACTTCAGTCAAGTATATAAAAATTGATTGTATTGTTCTGTCACGGAAATCAATCTGAAATTTACGCAGTTGCTAAAAGAAATACAATAACAATGATGAAAACACTTGGGTAAAAAGAGAGGAAGCTTACACTTTCAAAGTGCTCCTTATTTGATGCAACAGAAGTCTCAACTTCGGAAATCTTCCCAGTGCTATAAGCATTTGCCAAGTCATAGTAGGCCTGTCAACATAGTAACAACAACATGTCAATATCAGATGATTCCAACCTAGACACTCGACAAGAAATATTGTTGCAAAATAATTGAAAAGATGCCCAGGCAGAGCAACTTCCAGGCTAAACTTCTGCTCTTTTGACAAGTGCACCTTGTGAAACATGAGTACTGGTTTAGTGCTTGTCAGTGTAGCCTACAATGAATGCATGCACTAATCGTATCCGTACTTGAGACTCACAATGCATGTGACTAGCAAGGCAAACAACTTCTAAACAATTTAGCATGTTGGTGAAGAAAAATAGCTATGGTTGGTACTGTAATTTACATGTTTTGGTAATAACATGACGTTTCTGAACTTGTCACTTGAAAATTTTGGGATCTACAACTGAAAGTAAATAAGTTTCAAAGAATGACTTCAAAGGTTTTACTTGTTTGCCTGCGATTATCTCTGTCAACGTAAGTTCACATGGAAGTGATACAGAGGAAAGTCCTATCCATGTGAAAATGATACCAGTTGGCAAACTGAAGATATAGCCTCCCAGTCGGCATACAAGATATAATCATAACACATTTGATCAATTCATACAAGAAACTGACACCACAACTTTGATCATGACATAAGACTATAGGGAATGAATCAAGAAACAATAGCTATCATTAGGAGGATGCCACTTCTCTAGTTTTGCAAATTACCTGACAGTAGTTCCTTAAATTCCTTTGAGCCAATGAAGAAAGATACTTCGGTAAAACAGTCGTAAACTGTCACATAAAGTTCTTGAACTTATTAACTACCACGTATCCAACAAAACATAATAAAACTCCATAGGCTGGGTATACATTACAATGACAAAAGAACAATTAAAAAAAGGAGAGATCCCACAAAGTTCCTTTAATTCATGGCTGGTGAATCCACAGATTTTTATCCTTATTCTACTTGAGGAAGTAATCGAGCAAACCTGCCCATTCTGAATAAGTGAAACCAGGATAAACTTTTTGTGTGCTTCAATGGCTATTGCATTGGCAGTTGATGTTGGAGCTGTAACAACCTGTAACAGGTAGAAATATTCAATTGCAGTGATAAAAAACTAAGATACAATTCCAATCACATATCAAATAAGATGAGCAAAATTCTGTGCCTTCTACTCACATTGTGCAGAAGCTCCATGGCTTTGCGGAAATGCTTTTCTCCAATGCATATCATTCCCCTAGACATGAAATGTGAAAGAATTGAATGTCAGCATCACTTGAAGAAGAGTCCTCAAGCACCTTTAGAAACAATATTTTGGAAACACCCCAGCAATTTCAGAAAAATTAAGAAATACATATATGAAAAAATGTTGGATGTGTATGAAATATGTCATTAGAACTGCAAGTTACATGTTGAAACTTAGTTTCATCCCATTATTCCAATTGTACTGTCTTTGTAGAGGTAAGTTTGCTTTTTTACGGACTGTGATAAAAGCTAAAAAGGAAAGGTTGTAGTTACCGTGTGCCATTATGAATGCAAAGTTGGCATGAGGAATTCTAGTTTGGGATGTACATTTCCACCCCAACCACATAAGTGGATGGAAATATACATTCCCATCCTATTGTTGGAGGGAACTATGGAAGGGAAATGGATGTTTTTACCTGTAGATGCTCTAACAAAGGTGATATACCAATAACGGTTGTGCATCATCACAGAGCCCACTCAGTGTGGAGACAACTAGTGGAATCATCCAAATAATGAGGTCGAGAGAATTTTCTATGATATTAATTCTTTTTATTTAGAGTATCTCCAAGGGATTCCCTAAATTAGCCAAAAAACTATTTTGGGGGGCTCATGTGGGAAAAAACATGCTTCAAGGGATACCCTATAGATGGACCCATTTTAACTTGGCCTCTCCCTTCCCCCTATATTTAGGAGCATCCATGCCATCTCCAAATCTTAAAAAATATTTAAAAAACTCCCTTTCTTCCTTCTCTCTTCTCCAATCATTAAAATTTTAAATAGGAAATACCTAAAATTAGGAGAAGATATATTTAAATAATGATAAAAAGTTAAAATGGGGAATGTGGTTGGAGTGATGAAGAAATAGGAGACCCCTAAATTTAGCTTTTGGTTAAAATGACGGATGATTGATACCCCACCTTGGAGATGCTCTTAGGTACCATATCCAAGCATTTTGCACTTCTTGTTTGTTTGCATTGCTAACTTCTACAACCTATGTAACAAGGATACTCTATTTATACAAAAAGAGTGTATTGACATGTATCATGTCAGATTCACGTGTTGATACTCACTGATTCCATGGTTAGATCATCAACTTTTTGACATATTTTTGAAAAGTTAGTAGTACATGAGTAGCAATGAATGAATGAGTAATTATTCAAAATTATTGCTAAAAAGTATAACACTACACTATGCAAGTGAGTCCCAGCGTTCCTATATTGCATTAATTTTATTTTTTTGGGCCAATGTGTCCTTCACGACAACACATCAGGTAGTACATGAGTAGCAATGAATGAATGAATGAGTAATTATTCAAAATTATTGCTAAAAAGTATAATACTACACTATGCAAGTGAGTCCCAGCGTTCCTATATTGCATTAATTTTTTTTTTTTTTGGCCAATGTGTCCTTCACTACAACACATCAGGTAGTACATGAGTAGCAATGAATGAATGAGTAATTATTCAAAATTATTGCTAAAAAGTATAATACTACACTATGCAAGTGAGTCCCAGCGTTCCTATATTGCATTAATTTTTTTTTTTTTTGGCCAATGTGTCCTTCACTACAACACATCAGGTAGTACATGAGTAGCAATGAATGAATGAGTAAAGAGTAATTATTCAAAATTATTGCTAAAAAGTATAATACTACACTATGCAAGTGAGTCCCAGCATTCTTATATTGCATTAATTTTATTTTTTTTGGCCAATGTGTCCTTCACTGCAACACTACAACACATCAATGCAAAAAACAGAAAGGAATCAGGAATTTTCATTGAGGTTTAATTGAAGACACTCCAAAATACCACACTTTATCAACTGTGACACTTGTTCAAAAACAAGGAAGACTTATTTCAGATATTTGAATTTGAGACATGAAAAAGGTTTCTTATTAAAGTCGATTTGGAGGTTGGAGGCCAAAGGAAAGATTGTTCAAGTATTCCATTGTACGACCATAGCAACAGGTTGCTACCAAAAGTTTGTTCTCCAATTAGGCTATAGGTGGTTTTGAGCCATAACATTAGGCTTGATTGAATTAAATGTGGCAATATTTTTTCTGAACATTGATCTCTCAATAGATTTTTAGGAATAATGAAGGCTTGCAATAATATTATGTCCATTACGTCCATTATTTGCAGAAGAATCATTTGTGAAAAATATGATGAGGGAGGTGGCAAGGGTGGCTTCCTAGCCATAATGGGGTAGCCTTTGAAGGAGCATTTCTCACTTGAAAGTGAAGTTTTGGAGAGTGATTTTGCTTTCTTTGCAGAATGGTGCTAGATTGAAGTTTTTGGTAAGTGGATGAAGCTCCTTCAAGTACTTTGCTCCCAGGACTCAATGTCTTTGTGTATGGTGGCGACGGTTAGGAACGGGTAGTGAGGAAGGAGTAGGATGGAACCTTCATCAATAAAGGGTTTGGTGGGTGAATTGATACTCAGTTCTCATCCAAGTCCATGTCAGTGGAAAAGAAGAAGATGATTTGTTATAGCGATGAAAAATAAAACTAGGTTTTTTGTAGAAGAGCATGAAGAAGATCATCAAAACCAAGAAGATATTACGGTGGGATCTTTTACGGTCAAAGAGATTAGCGTAGAGGGGACAACATCCTAGCAAGAGATAAGAAAGGCATACTACAAGTTGCCATTGCGCCTTCATCCATATAATAATCCTGGCAATAAGGAAGCAAAACAGGAATTTCAATAACTATAGAAGGTAATATCAATTCTTGGAGACGAGGAGAAAATGGCACTTTATGAGACTGGTTGTGTTGATTATTAGGGTTGAAAACCGAACTGACTTTGGTCGGTTTCAAAATTTTCAAACCGAACCGAACCGACTAAAATCAAATCAAACCGAACCGACCGACTATTTTAAACATATTATATTATTTTTATATAAAATATATATTATTTATTATATATTCGGTTGGTTCAGTTTGATCGGTTACAATCACATAGAAATCGAAAACCGAACCGAACCGAATCAATCGGTTCGATTTTGATCGGTTAGGTTGGTTTAATCGGTTTAGTAGGTTTTTTGTTCAACCCTATTGATAATGTTGATCTTGTTGGGGAAGTTGTGCAAAATCTGCAAGAATATTTAAGAGCATTGTACAAAAAGGTTATAAAAGCTTATATTGAAGAGTTTGAAGCAAACTATAGGTGTTCTGAGTTAAAAATTAAAAACTTGGAAGTATCTGTACAAGTTATGTTATCGAGGGCTCCGCCATAGCTTTAAAGCTCTATCTTTCATTTAATGTGCCTCACCCTATAGTTTTAGAGCGCCACAAAGCCATACACTAGTAAAGGTGGAGATTACTACACTAAAATCTCTATCCCATAAAAAATAACACCCGACCTTGCCAAGGATCTATAGGCAGATTTTGGCACCTCATGCCCCGCCTTGACATGACAACATAGGTACAAGAATAATATGAAAAGACCCTCATGTTCAATGCTTTCTTCATATCCAAAGCTACATTCACACCGCTTCAAAGATTTCATTAATGAGTCATTACCTGTGGGTGAGTTGAAGGAAACTAAAGTTTATCGTATATGGTCTAAGAAAGTTTATGAAACTTAGAGATTCTCTAAGAAAGTATATGGTTTAAGAAAGTTTATCCTCTACAAAGGAAGTCAAGATCTCGTAAACATAGAGATCATTCTGATCTGTATGCTATTATTTCTCAAAGACAACACGAGAAAAGAGCAGTTTGAATTTATGTTCTCATCCCTCGATCGTATATGGTCTAAGAAAGTTATGAAACTTAACCTCTGATAGATCCTCTACAAAGGAAGTCAAGATCTCGTAAACATAGAGATTTTGATCTGTATGCTATTATTTCTCAAAGACAAGACGAGAAAAGGGCAGTTTGAATTTATGTTCTCATCCCTCGCAGCTAAATGAGTGGGGGTAACTCATGAGACCTTGAATCCAATGACTAGGAGCTATGTTATTTAATCAGTAATTAATCAGCGATTAATCCCCGATTAATCTCTTCTCGCTAGTGGAGTATTATGATTTTTGAATTGATCGCTTGAATAATCTCTAACCGATTAATCTGCGAGAATTGACAATTTCTCACCGAGTTACCGATTACTCGCTTTCTAAACTCACTAATTAATTAGTTCATAACAATATGTTATAAATATACGAGAAATATTAATGACATTTTTTATTAATAAATTCCCTAACCTCGTCAATACTCTACCATATGGCAATACCAAGAGTGTCTAAAAAGGATAGAAAACAAAAAATCAAAGAGAATAAATAAATAAATAAATAAATCTAAGATTTAAGAGAAAAAGACCAAAGAAAAATATCTACCAAAAGATCCAAAATTAAAGAATATGGAAAGTCGCACCTTTATCAAACATTATTTTTTCTTAAATTGTGGCATGTAATGTTTACTACAATAATCATTAATTTTTCATTTTTTCCCTTGTAGTAATCATATTACTTAGAAGGATAGAGAAAACATATTTATAAAATACATGCCGATTAATCTCATTTAGAACCGATTAGGATCAGACTAACAATTTCACTGCATAGAATAGAAGTTTGAAGATGCACGAAGGCTTGAAAATGGTAAGACAAAAAGGGGAAACAAAAGTGAAGTAACTACAAAATCTTTGTTTCTGATGGAAACAACGATGATCAACATCTTGTCTATCTATTATCCATTGTACTGCATAAAATGTAGTTTCTTATCGTGATTGTGTTTGTGTGCAGTTCATGTGAAAACTATACCGCAAATTTTTTGGTTATAACAAATTGTAAGCTAGTGAAAGATTTGGTAAACATTGAAAGTAATATATATCTGTGTGTATACATATATATGTATATATATATAGGGGCGAAGCATCAAGTCAACTCGGCCCAAAAGGGCAAGCCCAGAACTCGCGCGCAGGCAGGGGCGGACCCAGAATTTTAGTCGAGGGGGGGCGAAATGGAAAATACTTATTAGTTGATAATAGTACTTATCAATGGTAAAGCCAAATTTTTTTCTACCGAAACTAGTAACTAATAAAAAAAAATTCAACTATAAAAAATACAATGCATATATCAAATTGGATCCAAGTGTAATTCATTTTAAGCCAAAATAAGGTCACTATTGATAACCTTAGCAAAGAGCAAACAAGTATAATAACTAGAATATATAACTAATATCACAAAAGAGTTTGTCTAGGCAGCCAAGCTTTAAAGTCATTTTTTGGCCAGACTAGAACATTTTTACACCTTTACCCATTCTCTTTAAAATACAACCATAAAAATTATCTATAGAAGAGATATAAATGTAAAAAACTCAAAACCTGACCAAAAAGTGGCTACAAAGCCTGGCTGTCTAGAATTGAGAATCACAAAATAATTAGGATAAGTTCTAGGTGAAGCTAAAAAAAAAATTGAAATTTGCGAACATAATATGATCATAATACAAATTCAAAGAAAAAATAGTTTATATGAGGCTCAAATTTTATACGAGTTGGCTAATGGTATATATTTTCATTGAATTCTATCGTTATTATTTTAGATATTAATTTTAAATATTTTTTTGTTTGAGGTTTTATATCACTTGTGAAAAAAATTCATTTCTTTAACGTTAATAAATTTTTATTAAACTAAATATTTTTTAATGTTTGCAATTACTAATAAAATTGCATTGAAAATAAAATAAAAAATGCACTTGAAGAGTATCGAACTCAGGTCTTTTACTAAAAATTATAAACCTCCAACCACTACATCAACAAAGACGTGTGAATATTTTCATAAACAATTTTCATATTGTATTCTACATTATATAATCGATTTTTTTTAAGATTAAAGTATATATACTAAAAATGTTTTAAAAGTTGAGGGGGGGCAGCTGCCCCCTCCCTCGCCCCTTAGTAGGTCCGCCCATGCGCGCAGGTATGAGTGGAAAAGTTGCGAGTTGGCTTTTTACCCATTTGTCGAACTGTTTGAGGTCTGAGCAAACGAATAGAATAACGGCCCCAATATATATATGTGTGTGTATACATATATGTGTGTGTGTATGTATATAATTTGACCCATATGTGAGGCCGTCTCCAAAGGGAAGCCCAAGGTATTATGGGGTCTCTCTCCTCATATGTTGGGTCATCTAGAATGCAAGGAATGAAATGATCTTCAAAGGAAGGGGGTGGTTCTTCATAGCTTACTAGTTGGAATTGGGTCTCTTTATTTAATGCATACTTTCAAAGGGGTGGATATTGAGATCACTTTGTCAATTGGATAAAGTTCGTAAATGATGTATAATCCCCCTTTAAAAGATGCTTTTATAATTTGTACTTTTGCGAGTTGTTATGGATGCTATTTTTTTTTATTGTTTCTAAAATATTACGTCTATCATCAATATCAACGAGAAGAAATGACGAAACCTAATTTTGACGCATAGACAGTGTTCGAAACATTTGCTTTTGCAGGCCAATCTCCTACTCCATTTGGATTCCTTTTCCCTGGATATTCAGGTGTAAGAGATTTCACATTCGAGAAATGATTCTCTTTTAGCCTATTCCTTCAATCAACTGTAACGGTTGTGCTATCGAAGGCTATCCTAGGTTACACCTAAGCGCCTAGGCCTAATGCACGATCTGGCCACCTCGCCTAAGCTAGCGTAGGTAAACGCCGCGACTGCTCATTGCTACTAACTCGCCTCGATTGCTCATTGCCACTAACCCGCCTCCTCTTGAGGTGAGGTGTGCCCATTGACTAACGATTTGTTTATCATATTATCTTCTTCTCCCCTTCTTTTTTCTTCTTCTATTTCTCTTCCCTTTTCCTTCTTATGAAATTTCTACATGCTCTATACGTTTTTTTTTCCTCGCAGACACACACCCCACATTTTCACTTATCGTGAGATAGGATGGGAAGAAGATGATATGAATAAGGACAAATATGGAGTAAGCCATGACATGTTTGAAGATGATGACGATGTTGAGGTTGGGGGAAAAGTAATGATTAGGATGAAGTTTGTTATACATATCTTAAAATCTTCTAAAATTGGGTACTAGTTTGAATATGTTTTTAGGAGGGCCTCAACCTGAGGCTACCCTAGGTGGTCACGACGTGTGATGCTAGGATGAAGTGCCTCACACCTTAAACTTTCCCATGTACCATAGATTTTTTGTAATATTTGTCCATTTGTATTTATTTCAGATATTTGCTCAAAGAAAGAGCAGGGAAATGTCAGGAGATTAATTAATGGTGGGACGGATGAAATGGAAAAATCCATTTATTTGATACTTAGCTACGATAAAAAGATGTATAAGAGGTCTCATTTAATTTGAAAAGTATATGCACAAGCATCTAAGATTTGGAGCTTCTTACTATCTTGCCTGGTATATTCCTTTTCCACGTCTCTCTCTCACTCTCAATTGGGCTCTTCTCAATCCCAGTTCCACATCACATTAATCACTACACCGGCTTTTAACATTGAATTTTCTTCTTGAAATAAGATGCATTTTAACTTTTAATGAAAAAATCATGTCATTGAAACATTCTTTTCATCCAATCATTCTAGATGGTGTACATGGTATTTCACTTGAACAACATCTATTAGTTAAATCATTCTTCTACGAGCCTCATCTTTCCTTGTTTCATCTGCATACTAGTCTATGTCGAACTCGTTCCTAGCAAAATTCTTCTCTCCCCCACTCACTTGTCACTAAATTCTTCTCTCCCCCACTCACTTGTCACTATTGCTTTTAATGCACTATATATATCTTTATCCAAAAATAAATAAAATTTATTCCAACAAGAAGTGATAATCCCTCATTCCAGATATCATATATGATTTTCCATTCCCGATGTCAGATATAATTTTCCATGCCTCTTCAAGAAGAATCAGGATACAATGTTACCGCTCTAGGTAAATTAGGTGTACATAAGACATCACTACCAAATATCTTTGTACATGTCATAGATGATGACAAGAACCATAAGGTCCATAACATAAAAACAATTATGTAGAGCATATCAGTTCCACATCTTCCCATATCCGGGTAAAAAATAATATCATCTAAAACTACCGTTCTGAATTATAGAATAGAAAAAAAATAAAAATTCATAAGTTGGAGAACTCACCCATAATAACAATAGAGAAAAAAATCCCTTGGTAGATCAATCTCAAAGATATCCTCCTCCAATATGCTAAAGCCAGTCTTATAACATTTTGTGAGTAAGCAGAGAAGAAGAAAATCTGGATGTAAGGTAGTCAGGTGTTCAGAAGAAGGCTGGAGCTTCCGAAGGGCTGTTCGCATTGGAGCTATACCCCGCATTGGCATTTGGAGCTGCATAATGTCATCTTTGAACCTCTTGCAAACAGTTATGACTGTATTTAAAAAATAAATAAATAAAATCCTTTAAACAGATTTTGGAGAAATTTACGTACACTAAACAATTAAAACAAAACAAAAAGGAGAGAGAGAGTTTGCAATACATTTATTAGGTGCCAAACGTATCTGTTCTGCAGAACAAGAATAGATGAACTCAGCAACCATTTTAGCAAGGTCACTAGCTTGGTCTCTTGATGAAGTAGTAGCTGTGAATGCCTCCCTATCAATCATAAATACACAAACGGGGGATCAGATTAAACTGAAACCAAAAACACAGTGAAAAAGAAGAATGGACACAAAATAGCTGCATCAGAATTCAACCACATCAGAATGGACAGTGAAAAAGAAGAATAGACACAAAATAGTTGTGTATGATGCAATGACCACATTTTTCGGATTCTACGTGAACTAGTATTTAACTCTGCATTTAGAATTCAACCAATTTATATTTTTGTGTTAAGATAATATCACATATGGTATATATTACTTGTAAATTTATCAATCATAAATAATGCATTATCTTGGTGGTAGTTTGTATAGCTAGTACTTGATTAGCAAAATAATGTTTTTTTTTAATTACATAAATAGTTAATTATTTGTTATTTGTGAATGTGATGAATTAAATAGTATAATAAAAAAGGAGAAAAATAATGGAGTTGCAAATAATAGATAATTATTTGCTATTTGTGATGAATTGAAAGAGCATTATACAGAAAGAAAAGAAAATAAGAGGAAGAAAAAAGGGCAAATAAAGGAGCATAGCGTACGTGGTTGTGCTTGATCGTATGCGTGGTTGCATTGGAGTTAGGATTTGAAATTTATGTGGTGTGGCATTTTGGTTTAATGTATTGGAGCTTTCAAACTTCAAGATATTTTTTTATCACCACAAGGCAATGGGATTAGATTTTCTCCTAAAAACCTATATGGTGAGTTTTCTTCATTCTCTTTTACGTTTTGTTTAGATTCAACTTTCGACTAGGATTAGGTTTGTTGCAGAGATTAAGCCTAAAACTTTAAACTTTATGTTAGGAGGTTTTTGTTACATGCTTCAACAGAATTAGTTTGGTCTAAAGAGAAGAACTAAACTAGTTTTTTTTTAATGCAATCCCATAATACCAAACAGCCCTTAGTCCTACAATTTCCCTTGATTCGAGACCTTCCCAAGGTTGAATTGAGTTCAAATTAAAATTCGTAGTTAAATAACTAATGGAACTTCCACAAATATAAAATTCGGATCAATCCAATGGCCTGAATTCCATAAAGGCAAGGCCGAAATTAGGGATCGGTTAGGTGTGTTTTTTATATCTTGCACATTCCGCTTGGCTGTCAATTTGAACAAAATTTCCACAAAAATTCATGTCATTTTATCTTATCGTGAAGGTTGAGTTGTTTGTTGTTTTGATACACATTTTCTTTATGTAATGGTATAAAAGCAATAATGTACAATGACAGGAATTTGAGAATAAGTTCATATATATAAGTTGTTTTTTTATTTGGTTAATGATGCTATGAAGTAATGATGTGTTCTTTGATGGATTGAATTAGGCTCAATAAGAAGCTATTATTGAAAGTATGATTTTCCCCATACTCCTGTGAGTAATGCATTAGGATAGAAATCCTTACAACTACCACGCCTCAAGTGATGAAGTCTCTCTCTAATAGAAAAATTAAATAACCTTCAGGTTGGGTTTGCGAAGTAGGGCTAACCTTCATGTTGGGTCTTGCGAAAAGGGGTAGCTTTTTAGAAATGCCTAAACTAGGCTTAAGTATTTATCTGTCAAAAGTATGACATGAGATTTTACGCGCAACTGGTAGCCCAAGAGCGACTTTTATTGTTCACATATAGTTGGGGGAATTCGGAGATGCATGCCCCTATGAGATGTTCCCACTTAGGCATGGATGATGAAAAAAATCCCCTTTATATAATGAGGCATACGGACATGTATGTTTGGCATGGTGGTGCTGCGAATGTGGTAGGATCTAAGGTACTAAATAAACCATTAGATGACAAGCAAAAATGACACATTTGTCATAACCTGTGTTGTTAAATCGGTAATTAATCGGAGATTAATCCCCAATTAATCTTTTCTCACTAGTAGAGCGTTATGATTTTCGAATTAATCATTTCAACAATCTCTAACCCGAAGATATTTCTAGAGGGGTCACTTTGTGCAAACAAAAATTCTCCACATCCAGACATAATCTCATAATATGATACAACCCACAAACTCTTTGATCAAAACCTAAAACACTTCATCACGCCAAGAATCAATCAAACAACCTAAACACTGGACTACAATACAAATTGATTATAACCCATTTCCCATAGTGACTCAAACACAAACCCCATTTTGGGTGAAACCTAAAATACTCTCACAAGACCAAATTAACCTACATCCCATTTTCAATGCTCATTCAAAGTTGCTTAAAAAACAAAACCCATTTCTCATAATGACTTAAACACAAACCCCATTCTCAATGTTACCTAAAATACTATCTCAAATCCAAATAAATCTTAAACCCCAATTGACATATTCATTCAAAGAAGATCGAAAGACAAAACCCATTTCTCATAGTGACTCAAATCAAAACACAAACCCCATTCTACGGTGACAAATCCAAATTAACCTAAAACCCATTTTGTATTGAACCAAAATACTCTAAAATAAAAACCCGGAAAGTAAAACAACTTACAAGAAGTAGAGGTATCCAAGAGACTGCTTTGAAGGGTCGAGTTGATCAAGAAAGGGAGCCAAGTGCGAAGCCTGAGAGCGGATAGAGTCTTCGGCTTGTTTCAAAAGTTCGTGGAGGTGAGAAATCTCTTCGGGGCTGCCTGAAAGCCCTTGTATGTGCGCCACCAGAGCTTCTACGGATTCCATGCTTTGTGTGTGAGATTCGACAGTGAAGGCTTCGAAGGAGAAGAACTAGTAATGGAAATCTTCAGCTAAATTTGTATCGAGTGAGTGAGAGAGTTGTGACTCGGATCTTGACTCGGTTAACTGTTAATTGAACCCGTCTAAACGGCGAGGGTTGCACCCCCTCCCTCGCTGGTTTCCTCGCCATTTAGAATTTCTGCTGTTAATTAGGGGGTGGTATTCAATTACGGATTTGAATGGATTGTGAAGGATCCATTAAAATCTAGGGGTATTCAATTAAAGATTTAAAATAATAAATGTAAATCTAAGGGTATTCAAATATGGATTTTAAGGTATTGTTTTAAAATCCATCAAAATCTGGGGGTATTCAATTCATGTTTTTCAAAAGTCTATCAAAATCAGGGGGTATTCAAGAAGTAGTGGATTATAATGAATTTGTTAAAGTTGTGGATTTTGAATGATTTGTGAG
Organism: Berberis vulgaris; assembly: GCA_963556465.1. NCBI lineage: Eukaryota > Viridiplantae > Streptophyta > Magnoliopsida > Ranunculales > Berberidaceae > Berberis > Berberis vulgaris. The sequence goes on along the minus strand of OY747132.1, from coordinate 5,831,619 downwards.
TGCAAAGTATATATAACAAGAGTCGATCCAAATCCAACCTTCCCCCCTCATATTTCAACGAATTTGTATTGGTCATTGGTGAGTAACACCACCATTTTCGCTGAAGGACACCACCACTTTATTTTTTTGGGGATCTGCTGAAGGACACCACCACATTCCCTTCTTCACATTATCTTCTCTCTTCACATGAGCAGCACCACTTCGCCCCACAACTTCCGGCCACACCACCACGCCCTACCACCACTGGCTGCACCACCACCCGTACTTCCTTTTATCCTTTGTTATTGTTTTTCTTTTTTGTTATTATTATTTTTCTTCTTCTCATTCTCTTCCTATTATTTTCTCTTCTTTTTTTCATCTTTGTTTTTTGTTCTTCTCTTTTTTTCCTTTTGATTTTTTCTTCTTTTTTTCTCTCTATTTTTTTTTCTTCTTATTCTATTTTTTTTTTCTCTTCTTCTCCCATGTTTTTTTTCTCCTTTGTCCTTGCGGAAGTTGCTGCGAGTGAAGGTCCCCACTTGCCAGAACCTTCATAAAGGCAAAAAAAAATAAAAAAAATAAAAAAAAATAAGAAGATAAGAGAAAAAAAAAAAAAAAAAGTGAAGGAGGATAATAAGAAGAAAAAGAAAAAGAAATAACAGAGAATAAGAAGATGTAAGGGGGAGGAGAAGGAAAATAAGAAAATAAAGATGGGAGGATGTGGGATGCGAGGTGGTGGTGGTTATTGATGGTGAAGAAAAAGAAAATTAGGGTAAGAGGAGGAGAGGTGGCGGTGGCGATAGCAGTAGCGGTAGCGTGGTGGTGGTGGTGATTGAAGAAGAATAATAAGAATAAGGGAGGAGGAGGATGAGGATGAGAGGTAGCGGTGCCGAAGATCAACAAACTCCCCTATCTCAATCTCAATTGAACCTATTTCCATATAAAACACAAGCGGAGTTAGTGTTATCGTGTGTAGCCTTACACAACTTTCTTCGTAAAGAGTGTCGTTCTGATGAATTTTCAATTGAAGAAGACAACGAGCCTTCATCACTGTCAGAAGAAAAGAAAAAGTTTTTTTAAACCCAAGATCAACAACGAGAGAAAACTAATGAATGAAGAGAAAATATAGCTTCAAATATGATGGGAGATGTTGTAAGTGTCGGGAATCAACGATGAGCAATGAATATGGTGATTTTTTTTTTGGTTTATCAATCTGTTTTTATTCGAGAATTATTTGCATTGATTTTCTTTTCAGAAAGAAAAAGGAAAATAGTTATTTGTATTACTTTTTGACCATCTTCAATGTATTTGATTTTTTTTTTTTAATTTGAAGTAAAATTCTCGTGGCATACAAACAATTGTTTAATTGATGTTTTTATGATATGTGTTGACATGGATAACAATGTAGGTGATGTTCTTTCATTGCTTACTATGACTAATAACATATTTATAAGAATCCATAGAAATTCATAACAAACCTTTGTAAAATCTACAAAATCCAATCATTTAAAATCCATCAAAATCCATTGGATTTTGTCAAATCCTTTGAAATCTTTTAAAATCTACGAGATTTAAAATCCTTTAGAGTCCATTCAAATCCTGAATTGAATACCTCCTCCTTAGTGTTTAGAACGAGCCCTTCTAGGGAGCGAGGGACAACTCCGCGCATCTCCACCCTGTCTGGCCCGATGAGCTTAGGTCGCCCCTGCCGGGAATCGAACCTTGGATGTGGGGTTTGGCTCTGATACCAATTGTCATGAACCAACCAACTCTCCCAAAAGCTCGAGCTGTCCAGGAGGGAAAGGTTCATGATTAGGATCGTAACATTTTGATACCAAATGTCACAATTGTGACTGTGAACCTGAAAATTGAGCACTAAGATGTGGACAAGTGAATAAAATGGAACAGATAACAATAGATGAACTCTCTCTTCTGGTGTTCTCACACAAAAAAGCCTACTTGAAAATTCGTCTCTCTTCTTCATTCATCACAATTCATCTCTATTTAACACTCAGAGCTCTAACATAATTTTGAGTTTAGCCAATAATTGGCTTACACGTATCAGCCTATGTGGCACTAACTAACACTGGTCAAGTTACCAAACTACCCTTTATTCAAACTTCTAAATTTTAAAACTTGGCACCATCTTTCCCGCCTTAATTTCTGCAAGTGCTTTTCTCATTTCGGTTGTTCTTGAGGACCCTTGAGATCGTGACACACCCATCCCTCGCTCTTTCCCTCACCCCCTAGAATTCCTGGTTTAGAACTATATGGTTTGAGTAATTCTAGCCAACCTTTTTTGGTGGTATTTTCTTGGCCTTGTTTTGGTGTTTTTACATTTTTGTCTCTCCTCTTTAAAACACAATCACAAACACTATCTATATAAGGGGTAGAAGTGTAAGAAAACTCAAACAAGGCCAAGAAAAGACCAGCAAACAAAGCTGGCTATAATTTTTGATATGGTTTTATCAATAAATTTATTTATTCAACATGGAAAGTGCTAAATTGTATATGTTTGAAAATATTATTTCATATGATGTTATAAATAATTTCAAGATGGTGTTTGAGGTTGAAGATAAAATATGGGAGAGATTTGCCCAAATATAAGAAATTTAACGAATCGTGTAGAACTTAAAGCATCAAAAGTGCATGGGTTCGATTTTCATATCCAACATTTTGATATTTATTTATTTATTCAATGTTGATGGAGATGATTAGGTATGTAAGTATGAAAGATGAAAACTTAAGGGTGATCATGTTTTGACAAATTTTAAACTTTTAACGGGGATTACCCTAGTCTATCTTACAATTCACATAGGTGTTTTACTATTCATTGCCGTCTGGATAAACATCAAATGAGAATTTGAGATAAAAAAAAAGCTATGATTGAAAGTTGGAAAGATGTTGAAGGTAAATATTCGTTATCCTCTTGACATGTTTGTAAATATAAAACATGTAGAAGGGCAAAGAAAATGAAAATTTTGTGAAAAAAGTCAGTGGAATGTACATGTGGTGGAGAGAGAAAGTATTGTATTTTTATTTTTTTTCAAAATGAAAACTATCTACTATTTATGTAGTTGTCGGATTTTGATAAACTTGGTATCATTGAAATGCAATTTTGAAGATCTTTCGAACAAAATCAATGATCAATACAAAAACTTAAACTTTCAAAACATGTATTTTATTTTTAAAATATGTAAGTATTTTTTTTTTCATGCCTAAATATAATATTTTTCAAATAAACGGACGAACATTTTATTGAACATTCAACAAAGACTATGAACATTCAATCGATTTTAATTTTAACCGAGTTTGACTCTAAAAAAATTAATATTCTAAAATATGATATTTTTATGGAATTGATTGAGGGCAATAGTGGGGATGGTGATGTGGGTGTCCAGTGTATGATAATTAACAGTAAAAATAAATAAACATATGTGGAGTATCAACGATACGGGTAATATGCTAGTCTATATTACGATTTAGAGTAAATGTCAAATAAAAAATGATTTGGTAAATATGTCAGAGGGTTGAGATTCATTTTTCTATAATGATATATTTGTAAATATAAAATATGTACAAGGGCAAAAATATAAAAATGATGAAAAAAAGTTGATGGAATATACGTGTGGCGGACAGAGAAAGTAGTGTGTTTTAATTTTTTCAAAATAAAAAAGAAGTTGATACGTGTGCACGACTATTTGGCTCAGTTGCACAAATTCTTTGTTGCATCGGTAGTTTGGGATGTTTCGACTTTGTTGCATCAACTTAATGTATGTAACAACGACTTATCATTTATTGTAATAAAAAAATTATTTGGTGCAAAATTTTTCGTTTAGGAGCGTTAATTTCCTATTGAATGAAAAAACAATAATAACCATAATCCATAAACTATAAAACTAAAATTCAGTCACACATTCGTTAAATTTCAATGTGTACATTAACCATACAAGGGTTGACAAATTTAATACCTATTAAATAAACATATAAATCAAAAACATAATTTTCAAAATTGTTGCAACTATTTTATTAAATTCCAAAAAATGGATTCAAAACCTTTAAAAATATAACATCCAAACATTTACATTAAGAATCTTAATCCTTTGTACAAATTTCCCAGTCAACAATATGAGTAACGTATTTTGTATATTTCTACATTAGCAAAATTTGGTTGGATAGACCAAGTAATTTTTAAAAGCTAAATCTTAAAGATAAAGTTGGGAGCTCGAGCCAAACAGTCTGGTAGCAACTCCTAATAAAAATTATTATAACTAACTAAGTAATTGTCGAATTTTGGTAAACTTGGTATTGTTGAAATGCATTTTTAAAGTATTTTCAACAAAATCAATGATTAATACAAACACTTAAAATTTTAAAATATATATTTTATTATTAAAATATTTCATGTCTTAAAGTATTTTTAATAATTTTCAATGAAACAAAAGACATTTTAATGAACATTCAAACGACGACCCCAAATATTCAATCGATTTTAATTTTAACTGAGTTTGACTCTAAAAAAAAGTGTACGGGTAATATGCTAGTGTAAGTACGAGTTAGACAGTTTAATCACCTAGAAGTATTATGACATTAAAAATACTATAATGGGTTTATAATAAGTATTTGATTATCAATTCATTATAATCAATACAATTATTTATTTTGATCATATACAATTTATAAAAAGCAATTAAAAATATGTCTAAGACTTCTAAGAGTTTTTTTATATCATTTTGCTAACAATTACAATAGCTATAATCAAAAGAAAGCTCTACAACTCTATTTTTCTAACAAAACAAATGGTTCATCAATTTGACTATATTAGAGGGAGATGTGACCATTTTCATAATAAGTGTCTATGTTGGAACATTTCATAAAAACGACGAGTACACCAAGGAATAGTCACCCAAGTTTTTCCCAAACATGATGTCAAGAGGGTCAGGTGGGCGGGAAGGGAAAGGGGATTGTTGAGACGCAAATGCAGCAAGGTATATGGGAGATGAAGACGCAGAGAGAGAGATGGGAGACACAGAGAAACTCGTGAAGTTTTCTGGTGAGAGAACCTTTCTCTGTGAAGTTTTCCGGCGAGAGAACCATCAGCGCAGCTCCTCCCATCCTGCTCAAGTGAGGCAAGCATAATCTTGTGTTTGACAGTCTCTCAAGGAAAATACTCAGCTGATGGAATTGTTGCACCTATTGCAGTTTATCTATATTCATCCTTACAGGAATGTAGCACATTTGCGAACTGTTAACAGATGGGCAGTCTTTAAAATGCGGATAAGACTCTGCATTACTAATCCAACAATATCATTTGTAATAGTTCAAAGGCTGATGCAAGACTTCGTTAAATGACTCCCAAAGCTTTTATCATTCAGTTCTTAGTTCGCAAAACAAACAATCACAATGGAGATTCACAATATCATAATTTGCAGACAGCTTTATAGAAAGAAAACAAGACAAGATTCAATTAAAATGGGTCTGCTCAATACGCCTGCTAAGCAAAGAAGATGGCTGATCTGTCTCACTACAGTCTTCACCAACGAAATTAGATAATCATTGTTTGCAAATAACAGAGCTAAAGGAAGCATCAGATTGAAGTTACTCTGGTTTGGCCTCCTCTTTCTTGTTCTCCAAATACCTGCCATAAAGTGCCAACCACTGTTATTCCAACAATAGTTGCATGCAATGGTTGGATATCTCTCTTGATTTTACAAAAGATTAAATGAAACTACAGGTCAAAGACGAGGACCAAAAAATTGGAAAGAGATATGCAGTAACTAAATTTCAATGACGTCCTTAGTTTCCTTACCCTTGAGCCCTTGCCCAGCGAGAGAACTGATAGAGCTGCACTGTCTCATTTGAGGCATGGCATGCTAGTAGCAGATAGTTGCGTGGTTGTACCATCCATGCGAACCTCATGAACAAAGCCGAATAAATGCACATGGCTGCAGCACCAATCTTACACGTCAGATTATCATAAAGCCCAGTAAATGAGTAAAGTAATAATATTTATCAAGTTCGAGAAGCTCACCTGCAGACATATTGCCAGATATCATTTCCGGGGGTTTTTGCATGTCCACCAATCCCTGTAGAATACAACAGTTGGAGAATCATAATTTGGTCAATTTGGTGGAGATATTTCAGTCTCTTATAAATATCATAGAAATGGATAAGGTGTGAAAATCAATTGTGGAATACTAGAAAGCCAGTAGTTGGTTTTCACACATGAAATCTGGCCCAGAATGCAACGTGAACACGTAAACAGGTTCAGGTAACCTGAAAACAACACAGCCTGCTAAGCAAAACTTACTTTCATGGATAGGTAATGATGTATATATATATAATGATGGAAGTATTTGACAACAATGGTTACACTCACCTAAGACAGTCACATGGCATCCAAAAGGCATTCACGAACACCAAGGATGCACGGATATGGACACGCACATCATGTCAGACACGAACACGACACGCCGACTCGACAATTTTCGAAAAACTAGGACTCGGGGACACGTTGACACGTCATATTATTTTTTTATAAGTCATATAAATATAAATAATAATCTAATAAATGCCTCCTTAGAATGTCTTGAAGAAAATGACACTGTTGCAAGAAAAAATTGCGTTAGCATCCGTAAGGACCATCGCAATGCTTTGTTTTAATTAAACAGTCGGATTCCCCTTGTCCGTACCAGTTCTGAGTCGACTGTTCGACGCCCGGGGAAGGCCCCCAAAGGGACCATTCCCAGTAGAGAAAAAAAAGTATAGTAAAGAAGAAGTAGAGGAGAGAAGAAACAAATGAGAGAAAAATAAGAAGCATATACTACCTCTATGCTTTAATGGTTTTTTGCTCTATTTATCTTAAATCTTAATTGAAATAGTCATTCACTTCAGATAGATCAACAATCATTATATTACCTTACGTAGTTATTTGCAAACATCTAAAAGTAAAAAATAAAACAAAATTGGTTTTCGAGTCTTGATTATGTCCTGACCAAGTTCCAGGTGTATCGGAGGCGTGTCCAACACGTTGACCACATTGACCATGTGTCTGACACCTGCCAACACGTTGACAAAGTGTCTGACGCGTGTTGAGCGAGTGTCGTGTGTTGGATACGTGTTGAACACGGATACAACAAGTTTTCAAAGAGTATGTGCTTCCTTGACGAACACCATTTACCAACATAGAGTAACCTAACCTCTTTCACTACCTTCAAGCTATCAAACTTATAAAAATAAAAAAAAAATAAAAAAAAATTAAGACGACCAGGCAAAAGTAAGAAAATATACAGCGACAACAAAGCCCCAGTTGGCAACAGGGCCCCAAAAATGAGTTGTTTTTGGACCCACAGGACTATTCAAGAATGCTTTGAAGGCTGCCATGAAGTAAAGGATCTGCTTCGAACCTGAGAAAGTTTTAAATGCAAAGTCAGACAATTCAAGGTACCAGTTAAATGGCATTATAAATTTAGAAACTTTAAAAATAAAAATAAAAAATAAAAAAATAAAAAACCTGATATAGGCAACTCCAAAAATAATTGAGATCATCTCCCCAGTATAGGGTTTTCAACATTTACACCCTAAAGAAATTAATTTCAGATCCGCCCATGTATTATATAGATTTGCAATTAACCCCTAAAATGAGGTTATGACATGTATCTATAGATTTGCACTTACATAGATTTGACAACCTGAGCTCCATTAAGAAAGTAAACAAAACATACCCTGCCTAACAAAGCAAACCAATGAACAAACACTTCACTACAGCGACAATCGACTTTGATCTAATGCTAGAGAGGATTACAGTATATAAAAGAGGTTTTGGCATGATGTGTGAGTGGCTGATTTCCTTTGAAGAATTTCCTCCCTGGTCTTTTTAGAGTGTCTATATTTCAGAATAGGATCATGGGTGTGTTTTGGGTAGGTGCAGAGAACTGGATGTAGCGAAATCTTCATTTTTTGAAGAGATCTTAATGACTTTGAAGTGGTAGATGCGAATTTATCCATTCTTATTCTATTTGAACGGCTTGTTTTGGAGAAAGATGAGTGTGTGTGGAGGTAGGATAAGAATGGGATCTTCTAGGTTAATTACTTTTATGGAATTTGATCCATCAGCTGTTCCAAAATCTCATGTTCCAGAACTTTCCTATTGAGATGGCATGGTAGAATAGTGTTCCTCCTAAAATTACTCCATGTAGAGTTTGGGGTGGAAGGCAATCCGTACACAAGATGTTTTGATTGGGCGGGAATATTATAGTTAAGGCATTGAGGCGGAGACGAGGCGGACGGGCTTGAAAACGCCCGAGGCATGAGGCGGAAGCCTCAGTGAAGTGAGACGGTATTAACATTAAAAAAAAAAAATTATAATAAATAGAATCATATTAGCATAGTAGTATACATCATCATTTTGATAAGTATCATAAGCAAATATGTACAAAAAATGACACAACTACCTAGAATTGAAATAGAAATATAATAAAGTTGCATAGCATAGCGAAAAGATGCACTGCATAAGTGTCAAATAACTTGCAAACATCCACTAAATCATTAAAAATCAATAATCTTGAAAGAATAGAAATTTGAGAATATGGAACATTTGATAGAAGAAAATTGTTGGAATGGTTGGTAAAATCCACAAGTATGATCAATATTGGTATTCTAAAAACATAAAAATCATTGAACTATGTTATGAAAAATTAAGATTGATACTGATCAATACATGATATGTTTTCTCCAAATAATACTAAAAAAAAGTATGACAAATTTATCAAAACTTAAAGACGTTTTATCTTGTTTGTTTGTTTGCTATTTGGGAATACCCGATTTAAAGTCAAGGAGGAGATGAAGACTCTGAGTCTCTGACGGCAGCAACAAGGAGCAACAAGTATTACACTAAAAAAAAATAAAACCCTACTGTAGAGTGGGCTACAACCTCTTTACCTGCAATTGGGCTGATTACAACCATTTTTTGGGTGAGGCGGTCCGAAGCGGACGCCTCATTTCACCGCACCGCATTGCCTCACTTTGAGGGGAATTCTGTAAAAACATCTTGAGGCACGCCTAGGCGGTCGCCTTGACTACACTAGGCGGGAATACAAACGAAGAATGGGGTGCATGCTTTGTCATTGGGAATTGGAATCGAGGGATCTTTTCTCATTTGGTGCATGTTTGCTCCGGAAGTGTGAAGCGGCATCCTTATAAATCTTTTTGGGGTATCTTCTACTGGAGGTATTTAGTTCTTAGAAGTGTCAAATATGAGCATTGTCCAAAGGAAGGTCAAAAGTGCTTTGAAAGCTTTTCCCTTGTGTAATTTGTTGGGTCATTTGGAATCCTAGAAATATCATCAGTAAGGGAAGGAAGTGAGTTTTAGAACCTTATTGGTATATGTCATAGCTTGTACTTGAAATTGGGAGTTCATTGTGCCTAGTTCCAAAAAGTGCAAATAAGTAGGAAAACAAAAAGTTTCTTGTATCTGTATACTGGAAATTTTATATGGGTCTTTAATAGTTAGAAATCTTGTGTATAGTTGTATATCTTTATCTATGAATAAGGTGTGTTTGATTTTTGGATAATTTTTTCATATAAAATAAAGTTTACAATGGAAAAAATTTTGTGGAAATTTTTTTACTCCTAATTTTTTTCCATTGCTTGATTGCGAAAAGGGAAAAAAAAAACCTAATTTTTCACTGTTTCATTGCGGAATCTTTTTCAACGATGAATTTGCTTTAGGCCTATCAAATAAATCGAACATACGCCATATATAGAAAGTAAAGACATATAGCCTATATTACCTATCAAAACTAAAAAAACACAAAAATCATAAAACATATGAAGCAAAACAAATTATCCAAAGATATTACATACTAAATACTATTGCAATGTCATGTATAAGGTCTACTATACATTAACGTTGAAGTTTTGTAAGTAATGCAAGTCACCCAACAACATACATAAATCATCTACTTTCTAATTAATTGTATCGAAATCTCTTAATAACCAAACTTCCTCACCAACCACTCTTCTCTTTCTTCAAGGTTTAGGGATAAGAAAGTGCGGGTCAAAGTTGGTTTCTCCCCAAACAAATCTAAACCCTTGTCCTTAAGATGTTTGGAACAACTCTGAAACTTGAAGTCAATTTATCCCAATCGTCTCCCTTCAACGAGTTAGTAACCTCTTCGATTGCCTCCACTAATAAATCGAATTTGGAATTGAAATCTTCGTCATGTGCCATGACGTAAAAAAAAAAAAAAAAAATGAAATCAACCAAATGAATACGCAGAGGATGGCAATACTCCTCCGTGAAAAACACAAGCTAAACGGAGAGCTGCACTAAGAAAGACTTGAAAGGAAAATCCTCGAAACTCATTCCTCATTGTCAGCCAAGAGAATGGCAACGTGTTGAAAATTATGCTTATTCTCCCAGAAACAGTTTCCATAAGACATTCCAATTCTTTTAAGCCACATCAGAATAAAATGAGGTTCACCACTAAGAATATCAGCTATTGACTGGCAGAAAGTAAAAAGGATCTTGAGGAAGCCTCATAAAGCAACAAACCAGCCAAAGATGAGCCGACCCCAACTCAATATCTACTTCCCATGACCGAAAACCGTCTAAACAACATTTCACTTTGACATAAGGTGACAATTTCAAATCCATAACCCATAAGACACTGATAAAATAGAGATCTAACTCCTCCAAGTTCCCTCTTTAACTTTGAGAGTGATGATTCCAGGAAAATCAAGAATAATTCAACCATCTACCAACTCGATCATTCAAGTGCCTTCCGTTCTAAAAATTTTAATGTCAAGTTCATCAACTAGCTAGGATTATGGAAACCTGAGGAATTTGCATATTGTGCAATTAGGATAGATAACTTCCTGCAAGATCTGTGTAACAGACCTGTTGAACCCAACTTTTGGTGGATCAACCTTGTTAAGTGCAACATATTTACATTTTGGAGCTAGCTAGCTCATACCAGTAGCGAAGCACTCCAAGGTGCAAGATCTTAAGGAGATAATTGTTCCATATATAAAAGTTTACTATGAAGGGGTTAGTTTTAACACTTGGAGACATGACAAACTTGACATCCTTCTAAGATGGCAACTAGTCTATTGCAACTTGAAATCTTACCCAAACAAGTCAATCAATAAACAGAGTTCAACAAGCATGAATGCGCAATGATGGATCTCTTATAAGATTAAACTTGACAATATCGAACAAAGTAGCAAAGAGTGAGTTCCATATATCAAAGAGAAAGGGGCAAATTAAAATCAGTTCCCTATCATCCTCACAAATCAAAACATACATATCACTGAACAATGAAGTTGATTTTCCTCAAAACACACACACACACAAACCTTCATATCAAAATTTTCGTTTTTTTTTTCAGTTCCATCATATTCATAACTTAACAATTCTCACTCAAACCAAAGACCCAATCCACAGATATCAAAACCCCACTAACAAAATCAGCCAAAGCTCAAACCCCAAATCTCAAAACAACCCAAACTCATCAATCAACACCTCGAACACAAAATCCCCCATATGCCAAACCAACAAAATGAAGAAACAAATCAGAGGGTGTCGTAAAAATTATACATTGACAGGATTTTGGCGAAGAAAACTAACCGAACCAACCCAAATCAAACGCCAATCCGTCACCAACCAATAGAGATCCTAGATAACAAAAGACACAGTGAAATAAATCGAATCAGTGAGCAACACAATGAGCTGGAGGGAGATCGCAGAGCAGACCTTCGAGTGCGAATGAGAGAGGAGATCGCCGAGAGGAGGAGAGGAGATGCTCGAGTTGGTGAGGTCGAGCAGAGAGACGTGATCGAGAAGTGGACTATTTGGAAATTGTGGTTTGGCTAATATTACTCTCAAGGATGAGATTTTGCTAGCCAGTGCTTGGGCATAATGTTGGGGAATTATGGATGTAAAGTTTAATTTCCAAGTGAATATTACTTCGATCTTTTTAATGTTGGCATGTTGACCGTATTTCATATGTGAAAGGTATGCAAGTGGATTGCATCTAAATGTTGATATCATGTAACCTTTTTTTTTTCTCTACCCCGACCACTCCAAATGCCCCGACACGATTTAAACCCTGAATTTGTAATACCGTCCACCACAAGTTTATCAACTAAGTTATAGTACCATATTTTCGATGAAATTCGTAATTTGCAGGTGCAATCTTTTTCTTCTTTTCCAATTGTTATACCATTTTATGCGCCATCATCAAATTAACCAAAAAATTTATTGAGAGATAAGAAAATCAAATTGGACTGGAGATTCTTAAATTGGTATCCTTTAGTTGCAAATCAAATGTTCCAGAGAATCAAACTAGTTTGTACTTTGTTCCCCTTCATTTGAAATCCTCACTCTCACTCGGATGAGTTTTGTAGATCATAATATTACCATGATGACAGGAGGTACTCGTGAAGTAGAGCATGGCTTGTTTATAAAAACTCAGTTCAAAAGTTGATTATACAAGCTACATCACATGAGAATTTCTGTCAAAACTACGTTTGATCGTTGGTTACACTCGTTTAGCTTTGTTGGATGTGAAGCTCAAGGGTTCGTCGGAATGCTAAGCAGAGGCATGGGGAGCTGCTGGTGAGTGGGCGTGTGAAGGTGGCGCAACATCCCACATGCAAGTAAGAATACCTCGCAAACTTTAGATAGTATTAGAACCATTTGCCATTCTCTCAATCAAATAGCTACTGATTTAAAATGTAACCATAGGCAATAGAAATGGTTACGGCCTCATTATTTGTCAACATACAGAGAACCAACGTGGGTGCTGGAAAGATGGAAAAAAGAACTAGAGTGGAAGACGGCTAGATCCCTCAAAATTAACCATTAGCTACAAACGAGACCGGGCAACCATCTCCTTGATGTTCTTATCAGAACTGCCACCTTCATCTACGGCTTCTTTTGCCAACTCTTTCCATTTACTAGCATTCCTCCATTGTTACCATACCTTTCTCGTCCACCTTAGCTCTGATTCCGGTTCCCCATAGTTCCTCCACAAACTTAGCATCACTGAACTGGTCTAGAAAATGTGGCATCCATTGAAACACCGAAGCTCACTCCTTCAACCGTATATTTCCATCCACAATGTGTCATGAAACATCCCACTACACTGTGAGCTAACACCTCCAACTGGGGACACCCTTTGTCCGACATCTCTTCTACCAAAATTGTTAGGTAACTTTTCCATCTCGGCTGCACTAACCACAAGAAACTAATCGGGCTCTGCTTCAGGTCCAGTGCTAAGTTCATCCATTTGCGCTGGACTCAGACTCGCGACACTCCCAAATGACACATATACTACCAACCCTGCTTCCTTTGTGTTCAACCAATTTATGCAGACGTATCCTGGAAAGCCATCGAGGCCCTGGAGCACTGTCAGGGCATACCACGAAAAACTTCCAGGATCTCATCTTCATAAGGGAAAGCGCACAGGTATTCAAAAGAGACAAGCAAGGTCTTTCATTAGCCTCTCCATCACACATTGCAAAGTCAACATCCAGTAGTGTGCTCATTTCAGGTCTCCTAGTTTCAACTTACAAGCCTAAAGAAAACAAGCATGAAGCATATATAATGAAACAAAGAAAAACATGAGCAGCAAGACAATTCTATCACAAACTGTGTCCACCTAGAAAAGGAAAATATAAAACAAACACAACAATAGTAAATAAACAAAATGAATGAAAAATTATTAACAACTAGTTGAGTAAAAGAAACCAAAGTTTCTCTCTTCCTGAGCTGTAAAGCAAGTATGCCATTTAAAAATATTTGCAGTATATACCTAAACTCCAGTTCACCCACTGCAGAAGATCTCATTATAAACAAAAGGGCACTTGTATGGACCTCATGCAGGACTTGCTTTGGAGACTTGAGGATTCCCTTATGCAGTGACTCGTCCTAACTTCCCATCACAGATTGTAAATCCAGGAAAAGTTTACCAGTTATCAACAAAGTAAGAGTCGGGAGGAAGAGAGCCTCATCATGATATATGCGGTATCTGTAATCAATACACGCCATCATCAAATTAACCAAAAAAATTATTGAGCCCAAACAAAGTTGTTATATAAATACAACACGACTACTTTCAACAATGTATCATAATACTACTATGCTCGGACCCAAAAAAACTACAAATGAATGAAAATACTCTTCTCCCTCTCTACTCCAACACCAGCATTAGGGAGGAAATATAAAATACTGTTCAGTAATGAACTTTCAAGTGGAGCCTGAGCCTCCTTGTCAGGTGATAAGATTGAGCATGTTGGCCTTGTTGCATGGCAATTGTAGCCCTCCTGAAAATGTTTTATGTTGCAGAAGAGAAGAACATAAAATTAGACAGAGTCGTGAATCATACATATGACCAAGGTTTTCAAGAGACAGATCATGAATATATTCAAAATGATATCCATTTCTTTCTGATAATTATCTCCAAACTAAAAAAATTGCATCCTGAGCTGGAAAAGAGCATAACAATGGCCCTGACTATTTATTTGCCACTTTTGATAAAATAACTTCTTCAAACATCCTGAAAAAAGAAAACCTCTTCACGGAGTACTTAACCTAAGGATTACTTATCTACTCGAAGGACAATCCACTCATTTTACATTTTCCAACTCATTGCTTACAATTTGCATTCAAACTATCTGGTTGTAAAATCGTTAAGATGCTGGTCTTAATCAACTATACTGGTTGATTCTCTGAGTAACTTGGTCACATGGAGACTGCAAATATCACAGAAGTAAGAAGGTAGTGTTTGTCAGGGAATTTTTGAATGCATTATATAACGATCCCAATTCAATATATTTCAACGGAAATGAGTTAGAAACTCTATGAACCAAAAACATTTCAGTTAAGCAAAACTCTATGAGTTAGAATATGATTGCAAGAGGCCCAGACTCATTCAAGGGAAGGGCAGGGCAGTGATTCAGTTGTCTATTTGGATGAAACCGGTTGTGTGGTCTTAGGGAACTTGTTGGGGGGGGGGGGGGGGGGGGGGGGGGTGTTGTTCCATGAAGTATGTTCAATTGAGGGAAATGTTCTTAGGGCTTAGCATGGTTTGTATCCTCCCTTTGCAAGTTTCTCGCTCATTCTTTATAGTGAAATTTGGTTTCGCTGACGCCAAAAAAAAAACACGCAAACTCACAGAATACTAGTATTTCAAAATTTAGGGTGGTAAGGAAAACTGACAAATAAATGACCTTGTAAGTTCTAACAACTAATCAATAGACCAGACATTTTAAGCATATCGTTTTTCATAAAACCATTATTACCGCAACTCAACCCGTAAAACACAATTGCTCCAAATCTCTTGTCTAGTGGTGGTGGCAGCTAAATGTCTGTCCCTTCAACGAGTTGCCTCTGCACCAGTTCAAGAAGTTCAACTTTCAATTTCTCAGAGATTAGATATAGAATTGATCTTTTTACGTGATCCAAACCTCGGTTAGGACCTGCCTGTGTTGAAAGACCTTGAAGACATAGCAGGAACTTAGCCAGGAACCAGGATAACACATTGAAACTGAGATTCTGACTATACAACTCAAAGTTCATTCCAAAGGTAACTTATCAACAGGACAAAGTTCAAAGATAGGCCTTAAGGATGTGACATACTGCTATTCCGCGTCTTGAACTCATATAATGGTCTTTAACCTCCACATAATTGCTCCCATTAAATTATTTTCACATTTGAACATTCAAGTCCGAATCCGAACTCAATACTCAGGAGATGTATATGTTGGAGTAAATTGTTCAAGACATAACTATCAAGTACCTTACTCCCAAAACTAGCTTCTTTCAGTCACCTTAAACTCTAAGAACCTTATAATTTACTGACTGCAATATGGCTTTCAAATATTTTTCAAATTTCTTAGGCATCAGTCCGTGTGGGATTTTATTTAGGGCCTCTGCTTTTAGCAAATAAATTTATGTACGAGATTCCCGTAAAAGTTAAGAAAGAGAGTTGCTCTATGGTCTGAGCAGAGAGTCTTTCTTCTACACTGCACGTGAAACCATCACTACCATATGGTTGATCCAAATAATGGACTGAAATATGAAGCGCTTTCACATTTAGAAAATATGAGGTATAATCAGTTCTTTCTTTCTTATTTTATTTCTTTTTATTTATTTAGTCATTATCTCTTTTTAAATGAACAAGTATCTCTAATAAGCATTACCACAAACAGTTATGGGAAAAACGTCCTACAGCTACATTTCCGTTGATCATTTTCTACTGCACAGTATGTTCTTCATTATAAAATTTAAAGTATAACTCTTCATAATTAGTGGCAAGCTATATATATATATATATAATGTATGCAAGTACATTGTTATACAAAATATTAAGATAATTACTATTACTTTTCTAAAGACAACATGAGCATCTGCATGGATGGGTACACAACATAAGAAGGCACAAAATAATTCTCATACTAGGCAGATGAACAAAAACAACATATATTCCCGGCTATGAGATAATGATTAGTTGATCACCCACATCCAAAAGCATATGCACACTGAAGGAGCTTTTTATGGATACCAAGGGCGGTGAAAGCACTGGTGTATCAAACATTCTAGAAAGCTTAAAAATAATCCCAATGCCCGTTTTTAAGCCCAATGCCCGTTTTTAAGCCCAATGCCCGTATAAATTTATATTACCTTAACCACCAACTTAGCAATATAAGATTAAACACCAAACAAAGTTGAAGAGGAAATCCATACCAAGTATCACGAAGATGCAGTGGTGTTAGTAACGCCATTACTGAGTAACCTCTCCACATATTTCCCAACTATATCCACCTCCAAATTCACCTTCTGCCCAACTTTCTTCAAAGGGATCACCACATTCTGCTGAGTATACGCAACCAGCATGAAATTAAAACAGTCCTCTTCATCAAACACCTTAACCACAGTCAAGCTAGTCCCATCCACAGCTATATACCCTTTCGGCACAATAAACCTCAGCAATTCAGATGAAGTCTTCACCTTTACCCACAACGAATCGCCTTCGACCTCCTTCGACACAATCTCACCTGTCCCATCTACATGCCCTTGCACAAAATGCCCACCCATTCTACTAGATGGCTGAAGGGCTCTCTCCAAATTCACCAATGACCCAGGAACCAACTCAATCAAAGAAGTCTTCCGAAGTGTTTCGGGCGCCAGACCGACAGAGAAATTCGATGCATTGGTGTCGAATTCAGCTACTGTTAAGCAAGTCCCATTGACTGCAATGCTGTCTCCGAGCTTGACGTCTTCAAGAACGGTTTTTGCTGAGATGTTCATCTCAAATCCACCATTTTCAGCGTACCCCAAGTCTTTGATTTCCCCCATTTCTTCGACAATGCCTGTGAAGAGAGATCGAACTGTGTTTCGGCGGATGCGATGGGAGAGAGATTGGTTGAGGGATTTTAAGGTGGAGGAGTTGAGGAAGAGATTGAATAAAGGGGTTTTGAGATTGGTGTTGAAACTGATGTGCGTTTTGGCGGGATTGGAGTAGCGGTTGGTTGAAGGGGAGGTTTTTAGGGCTTTGGAGACAGTGAAGCGAGGGGCTGAAATCGCCATTTTTGTTGTGAGAGATATCAGATGGTCTGCGAAAGGTGAAGAAGACGACAAGCACTGTATCTGCAACAAAACCTTCAAAGTTAACAAACTTCTCACTAATCTAAGCAAAACAAACATACCCAGACACGAATCCATGAAAAAAAAACTCAATTTGATAATGCCCAGATCAATACTACAGTATCAAGAAAAAAAAACAACAGATTAAACATCTTTGCTAGTAACGATCTGAATAATGAAGAGAGGAAGAGAAGGCGGTGTGGGGGTTTGAGTTTGGGGAAACGACGTGTTTGTGTTTTCAGTGGATCTCATCAAACAATGCAGAAACAAAAACCCATCTTAATAATCAAAAAACAAAACAACCCCATTAACCAAAAACCCACATCTGATCAAACCCAACCCAGAACTCAACCCAAAACAAAAAATTCTTCCATCAAACAACAAAAACCCAAATACCCATTACCAACCCTTTCGTTGAATTTCGAACAGTGAAGGAGACCTGTGCCTCGAGAGAGACGGAGAAAACAAATGAAGCACACACACGCGAAGAAGAGAAGAGGGGAAGAGCTGAATCGAAGAGAGATGAGGAAGGAAGACGAACCTGCGATGCTTGCTGCTGCGGCAGCAGATGAGACTACACGATGAAGAGTGAACAAGGGTGAAGAAAGGATCGGGTTTACTTATGTTGCGTGGGTTTGTTTATTGGACCCGTTGAAAATTTCCAATTATCTTGAAGGACTCGAGAACTTGTTGGTTAAGTTGAAGGACCAATGTGATAGCGGCATGGGTATCATCCGCTTCGGGCTTAGTTATGTCGACTACCTTGACAATTTGAACCAGAAGCTGAAGAACTCGGCCATATGGTATAGGGATTTTATCAAAGGATCTAACAACTGACCTGAAGCAAACTCTACTATAGAGCTAGAGGCACAACAAAAGTATTTGCTTTGTGTGCGCGTATGTGTGTTTTAGCTTTCAAAATGAAAATTGGTTTAGACAATTACTTGAAGCGGGTATTACTTAAGCTTTTTCGAAGTTTTATGATCAATAAAGTGTTTCTTATGTTAGTTTTCTTTTTAAAAACTGGTTTTATGATCAATATAGTGTTTGTGGTAAAAATGTAAAATAGTGGAGGCAGATGAATTTTTTATCAAAAAATCTAGAGAGTCAAACTCGAGTAGCTAGGTCCGTGTCAGGCCAGTCCAATACCATCCATCATCCTAGAGATGCTGAAAATGGCCCAATCTCTAGGATGGTGGATGGTATCGAGTTGGCCTAGCGCGAGTTGGCTCTTTGGCAATTTGTAGTATTAAGTTTAAAAAATTGTATGTTAAGTTTAAAAAATTGTATTTTCAACTCAAATAATTGACATGAAGAGTGGTATGTAAGGCAACTAACAAAGTCAATATGGCTCACTATTGTTGGTATTTTGCTCTACATGAGTTTTATGATATGGTTATTTGAGCATGATATAAACCCTGAATTTAAAGGCACTATTCGCAACCAATTAGAGAGACTATCCTTTCCCTTCTCTACTTTAGTTTTCGTTCACAGTTAAATTACATATTTATTCAAATAGATATATAAAGAAGTTCTCTAGCTAGCAAGTAATTGGATAGTTTTAGTGGGTTTTCATCTTCAAGAATGATCTTATCAAGAAGACTCAAGGATGTTCAAGATAACCATGAAGAACTTCAATCTTGCTCACGCACCCGCTCGCAGAATCCCATTTTTAGTGTGTATATTTGTTCATTGTTGTTAGAGACGCACATAAGCAAAGGTGCCATCTGGGACTGACGGGGCAACAAATTTTGAACCCCCCACCAGTGACTAAATTGGGCACATCAAATTGCACAAAAAGCTATCTTAGATGATGTTGTAAGGTTAACTATTCCTTAATTACAAAAACCCCTCCATACTATGGATGCTCTTGAGTTTTAATAAGGTGCTTAGCAATCCCTTGGAAAATTCTATCAAAATTCATTCTAGAAACCTATAGAATTTTCAACTAATTTTAGTATACCTATTCATTAGGATGAGACGAGATCAGGATGAGTTTGATAAATCGCAAAAAAATCAGAACGAGACCGCTTTGTCAAAGGCGCGAAACAACCAAAACGACAATGTGGAATAAAAGGACAGAAATACCCTCGTCCCCCGCAAGCCCTAAAAATAGCACCAAACCCCATTCATTTGCTTAAACCCCTTCACGGGTCTCTCTGCTCTGTTTGGTTTTTCAGAGTTCAGAACAAGTAAGGAGGTGGTGGTGGTGAAGGAGGAAGCTGAGAAGAGGAGAAAGTGCCCTTGTAGTTCCCCTATATTTACGCAAACTGCCACCACACTTTCTTCTCCTTCGTCTTAGATAAAGCACTGTGGGAAGCTGGGGAGATTAGGAGAAATAATGGCAATGGGGGTTTCCACTCCAAGTGGTCCTTTCAAAACCCCCTTTGCGCCTTGTCGTCGTCCTCGTCATCTTCCAGCCTTAGGCTTGGTTTCTACTTCTTCCATGAGGACATTTTCGACTTACCCAAATGCTCTTCCCAGGTACCTTTTTCATTTATTTTTCTTTCTTCTTGTTTCTTCTTATGCAGTTTTGTGAAATACCCATTTTGTGTTTGAGTTACTTGAACGCTTAATTTCATTGATTCGACAGAGTTGTTTATATCTGAGATTTTGGTTGCTGCATTCTCTGTGTGTTAATTTGATTAAAGGAGATAATACCCTTTTGTTTGAACAGTCCTTGTGAATGGAGGGATAGCTTGGTCCCTCGTCCCTTAGGCGATTGTTTGGGTCATTGGGCAAGAGAGGAAGGAGCAGTCGGGTCATAAGAGACCGTGAATTTTGTTGGGGGGTATTGTCTTGGGATCTCACTGTCATCACCACTAAATGTCGAAAGTTGTGATTGAATGTTCATGCAAAAGTTAGAGAAGCTTCAACCGATTTCTTAGTTAATGGAGTGCTTGGAGAATGGAGAGTCATGTACTTGGCAAATGTGTATAAGGATGTTTGCGCTGTAATAGGATCTATGTTTTTCTTCAAGGGTGGGTAATAAAATGGTTAATTATTTTTTCAGGTCAAAGGATTCACTGTTGAAGTTGAGAAGGGTTAAAGCATAGTTTTTATTTGCACAATTTGGGTGAAGGCCCAGTTATGCACTAAAATAAGTGAGGACACACAAACAAAACCCTAAACCCTGCCACATTAGCATTGTTTTCTCAAAATGTGCACTCAACTTATTTGAGCTTTTAGAGACCATGATGTTGAAGTCAATGTCTTTACTTACGATTTTGCCCTTCCAAAATCTAAACTCCCTTTATGATCTCTGTTTCTCCCAAAACTCCATCAAAGCCATGTTGTCTCTATCCATTAAAATTCCTTAACCACCACCGGCGGTCAACACCATTGCAACTTCCCGTATGAAGCAAGGTCCACGCCAGCACGACAACAATTCCGGTGAGTGCTCTCTGTGGTGGAGCTATAGTGGTGTCGAGAAGAGAAGTGGGGGTGGAGGTGGTTGAATGGTGGAGTCAATTCCATGTTACAATGGACGGTCTCGCGCTCCATTGCATTCACGAGGCTGCAACAATGCATCCGATTAGGTGCAATACGATACAAGTCTCTCAATAACTTGATGCACAACTCAAAACATGGGAATGCCTTACGATTATTAACTGCAACGGGATAAAAAAACTAATTAGATTGGATGGTCTGCGCAAATTCTAGAGAGAGGTTATGAAAGAAAAATATGTTGCTAATTTGGAGATAGAAGCTCGAAATTGAAATCAGAGACACGAAATTACAAAGAGAAAGTCAAATTCGAGTTCTAGAGAAACCCTAGATGTGAGAAAACGAAACCCTAAAGGTAAAAGTAGATCAAAATTGATTGAAGTGGTTTTAGATGAAATGAACAAGAGAAGTTGAATCGTTGAGAGAATTAGAGGTTGAAGAAGTGAAGATGAAAAGAGAGAGTGGATATCGAAGAGATTGTGAGAGGGAGAGAGAGGATTGAAGACTTACACAGGCTTGTGGATTTCTTGCGTAGTTGAGTCAAGAGGGGATTATGTTTTGGGAGAGAGCCTTATTTGGTTTAATTTGGGGATAGAAGTAGAGAGTAAAGGGTGGTTTTGTCACTTCATTTCAATTTCAAAATTTGGACTTATGAAAGAAAATTTGTTGACATTGTTCTTTTGAAGTATTATTTTGGTATGCAAGGGCTTCTGGGTGGTTGCCCCATTTTTATTTGAGAATGGTAAAATGTAAGCAAATAAATAAATCTCGAAAAAACCGTAAAGAAGGATTATCAATTCTTTCACTAATTTCAACTTCTAATATAACACAAAAATATATAATCTAATAAAGAAGTTATATAGGGGTCCTTTTTTAGGTTAAGCTTTGTAGTTGATCAAACCTCAACACCCATTTGAATGGGACTCAATGGGGTTCTTGAAATAATTTCTTGAAATAATCTCGGTGGATACAGGCAGGGTTCTCCAATGATTTTCTCATTGTAGGTGAAGCTTTCACAAAGACGACCAGAGTTTTAAAAGGCGATTGAGGCGTACGCCTTGAGGCGCGAGTCGAGGCGGGGCGCACAGAAATCTCCTCTGCGCGTACGAGTTGAGCTGCCAAAGTGAGGCGTTTTTGAGGCGTACACTTTTTTATTTCTTGATCAGTTGGCGTTATTTGGTAAATGGCTCCCCAAATGCACCTAGAAACACTGCAGTTGACAAGCAAATGGTTGATTGATTCATTGCTTGACATGCAGGACGCATTTGTTGTTCACATGCCTACCTCTTCTAAGGAGATTGTCCCTTTTGAGGGTATTCCCAATTAAGGCAATCCAAACGAAAACACATGCTTTGGGGGCAATGTTACTGACCCATATCTTCTTGATGATATCTCAGTCTCACCCTTGGATACTACCCCCGCAGAGCTTAAGATAGACAAATTTAAGCTGAACTGATCATTTTTGCCGCTTTGTTCCAACCTATCGTCTTAATGCTGGAATCTGAACTGATTCTCAGTAGTTTAATCTGCATTGAACGTCAAAGGTGAAGAGTCCTCCTTGTTGGTGGCCTCCATATCATTGTAAAACTTGCTCTTTATTTGTTTGAATTTTTTATATACATTTTTCACTATTTTTTACAAAAAAACGCCTCGCTTCGCCTCGAGGCTACGCTTCGCCTCGGAAAAAGCTCGATCGCCTCGAGTCTTAAAAACGTTTTTTAAAACATTGAAGACGACAACGACAACAATGGACGCTAACCTAATCAAAGGTTTCTCAGGTACAAGTGGAGGATTCAAGTGCCTATTCTCCAATTTACAAAGGATACTATTTTCTTCTTGGATGTGGATACAAAACAATTTTCTCATCTCAAATTGGTTCTCATTTGGTTTGAAGTAGTTTCAGTTTCAGGCCTAAAAATCAATTTCAAGAAAACAACTTTGTTCCCCATGGGTGATGTTCAAATTTCAAAATATTTTGGAGTTAAGTGTGTTTGATGGGGGGCAATTAGGGCATGCGTCATGTGCCTTATCTTGGTCTTCCCTTTGGTTATAGTTACAATAATGTCCACATCTGGGACCTAATCTGTGGGAGCAAAAAATAATCCTTAGCCTAACAGGATAAGGAAGCCCAAAGATTTGGGTTGTTCCCGAGAAACCCAAAAATTACTCACGAACGTTAAAAATAGAGAAACCTCAAGTTTGGGCTCAATACTCAAGTTTGGGCTCAATACAACTTAGTGAAACACTATTTTCTTAGCAGAAGAGTACTGTTCGACACTGACCACTATGCTTAGCTTAGCATACAACTTGCAAAAGATGTATCTCCAAACAGAAAGTTACAACCACCAACGGGAGGTTACATTTATCTACGAAAGATACAACTATCTAAGAGAAGTTACAATTACCTAAGAGAAGTTACAACCGCCTGCAAGCAGACGACTCACTAATCTGCCATGTGTCTCACTAATCTGCCACATGCCTCACTCATCTGCCAGCAGTTTACTCATTTTGCCTCTATAAATAGTCAAACACAAAGCCATTTGGAGGTAACCCGTATCAAATACAGAGAAATAAATATTTTCCTAAAGACATTGCTCTAACTTTGGCATTGGAGTCCCTGTGGCAGGCACCACACCGGTGTTAAGAATTAATTTCTATTTTATGCAGAATGCTTCGCGTCATCAACATGTGATCCGATGAAAATTTGCATCCACAAATTGGTGCTTTCAATGAGAGCTTGAATCAAACTCATTGCATGCTTTCTTCCTTTCATAATTTTTTTTTTCATTCAATTTGAATCTTCATTCACAGACACTTTTCAGAGGTATTTTTCAACACAATGGTGAGAACTCGAAACCAAACTAGCAAAAATAACATTGAGCAATCATCTGCCCGAATCAGACCGCCATCATTGCTATGGATTCAGCCGCTTTTGGCCGGACAACTACTCGTAGTAGGTTTACCACCGCTGGCTGATCATCAATTGCAATTTTCTCGCCAACAACCAAACCCAATGGAAAATAAAACAACAAGAAAATCTTGCAAGTCAGGCGGGCAAAACTCTTGCCCAAATATTCACTATGGCAGAACGCTACATTATGGGATGAAAAAAGTAGTGCTAAGGCACTAGATATACCTGAGAAAGATAGTCAACCTGCACAAATAAATGCAGATCAGAATGAGGATAAAAAGAACAAGGGTGACAAGCGTAGAATACGCTTCCCAACAAGAGACTCTTAAGCCAGTAGAACATACATAGAGTTCACCGTTCCGATCAATCAAACTCTCCAGTGTAGAAGAAGCTGATGATTGTGGCAACCGACCATTTCACAGTGAATTGACGCTCATGCGTCCTAGTTTTTTTTTAATTTTTTTAAAGCTTTTATAAGAAAAAAATATACAATGTACATATAAAAACTTGATTGTATTTTATGTCTTTATTGTATTTTATCTCTTCAACAAGAGACACCTCATCTGGTAGAACATACACAGAATTATCCGTTCCGGTCAATCAAATTCTCCACGAAAAGAATAAACCTTGGCTGAAGAGACTGCCACGGATATGATATTTTGCTGCTCAGTAGAGAATACATCTTTAGTTGAAATAGTGAAATACAAGAATTCGTTCTACATGTCCTTCAGCAGAAGACATTCAGAAATTCAAACATTTATGTACACGTCAGTAGAAGATGACATTCTCCGTGAGTGGATAATTCAATGCATAAAAAACATTTTACTCAAGACTACTTAAATGCGTTTAAGTTTAGTCAAGTAGTCAGCAGACTACACAAGCAAAATGCCTCAATAGAGGATGACACTTCTCAGTGAGTGGGTAATTTAATGCATAAAAACATCTTACTCAATACTACTTAAATTCGTTTAAGTTTAGTCTAGTGTTTAGCAGACCACACAAACAAAATGCCTCAATAAAAGATCACACCTCAATAGAGGATGACACTCTCAGTAAGTGGGTAATTTAATGCATAAAATGATTTTAATCATTACTACTTAAATCCGTTTAAGTTTAGTCAACTGGTCAGCAGACCACACAAGCCAAATGCCTCAGTAGTTGATCACACCTCAGTAGAGGATGTCACTCTCCGTGAGTGGGTAATTCAATTAATCAATCACTGAACATAAAAACATCTTACTTAGGACTACTTAAATCTCATTAGATTTTGTCAAGTGCTCAGCATATCACACAATATTTTCATGCAATTTTCAAGATAAATAGATTTGAATCCGTGATTAATTTCCTCAAGTTATGCTTAAATTTCGACTTAAGCATATTGAAAACTCATGAAAGAGGCCAATCAAGCTTTTGTGCCCTAAATGCAAATATTCCTAAGTCAGTAGACTAACATACACAGAGTTTGAGGATCATAAAAGCAAAGAGGACCACTACTTGACATAAAGTCACCATCAGCTCCAAAAGAAATTCAAAGTCTCACTAGTAGAGCAACAACTTTTGATCGATTATTGAGTAGATCAACAGACTAATCTAGGAGGGGACCTATACACCTACTTGGCAGTTTCAAATGTAGCAGGTAGCTTAGTTCTCATTAGTGAAGAGTTGGGAGCACAACTTCCTCCCGAATGCTTTTAAAAAACTCATGAAAATGGTGATAGAGTTGGCCAATACGACTTGATCTACCGGCCGATGACAACTTTAAAGGCTCAAGCTTTAGTAGAATTTGTTCCCTCCTCAATCGGGGAAACAAAGTCATCTAGGAGATCAGTGTCTCGTCCTTCAACAAAATCTACCAGCCGAGGACAATTATAAAGGCTCAAGCCTTCATCAACCGAGGAAACAGAGTCAGCCAGCCGATCAGTGTCGCGTCCTTCAACAAAATCTATCGGCCGAGGACAACTATAAAGTTTCAAGTCTTAGCTAATTTGTAGAATTTGCTTCCTCCTCAATCGGGGAAACAAAGTCAGCCAACATATCACTGTCGCATCCTTCAGAAAATGAAGACTCCTCAATTCATACTGAAACATGGCAGGTCAACCCAAAGATATGTGACATTTATATGTGGGTGAGTCATTAAATCATCAGGATGTCGGAGCTGGACTTGTTTTATTTACTTAAGGATGATCCTCTACTTGGACAAAGTCCAAAAGGCCATGAAATTACTATGTATGACTCATCTGATAGATCACCCCATCTGCAACAAAAGTCTCTACATGCAAATCATTTTGTCTTTAGCAGACTACGTTTCAACAACAGAAGCCTCTACATGCAAATCATTTACTTGTATCAATAGAGACAAATAAGTCAGCAAGATCAGGGGCGTTCTACTTCGATTTTTGACAATACATTCTACGGTCAGCTCAAAAGCAAAAGAGATGAGGGGCATCTGTGGGAGCAAAAAATAATGCTTTGCCCAACAGAATAAGGAAGCCCAAAGATTTGGGTTGTTCCCTAGAAGCCTAAAAATTACTCACGAAAGTTACAAATAGAGAAACCCCACATTTGGGCCCAATACAACTCAGAGGAACACTATTTTCTCAACAGAGAAATATTGTTCAACGCTGATCACCATGCTCAGCAGAGCACACAAGCTTGCAGGAGAGGTGTTTCCAAACAGGAAGTTACAACCACCAACGGGAGACTACAACTATCTATGAAAGTTACAACCATCTAAGAAAAGTTACAATTGCCTGCAAGCAGATGCCTCACTCATCTGCCACGTGTCTCACTAATTTTCCACATGCCTCACTCATCTACCAACAATTTACTTGTTTTGCCTCTATAAATAGCCAAACATAAAGCCATCTAAAAATAACTCTTTTTTCATTCACAATTCTCAATTCAAATACAGAGAAATAAATAATTTCTTAAAGGCATTGCTTTAACTTTGGCATTGGAGTCCCCGTGTCAAGAATTAATCTCTATCTTATGCAGATTGCTCTGTGTCATCAGCACGTAATCCGGTGGAAATTTGCATCCGCACAATCATTGAGCATCTTCAACCCCAATCTGCAGTTTGGAAAAAGGAGATTTATCTAAAGATAACCATCTCACCTTGATTAAAAGTACGCTAGTTGGCATTCCAATTTTCTCATTTTTTGCTCATCAAAATTTCTATGTTGGTGGCTTTGATGATTGAAAGGATTTGTCGTGATTTTCTATGGGCTCATTTCATCTAACAAGAAAAAAAAGTTATGGAAGCTCATCTCTTCGCCATCTTATGGAGAATTTGGTTGGAGAGAAATGTGAGATTTTTTTAGGGTTTGGTTCACAAGGGTGAACAGGTGATGTTGGAAAATGAAGTGCTTCCTCTTTTGTTGGTGCAAAGTACTTTGTGCGTTTATGCACCATCACTTTATGGATTTATGTATAAACTGGAAATTTGGTTTTTTTTGGTCGGTTTGGCTTGTTTGTTTTGGTGTATGTAGGCTATCTCAGCCTCTTGTAATTTTTTCAATTTTTTTTGGTTAATAAATCTATTTTACCTACACAAAGAGAAGATCTTTTGACCTAAAACACAAACCAACATAAAAAGGTCGAACGAGTGTTCTAAAAATCGGCCTAGGTGGTCGCCTAGGCGCTGGAAGGTAGAAAAATGCCAAGATTAATGGCTGGGTGGGTTCTGGGCAATCTAGGCGGGTCTGGGCGGGCTTAGGCGAGGTCTGGGCGGCTTAGGCGAGGTATTTTTTTTTAATAAGGTTGATTGTGTTTTTATTTTATTTTTCTCTCCTCTTTTTTAGAAATAAACAATTTAATTGTTTTTTATTCAGTATATGTCTAAATGTAGCAAATGATGATTACTTAATGGAATTCTCAAAAGATCTGCCGGTACCAATTTTAGTAATGTGGATTTTATCAAATATGACTGAGGTTATTCATGCAATTTGAAGAAAAATAAAAGAGTAGGTTTGAATATTTGTCCACAAATTCAACTTTGTATAAAGTACCCATCATGACCAACTTCATTCATTTGAGTTTTAATAAATTTTGTTCATGATTGTTAATTTTTCATGTTTTTAAATTTTGCATATGTATCTTGACATTAAATTGGATGCAATTGATAAGGTATTATACTTAACTTTTGTAAATTATTAAAGTTATAATACAAAATCTAAGACCGCCTAGTCCCCTGGGCGCTAAGCACCTGCTCGCCGCCTAGCGCTTTTTAGAACACTGGGTCGAACTGCGTATTTCATGAAATTGTAATCCATCTGAAAATAAGAATGTGTATTTCATAGTACCAAAATGAAATGGGTATTTCACACAATTCCATAAAATCCAAAAGAAAAAAAGAAAAAAATATATAGGAGAAGCCAATATTTTATTTTCCTTCCAAGTTATTTCATTTCTTTGTTGATTCATATGAACTATCTTTGGGATGACAGGCACCTTCGCTTTCTCCGTATTGCATATTGTCCTTGTTCCAGTATTAGTACCTTTGGTGTTTCAGTTCGATATAGACAAACATCAAGGCGATTCATTTCGGAGGATACCTGTAGATCTCAGTGGGAACTTTCTGCCTCTGGGGGGCAAAGATCAATAGCTCGCATGGTTCTCAATCCAAATCTCGGAAGTAAATGCGATTGGCAAACCGAAAGCGAAAGAGTGAGACAATCAAAAGAGGAAGTACTCAAAGTCGTAAAGAGTTGCAATGCTCAGCTTATTGCTCAAAATCAAAACATAATGAAAAGTGATCAGGGAGACGCTATGTTTCTCGATATATCAAGTAGGTCACAGTTGTCGGAGGTTTTAGAGAGAAGGATTTCTGAAACAGCTAGACCTAGTCTCGTTGATGCAACTGAAAAAGACCCAGTAGTAAGAAATGTTTCTATTGATGAAAGTAAAGTTCATGTTCAGCCAATTCACGAAGAGGAATGCAGGACTCATGGTTCAGAGCATCGCAATATACTTACTAACATTTATGACAAAGTTCTTGTAGTCGACAGTATCTCGTCGGCTAAAAGGGTTGTTTCACTACTTACCACAAAGTACAGTCATCTTGTTCATGCATGTGACACAGAGGTATTTTTCTCATATAATTAACCCCTACATCTGTATGGATTTGTGAATTTTCTATTATAACCATCAGTCGAGATTTTGTATTTTGTATATTTTTTTTAACTGATATTGTGGTATTCACAGGTAGCTAAGATTGATGTGAAGCAGGAGACACCTGTTGCTCATGGAGAGATCATATGTTTCAGCATCTATTCTGGTCCGCAACTGGATCTCGGAGGCGGAAAGTGTTGTGTCTGGGTAGATATTCTAGATGGTGGTGGTGAGGATCTTTTAATGGAATTTGCCCCATTTTTTGAAGACTCGTCAATAAAAAAGGTAACACTTTCTATGCATTTGTCTTGATCTTTACTTTCTCAGTCACCTCTTTAAACGAGAATTCAGTTAGTCAACTCTTTACATGAGAATTCAGTTAGGCAGTATGTTGTAAGCTTTGGCAAATACTTCAAGAATTTATTGGTTACTGGGTAAAAGAAGTAACTTTAGTATTATATATATCTTATTCTTATGAGTGTACTAAAGAGTCTATGAGGGAAGGTTTTGTCGGAGTTCCTTCCATATGCATTGTGCTGGACGGTGTGGAAGGAAAGGAACAATAGGGGTTTTCATCGATAAGGCACTAGAATTGGATGCAGTGGCCCTACTATGTGGGGTTGGGTATCACATCTTCCTTCTTTTACGGGGTTGGTTTTTGATTTTTTGTATGCTAATTGGGAGTGCATTATGCAGGTAATAATTTTAAGGTTACCTTTTGTGTAACAGACATAGTGCTTCAATAAAATATTTTACCTTTTGAAAACATAATTAAATAAATTAAAGAGCCTACAAACTATGTTACGTGAGGTGTCAGGCAATGTGGTCTGCCAACCTAGGTATAGCCAGGTTAGAGAGTGGAAAAAAAAGGTATCATCCAGCGTTCATGTATATGTTTGTGTACATATTCCTTGATACTTTACGAGTAATTTCCTTAATTTATACTCAAAACGTAGTTATTATTCAATCATTAGAAGCAAATATAAGAAACAAAACATTGAGATAAAATCAAACATTTACTGGAGCCATCTAGGGCGCTTAGCGTTAGGCAAGCTTAATTTTCATGTGCCGCTAGGCTTTGCCTTTGATAACATGGGTTTTGAACTGATGTTTTGCTCAAATATCAGTGCATGTCCTGAAATTGATGTGCCCTGTAAAAGTTTTCTTAAGTAGTATTCTTGGGATTATTTAGAAACCAACTTTAGGATTGATATGCGAGATATCACTTTATCATAATCACTCTTACTTAAATGCGTATTGTTTTGCAAATTTTTGATTTTATGGTTCTACTCGTTGTGAAATAGTTTATTTCCTTTTTTTCAGGTCTGGCACAACTACAGCTTTGACAGTCATGTTATAGAGAATTATGGGATTAAAGTTTCTGGATTTCATGCTGATACAATGCATATGGCACGACTTTGGGATTCTTCAAGACGAACACAAGGTGGTTATTCTCTAGAAGCACTTACAAAAGATGCAAAGGTCATGTCCGACATAAAATTTTCAGAAGGGGAAAGACACTTGACTGGTAAGGTATCAATGAAAGACATATTTGGCAAGAAAAAGCTGAAAAAAGATGGATCCGAGGGAAAGCTTATCACTATGGCACCTGTAGAAGAACTTCAAAGGGACAGGGACCAAAGAACTCCATGGATTTGCTATTCCGCCTTGGACTCTATGGCGACATTGAAGCTTTTTGAGAGCTTGCAAAGAAAATTAATGAACATGTCTTGGTATTTTGATGGGAAAAGGAAAGGATCAATGTATGAATTCTATGAGGAATATTGGAGGCCATTTGGTGAGCTATTAGTGAAGATGGAAACAGAGGGAATGTTGGTAGATCGGGCTTATCTTGGAGAGATCCAGAAGGTAGCCACTGCAGAACAACAAATTGCTGGGAATCGATTCCGCAATTGGGCTTCTAAATACTGCCCTGATGCCGTACATATGAATGTAGGGAGTGATACACAACTGCGGCAACTATTTTTTGGTGGTATTATAAACAGGTATATACTATTGTTTTCTTTAGCTTTGGCAAATAACTGAGCAATCATACTTTTTCTAATAAATAATCATTAATGCAAGAAATAACATGAAACCAATCATAAAAGATGTTAAGGCATTAGAGAATAAAAACAATCATTGTGCGCATTATAACCAACATTCAACTCATATGCACTGAAGTGATTTTTAACTCATTTGCATCAATGCGTGCATTCATGCATACTCATCAATCGCCTTTTAAAACAGTGAATGGATGACTTAAAGAATTCAACAACGCTCCCATCCAAATGGATATGGAGATACGGGATCGAGCAAAACTCCTTTTTGTATAAAGTGATTATGGATAAATATGGTTCGCAGACTGTTTGGTTGCCAACGAAATATCTAGCTCATATGGTTTTCCTTGGAAAGGGATCATGCACCATAAAAGCACTTTGAATAGTCCAGTCTCTTAGGATGTTCACACGAGGATAGCATATACTTCAGGCTCATAGTTACTTGGTACGGGGAATGACATAGGGAATGACATAGGGAATGAAAGGGTATGTCGAATGGAAATAGATTGGGATTATGCTAGTTTTCATGGTTTAGACCTCGAAGGGGTAGGCATAGTTGGTATGGTAATTGGGTCGCAATTCGTGTATTATTTTAATTTAGTATAATATTTAGTTACAATATCCATTTTATACAATATCCATTATTTTAGTTTAGTATGAATATATGAATGTGGAC
This sequence comes from Berberis vulgaris, assembly GCA_963556465.1. Taxonomy (NCBI): domain Eukaryota; kingdom Viridiplantae; phylum Streptophyta; class Magnoliopsida; order Ranunculales; family Berberidaceae; genus Berberis; species Berberis vulgaris. The sequence goes on along the minus strand of OY747132.1, from coordinate 5,799,790 downwards.
CCAATGCATGATAGATATATATGAAGTGATCTAAGATAATTTGTTGGAGATTTTGAAAATATAAAGATGTTTTGGAAAAGATGACCTTTTAATAAAAGTGAAGGACCCAACATGAACCAGCTACGCTCGTTTCAGCCCATGAGATCTAACCAGAGCAAATCAGCCAATAATATCGGGACAAATAACTAAAAATCAAACTTTTTGAGCCTTGTCACCAATCGATTGGGGACACAAACTTTTTGGGCCTTGTGGCATTTTGTCAAGGATCAATGACTTTTTCTTCAAGCATAGGCGATCAAAATTTTCAAAGAAGAAATTGATGTGGAGATGAGAAACACTAGAATTGTGTAAGAGATTTTCATTGGATTGTGCAAAAAATCAGGTACTGGTTTCTCCTATATTCTCCTTGTTATTCTCTTCAATAGGTATTGTTATCCCTACTCTCCTCATTCTCTTTCAATGTTCGTCCCTTCTTAACCAAACAAATTTGTTGAAATCTACCGATCAGAGTCGTTAATGTGATGTGCTTCAGTACACACAACTCAATTCAAAATTCAGGGGAGGGGGTTGAGCCTTTGAGAGAGTTTTCCAACTCTGTTTAGGAGTAAACAATGTTAATAAACATCTATCTAATAAAAAAACAACATGGTGTTACACTGTTCGTAAGGGCCTTCGGACAAAGAAGGGTCAAGATGAAAGTAATAAATAGATCCAATGGGCAATGGCTCCTTAAGTGTGGGCACTGGAACTCAGATCTCTCACAACTTAGTGGCAATGCTCTCTTCCAAGGCTAAGCTCTCCAATGCATAGCTCCCTTCTAGGGCGACTAGAACACAACTGCATCTTCTCTCTTGTGTGGGAGTAAGTTTAGGGAGCCTTGTTCGAGGGCCTCTTTGTGCCTCTTTGGGTTTTTTTTTGACACTTCTACTCCTTCTATGGATGGTGTTTGTGATCGTGTTTTAAAGAAAGGGGTAAAAAGTTAAAAAAAACCCCAAAAAAAGGTTCCCTAGACTTACTCGTATGGCCCTATCACCTAAGTCCCCCCTTGACAACAACATACTTCAATGAGCTAGGTTCTCCCTCCCTAAAATTTTCATATTCATGTGCTTTTATTTATTTATTATGATTTTTTTTAAACTAAATTTTAATTGAAGAAGAGAAGATGTAGGATTGAATCTCAACGAGAAATGAAACCAGTCTCCAATAATCCTTGAAAAGAAGTTGAATTATGTACAAATTTTTTACCCTTCAAACTGTCACATTAGTGGTCTTGTAGATTCCATTAGATGCATGTGAAGCACGATGTCACTATCTGGTTTTTAATTTGTACATTTGTACTGATGTGTGACTACCTATATATAGTGCTTTACAGTATCAAATAGGATGTTGCATCCAACAAGATCCACATTCCACATATAGCTTGCCAGACTTGTTTTTCCCTTAATCTTAATATAGATGATGACTAAATTCATCATATTTTGTTTACTTTACACAGAAAAGATGCAAGTGAATCTCTTCCCACAACAAAGAAATTTAAAGTGCCTAATGTTGATAAAGTGATTGAAGAAGGAAAAAAGGTGCCCACAAAATTTCGCAATATCACATTAAGCAAGATTGGTGGTGAAATGCAGTGCGAGATTTATACGGCCTCTGGTTGGCCCTCTGTTAGTGGAGATGCTCTAAAAATCCTTGCTGGCAAGGTATCCTCAGAATACGATTGGGCTGATGAGTATACCTTAATGTCAGATGATGATGATGAACAACCATCAGCGCCAAAGGGAAATAAACCTATAATACCCGATTCTTCCTATGGAACAGCTTATGCTGCTTTTGGAGGTGAAAGTACACCCGAAGATGATAAGAAAGGCAGAGAAGCTTGTCATGCCATTGCTGCCTTGTGTGAAGTTTGCTCAATAGACTCCTTGATATCGAACTTTATTCTCCCCTTGCAGGTGATTTATTCTATTCCGTTATGCTTTTCATGCATCTTGAATTTGGGTGTGGATGTCCTCCATGGTGAGGTTACCATCCACATTTTTAACCAAAAAAAAGAAAGATAAAAAGAGGACAACATCCTCATCAATAATCACTCTATTCTGGAATTTTCAAAAAAGTCGGATATTGATTGCATCTAATTGCGCAACTCAGCGTGCATCTGGCAGATGAACTGAATGTCATGTTTGACAGGGTTGTGCGCGTCGGGATGCTGCTCTTTGGTGAGGATGAACTCCTCTATGAGACCACTTTAGTGCATAGTAATTTAAAGCTAAATGAGGTTGTCATGATATCACAGACCAATCTCATTTATTATGAGCACCATAAATCAAGTTGCAATCTAATGCTTGGGGTAACTATGTTGAATATGTCACTCCTGAGCAAACTATCATGTCAGTTGACATGTTCTTTTTATTTACCTATTCTTATAGGGTGGAGATTCTTGGAGACCTTGATCTTAAACCATACACATGTATTCATCGAAAGACACCTAAAACCCTTAGCTGGCATAAGAAATTGAAGAAAAAACTTAATTTAATTTGAGTCTCACAAGAATATGAAGTCCTTCAATTTCAGCCTCCCCGCTATGCCCATCATATACGCCTAAAACCACAAGAGATATCGTTTGAAAATGTAGGTGTTTCTCTTTCCATATGATTGATGATATCCGTCAGGAAGTCTGTCCCAGAAGCAAACACCCAATGTGCTAAGGTTCCGTGCATTCCATTCCTTAAATCATTAAGTAAACTCTCTTGCACCATCCTTGCCATCTTGAATTCGACCAAACCACTTTTCATGCCATTGTTATGGCAACCTTGAGTGAACATTCCCAAGAAGTTATGAAAGTTGCTGAATCTCTAACCCCGATTCCAGTCAAATTGGCCATCAAATTCTTCATTGAACTCCGATTCCTTAACATCTCCAAATTTGTAGATGAATTCATGGCTTAGCTCCTTTATTCACTCTCTGCAAGTATTCTTCTACATTAACCACATCTTTTTTGGTGGAGTTCTCAGTGCGGACAATCATCAAAGACACCCTTTGTGGAGTCATTTATTTGGTGGACAGGAAAAGATGGATGCCCCCATTCGCTACTCAAAAGCATCCCTAAGTATCCCCAAGTGTAGGGGTTCTTGTATGCACTAGAGATATTCAAGAAAAAGCCTCAACCATCTGGGTGACTATGAGGTAGGACCGTAGGAATGTTCTCAGCCATTTGGTATCACCAACGACCACATGGTTGAGAGCGCATATCACCAAAAGCGGATTTTTTTTTTGGAAAATGTGAGCTTTAGTCAGTGTTTTGTTTGTTGTTTTCTCTCTGTTCATTTGCTTCCTTTTAAATGCATTGAAACCTGCAGATTTCACCAAATTGAACATTCTCGCAACTGGTTCCACCACCCTTACAATCTCAATGCAACCACCATGAGTGGCTAATGCTGTTGATAAAAATACAATTTGCAAACCAAAGAAATGGAGAAATGATTTTTTTTGGCCACAAAAACCCGTGAATTACACTCCACGGGTCCTAAACCCTCAATTTATGAAAGTTGGGTACTTGGTCCCGTTCCCCCTCACTTAAAAGGGCTTGAGACATTTTACACACTTTCATGAGGTCCACATCAAATAGAATTACGAGTTCATATCTTATGAGGTCCATAACAACCTAGGAGCGTTACAAGTTATAAAGGATTATATAGGAATATAACGGTATATAAAGGTCTATAATAAAATATATATTTTAAATATATTTTTATACCCCCACTAAGTATTTATGATTTAATGCATTTATAAGGAAATCAAATAGAAACCGAGAGAATAAAAATAAAAGTTCCATCAAACTGATTTTTTGTGTATTAGTGAGATCTCTACAACCCCACACTAGCTGATTTTATAAACCCATGTAATTTCTCATCAAACAGATCAGGGAGGTTTATAAACCCATCAAACATATCTTTTGTGTATTTTATAGACCAAAATTCTTCAAACAATCCAAAATTCCATCAAGGATTACCAGAAATTGGTGGGGAAGCAGAAAATAGAAATGGAGGTTCAAGGGAGGTTCCCGCATGAAGGCCGGAGGTTCGATCGCACAGTCCGGCTGTTCGATCGCACGGTCCAGAGGTTCGATCACACGGACTTCGTCTTCTTCTTCCTTCGGTTACTTCTATGTTTAGATCTGAAAAAAGAAAAGAAAATTGAATCGATTTTTTTTAAAAATATATTTAACAAACTTTACAACGCCGCTACAAGTTATAACGTTTTATTCATAACGGCCGCTATATGAGCGATATATTGGTTGCCGTTACCACCTACCTTTATATCTAACCTTTATATTTTTTACATCCGTTACACATTATAAAGGTGTTATAAAGGAGTTATAACTCCATTTTAACTGCACAGACCAAAGATCATCCCATTTCAACATTTCTAGCCCCATCAAACAATAATGAAAATTTAAGAATGTAACATTTTCCAGTAGTCCATTTTTATAGAAATTTCAACGTAACATTTTATATGGTTAATAATGTCGAAATGAAGTGAGTTTTGTGGGGTTGATCTTCATGGTGAGGAGGTTATCTTTTCAAATCAACACATAACTCTCCATGTGGCCCCCCCATATAAGTATGTCGAAGTCAATGCGTGTAAAATTACGTGTCAAAATAACCTGACTATCTGGATTATTAAGAAACCCTGGAAATGTGCACTGTTGATAAGGATGCGAACTTTCTCTGTCCTTAGTTGCTTGTAATTCCATATCGCTCGAATTTCATTAACATACTGTTTGTCACCCTGTTACATACTCTAATTGTACTGACACACCTTTTTACCTTTGGATTATGATGTACTTTAACATGATTATTGGTTTTGTGTGGCAACAGAGCAGTAACATATCAGGGAGCAATGGGCGTATACACTGTTCTTTGAATATCAACACTGAGACTGGGCGTTTATCAGCAAGGAGGCCAAATTTGCAGGTTTGTGAATTGTGATACGTAGTTTCTCGATAGCTTCTTTCAATTAAAACATCAATGTTTCGATCCAGATGATGTTTAACTGCGGTGATAGTTAGATTTGTTCTGCTAGTCTTCGAATGATACTCTAGCATAAATGTTGGATTATTGGATGTCTGGTTGCTTGGGCCAGTATGCTAAGGCGGGATCATTACAATAGGCTCCGCTTGGTATATGGTAAAAAATGCAAATGCATTCCTTTAATGAGGTTCCTCAAAATTAGGTGCTTGGTAGGATTTCATTTTAAAGATTTTACGTCAATCTTTACGTTCAAAATCAGCAACTTTTTATGTGATAAAATTGTCCAAAAAATTAGCACAACTCTCTCTGTTATTTTGTTCTTTTTCTATTTCTATTAGAGTTTATCTCTATTCGATTTTGATGAAATTAGGGTCAATTAGGATGTATTTAATTTAATTTAATTAATCTATCTAATCATTGTTGGGTTGGGTCTGTAAGCTCATAGGTAATAAGTTTAAGTTTAGGGCTTTGTTTGGAAATTAGGGCCCAATCAATTGTTAAGTATGGCAAGAAGGTCATCGATTTCAGTAATTTTCTTTTATTAGTTGTTTCTATATTTCCTTGAAGTCATTAGATTTCTTTGTTTCTAAGATTAATAAGCATTTAGATTCTTTCTACTACAGTCGACCTTCATAAAGTACAATCAATCTTTATGGAGTACATCGGAATTTGGATTCTAAAACTTAATTCAAGTTTGGATTTTTTACTACAATCAAAGAAAGTTTGGATTCTTGCCAATGGAATTTCCAACATAATACCTCTCTAGATTTATTTATTTATTCATGCAAAAAATTGAGCTTGTCATTCGAGGACCACATTAGCGAGCAAAATCTTTTTGCTTGATTGATGATGAAATATAGATCTGGGTATTGGTACAGTCAGTGTAGTTAAAGCAAAGCCAAAATGAGAAGTGATGCGAAACATTGACAACTCTATCTACTATTGCCAAAACAAAAGTGAAATCAAAAGTGTCGCTTTTATGCTAAAGTGCAAGGAGCCTTTATCAGGAAAAAAGGGATTCAGGTGTATATCAATTTTTTTTTCCTATCAGAGATTCATTCTAATTCCCAAAGACTCCAGATTACCTATTTTTCTTAGTTGTTTACAAAGTACATATGACAACTACATTGCTAATTTACTAGAAATAAAACTAGTTATCGTTTGCTAAATTTATAATTTTTTACTTATTAATTTATGATTATCTCAGGTGATTGAATTGATCAAATAAAATTATAGTCATTAATATAGTGCAAATTATAGATGGAACTCTGTGCCTTGTTATCAGTTATAACATTATAACTTAAATTTGTTTTTAGAAGGTTAGATATAAGCAACATATATTTATTTGCCATTATAGATTTTTGTAGTACATATCCATTTTTTTTAGTCACACGCTTCGCTTTTTGTTTTTAACGTTTTCGCTTAAAGCGATGAGAAGGGTCTTTTCTTTACATTCACATGATGTCTTGATTACCTTGGGTACAATTTGTTTTAAGTTTCAAATTCATATTTTACATGTTATATGTTCTTACATTAATGAAATATCGTAACAAAAGTTTTATGAATATAAAAGTGTTAAAGAAAACACGCGTGTTGCATGTGTCATTATCCTTGTGAGATTTTAAATAAATTTAGATAAAAATTGAATGATTGAGATAACAATTGAAATGTTTTTTGAAATAATAAAAATAAAATTGAGATGTTGAAATAATCGAGATAACAAGATGATTTGTTTTTTTATTATTTTTTTTTATGTTTATATCTTTTATTTTCTCTTTTTTTAAAGTCGAGATAAAAATTGAAATATTGATATCCTCTTTAGGTTGGAGCGGGGAACATGAGAGAAAGACATGGGGTAAATGTTAAAAATATTGTGGGTTTGGGCTACTTTAACCTTAGAGATTTTTTTTGCATTAGGGCAATGTGGGTTATTTTATGGAAACCAAAATTTTTTATTGTCGTGGAAGCCTCAATTTTTGGTGTTATAATACTAAAGATGTATGCTACTAATGTTGATATATATATTTATTTTAATTTTTTAAATTAATTTTTTAATGATCGAGTATAAGCTTAAAATTTCAATACATAAGCAAATTATGCACTCATTCAATGGGATTGTAATGGAGTGAAACTGTGAAAGCTATTGCATATGCAAACTAATGCAAATGCATCCTTTTAGGGTATACCAATCGGAGCCTAAAATCGTATCCCGTGAAACTTTATATCATGAATAACTTTTTTGCATATCATGGAAAAAGTTATGATATGGTTCTCAACACACTTATCTCAGAAGAGATGGCTATATGAAAGAAAGCCTCTTGCACTCATCCCTACATTCTTTTTCTTTTTTTTTGATCAGCAAAATAGACTTTATATTATTACTCAAAATGCCTACATTCTATCCAAAACATAAACATTCTCTTTCCAGTTTTCAATTCAACAATTCAAGTTCACCTGTTATATTATATTACTTAGCCTGTCTAGCAAGCTACCTAAGTGGCTCTGTAAGGATGCTAAACAAAACCTAGGGCTACCCTAGGCCCATGGGCTTTGGACCATTCCACTTAATAAAATTAATTAAATAACCATTATATTCTACTTTGATTTCCGTCAATTTTACATTTCATGTTAGTATTGTTTACTCGTCTGAAATTGACAAATTCATGTATTATTTCCTTTTTCTTAATTTATCAAGGAAGCTAATGATTAACTATTATGTAAATCAGAATCAACCAGCTCTAGAGAAGGACAGATACAAGATCCGTCAAGCATTCGTAGCTGCCCCTGGAAACTCTCTTGTTGTTGCTGATTATGGGCAGGTAGTCATCTGTCATGTCTTTCTTAAGAAGTGTTTTCTTCTAATTTGATTGGATAATTGAATATCATTTTTTATTTATTACAGTTGGAACTTAGGATTCTAGCACACCTTGCAAACTGTAAGAGCATGTTATATGCCTTCGAAGCTGGTGGTGATTTTCATTCAAGAACAGCAATGAATATGTACCCATATATTCGTGAAGCAGTAGAAGATAAGAAAGTACTGCTTGAGTGGCATCCGAAGCCCGACGAAGATAAACCTCCTGTTCCCCTGTTAAAGGTAATTTTCTGCACAAAGTTATTTTGCGTTCTTATGGAAGATTTGTTGCATTGCTTATCGGAAAGGAAATAGAAAAATCAGACTTTACTTTGTTTTTTTATTAATATTTACCATCTGTCATAGTTTGTGAAAAATAATCCGCACAAACACTTTTAGACAACATATGTCAAAAAACCTAATTGAAAAACCACAATCCAATCGACTAGAGACTTCCTCTCCACCACTTTTTAAGTATAAGGATAGTTCAACGTCACTTGCTGTTACCAATCCAAAAAAAATCACTTGCCCTTACTAATCAAATAAAGAAAAAAAATTTATCAATGTTATTTCTTTGGACATACATACAAAGTAAACAAAAACCAAATGTAAAATATTTACAAAATCATTGAGAGCACAAACCAAAATACAAAAAGAGACAATAAGTATGAATGCTTACTTGAACTTTTGAAGCAAAACTTGGAAATAGATACACCACTCCGATAACACAAGACAAAGTGGAACACAAAATTCTCAAACGAAGACAACAGACAGCGCTGCACACACAGCCAAACACGTGTGCCACACTACAAAGCACTCATTTCTCTCTACGTTATTGAGAGCTGGGTTGTGCTAATACTTTGGGTTTTCAGAGGATGTACATTCAGACACGGCACACTTGGGATGCCTAATTTTAGACTTTGTGATTTCAAGCAACACGAGTATGGGGAAAATCTAATTTTTTTGTTTTAATAAAATAAAATTTTAAAGTTTTATAGAGGCATCCATCTTATTTTAGCATATGGTATTTATCTCACAGTTATTATAATTATCTTATGTAGAATGTTAATATTAAATAGTTAAATTTATTCTTGTATCATCAAATCTTATATTTTATGACTTGTCGTGCCGACCGTATCTGAATCGGACACGTACCCATATTTCTGCAACCCAAGTTGAGAGTCATTTCTCATTGCTCACAATACAGTTATTGTCCACCAGTTCCACAACACAAAACTTGCATAAGACTAGTTCAGTAGTATTTGTTCAACTCAATGTGATACTTGAACTCTTTATTTATGCACATAGCAAGATAAACTACAGTCCTTGCATCTATAAAAATACTTATAACACAACAAAGTAGTACTTGTTCATTCACTTCCCTCGGAGTTTTGTTCAACTCATGTGATACTTCTCTGCATATTCTGTATGTATACACTAAATGTCTGTAAAAGTGAAACTCTAGGGAACACATTCTTTTTATATGCATTCATGCAGTTCACAGATTACATTCTGAAAATTGAAATCATAACTCTTGTTTAAAGACTAAACTGAATTCCCGAAAACCCTAAAACCCCACTTGGGGACCCTAAAATATTTCTCGAAGAGGGAGAGCTGGTAACGTTGAAGAAGCTTGAAGAGGTCGTGGTGACTGTGGTTATGGTTGTGAAGTATGTTGCAAGCAAACAAAAATCTGAAATTAAAACCCAAACAATCAAACAAAGTTTAAAATTTTGGGAAAAAACTGTAAATTTGTAGCTAAAGAGGGGGGAGGTGTTGGGCACGGTGAAGAAGAAGCCAGCAGAGGTGGTGGCAGTGGCTGAAATTCATGTTCTGCAGAGGTGGTAATGGCTGGAATTCTAAGTTGCAGAGATGAGAGAAGGCGCGAGAGAGAGAGAGAGGCCCTAAACATGGAAAAGGTGAAGTGCCACAGACAGTAAGTCGTGGGAGTGCAGGTGTTGGGTTCGGGAGGAGCGGGGAGTTGTTGTCCCATCTTGCATAGAGAGTAAAAGGGAGAAGGGAAGAGAAGATAAAGAGGTAGAAGGGAAAGGACTTACCTGATGAGACGCGGGAAGAGAATCACATACTTGGAATCATTATATACAAGAAGACCTCAAGTGGGAGAGTTACACAGAGAAGAAACAGGGGGAAGAAGAGAGAGCAAAGGAGTTATGAGTTGTGTTTGGACCATTGGATTAAACAGGGCTCATCCCTCAAATTGCAAACTGTTGCAACCACAAAACACAAAAAATATAAGTTTAAGTCCTTCCTATTTATTATATATTTCTTGTGAAGTTATTATTGGCTTCAAGTTATATCTTTTGATGCTGAAATTTCACAAGTACAGTCAGAATTTATGTATTGTAATATGGTTCACGTCAATAACCTCACCCACTTTACTCTGTTGGTTAATTTATTAGAGTAGTTTGAGTCATGATGAATTGTTCAGTAAACCTGTGCTCCATTACTGTTGATCTTATTTTGACCATTGTTATCAAAATTATATCATATTCAGTATTGGAAACCGAAATGTAATATACATTTGTTGTAACGTATCGTGTATCGTAAGATATGTTGCAAAAATAAATATAGTGATATAAAAATATATATTATGAAAATGTCTTATTCAAGCAAAGAGGCCTCCAAAACACTTCCATTGATATTTAACTTGTATAACATATATAAGCACGCTAGTGGCTATCATCCATGCATTCATTCATTTCACTTGATATCTTACCATATGCACGCTCCCATACTCAGTTGTTCATTCATGTCGCTACTACATGCCTCAATCATTTCTATATTGGTGTCTCGCAAGATATATATGCCGTATTGATGAGGCTTATATATGTATATCATAAAATATTGATAACTATGAATTTGACAATTTGAGTAAATAATTGAGTGCAGTTTAGGATCTTGAATCAGTCAAATTGGTTCAATACCCTATACATTTTTGAACTTCTATTTGCATCATGCGGAGAGTGGAATGAAAAGAGTAAAAATAAGTAAATATAAATTATGAAATAATTGTATTCTTCCATATGATAGAAATCTATTCACTGGTACACATTGGCCTTTTTGGTTCATCACATATTAATGGATAACGTTTACAATTTTGTTTGTTTCCATGATATCTTCAGGATGCGTATGCTTCTGAAAGGAGAAAGGCCAAAATGCTCAACTTTTCCATTGCATATGGTAAAACTCCTACTGGGCTTGCTCGGGATTGGAAGGTAAACTTAATTCAACTTTGAAGTTTGTTCTAGATTTATGAGGACAACAAAATAATTTAACCTAATCTCCGTTGTTTCAATTTTGAAGTTTGTTATTATAAGGAAGACGAAATAACTTAACCTAATCTCCTTTGTTTCATCTTCGTCCTCAGGTTTCTGTTAAGGAAGCAAAAGAGACAGTTGATCGTTGGTATGGGGATAGATCAGAAGTTTTGACATGGCAAGAAGCTCGAAAGGCTGAAGCTCATCGAGATCATTGTGTACGCACCTTGTTAGGTCGAACTCGGCGGTTCCCCAATATGCAGAATGCTAGTAATTTTCAAAAAGGCCATATTGAGCGAGCTGCTATCAATACCCCTGTGCAGGTTAAATCTAAACAGAAGCAGGAATATGAAACCCAGGGCAGAAGATATTTTCTTGTTGTGGTAGACTAAATTTCACATTTTGGTTAACAGGGTAGTGCTGCTGATGTTGCTATGTGTGCCATGTTGGAAATATCACAGAATGTTCGTTTGAAGGAGCTTGGGTGGAGGCTGCTCTTGCAGGTCTGTTCATGTACAAGTTGACTTTCTTTTATTGCTCATTAGGTGCACTTTTGTATAAAATCTCATGCAGCTTTCCATCATCGGTCTGTCCTCGATATCCATCTTGGTCATTAAAAAAATGACATTGCATTTATATTCTGGTTACTTTTGTTTGAAGAAAATTTTCATTCTCAGAAAATTAACAAACTTTGCTTGTATGCCTGATGATTGATCCTGGTATACTTATTGGTGAGGACTGACTAGACCTCTCTTGTCAAAACAAATTATTTGCTTAAGGTGATAAACGATTTTTTCCTTATAGGTGAGTCTGTCAACATTTTTTTTGGGTAAAGTGATCCTTGTCTGTAAAAGAAAATTTTCTTCTGTTACATTTGCATGTCAAAGAAGCATAAATAGATTACTTTTTCATGAAAATGAGCTCTCTCAAATAAATGGACCGTTTGAATGCAAACAATATATGGGAAACAAACAAAAGCATTCTACATAAAATTTCATAATAGCAGAAAATTTAAAAACTTTGCATTAACATGTCAAGGAAAACACTCTTCAAGGAGAGATACTATTTCTCCACTCATGCCATGTGGCAGCCGTAGGTTGAAAGCTATGGGGCTCGGAGAAGATGCCCTGTAGAATTAGCCTTATTTTCACTCTCCTTTTGCTGTAAGGGCCTGTATAGACATCAAATGGCAGGTTGAAATTTTTATAAAATGGACGATTAAAACAGTTACAATTGTGATTTTGATATTATTGTTTAATGGGGCTAGCAGTGTTGTACCAATCTGATTTCTTTGTGAGGATGTTCTACAGTGTGGAGATCCCCCTGACAAACAATGAGCTTGTAACTCTATTCATTGTAGGCCCCATTGAAGGGTGTAAAACCTACCTCCTATATACAAGGACTGATTTGGGGAACTTGATTTGAGCTTTCTTGCTTTCGATGTTGCTCATGACACCTATTGATAAGCGTTACCATAAAAGTGAAACCATTTTCATGTAGTATGATTTTTCCTTTCAAATTGGAGTCGGCACATAATTGAATTGTTGTTGGGACAGGTTCATGATGAAGTGATATTAGAAGGCCCAACAGAGTCAGCCGAGGAAGCTAAGTCCATAGTCGTGCATTGCATGTCCAACCCTTTCTACGGCACGAACATTCTCAAAGTTGGCCTGTCTGTGGATGCAAAATGTGCACAAAATTGGTATGCAGCCAAGTAAACAGAGTGGTCATCCTTACAGGTGCTCGGATTTTGACTGAAGGCACCAAGTGGGCTTACCCAGTTGGTCACCGAGGCCTGAACCATTGGCACTGGGTACAGGCTGGGAGATTTCTCGTTCTTCTGAGATAATTTTGTTCATCATGGCTTTTATTATTTGTTGATATTATATATCAGGCCAAATCAAAAAGTGAAGTTTTTAGTTTGATCATTTACTGATGCCAAGGTATGTGGGCTTGTGGTTGTAAGATGAAGTTGGAAATTGCGGTGGCATTATGTAGCTGTTCAAGTTTGATCTTGTTTTGTTTCACCCTATAGAGTAGAAGAGAAAGACGCAGCTTCAAAATGTAAATTTATGTAGTTCTATGTAATTGTAGCTTTCGTGCTTTTATCTCTCAGCTTCTTTGATTGTTAGCTATGGTTCTAGAGCTATTACCATCTCCTGAATGAAGAAGATAGCGTTTGTAGTGCAGTTCCAGTGCTGTGTGGTAGATTCTGACAACTCAAACCTCTAGTTAGTTTGTCTATCTGTTAACCACACAGCAATGTGTTTGATTTTTTGTGGAAAATCATAAAAATAGTGGACATGAGTTCATTCCGTGACGTTGAAAATTGCTGTCTCTTGAGACATACCATGCTTACTATGTTTTTCACTTTTCTCCAATTTGATCAGTTCCATCCTGTGACATACCCCTAAGCTGCTCAAATTGCACAAATCCTTTTACCTTGTTTACTATGTATCCAAGTTGCTGGTGTGTTGGGACTAGTGTTGTCGCACTGGTCAAAGAGATGTCTTGAAAGTACAGTTTCAGGGTTGATATCCGCGTGACGGACCAGCTTTTGTATAACAGAGTTTTGTGAAAACTGAAAATATTGTTTGATACTAGTGGTGTTCACTTAGACAACCTCTTCACACTAGTGAATGGTTCATGCTAGCAGTTGGTGCTGGGGTTAAAAAGAATTCGTTCATCAATAATTTAACATTTGCCTACACTGATGACTTCGTTTTTCAGTAGAACAGTATTGCTTGGTTTCGTTACTTTATTTTTGTTGCGTGTGTTTATCTTCTCACCTTTATCCTTAGGCGTGTATCTTCTCTTGGTGCTTCAAACTTTTGTTTGATTTCATAATTTCTCCTTCATGACAGTTTGCTTAGAATTTGACATTGATAGCAAGCTTTGAAGCTAGAGCTTTGACTCATCAGAAAGATTTCTTCAGGGTTGCATTTACAATTGAAAATCATGGTTCAGAAACTTGAACATATAAAGGGTGGTGGCAGCTCGATCAGGGTGGGGACAACTGGGACAATTAGATCCTTGATGACAAAGGAGTTGGATTCCATGAGATGCACACCACAGATACCTATATCTACAAGAACAAATCCTTCAACAGTCGCAGTTCCCTGTAGTGTTGTTTCAAGTCCAAAGACATCAAAGCCTAGAAAAACAACTGAGGATCTAAGCATTAGCAGCAACTGAAGCATTAACTATAGATACACACAATGTACTGAGAAAACATGATATAACACCAGGAAGAAAGCCCTCCCTGTCCCAATGCTTGACTACGACAATAACACTTCTATACACACTATACTTAACAGGGAGAAAGCTAAAAAGATAGGATCTTTGTCGAGATTGTGGACATAAAATGAGGCCACCCTGACAAATAGTCCAGCAGCCTGATAGAGAATCGGTTCAAGAAGCTTAGTTCTCTAGCTAGACTCTCAGAAAACTAGCCCTGTTGCAGCTTCTTAGCATCAGTTTTTAGATTCCTGTAATTGAACCCAGGAATCCCAGATGGTCGATTGGTCTCTGCAACTTGTACAAATGAACACATGCTTGGGGATGCATTAAATGTATTTAACTTTTTGTCCCGAGGGAAAGTGGTTAAATGTGGCCTTCATGAATCTTGAACGATTATTCACTGGAGGTTACCCGGCTATCATGAAGAAACTATTGAAGGATAACTTCCAACTTCAGAAGACGAGAAGAAACTGATCAAGGGATCAAACAATTTCATCGCTGTCAACTACTATACCTCAACCCTTGATGATCCCAATGGAAATGAAGTACATGACCCTCTTGTTAACAAAGATCAAATGCTTAAAACTGAAGGTAAGGCCACAAACATATACATGTATGCACAACATATGTTTACATCTATTAAATTTTCATATCGACTTTTATTGCACGCACCTTGAAAACTTTTTGGCTAATCATTTGGTTTGCTTTGTTCATCTGTATTACAGTTGTTGACGCGCACAATCAACTCATTGGAGACGAGGTAAGAAGAACCATGTCTTATTTATTCATAATAACATTGCAAGACACCATTATATATACTAGTGTCTGTACACACACATATTTGAATTCTATTATTATTACTAGTGTCTCCTTAATTTAGGTATTCTGTTTTATCGATTGTAGGTACATGGAACATGGAATGGAACAACGGGATAGATTACAGTGTTCCTAGAGGGCTAAAAGATGTGTTAGTTCCTCTAAGAAAGTACAACAATCCCAAAATCTATAGTACTGAGAAAGGTTAGTCTCATTTTTTGGTTTAAATGTTCAGTTGAGCTCACAGATGTATTGGTTATGTTATGTCTAACATGGATATAATATTTAAACAGGTGTGCGACACGACAATATTCCTGTGGAAACTGCAATAAAAGATCAGTTTCGCATCAATTTCATCAAAAACCATCTCAAAGCTGTCCTAGAAGCCAAGGCCAAGGAGGTAGTTATAGTTTCTTACTTCTAATTGCACATACACACATATAAGGAACAATTTATCACATAAATAAATAAATGGTCTGAATACATTGACGTAGGGAAGAAGTGAACATAAATAAATAAATGATACTCCATATGGAGTGTAATAGATGCATGGAATTGCAACATAATCTGGATTTCCGATTTGGGCTTAACTACGTCGACTGCAAGGATAACATGAGTGCATCTAAAAAAAGCCTGGGTGCAAACCTAACTACACTAAGGAATACTTTTTCCTACATTCTCTGTATGAGATTGGATCTAATATGGATAAGTTTCTTAAATAAAAATATCAAAAAAAAAGTATAATGTAGTTTTCCTATTCAAAAAAATCATTTAGTTACAACTTAACATGCTTCTTTATTGATCCATAATATAGGTTACAATAATCAACACCACCAGTTTGATAATCACAATATATAGCAACTATTTTATACAACAAATACGGAACATCTCGATGATGGAAAACACTTTAGTTTACGAATTGCAAACCTTCGGTGTAGCCTCAGCTGAAACCAATCATTGCTAACTGAATTCAGAAAAAAAAATCACTTACCAAGATTAGTAGCCACTGTAATATATATCAAATAGAGATGCTGTTTGGAACCCCACGTGCCGTTACACCAGGTTCAGATGTAGGAAGGAGCAATTCATATGGAGGAACACCAGCCCCGGTTCTGTTTTTGAGACGGTTATCTTTATTCCTCGTGTGTATAATCTCTTCTATCTCCTCCAATTTAGTAGAGAACTTTTTGAACAAATTTCGAACTACTGCATCATTAGTCCAATGGTTATGCAACTGATGTGCCTGACCCAAATACTCTTCGTCCGGGGAATGAGTTGATAACGTGTCTTGAACAGCCATTACTTTGGTGGCTTGGAGTTGACTTGGTAATGCTGATAGGAAAGTGCCTTGAGGATTTTGAAGGAATTTTTCATAGGCAGTTTCATCTTCCTCTTCCGGGATTAGTTTCCTCAAAAGTGTTGGACGACTTGGAACGTACCCTCCAAAGGGGTATTGGCCAAAGTTTATTGCCGCATGCTGCCCTGAAGCGGTCCAAATCATCGTGGTTAATATGCCAGACAAGTCTTCTTTGGTGTTCAACTTAGGCCACCATGGCTCATTCCTTTTGTCATAGTGACCCTTGTTCTTGATCTCATCCCACCAAGTTTGGAGCTCAACGTCGGAGGAGATACTGTTTGGTTGTGGATAATAATGTGCAACATATGCTTCTACCCAGTCTTTTATGGCTGACCATACAAGAATCCCGTCTGCTGCATAAGGGTAGTCCTCGATGACTAATCTCACTCCACCAGGCTTTGAAGGATCCTCCACTGCCATTCCCCTGAGTTTACAGTTAATTGCAACGTTACAATGTTTCTGATTTGATGAAAAACATGATAGCTTGATATTATAAATAGGAAACAAAGTTTGTTTTGATAGTCAACATTTTTCACATTGACTGTGAAAATAAACATACAAATCTTCTCAAAAACCAATACAAAAAGGAAAACAGGAAAAGTAGGCATGTAACATGGTTGTGAACTTTATCAAACCTTACCTTCGGATAAGATCTGCTGGCAACGCCTCCATATCAAATCTCCACATACTCTTGTATGCTGCTGAGCTTAATTCCATGGCGTACTTCCCTGGGCTGAAACAGTCTTCAATAATGCCTCCTCCATTTATCAAACTCTGGCGAGCCAGTGCATTGATTTCTAATGTATAGCGCATATGCGGATGCAAGATTTTGTAAACAGGATGCATTGAACTAAGCTGTCTGTGTGTAGCAATGATGTAGGGTTCCATACAAGCATGAGTCCTCAACCTGGATAGATAACAATTTATCTGGATCTAAACACCAAATTGGGCTAATATGAGTATTCAATGCACAAGTTCTGGGCCATGATGACTTACCAATGATTTACTAGTTGATGGACGCCTGCATCATTTGAACATACATGAGCTTTGGCCAGCTTCCATATCCAGTGTGTTGTTCCATCATTTCCATGAGTATAAACATGCTTACTCTTCTCTAACGAAGGTGACGGAGGAAGAGAAAGCTCAATGGCGATTGGCTTCAGAGAACCTTTTTTTGAAAGGAAAAACACAGTCCTAGAAGCATATGCTTTTCTCCCTGGCAGTGAGTTCATTTTCTTGATAAACGGTAAGAGCATGTCCTGGTAGTCAATTATAAACAGTCTCTTGTTTTCGATTGCCTGCATTTCACAAATTGATCAGTGTTATTGAGGCCCATGCAAGTATACAATAGGCATTTCTACATCTAGCCATGCATAATAAGCATACCTCCTCAACGCTCATTCCATGAAGTTCTTGCTGTATCAATTCTTTGGTTAGCAATGACTCAGGTGGACCATAAACTGCAGGGTCTAATTTACTGATGATTGGAAAATCCTGCAAAGTATGTTTTACACCATTACTAGATGAAAACAAGTTGAAGAACATATTGTTTAATAAAGAACACCACACTGGAAAACTACCTTCAATAGTTCAATGTTAACCGGATTAACCCCTGCCAAAGCCTGGCGTGCAAATTCATTATCACACAACCATGAAAATCTATCTCCTGGAAGAACAATAAGAAGACAATCAGATGTCAAAAACAGATTTCAAAAATAAACTAAAAATCAAAATGAGCCTTGGATCATTGATCGAGAGGTATGTAACCAGGACATTCCATGTTCTAATTGATTTCGCTGGCAAAACAGATTTCAAAAATAAACTAAAAATCAAAATAAGCCTTGGATCATTGATCAAGAGGTATGTAACTAGGACACTCCATGTTCTAATTGATTTCGCTGGCCAGACACACACCGCATTCTTTATTAACGGGGTTTCATTATCAAACTATTAGGAGTAAGTGTGTCTCTTACACTTTGTTCCCAAGTCAGGCAATGAAACACATGTTGGTGTCCAATCATAGTGTGAGATTAAACATACTATCCGAAACAAATAAAATGATAACAAAAGGTTTGGATTAATACATACTTGAAATAACAGCTGGAATTTCGTACTTCATCCACCTTGTGCCTGCATTCACGGCCTTCTTCATCAGCCTGGGCAGCAGCAAACTATCCAAGAAATTTTTTTGTTCATCATGTTTATATTGAACACCGTCACTGTACAATTTGTCAATTTCAGTGAAGCACTTGAAAGAGATCTCCGAGCTTGACAATGCTGCAGAAATAGATGGTAGCAAATTGTGAAGCACCGCTTTCAGGCGTCCAGTAGAAAATGTTGCTTGCTTAAATTCCTCAAATGTTTCATCATGAGGAACATACACTGGATCGGGCTTTTCGATTCTACTTTCAGAAGATGGATCTGTTTACACCAAATGAGCATTGTAGACAAGTGATCAGACTCAAATTACACTGATAAATTTACATAATCGTATGTCAATGTGCAAAAGAATCGAACCTGATGTAGTTGGAGGTCGACCAGTGCGACATCGTCTTGGATAAGGCCTTTCCTCACCCGCTAGGACCGGTCTAGCAAGATCATCATCCTTATCTGGCCTTCCCAAGTCATTATAAGGAGCGTAATCATAAATTCTCTCAAATGCCTTTCTCTCTCCTTCTCCATTACCCTGATTACTCAGCAAGTCTTCAAGACGAAGGTCCTTAAGACCAGCCGGGGTTTCTGATGGCAAATATGTCTGAAAGATCAATTAACAACACCATAAACTATTATTTATTGCAAATCTTACATGCAAAATCAGGACAAATACATTGACAAAGCATTAAGATTGTCACCTGATTTTTGAAGATAATTCTGCTATCGGGGTTATCATTCCTAGAATGGATCCACGACTCTGCGGGAAAAAAGATGGGTCCATCACTGAAACCATGCACTACAATCTCCATTAAGAAGAATTCCTTTGCATGAAGGTTAGTCACAAGCACAGCTCCCGGGCAGCCAAAGTCGGACGGAACAGTGAAATCAGTAGCATATTCAACTATGTATGCATGATCTTGCTTCGGCATCCAACCTCGTATTGCTGATTGTACTACTTTCCCTGATTTAGTTGCTGTGGAAGGAGAAAGACACATAAAATCGTCAACGAGATGTACAAAAGGTGAAACACATTCACAAAGAGCCTTCCCCCAAAGAGAAAAGGAACAGCAATCAACAACCAATCTCCAGTTCCAAACTGTTAAATTGCCAACTTTTTAAAACCTTAAGCTAATAGAGAGGACATATCTAGCACATATTAAGGTCGGGATCTACGGAATGTGTGGAGTGGACTTCTAGTCTCAATACAAACTATGCTGGAATTGAACAAAACTACAAACCTGAATTTAAAAAAAAAAATCAATGAAAATGCAAACAAATCCCAAAAACCATCTTTAAATGATAAATCTCTATCACTTTCAAGTCAGGCATTTGGGTTCTCAAAGTCAACCTTCATGAATTTAACCATTAAAACAACTGAAATTAGGGGCATAATTACAAGAAGAACTTAACATGCACAAAGATATCCCAAAACCCATACTTGGGAAGACATTAACAAGCATTCCAGACCATCTAAACACAATTATACCACAAATTAAAACTACCCCATTTAACTTATGTGTCCAAAATCAAATTTCATACTTTTCCCATAAAAAATTTCTACCCAAAACATATATTTTTGAGGAAAAACAAACAAACCTGGATCGATCTCCTCACTGACTAGTTGAATCATAATGCCTTGACCAATCCCATTAATAAAATACTCCCACTGATCTTCAATCTTCTCAGTCAACTTCTCATTCATCTTTTTCCTGATTGTCAAAACAACCTTCACATCGATCCCTGCAGAAGAAAAAGACCTCAAAGACCCATTGCTTTTACTGTAAACAGTAGCTGCTGTGGTCTCCACATTCATGTCTCCACTACTGATCACAGCTCGAATTGTAGACCCCCTTGAGCTGAACCCACTCTTATGAGTGACTTTTCTAGCCCTGGTACCTGTAGTGGTATCTGTGAAAGATTGGGGTTTTGAGAGGGGCGTTGAAGAAGGGTTCAAAAGGGTTGATGGGTTTGCTGCAAACATGTTTGAGGTTGAAGTTGGAGCTGAAAAGGTGGAATTTTTATGAGAAGAACAGAGGTTCCTGGTTTTGGCTTCTCCCCTGTTTTGCTCTGTTTTGTTCAGAAGAAGAGGAGCAGTAGAAATGTCTCGATAACAAATGCAGTACAGAGAAAACAGAGAGAGAGGGAAGTGTTGGAGAAAGAGAGGTTTTTGTAGTAAAATATTTGTGAATTTTCTTTGCTGTAATGAGGAGTGGGGGATGATGGGGTCTGGTGATTTCAACGTGCTCAACTGTGTTATATGAGTTTAGTAGGAGTGGAATGTAAGTTGGCAGTTGGGTCTGAATGCGCAAGGATGGATGTAGTCAAGTACTGTGTACAACTCACTGAGTTAACATCGACACGCGAGCCGAGTCAAGTCGAATGGGTTATAGTTTTCGAGCCACGGGGGACTTGGATCCTAAACCTATAGGACATGAGGACTTGGTTTTACTCAGATATCGAATCTTAGACTTGTAATACCATCTGACACAAATCTTATCTACTAGGCTATAACTGAACAATTCTAATATTTTATGAAACACTAATGGTATTTTATTTTGGGATAGCTTGAATATCATGTCTACGCAGACCAAAACCTAAATGTACTAAAAAGTCACTAAGTAGCTTTTGATGGTTTATTTTGTTGATACATTTTTTTCAAATGAAGTTAGCAATCGAGGTATCTCCTAAGAACCTTTTATTTATTTTTTAAGTTCAAACACAAAGATTCTTATTGAAGATAAGAAGAGAAATAAAATACAACTATCTCTATATCAAGGAATGCCAAGACATCATGAATGTGTCAAAAAAAGAGTCTCTAAAGAGATTACAAGTCGAACCTATCTTCCACAGTAATTCCCTAATCTCGATAAAAATAGAGTGCTTCGATCTGTTAAGCCCTTAAAAAACCCTCATATTTCTCTCTTTCCACACACACCACATAAGCACACGAAGAACCCTACGCCATAACCACTCTGCGCGCCAGGATGGATTAGCTTGTGACCACCAACTTAACCAATCCAAAAGGGAACCTTGAAACATCGATCTCAGACCAAATTCTGATAAGAAACTGTTCCAAATGGATTTGGAGAATCTGCAATGAAGCATCAAGTGGTCCAAAGTCTCGTCATTCTCATTACAAAGCACACAAAGACTTCCTATGAGGATTCCTCCCTTCTTCAACCGGTCTTTAGTTAGGATCCTCTCATGCAATACTGACCAACAAAAGAAATTAATCCGAGAAAGAAGATTTTTCACCCAAACCAGATTATTATGAGAGGAAATGAAGGGGTTGGAATGTGTCTCATAAAGAGATGCAGCCAGCATATCACATAATTCTTTCACCGAGAAACCCACACTTTAATCCTTCCACACCAATCTATCAGATCCCTCCGAAAGCATTTGAATATTCAACAATTGCATTAAATTGACAGTCTCCTCTAGCTCCCCATCATTTAGGAGTCTCTGAAAAGAAAGATCTCAGGAATCTTCATTGGACAAAAACTTGATAACTCTCCCATTTTTCTGGTTGCTAATGAGAAACAACATTGGAAACAAATCCTTGAGATGTTGGTTGCTACACCAAGAATCATGCCAGAAAGAGATGAGATCGTCATTGCCACAACGAAGCGAGGTGTGAGGGTAGAAAATACTTGCACACCGAGAGATGGACTTCCACATAGAGCACCCATAGAGAGTGTATTTGGTTCTGGTATCCCAATCTCATCTATTTCGCCCATCTTTATCAATGATGAGCGATCTCCATAAATAGACATCTTCTTCTGCAAATCGCCAAAGTCACTTGGAAAGTAACGCTAAATTGAAAGTATTCACTTGTCGAATGCCTAGACCACTTCGGATTTTTGGACAACAGATTTTCTCCCAACCCACTAGATGCATCTTTCTGGAAGTTTGAGTGGAACCCCAAAGAAAATCGCGCATGATTTGTTCCATCTTAGCTGCAACTGAAGAAGGAACCTTGATAAGAGACAAAAGGAACACAGGGATTGAGGCTAAAGTGGATTGGACAAGTGCTAGTTTGCCTGCTTTCGAAAGGAATTTGCGCTTCCAAGATGCTAGTCTCGATTCCATCCTTTCAATTGATTCATCCCACACAACTTTACTTTTAAATCTAGCACCCAAAGGCATGCCTAAATACTAAACTGGAAGCTGACCCGCCGCACAACCAAATAAACCCGCCAACTGCTGCAGATAAGGGACATCTCTATAGGCAACACCATTGATTTGTGAAAGTTGATTTTCAGACCTGAAATAACTTCAAACCAAAGCATAATTCTTTTGAGAGCAAGAACTTGAGAAGTAGAGGCATCACAAAAAATGATAGTATCATCCGCATTCTGAAGAATAGGAACATGAGGACTACCCTCTGCGACTAAAAACCCTCTAACTAGTCCAACCTCAACCGCTTTAAGAATCATTTGGGTAAGACTTTCTGCCGCTAAAGTAAATAAAAGAGGAGACAAGGGATCACTCTGACGTGGGCCTTTAGAGCTATTGAAAAACCCGTGCAGTTGTCCGTTAATCTTTAGAGAGAAATTGGTTGTAGATCTGCAAGTGTGAAGCCAATGGATCTATTTGGAGTCAAACCCCATGCGAGTCATTACCAAATCTAAATATCTCCAAAAACACTGTCAAAGGCTTTTGAGAAATCTAATTTGATGACGAGCCTTGAAACACCTTATTTTTTTTTTTTTTTCTGGAATCAATAATTTCGTTGGCAATCAAAAGGCCTTCAACTACCTACTTGCCACTGACCGCTGCATTTTGAAATGGAGAAATGACTGAATGAATAACATTTTTCAATCTATCAGCCAACACTTTAGCAATGATATTATAAGCCCCGTTCAAAATACTAATAGGTCTGAAGTCCTTTACTGTTCGCACACCCGCACATTTAGGAATAAGCGAGAGGATAGTGGTGTTCAACGGCTAATCCAGAAAATTTCTAGTATTAAAATCTTCAATAACTTTAAGAAAATCAACTTTGATTACCTTCCATATTTTCAAATAGAACTTCATTGAGAAACCATCAAGACCTGGAGAAACTTCTGATTTGAGATCTTGCATTGCCCCTCTAATTTCCATTTCTGAAAAGTTCTCTACCAAGGGGGTAGCCACTGGCTGGGAGATAGACTGAAAGTAATCCCCGAGAAGAAAGGTCGCAACTCTTTCTTTTCGCTGAACAACTCCTTGAAGTTAGATACCATGATTTTTTCTGATGTTGGCTTTATCTACTACCATTTCATAATCCATGCTAAGAGTTTCAATAGAGTTAAACAGTCTGCGTTTATTGGCCAAGTTATGAAAGAATTTGGACCCTTGATCCATATGACAAACCCAGTTGACCTCAGACCTGATCCTCCAAAACTCTTCATCGCTTTTGGTTAACTTTGTCCACTCTTGATGAAACTGCACTCTACAAGACATCTCCTCAGCAGCCAGGTCTCGGATCTCTTCCTCAGCATCAATGTTAGCAATCAAAACAAAAATATTTTTGAATGCATAAATTAGTCTTACCCCAAACTTTAGTCCGCCAACTTTTAAGGTTGCATCTGAGTGTCTTTAGTTTCCGCCATAAGCAGTAGCCAGGGTGACCAGAGATCATTGACTTGTTCCACCATGATTTCATCTCCTCGGTCAGGGTTGGGTGATCAAACCAACCATTATAAAAAAAAAAGGTGAGTGATGCCACCAATAAAAGATTTCGCCAGCAGAATCGCGTGATGGTCAGAACCTGTCGCTCCTTTGAGCCATTCAACTTTATCACCAAACTTAGCAATCCAATCCATTGAAGCCATAAACCGATCAATCCGTACAAAATAGGGTGCTCCCTTCGGTTTGACCACGTGAATTTTTCCCCTTTCAGACTGAAATCAGCGAGTTCCACCTCATTAATGAACTGATTGAATTTCTGCACGCTCATGGACCTCATTCTGCAACCTTTCTTTTCATTCACGTGACGGAAAACATTGAAGTCTCCTGCTAACACCCATGGAAATTGCACCCAGCCAGCAATGTCATATAGTTCTTCCCAGAAACGCTCTCTTAGAGAAGGATCACACGGTCCATAAATGTTAGACCCTGACCAAAGAGAGTTGTCTGAGATCATTTGGAATTAAATAGAAAGAGAAAATACCCCTTTCAATACTTCCCTCATCTGCAAAAGATCAACATCCCAAATAGCTAATAGACCTCCTGAACTGCCAATGGATTCCACTATAGCCCAATCAAAAAAATTGGCACCCCACAACTTCCTGATAAATTCTCTAGAGCATTTCTCCAACTTTAATTCCTGTATGAAAACAAGATCTGGACGATTATCTGAAATTAATCTTCGGCAACCCCTTTGCCTCTCAGAATTTCCGAGCCCCCAACAGTTTCACAAAAGAATTTTGAGGTTCATGAAGGACCTTCGACCCTGAGGTTGCTGCACTTGTCCCTAGCTCTGTTAGATGTTGAACTCTGCATTGCAGCTTGAACCATACCCAAAGCCCTTTCTTCATCCTGACTAAAATCCACTCCCACTGCCAATCCAATTTCTTTGAAAGCCGATCGGTCAGATGTCTCTTCTTGAGCCAAACGACAATCATAAACAGAGGGCTCTGCACTGTCATTAACCCTAAAAACAACCCCTGAAGACTGCCTAGAAACATGTTCGCCAAAAACCTTGATCATGGACTGTGTAATTTGGTTCATCTTACGAACTAAGCTAACAACTGTTTTCACTCTTTATGAAGCATGAGGCATCATACTATGTTTTCAAATAGTTTGAGACAACGAAACATAAAGTAGGGACTGGGTAGGGTATGCAGGAACCTTTGATGCTTCTGTTTTTCGTCGATACAATTTCAATTAGGTTGGTGGTGAGTTGGTGATCCACAGATTTCCCTTTTGATGTTTCTATTTAGTAATTGAAATAAAGATAAAACAACTTATTTTTGTGAGCATAATGTGGCACTATGCATTTCATCTTCACAAAAACTGAACTTGTCCTGCCTTTGTGGCTTGGTAAATGACCTGAAATTTTTATTAGTACAAACAGACACTTTGCCTAAATAACTATATAGCTCTTTTTATTTGCCCCTAATGCCTTCTCACTGTTAGAATGTCAAATATACAAAGAATACCAAGAATTTCATCTTCAGATTTGAAGTATTTACATAATGTAAACATAAACATAGTCATTTTGGCCTAACTGATAATTGACCATAGTTTGTGTGTATTTTAGTGAAGGAATAGAAAGATCATCTGCCCATGTGGACGCCCCAAAACAAGGTTTTGCAACCAGGATGACGTAGCATTATGAAAGGAGTTTTTTTACAACCTCGAGATACATCTAAGCACTTTGGGGATTTTATCATTCTTTTAATATCACACCACATTAAGAACAGGTGTTGCACGTAAAATGTGGATAACGAGAGTTTGGATTAATCCATATGGATGAATGGTTACCCTTACCAAACTTTTTGTTTTATTTTTTAGGTGGAGTTGGAAGAGAGTCGTCGATCAATAATATATTGTTACAACATGTGTATGAGTTGACGGGGTCACGTATGAGGATATTTAAGAGAAATGATGAGAAAACTAGCAGTGTTAGAGCAATGATGTCGGGACTGAAAATACAACCATTAGCGGTGCACTAAAATGTATTAAAATCCAAATGACGAGAAAGATACTTATATTGGACGAGATTGTACCATTTAAAATCCGATAAATTTGGCAAAACTAAGTGGTGTAAATTTCATGTACTTTTATGCTCTTGATTTTAATGATAAGGTTTGAAAATCCACAAAACCCCAGCTTACTTTTCAAAAAAAAAAAAAATTCACCATTGAAATAATAAACTAGGGTTCATTGAGATGGACAAACTGCCTAGAAAATATATTTAAAAAAATTATATAATACCTTCCCAAGTTGTATAAGATAATCCACATATCTCAAGACTTCCAAGTGATTAACTTGCAACTCATCAAAATCCAAAATACTGGGTTTTGTTTAATAATTAATTGACTTACAGTCCTGCAAGGTGTATTTGTTTATGTCCAACACTTTCTCATGAATCATCCCTCCTACTTATTAAACTATATAACATAATCTCCATCTAAATCTGAAATCAACTTGTATTTTTTTTTTTTTGCTTCAAGTTGTAATCATTGCTAGGAACCAATTTAGACCAAACAATAGTATAAAATTATACCATCTTCTTCACATGTTACATTTTATAATCTTTAGGGGACCCCAATGAAAAGATGACCAAGAAAGCTTGAAAGGACATTAAAGGATTCTTCTATAGTTCTATGGTTAAGTCACCCCTCTATTTTTTTAGACTTAGTGACCAAAGTCCTAAAAAAAATGTTTAAATAGAATTCGAAGTCTCTAAACTTGAACAGATTATCGATAACTATTGAGGCAATTTGTTAGCATTTTATTTACTTATTAAATTTATATAAAAAAAACATTTTTACTTGTTTTTTGCAAAACGAGGACCCATCGTAATCGTACATCGTTTGTTTTGTGGTTTATGGTCTTATGTTTAAGTGGTCCTAGGTCTTCCATTGAAGATACTCTTAAGGAAGAAGATCAGAACACTCTCGTACGAGTCGGTCTAGAGATCCAGGCCCATGACGCCAGGTAGGGTTGAAAATTGAACCGTTAGTTTGATTTTTCACCTAAATCGTGAACTTAACTGACTTTGGTCGATTTTAAAATTTTCAAACCGAAACCGAACCACCATTAACAAAATCGAACCAAAACCAAAATAAAACCGAACCGAAAGACTATTTTAAACATATTATATTATTTATATATAAAATATATATTATTTATTATATAAATTCGATCGGTTCGGTTTGGTCGGTTAAAATCACAGAAACCAAAAACCGAACCGACCATTTCGGTTTTGAATTTTTAAAACCGAAACCGAATTTAAACTGAACCAATTGATTCGGTTTTGATTGGTTTGATCGATATAATCAGTTTGGTCGTATTTTGTTCAACCCTAGCACCAGGTCGTGCTCTCTAGCACTTTTTTCATCTGTTTTTTTTTCTTCTGTTCTTCATCTTCATCAGGTTTAGGTTTTTTAATTTTTTTTATTCTCTCTCTTATAATCACGTTCTAGAGAGCACCCCTAGCGCCAGGGGCCTGGCTCTCTAGAAGTTTTCCTTTCGTACACAGGTTTTAGATCAAGACAACCATATGGAGGTTTAAATTGACTTCACCAAAAAATTATATTGGTAGTTAGGGGTGTTAATTGGTTACTGAAAACCGACCAAACCAAACCGAAATATAATCGAAAAAGTCTGAACCGAGAAAAACCGAAACCGAATCGATTTGGTTTGGTTCGATTTTGGTTTTTGTTTTTCACACATCCGAAACAACCGAACTAAACCATTTCCCTTATCTTGTTTTTAATCCCCTAATCCTCTCTATCTTGTTCAGATCATCACATGAGTGTGGTGGAGATAGATTAAGATGCAAATAATGTAGTTATGGTTATAGTTTTTTGTATGATGTTATAGTATTGTGTATATGAGAGACAGGGCAAAAAAAATTAATCTTATGCGATTATCAAGAAAAATAGGCAAGAAAAAAATTGAAAGAATTCTCTATAAATGAATAGTCGGAGCTTTGAAACTATTTGTGTTCATCTGGCATTTGCTTTTCCTTTACTGCTTCCCCTTCTCTTTCTTTTTTATTTTATTTGTACTTTCTATGTCTCTGGGTTTTCCTCCTTTGCAAACCGAACTTCATTTCCTTATTTTCATTCTTTGTAGCTTTGACTTAGTCCTTTTGTGCTAGAGCCAACTCGATTGTATGTAGCAGCGGAAAATAAATAAAAGGAAAAAAAAACCGAAAAGTTTGATTCGGGTTTAATTATTTATTTGATAAATGTGAAAATCGAACAGAACCAAACCGAAAACCGAATTCTTGGTTTGATTCGGTTTGATTTTGGTTTACCTTTAAACCGATTAACACCCCTATTGGTAGTGGATACATCAGGGTCGAATAAGACTGAAAAGACTTTCTACCAAAAAAAGAAAGTTTTCTATACAGATATTACACCAAAAACAATATGATACAACGTAACCACACTTCTTCAGGTGACAATCTGTATAAGCTATTAAGTACTCGTATCATTCTCACAGAGAATCAGATCAGTGATATTTAATGCCAAAATGATAATATTGTTCATCAGGATTCTTCTCAAAGTTGTTGAGGATATGTGACAAAATCAGTCAGAGTTAGAAATACATCTTCACATTCACCCCTTGCAACTGAGTGGCCCCGAAGAATCTCAATGCTATGATATGATCTATGTTGAAAACAGTCTGATATTGCTATGGTGCAAAAGACTGAAATGAAAGTTCGCATCTTATTGAATGCAAACAACAGGCTTATATAGAGCCAGTTACAAGAGGATAAAACCAAATAACTACCCACATTTAAACAACCACCTAAAACTGAACAATCCTAATAACCACCTAAAACTCAAATAGTAAATCCTAATAACCAACAATCCCTCCCTTAAACTGAACACTTCTCAGTATTCAGTTTACATCAGGAACTTCACAAACTCCAAGCATACTTCGAAGCTTCAAGAATGCCTCCAACTTCAGAGGCTTTGTCATTATGTCAGCAGCCTACTCTTGAGTGTTGCAGTGCACCAGCTCAACTGTGACGACCCCCCTCCCGCACTGTACAGATACTGTCCGCTTTGGGATACCATCCGGCCCTCACGGCTTTAAAATGCGTCTGTACAATGGGGAGCTGACCCTGCACATATAAGGATCATCATCCTGGACTATGATTCCCCTTGTAGCTCGTCCAACCCCTCTCGGCCTATTGGGCCTGTTGGGCTCCAACCCTCACCCTCACCCTCACCTCAGGTCCGCCCACTCAGGGTCTCACAATAGTTTGGTATCAGAGCCTGACCCAACCGAAAGTATGCCACGTGGAGGTGGGCCCTCAGGCAACGTGGACGTTGTGCCTGTGTGGCCAACGAGGACGTTGGGCCTTAAGGGGGGTGGATTGTGAGACCCTGAGTGGGCGGACCTGAGGTGAGGGTGAGGGTAAGGGTTGGAACCCAACAGGCCGAGAGGGGTTGGACAAGCTACAAGGGGAATCATAGTCCCATATCGCCTGGGTAGGGGAGGATGATGATCCTTATATGTGCAGGGTCAGTTCCCCATTGTACAGACGCGTTTTAAAGCCGTGAGGGCCGGATGGTAGCTCAAAGCGGACAGTATTTGTACAGTGCGGGAGGGGGGTCGTCACATCAACAGTGCCATCTCTTGCAAGATCACGAAGGAAATGAAAGCGAATATCAATGTGTTTACTTCGACCATGCAAAACAAAATTCTTGGATAACTTAATAGTTGAACTGTTGTCACACAAAACAGTAGTACACTTGATCTGCATATAACCAAGCTTCTCCAAAATTCTCCTCAACCACACACTTTGACAAGCACAAGAGGCAGCAGCTATGTACTCAGCCTCAGTAGTAGACAAAGTCACCACAGGTTGTTTCTTGGACGACCACGACACTGCTCCCGAACCAAGTAAAAATGCATACCCTGAGGTACTCTTCCGATCATCCAAGTCCCCAGCAAAATCACTACCAGTGTAAGCTATGAGATCCTTGCAGCCTCCTTTCTTGTAAAAGATCCCCAACTCAGTTGTACCTTTCAAGTACCTGGGTATTCTTTTCGCTGCAAGCCAATGAAGTTCAGTAGGACAAGACATGAACCTGCTAATAACACTCAATCCATACATCAAATCAGGTCTGGTTGTAGTCAAGTACATAAGACTGCCAACCACCTGCTTAAATAAGGTTGCATCAACTTTAGTCCCTACCTCGTCCTTTGTCAGCTTAGTACCTGGAACCATTGGATTCTTCACTGGTTTACTCTTGTCCATGCCAAACCTTGCCAAAATTTCACGAGCATATTTCCTTTGACATACAAAAATTCCATCTGAACTTTGTAACACCTCAACCCCAAGAAAATACCTCATCTTCCCCAAATCAGACATATCAAACTCCAACATCATTGACTTCTTAAATTCATCACACATACTCTTATCATTGCCAGTATAAATTAAATCATCAACATAAAGACTGACAATTAAGAGTTTACCTCCCTCCTCCGACTTTGTGAACAATGTGTGTTCACTACTGCACCTTTCAAAGCCTTCTCTAACAAAATAAGCTTCAATCCTGCTATACCATGCTCGTGGCGCCTGTTTTAGCCCATATAATGCCTTTCTCAACTTGTACACTTTGTCTTTTTCACCTTTCTTCTCGTATCCTTGAGGTTGTTGCACAAAGACTTCTTCACTAAGCTCACCATGAAGGAAAACGCTCTTTACATCTAGTTGAAAAACATCCCAACTTTGTTGAGCTGCTAGAGCAAGTATCAATCGAATGGTGTCAAGCCTCGCGACCGGAGCAAAAACTTCGGTGTAATCAATCCCGTACTGCTGTGCATATCCTTTAGCTACCAACCTCGCTTTGCACTTATCTATTTCTCCACTCTCGTTGAGTTTAATTTTAAACACCCATTTAACTCCAATAGACTTCACTCCATCTGGTAGATTAGTCAGCTCCCAAGTTTTGTTTTTCTCAATCGACTCAATCTCTACATTCATTGCATCCCTCCATTTCTTGCTCTTGACAGCTTCTTCAAATGTGATTGGATCATTCTCGGTGAACATCATCATAGCATTCAGACCCTCATCTTCTGACAAGCCGTCTCCGGTTACATAATCATGCATCCATGATGGTTCTTTTCTCACCCTCCTTTCATTTGAGCTTGGTGAGTTCTCAGCAGGTGACTCACTAGAGGATGAGTCAGCATCATTCGAACCGGCTCCACTTGAAGCACCACCATTTTCATCTTCATTAGTTTCTTCTTCAGCTTCATTCCCTTCTTGATCATCACTGTTACCCCATTCCAGGTTGTCGAGCCTTGTTTCTTCTTGGCTTTTGCCCCAATTCCAGCTTTGATCTTCTTCAAATATAACATCCCTGCTGACAACTACTTACTTTGATACTGGATCAAACAACCTGTATGCCTTTGATTCATCACTCACACCAAGAAGGACACACTTGTAGCTTTTATCATCCAACTTGGTCCTCCTTTGATCTGGTATGTGTACATGAGCCACGCAACCAAATACACGAAAATACTCCACATTAGGTTTCATGCCACTCCATGCTTCTTCTGGAGTTTTATCTTGTACTGCCAAAGTTGGAGATCTATTGAGAATGTGCACACTCCACCTCACTGCTTCAGGCCAGAAGGCTTTAGGAACTTGCTTCTCTGAGAGCATGGAACGTACCATATTCATCATTGTCCTATTTTTCCTCTCAGCAATTCCGTTTTGCTGAGGAGTATAGGCTGTAGTTAATTGCCTGCTTACTCCATTAGCTTTACAGAACTCAACAAAATCATTTGAATTGAATTCTCCACCCCTATCGGTCCTTAAGCATCTAATATACGCACCTATCTCTTTCTCAACACATGCTTTATAACTTTCAAAAACAACAAAAGCTTCTGACTTTTCATGTAAGAAGTAAACCCAAGTTTTACGACTAAAGTCATCGATAAAACTTAACAAATACCTCTTGTTGTTGTTTGATGCAGGCTTTATAGGACCACATATGTCTGCATGTACAAGCTCCAACCTTTGTGAAACCCTCCACAAACTCCTTTTGGGAATGAATTCCCTGTGCTGCTTACCAACCAGACAATCTGTGCAAAGCTTTGTAGGGGTTCTAAGTGAAGGCAAGCCACTGACCATTTGTTTGTACTGAAGGGTTCTCAACCCTTTGAAGCTCAAATGCCCGAATCTGCAGTGCCACAAGTGAGTTTCATTTTCTGTCACAACTTGGAAACAAGTAGGAGCTTTAGGCATCATGGCTGCAAGCACAACAAACATTCTATTCGCACTCATATCAGATTGCATAATCAGACCCCTTGAAGGATGAAAGATTCGGCACTGCCCATGTTGGATCAAAATGGCCAGACCCTTTTCTTGAAGTTGTCTCACACTTAACAGATTATTCTTCAACTCAGGAATGTAGTAAACTTCAGAGATTACCTGAGTGATTCCACCGACTTGCATTCTGACATTTCCCTCCCCCACAACTGCCATCCTTGAGTTGTTGCCTAGCTTCACTATTTGTTTGAAGCGCTCATCCAAATTCGAAAACCATTCTTTATTTCCACTCATGTGATTGCTGCATCCACTGTCAAGAAACCACACCTCTTATTTTGTTGCTTGATTCAGATCCACATAGGACATTAACAGCAGCTCTTCTTCATCTAACTCTGCATAATTGGCTCCTTTCTCCCAACTAGGGCACTCATATTGAAAGTGCCCCAGTTTGTGGCATTTAAAGCACTCCACAATAGCCTTGTTAAATGACTGTCTTCCTCTACCTCTTCCTCTGCCGCTAACCATCCCTCGACTTCTTCCTCTGCTTGTGTTATCTTCAGGAGTGACCTTGAGAACCTGCTCCTCTCCTCGATGGTCATTCATTCTTTGTTCATGGACAAGCAAACTACTCTGCAACTCGTCGATGGTCAGTGTGTCCAAATCATTGGATTCTTCAATGGAGCAAACCACATAGTCAAATTTTGAAGTCATGGACCTCAAAATTTTCTCATTGATGGTGGTTTGACTCATATTCTCACCATGAGCCTTCATTTTGTTGGCTATAGTGAGAGTACGAGCAAAGAAATCATCAACACTCTCTCCTTCCTTCATTTGGAGAGTCTCAAAGTCCCTCCGAAGTGCTTGCAGTTGTGCCCTCTTCACCTTGGTAGAGCCTTGGTATTTTTGTTTCATGGAGTCCCAAATACTCTTGGCTGTGTCTCTGTCAAGTATAGTCTCTATAATATTCCGATCTATAGCTTGAAAAAGGTAATTTTTGACCTTCAAGTCCTTCAACCTAGCATCCTCGATTGCTTTGCGCTGTGCTTCACTCAATGTAGCACCGGAGATTGCTATAGGTATCCCGTTCTCCACAAGGCCCCAATATTCCTTTGAACGAAGGAAATTTTCCATCAACATCGACCAATGGTCATAGTGACCATCAAATTTTGGAATTGAAGCCTGCACGAAACTACTCTCTCCTGCCATCCCTTTCAACTCCACACTCTCAAGAAATTGTTGTTTCTTTCACTCACACAAAACCTGACCCTTTTGATGATGGCTCTGATACCATATGTTGAAAACAGTCTGATATTGCTGTGGTGCAAAATACTAAAATGAAAGTTCTCATCTTATTGAATGCAAACAACAGGCTTATATAGAGCCAGTTACAAGAGGATAAAACCAAATAACTACCCACGTTTAAACAACCACCTAAGATTGAACAATCCTAATAACCAACAATCCTAATAACCACCTAAAACTCAAATAGTAAATCCTAATAACCAACAATCTATACTAGTAAATGCACTAATATCTTAAAAAATGAAAAAAAAAAAAAAAAAATTGCTAAGAAACTGAGTTTAACTACTACTAATCAACTTTGCAATCTGCCAATTAAAAAGATTAAATGATAGTTTATGTTATCAAACTCGAGTATTCAACAATTAAACGATCTCACATGGATGATGATGCATTATTGCTTGATTTAGTTAGAATACACCTTGCATTGTTGTTATCTTCTAATAACTAAACATATTTATATTCGAATGACGACGAGAAATAGCCGAATTTGGAAGAATATGAACACTTGCGTCCAAATGAAAAATGCAGCAGCCTTACCCACCAAATCAAAATGAGATAATGTTAAGCCTTAGAGGGATGCATGCGAATCTGATGATGCCCGTGCATTTATATTCTATTAAAAAGTTAAAACACCTTACGTAAAGGCCAATCGATCTCATCATATCTGCCATTTCATTTACCTTCTTGTGAGCTTATTGTAAGTTTGTAACAACTAGAAATGGAAATGTCAGGAACAACCAGAAATCAACTACCATTGTCAATCTAATTGCATACTTCTTGGGTGGTTTGTGCAGCAGAAACCTTACTTCAATCTCTACACCTGAAGAGATGCCAAATGCAGCCTAAAAGAAAACGTAATTGCGGGAGAGAGGAACTGTGGTAGCTTTGTCACATTTGATCACCTTGCCATCTACTGTCAGTGTATTCCTCTGGATCCACCTCAATCTTTGTTAGCATGACCACTCAAAAGGAAAAAAAAAATTTGAAATCTAACCGCTCGATATAGCTTCAAATGTCATTTGAGGACATACGAAATGGGCATGACAGTCTATCGCCCCTGCAGTTACAACATTCCTTCTCCAGTAATAACCTATGTTTACCTAAATCAAAGAAATGAAAGTAAGAACATATGCTAATGACAGGACAAGTAATGTAAACGGCATTCTAAGAAAGAACTTACCCCAACAATCATATCAAATGAAACACCATCCATTACATTTGGGTTACCTGCTTTCCCAATGCAAGATATCAACCCTCCTTTGATGCTAATATCAACCTTGTATATTCCTGTATAGTCTATAATCACAGCATTTGTGATCACAGTTTCCAGACAATCCTGCGCTAAATAGCCACAGGCCTGCCCCATTCCATCTCTAAGCACCTTTCCACCTCCGAACACACATTCTTCACCATAAACGACAGTCTCTTTCTATTTCTGCATATAATTTCGTATCACCTAGATGAATTTCATCACCAGTGGCAGGTCCATACATGTGAGCATAACTTTCGCAAGGGACTACTGTCGTGAAATCAGGATCTCTTCCAGTGAATTCTTCGCTGAAGAAATAAACTTTTGAATCAGACAAAAATCTTCCCTTGTTAGATATCAGCCACTTAGGAGATCAGACATTCGCAGTCAATCACAACTAATCCGATAAACAGAAAAAGGCAACCAAAAACAAGTGACCCCAAAATGACTACTTGCGGAGCTTCAAACCTGGGATTTGGTTCTTCTGCATTCCCAAACCCTTTAGCATGAACAGTTCCCATAACCTTCTCAATCTGCGAGACATCAACTGGACCATTCACAATTCAACTCCCTCCTCTGATGACTTGTGCACCTCCGATGCTTACAAGAGTAACTGTTTTTCAATCCCCTGCCTGGCCAATCAATATGGGTGTGGGTAAGAAGCAAAGTAAATAAGAACATCAGATATATAATACAAGATCCCCAACCAAATGCCAAGCCAGAATTTTTTTTTAACCTGCCACAATACACACAGATGATCAGGTAAACTGTCACAGACTAGCCAGAACAATGAGAACTACATCAACAAATATGAGTATGATAGATGAATAGCTTAATATTCATGAAACAATAGCAATAAGTGTAGCAAAGATGAGGATGTAATACAGCAAAGTAAGAACAAGTGACAGATTTGAAAGGGAAGTTTGTGCATCTTTTAAGGACATAATGAAGCTCAAACAAGATAATTTAGACACGACTCATTAGTGAAGACCGTTGTTAGAAACCATTAGGCTTTGGTGCGGTTACAGAAAGAAAAAAGAAGAAGAAGAGAAGAACTTTGAATCATCATTTTTTTTTCTTTTTTTTGGAATAGGTTTAATATTATTGAAAACAACAAAAAATGTACAAGAGCACACGATGCAACAGGTACAAGGGTGAGAACCCACCACCCCAAAACCCCCCACACTCCCCTCCCCTTACAAGAGGCTACTGAACTCTCACAAATTCTTCCAACATGAATTGGACAAACTGAACACCTTTAAAAGCACAATGAGGAGAAGCCTAGGACATCCATCACAATACAATCCCTAGAATGAAAGAGCTTCCAAAGACCTGGCTATTCCTCTCTTGCCAAAGAATACCATACAGTAGTGTAGGCAATAGAAGACCGTACCACCCCACCCACCCTTATCTCTAGATAAGGCTTGGCAACACCAAACACATCGACAATTTCCATCACCCAGGATATACCACAAGCAAGGATATACCACAAGCATGAATAAATAGGTGCCAAACTGAACTAGCAATGAAGCAAAAGATGGTCACGCAATTCCGCATCATTATTACACATATGGCAATGAATTATCGTTTTTTGATACTTTTAGAAAGCGAGGAAACATATATGAATAGGTTTCTACTGCTAGCACATAAAAAATGAAATATGATTCTACAATTAATATCATCATAATAACATTAAGATGTAGCCAACCTCAAAACGAATAGATGTTCCTGCTCTTATGTTCAACCACATACTGTATGCTCTCCTTCGATCAAAAACCAAATAGGGATTCACCTCAATGAACTGATAATGGTGGCCAATCTGTTCATGAATAAGCACTAGTGTTCATCAAATGAAAATGAAATTCAATAACTAGAATATCTAAGCAGCCAATTAGATTATAAATCGTGAAGATATGCTCTAGTTTGACATTCTCTTGGCTTATTTCAAAATTGTGGAAATGTTTTCTTAGGGTGGGAGCAAAGAAAAATTTCCCAAAATACATGGTCATCTTCAACCTCAAGGTGGGAAAAAAAAAAAAAAAAACGTTTTCCACTTTCTCTCCCATCTCTTCTCTATTTTTTTTGTTGTCTCATGTAAAATTTTCCTTAGAAACACACACCCTAAGTAAAGTTAAAGGAAATCCCATCATTTCCGAAATAGTGCAATAGAACACTAGTTTCACTTCAAGCGTTCAACAAGACCAAATTTCATCTGAAACAAATATACACACTGCGCTTTTGACAATAGTACAACGCCTGTACTGGATTTTGTCGACATCATAAAGAAAAGAAAAAAGGGAATCATAAAGCAGTGGCACACACCTGAACCTGTCTGCATTGTTGACAACTTAAATCTTAACAGCCTTTCTTCTAGTTCCCTTCCCCGTTGTTCTGAAAGGTATATGAGTGAAGAATCTTGGATGGATGCATGTCAGAGGTTTTTCTAATGCCTAATGAATTGGATAGGCGGTTGTTACCTAACGACGATAAATAAACTTCCTGTCTCTAAGCATAACACACCCAATATGATGAAGGCAAGCCCGTTTTACCTAGACCATGTCCAAAAAGGTGCACAACAGAAGAAAGAACTTGCCGTCTGGAACCAAGAATAGGGGATTATGGTCAGTATCTCGAAAGATCAATTACAAAATTATAAACGGAATGGAAAGGCATCAAACCTTCCTAGAAGCAGTTTTCCAATGTTCGCCAAGTCTGCTACAGTCTTATCACCATCCCGAAAAAACTCCAAAATTTACTCCGAAAGATATAGCATAGTGCATTATTAATCACTATGCAATCATTTGCAAGTGTTTTACAAATAAATAAACCATCAAAGGAATTCAATGGAACATATGCTTATTTGCAATCTATCAAATACCTGACTAGCTATGAGTGCAACAGCTTTAGTGTAATTGAGTTTCAAGCCCGAGAAAGACGCTTTTGCACGAGGTATCCAGCATTATGAAGAGCGAGTTTCTCAGCCTCTCTCGGAGCTAATTTCATTTTGTTTGTTTCTTGTCAATCTTAATTATCAATGGAAATACTCTCAAACACCACCTCAAATCAACCTACCTTTTTTTTGGAAAGCAAGCAGGCATTTAAGGACCCCTTAACCTTTATATTATATAAAAATAAGAAGATTCAAATGCAATCTCTTTTCAGAAGGAGAAACACCACTATAAGACTTTACTAATCTCATGATTTACAAACATCGGTAAGTAATTACGCTTTCTCCTTTGATGTGGAGACAAATCAACCTACCTACATTCAATTAAGAACGAGTTAAGATTTTACACTTCCATTGTGTTTTGGTCACTGTATTCAAAACATTCCAAGATTCACTTGTATCAAACTACAATCAAAACATTCCAAGATTCACTGTAAAGGCATTATTCCTGCACAACAAAATAAGGTAGCTATACAAATACTAAAGTAGTAGCATCACATAGACATATAAATGTTAATCCTCCAAAGCTTGCTGATACAAATAGGAAAACAATATATTGAAGTTCTTTTTAAAATGAAAACCACTTCGAAACTAAAGTTTCTCCAAGTCTTTTGAAAACAATTTTGACTTCTTTTTTGAGAATTCTTTCTGATAAGCTCTTGCAAGTTGATCAGTGCAAATCAGGAAGCAAGATATAGAAAATGGAGGAGACTTACAGATAAAGCAATGCAGAGCAGAAGCCAACACGAAGACTGAAACAAGAACTGAATTGTATTGAAACTTGTACATAGGCTGTTCGAGAGGCCTAACTCTCCTCAGAGCAAATGCTCTTTGTACAAAGTTCTTACAGATTGAATGAATGAATTCTTCTCTCCTAATGATCTCTCTTTTATATGGCAACAACTTGCATCCTGATTGTAACAACTTGCCCCTTGTTTAACAACCCAACCACTTGCTAATTAACAGAATACAATTGCTAAACAGAAAAGCTAACAGACACTCTATAGCATTGTTAACAGAGCACTGCATTACTAACAGAGCACTATTTTCTGTTAGCACCATGTAAGCCTGCTTGTTGGTATGCAATGCTGATCTCTGGAGACGCATCATAGTGTTGTTGATGGTATGCATTGCTGACCTCTGGAATCTCCTCATGTTGCTGCTGTTGGTATGCATTGCTGAATACTGGGGACTCCTCATGATACTGCTGCCTTCTTCTCTGATAAGTTTTATATATGAGAGGTTTATCACTTTCTCCCCCCTAAATATCACAATCTCGTCATTGTGACTTCTTCTCCCCGTATCATTCACACACACAAAAAAAAAACTATGGGAAGCATGCGAAGGTGAACGGGGAATGAATTTAGGTAAGGCAAAACATGTCAATATAAATTTAATCATGCATAAGAACCCATATAATCATCAGTACATATAAGCAAATATAGCATAAAGTTCAAGAGACTGAGCATCAGTATTGAAATGGTCCGCTCTGGGTGACAGGAAATACCATTGGAAAATGCAGCAGCCTCACCAAATCAATATGATATAGTGTATCAAGACTAATTTGTTTCCTCATAACGGCAATTTCATTCACCTTTATGTTGCCTTATTGTAACAACTGGAAGTAGAACTGTCAAGATCATCCAAAATCACTGATATATACATACTTCATGGGTGCTTTGTGAGGAAATCTTACGTCACTCTGTAAGCTCCGAGAGATGCCAAATCCAGCCTAAAAGAGGAAGTAATTCCGCGAGAGAGGAACTGTGGCAGCTGCGTTGCATGTTATTACCTCACCATCTACTGTCACTGTGTATTCTTCTGGATCGACCTCGATCTTTGGAAGTGCATCATTGAGCTTCATGTCGAGCTTAGTGAGGTTCCGCACATTGCTCACCGCTTCTATTCTTTTATTGAGTCCATAGTCTTTGTCTATTCCAGCCACTTTGGCAGCCTGTTTATCAGGAAAAAGATAGCAGTATAAAGAAATGCAGGAGAAGCCGTGCACATGAAGGGAGATTAAAAAGAAACTCCTTTACCTTGCTGACAAAAGCAATTGAGTTTGAGCTTCCAGCTTTGCCAAATGCACCAAACATGGGCCTCATAATCACCTGCAGTAACTTACGGTTTACTATTCTGGGTAGTATTAGATGAATGAAACACTCAAAACACAAAGTCTGATGTATTATCTAATTCTCGAAACCTAAGTTAGTCTTGTCCAATTATAGTCTTGTCCAATTAGTACCATGGCGAGTAAATGTTAGATGTCATCAACAGAAAACTGGCAAAACTGAATATTAAATAAGATAAACACAACGTATTGTTTTTCTCTCGCTATAACAAAAGTTCCTTTTTGAACCAAATTCCATGAAAAGGGAGGTTTTTTGATATCTAGGATCTATAATTCAAAAGAATTGAACTATTGGAGAAGATGTAGACCATAGGATTAAAGCTGGTTGGACGAAATGGAAAATGATATCAGGAGTATTATGCGATAGAAGGATGTTTGCTAGGTTAAAAGGGAAATGCTATAAACAATTGTTCCACCGGCCATGCTATACGGTTCAGAATGTTGGGCTGTTACGGGATAACTTGCACATAGGATGGCAGTAGCATAAATACGTATGTTAAGATGGATGTGTGATAAAACCCGTAAGGATAAAATAAGGAATGAAAGAAATAGGAGATACTTAGGTGTAAAGCCTATAGAGGTCAAAATTAGAGAAAATGCGTTTAACGTGGTTTAGTCACGTGCGGAGGAGACCAAACACGACACCAATTAGAAAGTGTCTAGATTGGCAAGTTAATGGAAGGTGTAGACGGAGGGGACGACCATTGAAAACTTGGATGAAAGCGGTGAAGGAAGACATCCTTGAGCTTGGATTAGGCGAGGATATGTGGGAAGACCGCATTACTTGGAGAACCAAAATCTGTGTAGCCGACCCCAAAAGTATCGAAAATGGGCTTTGATGATGATGATAAACAAAAATTTCTTACTGATAAAATTTACAAATCCGATAATCTAGTTTCCTTTTTAGGATATGAAGCAATTGGGTTCGCAGGATTTCGTTTTTTGAAAGATGGCGACCAGTTTGTGTTCCCTAAACATAGATCATCCTTTCATGTTGATTTGCGTGACTTGCAACTTGGGAAGCACGTCACATTTACTTGGTGAACTAAATAATTTCAAAACTCTCTGTAAAAGTTTGAGGACACTACAACCAATTAAGCGTTCAAGATAAATTGTGACAAGTGATAGCATTGTTAGAAGTTAGAACATAAACAATACAAATTTTACCGGCTCGGGAGTGGGGATGCTCGCATTTGGATCACCCATTTGAGCCCATGCAATTGCACCACCTTTGATCACCATTTCTGGCTTTGCCCCAAAGAAAGAAGGCTTCCAGAGAACCAGATCAGCCAATTTCCCAACCTGCGGAAGTATAAGGATTCAATGAACAGAAGTGGTATTCCCGAATATCAGTAAATTTTGTATGTGTTGGTATGATAGCTACAGTCTATGAATACAAGGATGAACTGGAGCACAAGATCGGCATTCAGAGTATCAGCATGCATAACACTCAATGGATACACAACAACAAGATTCCCACATACAAACTCATCATTTTAACATGACTATCCCATCCACGCTCCTTGTGATGGTGCCAAAAGATGAAAACATAATACAAAAATATGTTAATAAAAGTAATTATCACGTTGGCTTCAATTTTCAGATGCCCCAATCCCCACGTAGCACCCATTAGATCTTTTGACTAATTTATGTGTCTTGTTCATATTATCTTATGCCTGGACAGTGAATCTATATAATTGAAGGAAAAAAAATTGCTTGAAATTCAACCATATCAGAAGCAAAGAAAGTCAAAACTACGATACCTCAACAGAACCAACACAATGGGAAAAACCATTAGCTATTGCAGGATTTATAGTGTACTTTGCAATATATCTTTTTATTCGGGTATTGTCATTGAGGGATCCAGTAGGCTCAATTGACCCTCTCTGTACTTTCATCTTGTGAGCAGTTTGCCATGTCCGTGTTATTACCTGGTAAGAAGAGTATCATCAAGTATAAAGACAGCAAGTAATAAAATCTAAGGGTGTGTTTGGTTGCATGGAATACTATTCCATGGAATTCATGGGGGACTACTTATTTTTAAGGCTAATTTAATCAAAATGTGGGGGGTAATCCACAACCAATTCTAGATTTTTAAACAATGGTGGGAGTTGAACTGCCATGAACATGAGAATCACTTTGCCAAAGAATGTGATTCCCATGATCATGGGAGTTCAACCCCTACCATTGATCAAAATTCTAGAATTGGTAAAATTAACCTTGAAAATAAGTGGCCCTCCCATGAATTCCATGCAACCAAACACACGCCGAGTTTCCATCAGATGAAAAGCACAATCTGCAATCTGAATAAACCTCTCGGAATGCTTATAATAATATTAAGCTGTTAGGATATGTATTTTAATGAATAATGACTATAAAACAAGAAAAACGAGTAACGATTATGTGCAGACCTCTCCAATACGACCCATAGCTTGTGAATCAGAAGATATAATACTAATAGCACCCATATCATGCAAAATGTCTTCTGCAGCAATTGTTTCTGCCCGAATCCGCGATTCAGCAAACTCAACATCTTCTTTAATGTCTTTATCAAGGTGATGACAAACCATCTGCAAAAATTTAGATCAATTTAGGAGCTGACACAACTAGACATATACCACTAGATATCTTCTATGAATCCTTAAAAGTATTGTACCAGCATGTCGAGGTGCTCATCTACAGTATTAGTAGTATATGGGCGTGTCGGATTCGTTGACGAAGGCAAGACATTTCTCACACCACACACTTTGATGATATCAGGGGCATGACCACCACCAGCACCTTCACTGCATGGGACACAACACAG
This sequence comes from Berberis vulgaris, assembly GCA_963556465.1. Lineage (NCBI taxonomy): Eukaryota > Viridiplantae > Streptophyta > Magnoliopsida > Ranunculales > Berberidaceae > Berberis > Berberis vulgaris. The sequence continues at coordinate 5,756,669 of OY747132.1, read as the reverse complement.
ATTATTTGAGTTGCCCAAACAAACAAATATACTTTTCTTTATTCACCATCACACAAAAAAACATAATTGAATTGCATAAAAAAACACACACACACACACAGTAATAGCAAACCACATGCAATCACACTAAAAGATTCTATTTTCGTTGAAGCAAGAAGAGAAATAAAAGTACTACAGCTTATCAAACCCACTTTATACAAATCAACATGTTGACGAAGGTGTATTATCTGGGAAAATGAAGCATATCAATTTAAGAAAAAAAAATCTTGTGCCAAGTTCATATGAATAGTATGCTTAAATCAAACATAATGTTCTGCACTTTGTTTGGCAATTTGGCACACTTCCATTGAAGATTTTGCAGCCTTGAGACTATCACACATTACTAGGATTTCAGTTGCCCATACTACGTAATAACATTGAAATAGGAATAAATAAAAATAGATAGATCAAAGGACACTAAAAAGTATAAGCATGCACAAAAATTGGGTTTCACAAAAAAATTCAGATTTCTATCTCTTGCAGTGCAGTGTTTCTAAGTTTCACTAAACAATAAACTTACTAGACGATGAATTACAAATGGTTTGGTTGAAAAGAAATAAGTAGGTGAGATTCACCTGTGATAAGTATGGATTGTTCTGTCTTTAAATGCATCAATAGTATGTTCGACGCATCCAGATTCATTTAAGGTGTCAGTGTGAATGTTAACCTGTCAAAAGATATCATTAACGCCTGATAAGATAAAGCACGAAATTATTGACGGGCAGGAAAAGTAAAGTGGGTTTGATGTACCTGAATGTCATATTCAGTAGCAACGCTCAGACAATTGTCTATTGCAGCAGGGGTAGTTCCCCAGTCCTCATGCAGCTTCAATCCCATAGCTCCTGACTTGATTATTTCATGTAACCCATCTGGCTTGGAGCTATTTCCCTATGTGCAAAAAAAAACAAATTATAATGGACTATGTAACAAGGACACATATCGGACAGTACACTCCAAAACTAAGACACACGTGGAGGACACACCATACTTGGAACATCAACTTTTTCGCATTATCTTCCAAGGTTTCAATTCTTTTGAAATATTAAATAAGGCCTATATCTGAAAAACAACTAATATTGAAATGTGCAGATGTGGCCCCATATTAGTGGGGTTTTTAGTCAACATGTTAGACACCTTATATCCACATCAGACACTGGCACACATCGTGTCATTGTAAAAACTGAACAGGAAAGGAAAAGAACCAGTCATCGTTCAATCTTTAGATCTAAGCGTGCATTTTTTAAACAAGTAACTTGATAAAAAGAAAAAAGATTAAAAAAATAAACAAATAAATAACATTTAGGCTTCAAGGGATTAAAGCCAGTTTCCCATATCAAATAGGACCAATTTGTTTTTTGTGCACTTCACTAAACATTTTGCAAATCCATTTTTTTGAGTGCGCAAAAAACAAATCTGGTCCTGTGGAACCTATTTGATACGAGAAAACTGGTTTTAGCCCCTTGAAGCCCAGTGCCCCTTAAAAAAGAGTACAGGTATACCTTCCCAGTAAATCCAAAATTCAAGGGCATGTCATCAGTGGACTGCAACATAAGTTTCATATGTTCTGGTGCAGGTGTACATGTCGTTGCACGTGTTCCATATGCCGGTCCTGTCCCACCTCCCACTAAAGTAGTGATGCCTTCATAGATTATTAAAAATTTACATTTTCAGGAAGCATCAGTAACTCTTACTTAAAGATTCAGAAAATATCATTAGGAACAAAAGAAGTTATAAGCTTCAGATAGTGAATATCTACTTGTAATAGATCAAGATTTCATACAAAGATGTTCCATTTGGAATAATATAAATTAGTAAAAAACTTGAATCCTCGCATCATATGTTGGAACAATAAATCTCACTTGACTGCTAAAAACTTCCCAATCACCATGTAGTATCTTTTACATGATGTAGGACACTAGATAGGTAGAAACCAACTCTAGCCTGCAGAGGAAAAAAATGATGGAATTTGCAGCGGAGAAATGATAAACTAGGGTTTGAAAGCAAAAGCCTAAACATAAACAAAAGGATAACTCAGACTCCATGAGACTTGAATATAACTCCAATCCTATCTGACTATCATTGGTTAATCCATCTTGGGCAAAGCTTCTAATGAAAGCTTACTAAACTACCCACAGGATGTAACAACAAGCATACAGGCCACAACTTCAATGAAAGCTTCTAGCTGTGGTGGTGCTTCCTGATGAGTTTGGTTGATATTAAAAGACATGAAGATGCAAGGCCTCTCGAGGGGTTTACTGAGGTTGATTTGGTCTCTTATTCCAAAGATCATTTGTTGGGAAATTTGTGGGTAGACAAAGAAAAGAATCTTCAAGAATGAAACAAGCAATGTCAGTCAAGTCATCTTGGAGGTTTTATGTCTTATATAGCATTGGGGATCGATTTATCCTTCTCTCAAGGGAACTTTCTTTGTAAACATGCTATTGGACTTATCTAGTGTTCTAGCATTCTTATTTTTAGATTTTGACAAGCTTGACCACTCAGAGAAGGGGGGGGAAAGTGGTTTCATGTGACTTTATGCCGCAGTTAAGTTTGCACTTCTGATTTTAAGCCCAAATTACTCTTTTAAAATGTGCAGATGCCATTTACGTGGGAGCAATTTTTTCGTTCCATGAAATACAAAAGGATCTTGGCCCTAAAGAAGCTAGAAATCTAACCACTTGATATAGCTTCAAATGCCAATTGAGGACATATGAAATGGACATGACAGTCTATCGCCCCTGCAGTTATAATCATTCCTTCTCCAGCAATAACCTCAGTGTTTACCTAAATCAAAGAAATGAAAGTATGAACATATGCTAATGACATGAAAAGTAATGTACACAGCATCCTAAGCAAGAATTTACCCCAACAATCATATCACATGCAACACCATCCATTACATCTGGGTTGCCTGCTTTCCCGATGCCAGATATCAACCCTCCTTTGATGCCAATATCGGCCTTGTATATTCCTGTGTAGTCAATAATCACGGCATTTGTGATCACAGTTTCCAGACAATTCTGTGCTGAATAGCCACAGGCCTGCCCCATTCCATCTCTAAGCACCTTTCCACCTCCAAACACACATTCTTCGCCATAAACAGCAAGGTCTCTTTCTATTTCTGCATATAATTCCATATCACCTAGACGGAATTTATCACCAGTGGTAGGTCCGTACAAGTTAGCATAAGCCTCACGAGTGAGTACTGTTGTGACATCAGGGTCTCTTCCAGTGACACCTACACTGCAGAAATAAACCTTTTGAATCAGCCAATATCTTCCCTTTTTTAGATGTCAGTCACTTTGGAGATCAGACATTCATAGACAATCACAACTAATCCGATAGACAGAAAAGGCAACCCAAAACGACTGCAACCTGAGCTTCAAACCTGGCATTTGTTTCTTCTGCATTCCCAAACCCTTTAGCATGAACAGCTTGCATAACCTTCTCTATCTGTGAGACGTCAACGGGACCGTCAACAATTCCATTCCCTCCTCTGATGACTTGCCGACCTCCGATGCTTATAAGAGTAACTGTTTTTGAATCCCCTGGCTAGCAAATCGAAATGGTCGTGGGTAAGAAGTAAAATACTTAAGAGCATAAGATATATTACAGGACCGCAATCAAATGCCAAGGCACGGAATTTTCTTTTTCACCTACCACCATACATATCGATGATCAGCTAAATGAATTGACTGTCACAGACTAACTAGAACGATGGGAACTACATCAAGAAAATTATGTATGATGCACAAATAGCTTAATATTCACGAGACCACAGATATAGCAGTAATAAAGATGAGGTTGTATATATCCAAGCAAAAATAAATGGAACATTTAAAAGGGATTGGTGTTTCTTTTAAGGGGGAATTATGAAACTCGAACAAGACAATTTAGATATGACTTGTAAGTGAAGATCGTTGTTAGATACCATTAGGACTTGGTACAGGTCATAGTCTGGAAGAACGAGAAAAAGGAAACCAAAGAATACCAATCAGATGGCATAACTCAAAAAATGATATGAAGAAAACACTATCACTGTAGAATCATGTAACAAACTTATCCAAGGAGTTTGGGTAAGGACTTTTCAGCTTGATTGGTTGATTGGGTAGTTACATAACTGAGAGATTAACCAAAAGACAAATTCTAAAGGAAAATCCATTTGTATATATATATATACATATATAAGAGAAAGAAGAAATAAAGAGCTTCTAATCATGACTTGTTATGCTTTTGGAATTGGAAATCCAGGAAACAGATATGAATTGGTTTCTACAACGAGCACATAAAAGATGAAAACAGTATCAAGGTAGAATCATGTAACAAACTTTTCCAAGGAATTTGGGTAAGGAATTTTCAGCTTGATTGGTTGGTTGGATAGTTACATAAGTGAGATTAACCAAAGGAAAAATTCTAAAGGAAACTCCATTGGTTTATAGATTAAAAAAAAAAAACCTGAGGAAGTAAAGAGCTTTGAATCATGATTTTTATGCTTTTGGAAATCCAGGAAACGGGCATATAAACGATGAAAACTGTTTCTACACTTAAAATCATCATGCAGATAATAAGCAATATTGGATGTAGCAAACCAACCTCAAAACGGATAGCTGCCCCTGCTGCTATGTTCAACCGCATACCATATGCTCTCCTTCGATCAAAAACAAGATAGGGATTTGCCTCAATGAAGTGATAATGGCTGCCAATCTGTTCAAGAATGAGCACTTGCATTCCAAGCAAAAATAAAATTCCATAACTAGAAGAACCAACTAGCCAGTTTATTACAAAATTATGAAGATACGATCTAGTTTGACATTCTAAACTGAACTTTCACTTACTTAAAGATTGTTTCCTTCTAAAGCATTAACAAAGTCAAACTATGTTCCGATTTGGTGAGCTGTTAAAGTCAAGTATATCTCAATGATATTGCAGTGAGTGCTAAACCTTGACAGGATAAACCGAGTAAAAGTGTTAAAACAATCATTCTTGTGAAACTGGAAAATATCAGTTTCCAAAGAAATAAACTGACCCCTTCTATGAAATGAGATCTAAGTAAAGTTAGAGGTAAAGCCCACTATTTCCAAAATAGTCAAAACAAAAGACTAGTTTCACCTGAAGCATGAAGACCAAATAACATCTGAAACAAATATACAGTCAATGTGCTTACGACACTGATATAAAGCCTACAGTAGTGAATTTGATCGGCATTATAAAGGAAATCACAAAGCAGTGGCACGCACCTGAACCGGCCTGTCTGCGTTGTTGACAACTTTAAGCCTAATAGCCTTTCTTCCAATGTTTAAGGTAATATTTCCACCTCCAACACTGATTACACCAGGAATTACATCATCTTCCATGCCCCGAAACTTTTCTACTGCAGGAGCTGCAAATTTGATTCTCTCGTTAATCCCCATTTTGACTGTATCAACTATCAAGCATATTGGTTGTGATTCAAACCCAGACATTTCCTACAGGACATATAACTTTCTCAAGTCCCTTAAGCAGTACTCTGCTACTAATGTTCTGGACCCCATAAACATTAGTTTTTCAAATCATGCATAAGAGAATGCAGAACTAAGAGGTGCCGGAGTTGATATTACTCAATAAATACAAGGGTAAAGATGTTTGAAAACATAGAAGCATTGAAGACGGATTTGACAAAAAACACATGAACCTCTCATATCCACTTTTGAGGTCATGTCTGAGACTAAGCATTGGAACTCTCCAAATAGTGATGATACAAAGTAAAGGGGGAAAACATTACATTGGAGGACACGATACCTAAAGGAGTGTGCCTACAAAGGACCATTATTTATCTGGATACTAAGAAGAAGAAGAAAAAAAAAAAATGACTGTTGCACATAAAAGTGATTGGTGTAATATTTTTTAAGGCTTGGTGCAAGCAGGTAACTTCTGCAGCATAAACAAGGTAAAGGTAATTTTAGCTAGCTCCATAATGCATTAATTTTTTTTTAATATAAACTTCAAGAAATTTTGTTCGTAAACAGCCATCACCATTGACAAAAAGCTTGTTACAAAACAAAAACACTGTGATGTCCATATAATGGACAACCAAATTGTAGGAAGAACCCGTATATCAAGGATACGAAAGAAGTACCTGGAAGAAAAGAACCATGTAAAGCTAGTTCTAGACGTCCATCCTCACTAGCAATTGGATCATGAACAGTGATTAACTTTGTTCCATCAGGAAAGGTACCCTCAACCTAAACACAGAAACAAGAACCAAAATACTCTTAAAGTAAGTCAGAAATACAGGGTAGAAGAGATAGACCAGTCATCTTTAAAATAATTGAATCATACAATTGCGCTAATAGCCAAGAATGTGAATAACAACTGAACTTTCCCTTCAAAAACAATAGTTACAACCAAGGATTGTGATTTCATTTTTTGAGTTAATTTCGGTATCTTGATTTTAAGAAATATTTTGATGTGTAAAGAAAAACGTAAAAATTTCGAGGATACATGAAAAATATATAATGAATTTCGAGGGTATATTAAATATGTACAAAAAAAAAGGTTAAAGATGCAAGTAAATAAATGTATTAAACACATTAAATGAAACCAAAATACCTATAATTAGAAAATCAAGGGTAGTTTCAAAAATCAATATAGAAGTAGAAGAAGTGATAATTAAAAAATTATGGGGTGGTTTCAAAAATCAATAAACAATTAGAATAAATGATAATTAAAAAACTCGAAATTTACAAAAAACCCCAAAATTTTTCAAAAAAAAAATTCATAATATAATCTTTTCTAATTAAATATAGAAGTAGCTGGTTCTTTTATTTTTACGAAAAAACCCAAAAAAATTTTAAAAATCTCGAAATTTTTCGAAAAAATGTAACTTTTTATTTCACCCTTTTTCTTTTCGTAATTTCAAAAAAACAATAATTTCGGCGAAATTTCATGTTATTTCGTGAAATCACAATCCTTGGTTACAACATAAACAATAATCTAAAATTCATAACGATTCAATAGCCATTTGTTATGTTTAAATACCTATTTGTAGGGTTATGGACATAAGCGTCGTGTCAGATACGACAAATCTAAGAAAAAACTAGCATTGGGATTCTGCTATTTTGGCACATGCCCTGTAAATAGTGCGAATGACTATCAACATAGTTTAGCAAGCCATTTGTTCAATCATTCAACAAATTGTACAACTTCATGATCGTAAATATTATGCAATATATATATGCCTAAGTATATCTTTTTCTAATCAACATACAAATTGAATAAAAAATCATAGACAAAATAGTTTTGGTAAAGTGTCCGAGTAGTGTAAGAAGTTGCCAAGCATGCCAACCCCGTGACACATGTCTGACAAGGTGTTTGACATGGACACAACGACTAAATGGATTGTCCATGCTTCCTATCTAAATCATATGTTACAACTTATGAGTATAGTAAAGTTCAAATTCAACAAGATTCTACCTGGACAGTATCCAAAAGGTGCACAACAGAAGGAAGAACTTGCCGCCTAGGAACCAAATAATAGGGGGATGATGATCAGTATATCCAAAAATGATCAATAACAACATTATATATACGCAAAACGAAACCACATGAATAACAATATAGACAATCATCAAACCTTCCTAGAAGCAATTTTCCAATGTTCATCAAGTCTGCTACACTCTTATCACCATCCCTAACAAACTCCAAAATCTATTATGCAATTATTAGCATGTCTTTTTCACAAAATCACCAACAAAAAATCCAATTCAATTCAACTACCTGAGTAGCAATTAGTGCTACAGCTTCAGTGTAATTGAGTCTCAAACCTCGCGCAAGACGTTTTTGCGCGAGGTATCCCGCATTATGAAGCGCCAGTTTCTCAACCTCCCTTGGAGTCAATTTCATTTTGATTCTATCAACACCACCTCAAATCAACCTACCTGCAATCAATCAAACACAAAATAGAAAAAAAAAATTCAAGATTGTAAACTTCATTTGAAGTTTCTTTAGATCAATTTATTCATTCGAAACGTACCAAGATTCACAGTTCTATCAAACTACAATCAAACCAAAACCTAAAAATATGATCTGATAAAGACGATCAAGAAAGTGATTGCTTGTTTTGAATACTCACCTAGCTGGTTTTGGTTCGCACAGTGAAGTGTTTGGTGACGTTTTTTAAGCTCACAAAGATTAATTGATGACCTCGAAAGCGGTGAGTGAGTGGTTCAAGTCAAGTCGAGGAGAATAATAATAGAACGACTTAAAAAATGAAGTCAATAAGCACTTTTTAAAGCTTAAAATAAGCTAATTATTACCTGCTTTTCGTTCCTACCTGCTCCATGCTTGAGTCTTGTTTTAAGGAAGACACCAAAGGAAGATAAATAATAAATAAATAAATAATAGCAAAAAAAATTGTTTTTCATTTTTTAAAGCCACGTGGAATTCAAAATGTTTTTAATTATTTTTAACAAATGTTATTAAGCAATTAATTAATTAGAAAATAGTATTTAAGTTTTGAAAAAAATGGAAGGTTAGGCAATGGAATATAACCTTTCTAGAGAGTTAGGCACAGCCCAATGATGATGGATGGTATTGGATTGGCCTGGCACTGGCTTAGCTCTCTAAATTTTTCTGAATGAAATAAGTGTGTGGTATGGCATTAGCAAAAACCAATGAGGGGATCATCACTAGGGGTGGGCACGGGACGGGATGGGACGAGATATACCCATCCCTATCCCATCCCGTTCATACGGGATCGGGACGGGATGGGAAAAACCCCATCCCGACCTCGTCCCATCCCAAATGGGTTCGGGACGGGACGGGATCAACGTGCTAATCATATATAATTTTTTTCTGGACGACAATTGTGATGGTTATGATTTGATCATAGCTAAGGGTCTAATTTAATGGATTCAAATCCAAGTTCCCACTTAAATTCGTTCACAAACACAACAAGATCAGCAAAACAAGTGACAATACTGTTTATTTGGAAAGTACCATTTATAGGTATTTCAGTTGAGATGCTTGAACAAGTATACACATTTTCTTTTGCTAAATAAAAAAAAGACACTAATTAAATCAGATTACATACATGCTACACAATACTATAGAAGGCATAGGTGTAACAGTTGACACTTATGCCTTTTACTTCACACATACTAAGAAAGCATTAGTATTATAAGGTTACTATATGGTATATCCTAATGATTGACACTTACCAAGAACTTCGCGCAATTCCACAATTCTAAAATAAATAATTAAATAAAAATATTAATAATTAATATTAATAAATTAGTTCGGGACGGGACGAGATTGGCGGGATTGAAAATCTTCATCCCATCCCATCCCATTCTAGATCGGGACGGGACGGGATCGGGATGAAATTATTCAATCCCATTAAGACCCGAAAAAATCGGGACGGGATGAGACGGGAACGGGATCGCGGGATGGGATGCCCACCCCTAATCATCACATGTTCTTTCCACGAATTATTTGTCATATTGTGTGAGGGGATTTGGATTCGAGCAAGACGATGGATAAAAAAAACTTGAATAAAGGTTGGAGAATTGCTTCTTTTTAGAGTCTAATATGAACATGAGTAAGTTTAGCCAGCCATGTTTGTTAGTTTTTTTTGTATTTTTACACTTTTTATCATTTCTCTTTAAAACACAATCACAAACACTATCTATAGAAAAGGTAAAAGTGTAAAAAAAATAAAACTAAAAAAAAACCAAAAAAATGCTAACAAACATGGCTAAAATTGTTGTATAATTTAACCATTATGAGGGAATATAAGTAAGAGGTTTGGAGAGAGAGGAATGAGAAAGTTCACCAAAGAGATTGAAAAAAAAATAGTATCATAAAAATAAGAGAACCATTAACCAAACTCTTATTCAATCACTATATTGATAGCGATCCAATAGAGAGAAAATTATTTGTGTTATTGGTTTGAACTTGTCTAGAGAGCCGGCCAAGCCCACTAGCCTCCATCATCCTAGAGATATTCATAATGTTCTAATCAAACACAATCACACGCACAAAAAGGGGTCTGACTCTCTAGATTTTTTGTATTGATTTAGTGACAGAAATGTGCATGAGGAGACCCTATTGTTATCTATCATAAGCATATTGTGAACCTTAAATTGGTGTGCTAAATATTTTTTTAATGGGTTATATGCATTGATTTGCGTGTTTCTCTTGGATATATTAATCTCAGCCATTGATCCTAAGTTTTTTTTTTTTTTTTTTTTTTCATGAGATTTCATTGGACATGGTAGGTGTTCATTATATTCCAAACTCGAGGGGGTCTTAAAGGGAGTAAAGCAACACATGCCCTATCTTTTGCGCAAGTATTAGTGTGATCAAAGCTAATAATGATATGCAGCTAGCTGATCACAATGGCTTTCCAAGTAAGGTAAGTTGTGAGTTGTTTCGAGCGGATGATGTTATCAAGAGATTTGTCAAAGTTAGGATCTACAAGTTATGCCTTTGGAAGCTTATGCAATGATATTCTAGGGACTTTGTTGTTTTATCTCTTGGTTGATTTCCAAGTCTAAATCCTTGGATATGTTTCCATACTGTATACATATCTAATCCTAAGACGTAAAATATGACTAGATGATGATTTTACATTATCTAGACATGTTTACATGCACTAAATTGTATTACTTTGCACATGTTATACGATCAATAAAACATTCATTATCGGGATAGTCAAACTAATAGGAGGGGGAGGAGGGAGTCGAGTAATTTGTTGATGCAAGTGAAAGCATTCTATAAATAATTAATGACCAAAATTTTCATTGGGTTTCTTTGTAGCTTCCTATCTATTTAAACTTAGCAACATAAGAAGCACGCTGCCAGGGGTAGTAAGTTGATATAACTCAACTGCTCAATGGTGAGCATAACTTTTGTTGGAGTTGTCACTAGGAGGCTTAGTATAGTCATGCCAAGGCGACTCGTGAGCATATAATTAATGCACATAGGATCCTCATGTATGCCTTGGGCTTCATGTCAAGTGAATTCAAAGCGATTGGGTTCTGGCCATACAGATCATGAGAAACATTCAACACATGTTCTATTCGACGTGTCACTTAAAAATAAGGCTAGAAAATCAGGTTTTACAATCAGGATGATGTATCATCAGAGGAATTTTGACAACCATGAGATACACATAAACATTTTGAAAATTTCATGGTTCTTTCAAAATCACAACAATGTCACCCTAATTGCAGAACATGATTGACAAAAACCTGATTTCCTAGCATTTTCTGTCCATTAAGCAATTGAGTTACACCAACTCTGGATGGTAGCTGATGTTTTGATCCACTCTTTCTCATGAGCATCTCAAGGGCATAAAAAAACTGGCTTTGTTCCAATTACTTAACCATTGAATCCTCTCTTCATCTGCACTACACAATCCAAACTTGGTGAGCTAATGAACCGAGCTTTCAATTCTTAGCGCCTCTTTCTTTCTTTATATATCTCCCGCCTGGAGATGAAATTGCATTTGGAAGCATTTGTGTATTATAGCACAAGATTTGAGCTCTACTTTCATGGTTCCACTGTTGGTCGAGATCCCGTACGATAAATATGCTGAGCTTTGCTTTGCTTTGCTTTGAGGAAAGAGTAAATTGCTACGTGGAAAGTCTGTCTGAGAGGCCCCTCTTGTGCGAATCTTCTCGGCTGGCTCGTTGAGATGAAAGGTTTTGAGTCTTTCCTTCTTGGCTAAGTAACCTTACTCTTCCCTCTGTTGTGTCTAAACATTTATGTAGAATTGACGCAGGATTCCGGATTCATTGATGAACAAAACAATTGATTTATACCAAAAATGTCTGGTTCAACTAATGGTAAGTCTTTACTTTAGATTTTTTTTTTTCATTTTTAATCTGATGATTCTTCTGTATAGTTGATGTCTGCATTACATTCTTGAGCAGTAATTCTTTACATTACTCTTCCAATCATCTAATGATACTTGAAAAGGAAAGAAGAATGTTCATACATTGTTATGGTTCGTTAATTCTTCATTGCTTTTTTTTTTTAAATTTGGTTGATGAGTTGTGAAAAGATTATATTATGAGGGAGAATCGAGCCGATTCTATATATATAGAAGAAACATTTGAATTCATTACAAAAAGATTATAATTTATCCAACTTAGCTGAGTTTCAAATTCATTCAGTCTACTCGACGGAGGTGCATTAAAAATGACACTTGATCAAACAAATAGGCAATAGTAAAAACACTGAATAAACCTACAAGTGATTTTCCTATTTGTTTGTTTTGCATGTGTTTAAGAAAGTGATTTCGAGGAAGGTGATTCCCAAGAAAGCGATTTCGAGGAAGGTGATTTCGAGGAAGGTGATTCCCAAGAAAGTGATTCCCATATGCCAGGAGAATCTAATAATACCGGTATAAATAAAAACTACAGGCTTTTGTGGGTTCAATGCGAAAAATGTGATGAATTAAATTATAAGAAATTTTTAAGAGCAAAATTAAATATTTGTGAACACTGTGGAGTTCATTGAACTATTTCAGGCAACTCTAGTGCAGCATCTTCTATCCCAATTTTTAGCTCTTCAGGTACTCCTGCTTTTGGAGCTACAAGTGCATCCTCTTCTTCTACCCCAAATTTTGGCTCTTCAAGTACTCCTGCTTTTGGAGCTACAAGTGCAACATCCTTAAGGTTTGGATCGAGTCCTACCTTTAGTCAATCAAGTTCTGCATGTGGCAGCATTCAATTTGGAACAATAACATCTCCCTTTGAAGCCCAGAGTTCTCCATTTGGTGAGTCGTCTTTCCATTTAAATTTTGGTGAAAAGCTTTAGTTTTGAGGTATTAAGGATTTTAGCCATTCCAACTTCATCATCGAGGCATCCCATCTTTGGTTATGCTTCAGCTCCAGGAACGACTTCAGCATTTGGTTCTACCCCAAATTTTGGCTCTTCAAGTACTCCTGCTTTTGGAGCTACAAGTGCAACATCCTTCAGTTTTGGATCGAGTCCTACCTTTGGTCAATCAAGTTCTGCATGTGGCAGCAGTCAATTTGGAACAATAACATCTCCCTTTGAAGCCCAGAGTTCTTTTGGTGAGTCATCTTTCCATTTAAATTTTGGTGAAAAGCTTTAGTTTTGAGGTATTAAGAATTTTAGCCATTCCAACTTCATCATCGAGGCATCCTATCTTTGGTTATGCTTCAGCTCTAGGAACGACTTCAGCATTTGGTTCTACCCCAAATTTTGGCTCTTCAAGTACTCCTGCTTTTGGAGCTACAAGTGCATCCTCTTCTTCTACCCCAAATTTTGTCTCTTCAAGTACTCCTGCTTTTGGAGCTACAAGTGCAACATCCTTAAGTTTTGGATCGAGTCCTACCTTTAGTCAATCAAGTTCTGCATATGTCAGCAGCCAATTTGGAACAATAACATCTCCCTTTGGAGCCCAGAGTTCTCCTTTTGGTGAGTCGTCTTTCCATTTAAATTTTGGTGAAAAAACTTTAGTTTTGAGGTATTAAGAATTTTACCCATTCACGTTCAGTGTTCTTGATTTTGTTCATCCATATGTAAGTTGCCTGTGTTGACTGTTCTGCAGGTAGCCAGGCTTCCACATCCACATTTGGTTTTGGGCAATCATCTTTTGGGGACCAGGGCCAACGCGGGGGAAGCCGAGTAGTGGCTTATACACCAACAGCTGATTTTGATGATGGCAGAAGTTTACCTGAAAAGTTTGAATCAATATCAGCCATGATTGTTTACAAAAATAAAAGCCATGAAGAATTGAGGTGGGAGGATTACCAGTTGGGAGATAAAGGTACATTTTATGGTTTAGTACTTTCTCTCATTATCTTTCATTCAACTGTTGGTTATTGTGTGTAGGGAGGGTCCTTTCAATAAGCAATACTTAATCAGTTTTCCAATTGTCGCTTGTATATTTATATGTATAGGTATAGGTGAACCTAATACATCATCGGGGCATCCCATCTTTGGCTATACTTCAGCTCCAGGAACGACTTCAGCATTTGGTTCTGGCCTGAATTTTGGAAATACCCGATCAGCTGGGTTGTTCCAGTCAACAACACCTTCACTTGGGCAGACAAATTCTGCTTTCGGACAGAGTACTGCTCCTTCCTTTGGTCAGTCAAACCTGTTCAGTGCACCGTCAACAGGCTTCGGTGGAAGCTTATTCTCAAGCAATTCAACCTCATCTTTGCTTTCTACTAACACCCAAGTTGGTTTTGGTCGAACAACTGTAAGTTACTACATCTGGTGAAATACTTTTTATTTTTATTTTTTTGAAAGGCGAGCATGCTGTTGGTGGGTATCAAACCCAAGACACGGAGGTTAAACCACCACAGCCTTAGCCAACTAACCTGACTACCTTTTGCATCTAGTGATATGGCTTTATTAGAATGCTATATGAAGTTATATGAGGAAACCTATCCATGTAATCTTCATTGTGTGAGTTAAATTGTGCAAATTGGTTATGTTTTTAGGGTATAATATCTATAAGGTTTCAAGTATTATTATTATTATTGCTACGATTTATTATTTATTTGTTCATTAATTTGGATTTTGCAAGTGTTATGTAGATTTAGTATATATGGAAGTTCAATTTATTTTGCTTCTCTATGTGCAGCCTTTTCTTTCAACTTCCTTACAGCCATCACATACTCCCAAGGAAGCATGGACTGTTCGGAAAAATTGTCGTACATGTGCTCGACACATACATGCATTAGGCACACGGTCAATGTGTCGGCGGATGTCAGATACAAGGTCAGTATAGTCAACGTGTCGAACATGCCTTTGACACACCCAAAACTTGGTTAGAATACAAGACTCGATAACTGACTTTATTTTATTTTTTACTTTTAGGTAGGCTAATATAACACCTAATTGAAAGGTTGTTAATGCATCTAAAGTGAAAAACTTTCAAGTGCGAAGCAAGTTAAAGAGGGCGATGAAGCATAGACTACCTCTATGCTTCTTCTCTCATTTACTTTTTTCTACTATGTTTTTTTTCTTGCTACATAGTATTATCTTCTTCTCCACTTTTTTTTACATATTATCTATTATTTTTCTTCATGTTTTTTTTTCTTTTTCAGCACAATTTGTACTTCATTTTCATCTTCATACTTCTTGTTTTTTTTTTTTTTTACTTAAATACTTTCTTTATTAGGTTATTATTTATATTTATATGACTTATTAAAAAAAAAGTATGATGTGTTGTCATGTCCCTGTGTCCTAGTTTTTGAAAATTTACTGAGTTTGTGTATCATGTCCATGTGTCCGACACGACACGCATGCTCGTGTCTGTACATCCTTACAGACTCCTCAAGTAGGCATCATGTACTTTTTCCTACGGTAACTTTGGTCAGACACAAACATACATTAAAAGATGAAAACTTTGGTTAGGTAGGAAGATTTGTGAAAGTGAATTTGGAAACCTGAGGTAGCTTCAAACCACAAAATGATTCTCTTAAGAACTCTGATCTTATCCTCATTAGCGTCACATAAAGGGACAATGTCACGAGAATATTGCAACTTGGGAATGGATTGCTCTATTGGCTAACTTTAAACTTGGGGGTACACGATACTTGGTAATGACTTAGTTGATGATCGAGTAGTGAGTCAATTGATTACTGTGGGAGTAATTGAAAAAACTTGGATAATTCATTCAAATAAGTTTGTTTGTTTGTGTCTCTGGCCCAACATTTCCAATCCTTAGAAGTGTCATTGGGATTTGGTTAAATTTTGCTGCTACCATTTTGCTACCTAGTCTATGCTCCACATTGAGTTTCAACATTCTATTTGGATGTTGGATTTATATGGGGGATTGGGGTTGGAGTCCCTCAAACTCCTAATTCATATCTAATATGACACCATTTCATATTTTTACATTTCGAGTCCCTATCAAACAAAAAAAAAATTTTCTAACTATTATGAGCTCTGTTCGAGTTGAAATTTTCAGAAAAATTATACATTACCAATAGAAACAACGTGTCAAAGTTTCAGACCGTTTCGACACTGTTCCTCGAGATATATATTTAGGTCATCGTCATTAAATATCTTGATAAGCAGTCTTTATGAATGTTTAAGAATCACCCACAAGTGGGTAATCTTGGAGAATGGGCGTTAGCCGACCGATTAGGGTGGGCACGGGATGAGATGGACATCATTCCTATCTCATCCTGTTTGTTTGGGATTGAGATGAGACGAGACAGGATAGACCTCATCCCGACCTCGTTCTATCCCAAACGGGTTCAGGTTTGGGACGGGATGAGCATGTACTAAATTTTGGATTGAAATTTTAACATGCAAGATTGAAAATTTTGGATTTACCAAACACACAACTGTAAAAACAACTATATAACTTTAAGCCATTGATTATTATTTATCCATTTCATTAGTTTTTACTCCTTTTTTTTTTAGAACCACTATTGAAGATAGCCATTTTTTTTTACATTGCTGACGAAAATGATGAATGGGTTTGTCATTTAAAAACTACGAGTATCACACATTGTTGTTGTGAAGAGTTAGGAAGAGGAAAAAAAGAAGGGAGAGGGTTTGAGTTAGATTCATTATCTAGGTGAGTCGCATGGAAGCTTGTGAGAATAAAATAGTCATGTCAATGAATAAAACAACAAATGAAAGTCACGTCAACATATAGTTTTATAGTTTCATACTACATATTTCATATTAAATATATAAAAAAAATCGGTTCAAGAATGGACGAGATTGAAAATCTTCATCCTGATCCCATCCCACTCTAGATCGGGACGGGACAGGATGAGAGATTGATTAAATCCCAATAAGACCCAAAAAATCGGGACGGAACGAGACAGGATCACAGGATGGTATGCCCACCCCTACGGCCGATAGGCCAAGCTTGTGTCAAGCCCAATGTGGACTCCTGCTCGTATCATGATATCTAAAAAGAAAATTTCTTTATCCCACTTGGCACAAATCTCGAGGTCGAGGTACACGTGTCAAAACTTTGACACACAATTTCTTATGTTGGTATTTCATTTTTCTTAAACTTTCAGCTCAATCAGAATTGTATAAGACTATAAAATTAAAATTGTGTTTTGTACAATGCAAAACATGTGCAGTTTCATAAACTTGAATTGGAAAAATTAGTAAATTGTCCTGCAGAGTGCATATCAGTGCATTTTTGCATATTAGTAGGTCCTATTTCTAGATATTTTATCTTGTGCAATACTTTTTCTTATGCACATGGCAGCTATGCGCCAAATGCATTACTTACTCGGGAGTGTCATCACTTGCCAGACTACCAATATTGTCGTTTCTCTCATATTTTTCCCATTGTGGATCGTGGAGCTTTTTTTTTTTTTGGAAAGCATCGTGGTGCTTCTTGCTCGTTAAGGTTGCCAGTTTTTCCAGATTCTGATCTGAGTTGGAAGCTGACTTTTATGTTTTTCTAATTTGTATTATTTCTTGTTGAGAGGAACTTCTATGAAGCTTAGTTTGTATGAAAACCCCTACTATCCTTTTTGCTTACAACATTTCATGTTATGAA
Organism: Berberis vulgaris; assembly: GCA_963556465.1. NCBI lineage: Eukaryota > Viridiplantae > Streptophyta > Magnoliopsida > Ranunculales > Berberidaceae > Berberis > Berberis vulgaris. Next base: position 5,739,121 of record OY747132.1, on the reverse strand, counting down.
AAAGTTTTTCCTTTTTAATTTTTTTATTTTATTTTTCTATTTAATGTTTCTCTTATAAGTGATATAATCGCATTCGATTATGGGGTTATTAGTACTGAATTTATGAACCTCCATTCATTTTGACACTGATGGTTTGTCTCATTTGTACGGATTGATAAGTGTTGTGTACTCAGTGACATGTTCTTACAGCTAAGGAATGTAATTTCTCAAAATATGTCGAAATTTCATGAAATATTTTATATTTTAAAGTTATCGAAATCTCTTTCGAAATATATCAAAAAAAATTTGAGAAAAAAATAAATATTTTAATCTCCATATATTTTAACATGTTATAATGTTATTTTAGTATCAATAGTTTGTTATGTGGATTATTCTTATATAATATGTCGTTTGTGTCACAATACTAGTCATATGAGATTTTTTATGTAGTATTTAAGAGTTTAAAATGCATAACTTATATTGTTAAATGCAAAATCACAAACAAAATTTTTTACATTTTTTCTACAGAAAATGAAATATTTTACAAAATATTTGTTAAAATCGATGTACCGAAATCAACTCGAAAAACGAAATCACAATCCTTGTTTACAGCCACCTCCACTATTTCTTTAATTCTTTCAAATTCGCAAGACCCCACACTAGTCATCCAAGTCGTTGTAGTATAATGGTAAGTATTCCCGCCTGTGACCCGGGTTCGATCCCCCTGGCAACGGCGTCCCTTTTTTAAATTTTATTTTCTAAATCATGGACTTGGGCCAACTGGATCACCCCTAGGCCCACGAAATCCTCACACAACTCTCTCTCTCTCTCGTTCTCCTCCTACAAGTTGTGCATAACACAACGCAAACGCCATTGCAGAATCTCTGATCGAACACAACACAGCACAACCATGGCAGAAGTCGCCTCTACTGACGTCGTCTCCGAATTCATCAACTTTCTCAACTCTTCTCCCACCGCCTTTCACGCAGTCGGTAATCGCACTTCCTTCTTCTTAATCGATTACAATTCACAACTTTCTTTCTAGGTTTCCTTTTTTTTTTTTTTCTTTCTTAACTCTAATATATCTTCTTGTGTTTCTGTTGTTGTTGTTGTTGTTGTTGTTTAGATGAATCGAAGAAGAGATTGAAGACCGCAGGGTTCGAGCAGATCTCCGAACGAGAGGATTGGAAGCTTCAAGTCGGCAAGAAATACTTCTTTACTAGAAATTACTCTACAATCGTCGCTTTCGCCATCGGAAACAAGTACAATGAGTTTCTTCTGATTGAATTGAATTGAATTGATTGTTTAGTTCAATTTTTTGATACTAATTGTGATTTTCTTGATTAGATATGTTGCTGGAAATGGATTCCATATTATCGGTGCTCACACCGATAGTCCCTGCCTCAAGCTTAAACCTGCTTCCAAGGTAATAATTTTTTTGCAATTTTCATTCAAACAACAATTATGGTTTGATTGATTACAATGTAGATTTTGGTGAGAGTTTTGAATTTGGTTTCTATATTAGGTTGTTAAGGGAGGATTTTTGGAGGTGGGTTGTCAAACATATGGAGGTGGGTTGTGGCACACGTGGTTTGATCGAGACTTGACTGTTGCAGGGAGATTGATGATAAAGGAAAAGAAAGGTGATTCTATTGTTTACTCACATCGGTTGGTCAGGATCGAGGAACCAATAATGCGGGTTCCTACTCTTGCTATTCATTTGGATAGGTAAAGATGGAAATTAATTTTGATTTTTATATATTGGGAAAGTTAATTGATTGTTGTTTATGGTTATCTCATTGTTGTTGTGTTTGTTTGCGTCACTTATAAACAGCTTTTTGTCAAGTACTAGTTGTTGCTTGGCACTATAAGCATCACCCCTTGGGTTTATAGAAAGAAAAATGCCACTTGTATAGGTGGCCACTTCTTATAAGTGCCGAGCCAACTGGAGCACCACACTCGTTTGCTTGATTTAAAACTTAGAAAGAAATAGCCTATATTGGCATTGCTAAAAGTAGACAAGTTTGTTCATTGAGCAAACGATAGTTAGACCTTTATTTGTTCGTTGTTTTTTTTTTTTTTTTTTTGGCTTACAATTCGTATCTTTATGGAAGACAAACCTTCTTCTCACTCTTCCAAATTTCTATATTTTAACAACCTCTTTGTGAAAACAATTGTGGAGGCTCTTACAAGTGGTGCAAACCAACACGTCTTAGCGTTTTTTCTTCATTGGCGATGTTAGCTTCTTATTTATGGTTACAGTAGTGTTAAAGAGCTAATGGGGAATATTTGCTTATTTATTTTTATTTTTTTTATATAGGGGTGTTAACGATGGATTTAAAGTGAATACGCAGAGTCATCTTGTCCCTGTATTGGCGACATCAATTAAGGTGATTTTCAAACTATTTGCGTTTGATTTATTATGAGTGTTATCCATTGGTTAGATTAGTCATTAATGTCGAGATAATATAGTATTTGGACTTTTGGAGTGCCGTTGGCCTAATGTGGTGGACAAGAAAGGGTTCAATATAATTGAAAGTCTCAAAATATATTTTTTAATATAGTCTGAGAATGGTGTTTTGTTGTAACATACTGTAGTTCACAAAATTCAAAGAGGCAAAGGCAAAACCCCCTTAAGATGCTATGATAGATTCATTTCAAATATAACCAGAAGTTCCATTTCAAGCGATAGGAGTGCAGTATTTAATAACACTAAAATGCATGCTTTTCACTTTGATATACGAAAACCCTTTTCCAAAAGTTTAGCTTGACTTGATTATCTTAACTTATCTTAACCATCAAGTCAAATGCATTTGTTTTGTGACTTTTGTCAAACGTTAAAGTTTCCAAGAGCTATATGTCCCTTCTTTCCATATGGATGTTTAGGATCACTGGTTTGAGAGCTGACTTTTAGGACCATATTCTGTTTCATATTACTAGCAGTGTGTATATGCATGTGGTTTACGTTTGTTATGTTGATTGTTGATAATATGTAATAGTGCATACATTCATTTTTTATTTAAAACATTTGGTTGGAGAGACTGAATCATTTCAACGTGCTAGAATCTTGTTTTAACAGGGAAAAAAAAACTAAATTTTGTGATCGATAGTTCAATACAAACTGCAGAGCCGACATTTTCAGGACTGGCCCAATTAACTCAGTGGGTCTTAACCATAGTTATCAAAACACATATCATATCGTGTATTGGAAACCTATGTAGTTAAATCGAAAAGTGATCGTAGTGCGGTTCAGGACCGAATTACGATTAAGCGGGAGCAATTGAATTTAATTGGTCAAATTTTTCAAAGTATATATTTTTAAAACTTAATCATAGTCATAAATTACAAAAATAAATAATTAATAAAAATGATGTAAATTTGTAATTATATAACTTTAATAATTATCTGCCAAACTACTTAAAAGAAACTAAAAGAAAATTGTAGATTGTTTTAACAACCAAGCTACCAAGACAAACATTCAGAAACAAAATAGATGCTAGACTTAACAGGAAGAACCAACCTACCTATCCCACTAACCCATGAAGGTAAACCGTATTACTTTGCACTAAAGATATTTTTAGAAGGGCCACTTTGTTTAAACAAAAATACTTCACATCCAGAGGATTACGCTAATATATTCTAGACCAAAGAATAAAAGAAGTCATGACTGAAGTGCGTGAAAATTGTGTGGATTTGTCACGCATAATCACAAACTTCCAAAGAAATTGTGAGGTTCAATTATTAGTGCTCTCAGTCAGAAGGCCAAAAATGTCAAATACTCAGAAATATGAAAGTTCAGCAACTGCAACAGGCTCAATCCAATTTGTTTCGACAACAATGAACTGTTTCACCAAAATCTATATCACTACAAACAATCTCAATCAACAAGCTCCCCTAGTCCATATGAATTCTACATAGGAGGGACAAGAAGAGGGGAGAGCGAGTGAGATGGGAACTGGGAGGAAAGGGAAGAGGGAACTTAAGGTTGAAGTGGTACATACACTAAGATTGTCGTATCCTTCCAGAGCTAGAGATCTAGTCGCCATCGTCATCCAGAGGTCTTCGCCTTCTCTCTTCTTCACGAGTTTAGTTTTTTTTTATACATAGCGATAAATCGGCGAATCGGGTGGGCCGACTAATGGGTGACTCGCCAAATTTTCGCCGATTAATCGGTGTTCACTAAACACCAACCGATTTCACCCAATTCTATTTGGTCAAATCCCAAATTGCGATTAATCGGCGATTTTTCACCGCATTAATAACTTAGTTGCAAACCAAAATACAGATTGACGTATTGAAATTATATATATATTTATAAGACATAGTAAACACTTATTTAAGCAAAGAGGTCCCAGAAAACAATCCACTGGCGTATGACCTCAAGAAGAAGAAGAGACCTGTGTAATATATACAAATAAGCTATTGCGTATCATCCATCCATTTGTCAATGTCACTTGTGCGCACACTTACCCCTGTACCTCTAACTGGAAATTTCTTTGCAGGCAGAACTCAATAAGGTGGTAGCTGAAAATGGATCAGTTGAGGGTGGAGATGAAAGTAAGAAGGACCATGATAAAAAGAAACATCATTCACTTCTATTACAGGTTTAACTAAATCATATCTCAGTTGAGGTGCTTGGATCTTTTATGCTACATAAAATTCATATGTTCTATTTTTGGCTTTGTTCAGCTCCTTGCGACTCGGGTGGGATGTGAACCAGATGATATATGTGACTTTGAGTTACAAGCTTGTGATACACAACCAAGTATTGTAGCTGGTGCTATGAAGGAATTTGTTTTCTCTGGAAGGCTTGATAACCTTTGCATGACATTTTGCTCTCTGAAGGTCAGTATTACAAGTAATTATGTTATGTGTATTCTTATTGCTCTTTTGGTTGAACTTAAAGCAAAATTTTGAAAATATCAATATTTTCTTAAGCATTTGATATGGTATCTTATTCAGAATATTTAATTTTAGTGAAAATGAACTTTGGGACTCCGGTATCTTTCTCAATATAACTCAAGCATCTGCATTTAAAATTATGCATTTCTTTTAGCTCAGAGAAAGAATATTATAGTATCGGTGAAATTATATGAAGCAAGAGCATGTCATAGAAAATTTATGTGCAATGCTCTGATTACTGTTAGCCAGATCCCCGAATACTGTTCCTGCATTTCTCCCCACTTGTAGAGATTAATACTCATTGGTAGCTCTTTTTTTTTTTAATTGTTTTCAGGCACTAATAGAGTCATCGTCGGAAAGTAGTCTTATTGATGAGACTGGGGTGAGGATGGTAGCATTGTTTGATCACGAAGAGGTGGGATCTGATTCAGCACAAGGAGCTGGGTCTCCAGCCATGTTAGATGCTCTCACAAGAATAACAAATTCCTTTAGTTCATCAAATTCTAAGGTAGAAACAGTTTATATAATTTGCCTTTTAGTTTAACGAACTTTACACATATAGCTTTTCTCCACCATAGTGTTTTCCTTTTGAGATGTATGGAGTTTCCATATTTTGGTACTTCATTTCAGAAGAAAAAAAATTTGATCTTGGCCAACTATGAAAGATTTGAAGGTGGTGACAAGTAACTCTATGCTGTATATAACAATTAAACATGAAGATAGTCTCCTCCAGCTTCCCAATCTTCCACCAAAATATTTACTATACTATGTATGTATGGTTGCATTCAAATTGCATAGGCAAGAATATTTCTACCTTGGGGAAAGTGCATGATCTCCACCCATCAAGCAAATCTCCAAAGCATCTTCATTTACACTATCTCAAAAGTCAAACCCAATTAAACCAAAGATTATCCCTGAAACCAATGTGAGTTTTTCTATTTTGAGGCTCATGAGATTGACGTGAGAAGGGGGGGGGGGGGGGGGGGGGGGGGGGGGAGGATAATGGACACTTCTGGGAGCAAACTTCAGGCGACTATGGACTTGTTGTAAGTTGGATTCCTATTTTGTATTCCATAGAATCCCCATTTTGTTGACATCTGAGCCCCATTGTGAATGCTAGTATCTCACTTAATAGACATGTCTTATGGGTGAAACGTTTTAAGATCAAATGGTACGAGTGTTATATGCAATCGAGCAAAAAACTTGTGTCTCAAATTAGTTTTAGACCTTTGATTGCCTGTTGTTTCTTGATTTTGTTCCAGTTTCTCTTCAGGTTTACTGAAATTGTATTATCTGTGTCTTTATTACTTTTCAGCTTCTTCAGAAAGCAGTGCAAAGGAGTTTCCTCGTGTCTGCCGACATGGCACATGCTTTACATCCAAATTATATGGTATGCATTTATTCTGTATTTTTGAACAACAAAATTTTTTGTACTTCAGATATCTTAGTGGTGCATTCCTTATAGGACAAGCATGAAGAAAATCACCAGCCTAAGCTGCACAGAGGACTTGTCATCAAGCACAATGCTAATCAGCGTTATGCAACCAACTCTGTTACTTCCTTCATATTCCGAGAAATCGCAGAGAGGCACAACCTTCCTATTCAGGTATAATGTTGTCGATAATTTTTGCTTTCATCACTAAATAGTCGTCAATTAATGACGAAAATTTGAATTAAGTAGTTATTTCAAACCTTTGGACCCTTGCACGAACTGAATATGTTATACTCAATAATATATTATATGTTATGTGAGTTTAGATTGGGTTAGCATTCCAGAGATGACTGCATGCAGTCTCAACCTCCCTTCGTTAAAACTTGTATACAAGTAAATGCACAAGATCACATTTTTTTTCGTTGGAAAACAAAATCTTATCTCATCCATTACCATGTAACAAACCATCATTCAACAATGTTAATCAGAGACTCTTGTTCACCATTTTGTAACTTGATGTGAAGAGTCGCGAACTAGGTAATTGCATTGACACATTGGCTGTGGACATTTTTGCATTCTTTTTCATCATACTTTATTATACACACAGTATGTTTGATTATACTGCACCATGCTATAACTTTGGAATTATTTCCGAGAAATATCTACTGTATTGCTATGGTCAGGATTTTGTCGTCCGCAATGACATGCCATGTGGCTCAACTATTGGTCCCATACTTGCGAGTGGCCTCGGTATCCGTACTGTTGACATTGGTGCCCCACAACTCTCGATGCACAGCATAAGAGAAATGTGCGCCACTGATGATGTTAGATATTCCTTTGAACATTTCAAGGCATTTTTCGAGGAATTCTCTGAACTAGACGTGAAGATCACTGTGGACGGTTAAGGCCACCTTTCAAACATGAGCATGTAGCCCTTTTAGGGTTGTTTCTGACCAAGTTATTTGACCTAATGAAGGTTAGCTGTAACATTATGTTGTTCCTACAGTTAAAATATTTCTAAAAAAATGTAATTATTTCTTTCACCCCTTTTCTTTTTGTAATTTCAAAAAAACGAAAATTTCGCTGAAATCTCATTCCTTGCCCATATCATTGCCTGACTCGTTGCTGGCATGGTTGTTGGTTTGATCTCATAATCGTTTCCAGAACACCTTAAGTTGCATACATCCCCATGTAGTTGGAGTTTTACAATGCATTTCCTTTCTTTGCAAATATGCTATAAGCTATTGAATTTTTACTGCTGAAGTTAGAAAAACCTCAATGTCATTGCCAAAAGGAAAAAGTTACAAAAACTTCCATTTGTATAGATCACCAACTGATAACCTCTAAAAATCTGAATGCATAAAACCTGATCTAATCTACTGTCATTGTTCAAATTAGACTGTAACCTGTCACTTACCATCTGTAACATAAATAAAGAAAAACTCCTCCGATAACTTTCCACGACTCTCTAAATACAAGGTAAAACCCCCAACACTTCTATAACAAGTCAACAACATATCAAAAGATAGTTCCCAAGTGGGAACAACTATCTCAAAACCTGTACAAACTGTATCTTGCAATGCTTCCTGTGCTTTTAGATAGTTCCAAGTTGTGGAGTACTTTCCACAAGGATATTGCTGTATGGGGCGTCCTGCTTCACATCAATGAATCCTCGAGACTTTAAGACCTGCAATGAAATTTTATTTAGCTTAGTTCCAGGGATAAAAGAAAAATCAAGAATATTACTCAATACAGAAATATTTTGCAATGCAGTACAGTCAAGGCATCCAAATGGATATATTATGTCGTCTGTCCACTCATGGACTCTCTTTCTGAACAACCATGACATAGTATATCCCTTGAGCACTACCATCAGACTCCACACCTCAACATCAGGGGGAAGCAATTCTAGCTATATTGAAGGCAGAAATGCTAAATCTATGTTTGAGGAACTGGTGCTTGGAGCACCCAAAAAACAGATAATCACCTGAAGGCATGAATAATATCGTCATTGGGGTGTAATGTCAACAACATTTTGGGGCGGTCTAATATGTTGCAACTACACACGATAAAATGTCGAGAGTTTTGTTTTGTTTACCATTTGACCCATTCAAAACAGATAATGCAAATCACAATTTGCAAATAGAATTCGGCAGAATTCCTACTGCTAAACTCTACCTTTATTCAACTCTGACCAAAATTCATTTACAACTAGGGTCTATTTATAGACTCAAAATAAGATTCCTAAACAGAAATTGAAATCCTATTTGAAATAGAAATTGCCTAATTCCTAGGAAACAACAAATATTAATTCCTAAAACAATTAAACATGCAAAATAAACAAACTTTCATAATAATATTAAACTCCTAATTTCTAAAATAAAATACCCTAAAATTGTAAATCTCCTGCATCAGAGCATATGCCAATAACATTTCGGTTCGCGATAATCCAATATCCCAACTTATTACATTATATCCAGTATTAGTTTTTTTTTTTTTAATTCAGAAAGCATTTAAGTTTTTAGAGGATCATAATATACCCCTCATCTATAAACTAAACTAAAAGTTACTCTTATTGCTTTAGATGCTGCAATTAACCAAGTTATAAATAATTCAAAGAGACAATTTCTAAGTTATTATTGAATCCACAATCATATTCAGTTCAAAACCAACTCATAGAGATTGGTAATGAAAAGTGAAAAATTATACCAGTATTTCATAGAAGAGTCTTGCACTCTCCTTACTTGTTTTTCCTTCTAAAGCTTTCTCCAAACTCAAACCATTGTTCTTCTCTCCTCGATCCTTCAGGTTCAGAAAGCTATCACGCAAATTTCTCGCTAATTTTCTGCACACCATGATGACAACTCGTGAAGACAAAAGGTCTTGAGCCAAGACTGAGAACAAACCACAGAAATTACAAAAGCTCATTCTACTTGCCTGGTTCTGACTGTCAGTCCATCTGTGATTCAGTGGAAGGACAAATGAGAATCACTCACCAGATAAAATAAAATTCTAAAAGAATCCAAACAACTCAATATATCAAGTGTCTTCTTACCTTGCCTTCCATTATCTTCTTCCCGAGAACCTACCTCCTGCAATGAAAAGTTAAATACATCAATTTACATTATCTCACCGTGGTAGTGGTTATGAAGCTTCAGGAAAGAATTAGATCAAGTGATAATTCTGTGCCAATAACGATAAAGTTTAGCTTGGTCTAGTTCAAGCTGATAACAGCAGGTTGGTAGGAGCTTCTTTACCAGGAAAGTCGTATGTCCAGGAATGCATTTTTGACTCAGGTATTCAATGTGTTTTACACTCTTTTACTTTTTCTAGAAGGTTGAGACTGAATGATGGATTATAACATTAAGATTGGACGGGTACAGATTTCCCGATTAACTGTATTTTCTCTCTGATAAACCATGTGTGCATCTTGTGACACTGAATTTACCCGAAGGATGAATCCAACTTGGTAGGTAGAGAATACTAGGGGCACGAGACAACTCTCTTTTAGGAGCAGAAATATTGGTGCCTACTCAGAAAGGGAGTTGCAGTGACCAGTCCCCCGCAACCTCGTGTATTATTTAATATATAATCAATTAGTCTTCAATCACACATGCAAGCTATTAAGAGCTAACACTTACCTCATCCATGAGAGTCAGACAAATATCTGGCCTCTCAAAAGTATGCATCGTATCCCCTCCACTTGTACTAGGAGTCATAGGCCTTGCTCTATCTGATTCTTTAGTTGTAGGGGTCTCGACAAAACACACTGATGCTGCGCAATCATAGGTGTCCTTCACAGGGGAAGCTTCTGGTTCCAAAGATTTACAGGGTGTCTTACATCTGTCACCTACAAATTCGAATGCCCCTTCTGCATCTCCAGCTGGCTCTGGAGTGATGATACTTCTTCCATAAAAGAGATCTCTAATCCGCAAAGACGAACCTGAGAGAGGAAACTGGAAAGTGAGTATGATACAACTTGACACATAGATCTACATAGATGTGGCACTAACTCACATGGAATCAAAGGCTCCAAAATTTCTTGATGAAGGTTCGAGATTTTGCAAGTTTTCCAAGCATCCAAAGCTGAATGTGGCACTGTTCTTCGTTTAACCACTAAGCTACTTGAGTCATATATGTTCTTCTTGAATTCCCTGTCAGATTAATTAAAAAAAATAATCCTTTTAAGTCCATTAATGAGGATTTTAGTGGTAGTATTCTTATTTCATCTGTCATTATTTCCATAAAGAACTTGGGAAGAATATCATTCAACCCTATTTCCATAACGAAAAATTCTCAACGATTGGAATGTCAAGTTAACCATCTCTTACTTGTTAGGCAACACTATCACATTATCAAACACACATTTTCTCTTCTTTGAAGATCGACGCTTCTCCCTGCTAGCAGGAGTTTTAATGACCATATCTGGGATCACAGCACCTGCAGTAGAAGATGCATCATTGGCCAATACAAAAATTAAGTTCAATTTATTTGAGGAACATAGAAATGTAAGTTGGCATTACGATTGAGTTTCTTATATGGAAATTAAACATAATAAATATAGAACTTGACAATAGTAATTATCCCAAAACACCAATGATATAACATATGTTCCCTATAATCTGGAATGCACAATCTACTAGCTTGTGGATTACTCTGAATACACTGATCAACGGCTACTTAATGGGTCAAAACCACTTCTGTTGGGGGGGTTGCAACTTGCAAGGAACGTGTTGATGTTATGAATCCCCATACCATAGTGAAGGATATCAATTTAAGGTTTTCTTACCTGAATCATGGGGAAACTTAGACTGCTCAGTTGTTCCAACAGTTGTAGTAGCTACTGGATGGCCTTCAGAGAAAACTTCCGAATCTCCAGGGTCAGGTGGTGTGATCTTCAATACCTTCATTTGGTTATCTTCACTGTGGATGAATGTAGATTGTGTGCCGAGGTTCAGAGGCTCCTCAGCCCCACAATCCATCCCATGTTGTGGATATTCTTCATGGAGCTGGTCATCTTGAACTCTCTCCATACTTTCTTCTAAAAGTGGAGTATTTGACATGTTTATCCCCATATCAACATTCATTGTGAAGTCATACAAATCGCTGCAGCAAAAAATAGCAATGAAATTGAACTGCCGAATAAAATTTCCTTAAATTCCAAAAGTTGGAATCATGTTCTTGGTACTTACTTGTGTGGAGGTGTATGAAAATCAGAACTAGTACTATGGACTTCTGTAGATTGTGCACCAAGGTTCAGAGGTTCCTCAGTCCTGAAACCCATCTCGTTATCCAGACATTCTTCTTCATGGAGCTGATCATTTTGAAACCTCTCCATGTTTTCTTCCAACAGCAACGGAGTACTTGACATGTTTACTCGTGTATCAATATCCATTGTGAAACAGAACAACTCTCTGTAGCAAAAAAATATATATATACATCGATCAGATTAAATTGCTGCATACCATTCCTTCAAGTTTGGAAGTCAGATAAATGGAATTTGTTGGTATCTTACTTGTGAAGATTCTGAAGAGGTGCACAAAAATCTGAACTAGTTCTGAAACGCGCCATCTCCTCTTGGTGATACTGTGTACCAAGATAACAATAACCATCAGGTCTTTCCTTAAAGTTTTTGTAGCATTAGAGTAGCTCAAATCTCCGTCATACTTTATTTAGTTGTTTACTTGTTATTAGGAATAGGGATTCAACATTATTCATTGCTACCCAAAAAGCGACAAAGGACAAGCAAATGACCATAGCAAGATGTTATTTGTTCATTACATAACTATCCCAATCAATCACGAATTTCTCATATTTAATCCTTTTTTAAGGGCCGTATCTAATCCCTTTAAAGATGATGCCCCCTGCAGCTACACCATATGCAAATATGAATCACGAATCTTGATCCCACTTAAGGAAAATAGCTTGTATTTTATACATTAACGATGTATCATAGTTATTAATAATATAGTAATATACCTTTATACATTAGAAACAAAAGCTGAAGGAAATATATGGAGTAGGGAAAGGGACTATTCCTTCAGAAGGCGGAATAATTTTAGTGTAACATCGTTATGATGTATATGTACCTGGTTCATAGTGTCATGTTCATTTCCTGCAGCTTCTGATGTTTCTGTTTCTTCACAAAGAGAGAGGAGCGAAAAAAAAAACAAGATCACATTAAAGGAATATAATGCATAACCGGAAGAAATAACATGAATTTCGACTATTCAGAAAGCACTAAATATGACACCTTCAAGTGATATTTGTTGATTGGTCTCCATGCTATCCCTGAAAAATCCAACAAGCAAACATGGGCGTTGAATAGTGAGGAAAAAGAAAAGGATATATTCTAAATCAGTAGTACACATTCAGACTCTTACCTGCTAAAATCGTCAGGGATATCCAAAACGAAAGCATCAAGTTCAAACCTCTCTGGCAAAGTGATTGACTGATATTGTACACACATTGTTTTCTTAACAACGCTAGCTTTCTGAGGAGGTACAAAAGTGTTTATTTTAATGAGAACTTCACTGCATTCCTTGTGTAGATATTCAACTTTCTTCGAATATATTCTGACAATACCAAGAAGAAGGTAGCCCAATACCCTATATGTGACATTAACTTCATTCAAAAGGATTTCATCTGCAAGAATATTTTGAAACAAATGAGAACAATGTCGAAAAAACCAATAGGAGTGAGTTAACGATGAAATGCAGAGAACACGTCAGCCTAACACTCGTCCAAGTTAAAGAGTAGAATAAATGGATATTTTACGTTCTTACTATAACCAAATATCAGAAACTAGTTTGTTAAGAACCATCTATCCTTTAGTTAATACACAGAAATATTAAGAGTAAAATTTACAAGCCAAAATCACATATAAGAGTACAACCATTGGAAGAGTCGATGGGAAAGCGGAGAATGGAACGGTGAGAAATTCACTAAAAGATGGACACTTAAAATAGAACCCCTCCCGGACGCTTCACCCATCCTGGACGGTTCATTGTTTGAAGTAGCTACTAGCCCCTCATAACCCCTCCCTAAATATATATAAATTATTAAATTAAATATCAAACCCATGTGTAATCAGACAACCCCATCAATCTCACAGATGGGCCTTCTGTTTGCTTTTCTTTACTTTTGTTTGCTTCTATGTGGTTGATAACCAAGCTGTGCATGGTCTCAGTTGGCACAATGTACCTAAGTACACAGTATGCTCTCTGGTGCTAATGCTAATTGGAAATTTTGGATGTCTTCATCCTGGAACATTGAAACGTTTTCTCGTGTGAAAGCAAAACCTTGAGAAAATTACATGAACAACAAGATAGATGAGACGAGGAGAGAGGATGTGGGGTTGTAAGCAGGGGCGGATGTATGTGTTGGATAAGGGGGTCAATTGACCCCCTTATATTTTTGAAAAATCTCGTTAAGTCACTTGTATGTTTTATCTTGCCCCCCTTTAAATTTTTAGATTGCCCCTCTTTATATACAATCTTGACTATTACCTCCAGATCATTTTAAAATAAAGGGTTTTGTTTTCTATTTTTTAAACTCCACATTCACCAATCTCAATCCTACACCATCTCTCTCTTTTATTTAATCTCTTTCTCTCCTTTTCTAATTCTCATCTATTCATTTCACCCACCATCTCTCATTTTCTTTTTTTAATTTCTCTCTATTTTAATTCCCACCATTAATTGAGTTGGGGATCGAGGAAAGGGAAATTATACATTTCAAAGATTTTTTTTTTAATTTCTATCTATTTAATCTCTTTATTTTAGATTAAACAATTATAAATTTAATATTTCAAAAATTGTTGTTTGTCTGCTTCGTCTGAGCTAGCCCAAAAGGAGAAAGCTCTCCATCTAGTCTAGTCCATATAATAGACACTAGCTAGGCTACTGCTGCTACTACTACTTGGACTTAGATTGTACTGTTATGTTTGCCTCAACGCCAAAAAGTTAGAAAGAAAGCAGAGGTATGTTTCTAGCCAACTCTCATCTTATACCACCATGCTTAATTCTGTTTTTTTTCAATTCAAAAAGGTAAGCTCTTCATTTGCTAGCTATAGTTGAATTAATCATGCCATGTATATTTGTCTAGTTGTATAGTAAAATAGTTGTGTATTGTTTGCCCCCCTTTGTCTGTAATCCTAAATCCACCCCTGGTTGTAAGGAAGAAGAAGAAAGAAGATGAGGAAGATAAGATACTTGAGGGGGGATTCTAAAACTAAGAGAGTTATTACTTTGTGGTTTAAAAGTGACATTTTGAGATTGTTAAAGTGTGATAATGCCCCATTCTTTATACTGCAAATATTATGTCCATGACATCAAGTTGTCAACTATTCATCCTTAAATGAAACCACGTAAATGTAGGATACTGTCAAAGTATCAAATGACCCAAAACTTTGTCATCGTCCAAACATTTCATGACAAAAGGACATTCATACCATTAGCAATCACGGATGCAACAAAATGCAGTGAAAACGTTCCAAAGTAGGGTAGTTGAAAGTCTACATTTAATTCATAACTCTCGATTCTTTTTCTAAATTAAAGCAGGATTATGCATAAACACATCATCATTATGTTAGGATTTGTACTAAATGCGTTGTGTTTGATGTGTTTCATACCGTTAGCAATCACGGATGAGACAAAATCAAGTGAAAACGTTAGTCCACTTTTAATTCATAACCCTCGATTCCTTTTCTATATCAAAGCAGGATTATGCATAAACAGGTCAGCATTTTGTTAGGATTTGTACTAAATGTGTTATGTTTGATGTGTTTTTGACATACAGGCCAAAGTCCCGACAAATGTGAAGAGACCCTATATCTAGGTTTGAGTAACATCAAAGTAACCAAGTCGAGATGGAATATGAGGGGGGTCAGCTCCATAAATTTTGTGTCCGTCACAGCAAAACTCAATGAATTTGTCTTAAGTCACATTATTCAAAAACAAACATTTATTCAAATATATAATGCAGGTACTCGTCTGTGCGGCAAAAAAAAACTTAAAGAAGAGATCAGAAAAAGTGAAAAGGGGTGTCCAAAGGAACAGGAAATAAAGACTGCAGTGTGTTCCCATTAGTTAAAAGATTTGCTGATTAGGTAGGGATTAAAATATGAATTAATTTGGAAAATTTCACTAAATTTTGAAAATTTCATGGAGTCTTCTGTTTATGGTCACTTGTGAAGAAGGAAGAACCATAACCCATTATGAAAAGAGGACTGCCCAAAGGGGTGGGCGAACCAAAATCTGTTTCTCCTCATTTTAACATAAAACACTGGGGAATGTATTAGACAATCATCCATTATGTCAACAGATCCAATACTGCAATTTCATTATGATGCCCACCAAACTAACTTCTGAACAACACACTATCCATGAACACTGCTTGTTCAACAGGATCAACACATGTAGACATCAAATTCAAAATAGAAGAACTCCAGAAACTCAATAAACCACAAAATGGGCACAAATAATCAAACAGAAGAACAGGGAACCCTAGAACCATACCCATAAACAATACTACAAAATGAAGGGCTTCCAGTGGATTAAAACAGATTACCCACTCAAAATTTCACAAAAACTAGAAATGGGTATAACAAATTCATCCATTTCAACAAAACCCCAGATGAAATCTTCCATTTCTGACACAAATGCATGAAATTTCTAAAAAAAAAAACTCAACAACAAACACCCATACATGAAACCCATGTATATTAACACAAAGGGTAGAACTTAAAACAAGAAATGAGATAAACCCAGACACCAAATTTCAAAGAATAACATATTAAATGAACTGGGAGAGAGGAAGAAGAAGAAATGTTACCAACAGAGGAGGGGATGTCAGTTTCAGAGACTTGGTCCTTTTTGAGCCGTTTATGAAAGTAGGCTGCAGTCCAAATGGCCTTCAAAGGCCCACCCTTTTTAGTGAGAAGGCAGTGTGAGTAGAACATCTCTACTTTTCTTTCCCCTATTTTGAACAAGTGAAGAAGTTTCAATTTTTTTTCCTTCTTCTGCAACTCAACACACAGAGAGAAGAATGGGGGTGTGAATTGAAACAGAGTTTTGTGTTAGAGTGCTCAGGAAGATAAATACCTCCATTTGCAAATTAAACAAACAAATCGAATGTCTAATTACAGTGCTACCCTTTAGATTGACATTGAATTGACTTGTATCTCACTTTTGGAAAATTCTAAGGTACTGGGACCATGTCTGGTATTGTGCCTGGTGGTACCAAGGCACCGTAGATTTGCATTGAGACAGGAGCTTTCTCTTATCTTGGGCACCGTAGCATTACTCCTCACTTTTTCAGATTTTGTAGATGCTAGGAACAGCAAAAATTCTAGCCAGCCTGGTATCGGCGCATGGTTTGCCCGCCTAGTGGGCCTTTTTACATCTTTTACCCATCCTTTGTTGTGGTTGTGTTTAAAGAGAGGGGCAAAAGATGTAAAAAGGCCCCTCCAGGTGCCAATACCAGGCCGGCTAGAAGGGCTCTAGGAACAGAGGAATCCAATTTGTGATTATGGGAGAGTTACAGTGTGTTTAGGTATTAGAGTAGCATGATTAGTAGCCGCTGGTTTGGTACATGAGAGTTTTTGAAGAGGAGAAAAATCATTAGTAAACCAAGGCAATTTCAATCATGTAATGACCTTAATGTACTAATAAATATTAATTGACCACTAATGACTAAAGTTGGAGGTAGTTTCAATCATGTGTGATAGCATCTCGTAAGAGCATCTCCAATAGGCATTTCCTTGGTATATTTATGAGTTGCTTAATGATACATCACAAACCTTTTTTTTCTGACATAGCATTGTTTGTAAGAGCACGAAACTTCTTTGTCCTTTACATGACCGTTTATCTGATTTGATATCTCTGTAGCTATATAACAACTATTAATTTTTCTTATTCTATTACTTTTACTTCATTCATTCATCTGGGTTCCAAAAAATTTTCAAACTTAATTTAGCAACCTCCGAAGAAATGCTTATTGGGAGTGCGAGAATCTGTCTTTGATTTAAACATTGTGCAATGCTTTGTTTCTTTTATTGCCAACTAAAATCACCACTATATTCCATATATATTGAAAATTTAGTGTTATTGTTGGGAAGGAAATGAGGGTAAAATAGGTATTTAAATAGAGGGTTGATAAATTGATTATATTAGGATATATAAAACCGACAACAAAGGAAGGGAAGTGGTAAATGTGTAGATGGTAATCTTTTCGTGTTTTGTGCAAATGGTTGGTAAAAAGTTACTACTCTGTTGTCTCTCCACCGAGCTTTGCCAAGCAAGTGTGTCAGTCAGTGTGTCACCCTATGAACACAACAAATCAGAAATGTAATCTGAAACTCTGATGATATGATATAATATACACAAAGCTTGTCAAATCATGGCTAATGATTGGTTTAGGATAGAAATTAGGTAACATCACACTCACAGATGTAAGCATGTTAATTGCAAATAAATAAATATCCAATGTCATGTTATAACCAAGGAATGAGATTTCGTGAAATGTCGTTTTTTTATGTCATTTTTTTAAATTATGAAAGAAAAAGGTAGAAAGAAAAAGTTCATTTTTTTTTCAAATATCGGGGTTTTTTTTTTTTTTTTTTTTTATAATTTAGAAAATATTTCATAAATTTAGCTTTTTTCATAAAAATACAAAAATCAGCCGCTAAAAATTACTATTTTTTGAATTTTTTTATGGATTTTTTCGTATTATCATTTATTTTAATTATTTATTGATATTTGAAACCACCCATCTGATTTTCTAATTATTATTTCTTCTATTTATATATTGATTTTTGAAACTACCTCTTGATTTTACTAATTATATATTGATTTCATGTTTGTTCAATTTCTTGGTATTTAGGTTTCATTTAATGTGTTTAATAGATTTATTTACTTTCATCTTTTTTCTTTTCACATATTTCATATACCCTCAAAATTCATTTATATGTTTTATCACTTTATGTATCCTCGAAAATTTTACCCTTATTTATTTACACACCGAAATAGTTCTTAAAATGAGGAGATCGAAATTAACTTAAAACAGAAATCACAATCCTTGGTTATAACAAAGATGGTTTTGGTCCTGTACTCAAATAATGTCTGCATAAGTCGAAACCATGTTTAGTGGTAGATATGAACTCAGAATCAGCTTTGTAGATCATCATTGCAACTCTTCTTCAACTTCCTCAAACTTGAAACTCATTTGTTTTCCCTCTTAAAGATTACCTGCTACAGAGTTTTGATGGAAATTGAGTCACAGTAGCTAATGAGCGATTAGTTTTTTGCTAATCATGGAGCTTTCAATTTTGAAGGCTGGTTAACTATTGACAAGTTTATGCAGCAGAAGCTCTTCTTCTTTTTGCCACTAAGAACAGTTAGAAACAAGTTCTAATGTTCAAGAAACACGATAAAATTATTAGACTAATTGATATTGCAGATGATTGACATCTCCCCAGTTTAACTCAGTAATATTTCAAAGGCACCAGCCTTGCCGATGTTCCTCAACGTAGATTGTTAATATATGATGTTTGTTAAAAACCTGAAGCAAGATTGGACATTGCTGCAAAAGATGACTCTTTGCAAACTGTTTCACTAATTCAAACAGCACAGCAGGAAATGAAAAGGATAATCACTAAATATAATAAACTTCGACTAAATCAAACGAGTGTGTCAAGCCAATTTTGAAGACATTGAACTCAGGCACAATGATGTCTGAAAACCTACAAAAACTCAACTGTAATGCCTTATTTTGGGAATAAATTGTTAAGACCTTAGGTGCTCACCTAATCAACCCGTATGTCAGTAAATGAGTTGGAAGTAAATTTAGACCAGCCGATCCAAAAATGTATCGGATTACATGTCAAAAGAAGATGCATATAATTTCCAAAATGTTCAGATTAACTACGGCCCACACTCATGAGGAGAGCACTTTCTCGACCTCAGCAGTAACTTCTTTCGGGGGCTTCTCTGCATGAAGGTTTGCAACAACACTCTTCTTGCCGTAGTAATCAATGACCTGCGTTAAATGCAAAATAATTAGATTTAGGATAAAAAGGTAAAGAAACCAGGTATGAAGCACTTGTGAAATCCATCCCACTTAATCTAAACTACTAAATCGCTCTCTTTACAGATTTGGATACCAAAACGATGTGCAATCAAATATCAAAAAGATAAATGTGTACCTCTGAAAAAAAATCAATACACATAAAATCCTACTCAACAGCGCAAAAGTGTTAATGGTTAAAATAACAATGTATAATAGAATCCGGAAGATCAATCCACAGGTTTACTACCCAATCTGGATAGAGGAGCAACTGCACATTATATCATAATGATCGTCATAATGGGCTGCTAAAGTAACTCGTCCTTGTCCAGCCTGAGATGGATAATGACAACCCATTGGCAATATTCATACCTAAAGCTTCTTGTAGGCCTATTTTAAAGCTTCTAATACACTAAAAAGAAGAATCTTGAACATGCAAAAGAAAAATGAGAGGCTTCCAGAAATTCTTCCATTTTGAAAAGAATGGCAAAAAGAACAAGTGCCACAGAATAATATCTAATTGGAACTCAGTTTTTACCACCAATATCAAATAACAAATATTAAACACAAGGTACTTTATATGCTTATGCTTTTTTGTTTTTGACTCCAAAGCATTTGTGGAGATCATAATACATCTAACTGGGGAAAAAAAATTCCTCCGCATTAACTTGGAGTTGGATTCTGGTTAGATCTTGAGTAAACCCATTATACCCTTTGAAAACCCACACCTATTATGAAAATGCACATAAAACAGCGGTCAAGATGCTCACAACTGAAAATAGTGATTATACACAGATAGACACCTCAACATTAATTACTAACAAGCAACTCGGACATAGATGACAGAGCTAGATCAGTCAAGAAATATGAAACTGCAATAATAGTGCAAAAAATGTAATGGCATGGTATACTAGTTCAATACCCTAGATCTCCTATGATAACAACATAAAATAAGAGATGAAAAAAGATACATACGGGTGTGGTTTGTCGATGAAATGAATCCAGTCTTGACCTAAGAACTTCCGCAGTATCATCTTTTCGCTGGATCAAAGGTTCCCCTGTGACCTTTAGGAATGAAAACAAAGAAACAAAAGTATAAGGGAACAATCACGTGGTTATAATATAAGTGCATTCAAATATCGGATACACTCCAAATCTTTTCAAATATCTTTCTTTGATTTTCATGATAGATTATAACTATAGTAATCAATCAGAGATAAATAATGTTGGTAATGACGTTCATTCTTGTTTAAGCAGGAAACTGCCTTCTCTCATATAAGCTTTGACAAAGAAAACAGAGTGATGCTCCTTGCCTCGAGTAAACCACAGGTAAGCTTTCTTCCTTGGGAAGAATGCACGTTGTAAAGCAAAATGGTAGTTTTTCTCATTATGATCAGTATACATTTCCATCAAATGGCCAAAGTATGTTAATATTGTTCTTTGGTTAATGATCATAAACTAAAGAACAATGACGATGTGTACATATACTGATGAATCACTTTTTTATTCCAAGCAATCAACGACTACAAAACAAATTTGAAAGAGAGAGAGAGAGAGAAAAGACAGTTTCCACCAAATACTGTTTCAGTTTCTGAAATTACAGCAAGCACTAAATAACGGACTACAAAACACAAAATAAGAGGAAAAATAAATAAATAAATAAAAAGAGAGCAAGGAAAAAAATGTTTCCATAAAATGCTGTTCCAGAAAGCACACAAATAGGAAGCACTAAACTAATCAACGGACTACAGAATATTTTTGAAAAAAAAAAAACTTAAAGAGGAACAACGGCTTCCACAAAATGCTGTTCCAGTTCTTGAAAATACAGAATAGGAAGCACTGTTCTTTGTCATATTTAAAGAAATGATTTCATAAGTATTCAGTCATAAGCTAATGATTTTTTTTTTTTTTTTTTTTTTTTATGAATAAAACATTTCATTATAAGAGCAAAAGAAGAAACACGTTGGAACGATGCATTATATGACAACGAATGGGGGTCAAATAATCTTACATCATCCATGCCAGGAACCTTGGGAGGTGCAAATTTCGTGTGGTAACTCCGACCACTAGAAGGATGGATCCAACGGCCAGTTATTCTCTCCTCCAAAATGGAATCGTCAACCGCAAAGTTGAGCACCTTGTCAACTTTGGCTCCTTGCTTTGCAAGCATCTCATCAAGCTGCAGAAATTGAAAAGAAATACAAAATACAAGGATTACTAGAAGCCCATGAGAGAAATTTTGGCTTCAAAAACATAACTGTAAAAGCAGATGTAACATAGATACAGACACAAAAAAAGGACAGGAAAGAAAGTCTGACCTTTTCAGCTTGAACTACCGTCCTTGGGAATCCATCAAGAATGAATCCTTTCTGACACGAGGGCTTCTTCATTGCTTCATCAATAATCCCAACAACCAAATCGTCGGAAACAAGTTCTCCCTGATATATTGTGACAGAAGTTTATTCAATTTAATAAAAAAAATATGATGTGTAGTCCTTATCTGATTTGGATACAAAACAAATAAAAATAAATAATAAAGAAGGAACATTTTGGGTTCTACCTTATCCATGGCTTCTTTAGCCTTGATACCAAGAGGGGTTTTGGCAGCAACAGCAGCTCGCAGCATATCACCAGTGGCCAAATGACATAAGCAATACTCATCCTTAATGATAGGTGACTGAGTGCCCTTGCCAGATCCAGGCGGACCTGCCAGTGATCAAAATTTACCATTACGATATTTTCGGATAATCACTAGAGCATCCTTAATAAGATGAGACGAAGATGACACCGTAGTATAATAGGATACAGTTCCATGCCCCCAGAAATAGAACGTAAACTGAAAGAATTGAAAATTGGATAGAAGAACCTCGAGTCATGAAACTTTCCATGTATAATTCTAAGAGTTGCTTGAAAGCAACAGCATCTGTCAGTAGAATTTGAAAATAAAACTCTTACATATAAACTTTCTATGCAACTTTCAGGGTTACTTAATACGTTTAGCGCCTTTGACCAAGATGTCAAGAAATTTGCAAGCCAGTGATGTATAGTTTTACTCCCCCAAACCAGTACTGATTACTGAATCATTCAACTGAAAAAGTTTGCATCATAATATAACTCACATTCTTCCAACAAAAACTGAACGAATCGCATCATTTTAAACATAACAAAAGTTTCAATATAAGGGACCACAAAGTAGCAATCATACATACAGTGTTTCACATATTTCTCCACCATGGAGCAACTCAAGCTGACCAACATCGTTTGTCAACCTAAGCCTTGAGTTGAACTCTCTACATTAGTAGATCATCCAAAAACCAAGACACGACCTGAACAATTTAAATGGTACAAAGTCTTCCTCTCATATCTAAGATCAACATCACAACATCATAATCCATAAATCCTAAGTCAAACATGCTTAAGTGTAGTACATCAATCAACCCAAAAACCTTGACTTCAAAATACGGAAAATAAAAAATGAGTCCTACACCTTAATACATACACCAAAAATTAACGAAAAGTGTAAATGTAAGAATCCAAATTTGTAAATGTAAGAAAAGTTGCAACAATTTGAATGGTCCATATAATCTCCAATGACCAAACACATGTCTCTAATTTCACAAGATTTAAGTAAGAATTGCTTTAAGGATGAAAACCACAACATGACCAATTTCATCGTCAATTTTTTTTTTTCTGATTTGTAAAGTTTTCCTTACAACAATGAACAGATCTCAATCACAAAGTTGTTTCATATACCCTAAAGTTCAAATCTTTAGGTCTACCAAATAAAAAAAAGCAAAATTTCGAGATTATACCGATGAGGATGAGGCGTTTGTCAGGCTTGTTGGAGCATTTCATCCGGCGAAGAAGCTCCGTCATTAGATCTACAGATGGGATGTTCTCCAAATCCGCCATTTTCGAAGGTTTGGTTTAGAAAGGTGAGAGCTTTGTTTCTCTGATGGGACGACGAGACTTTCAAAGCTAAAACACCTGACTTGAATATTTAGCTTAGCTTAAACAGAGAAAAGAGATAATTTATGGACCATTTTACCCTTAGAATTAACCTAAAAGACGGACGAGTGCCCAACTTGCAAGTAAGCTGTATTAGGAGGGTTGTTCAAACAACCCAACTAATCCCATCTAGAATATCATTCACCAAGGAAAACACCCCTCTACAATTCGAAGAGCATCCATCCACATTCAGCTTTTCGAGGATGTCTTTGGATGATTTTGGAACATTAGGCTAAACAGTCGTTTGGCAATGAGTTTGTTGGTCACCCGAGAAGTGAAGTTTCTTACAAGAATAGAAGTGGGAAAGTGAATCTCGTGTCAATGGAGTAGAAGCTCAATGGCATGCCTGTGATGGATGAAATCATAGGTCTAAAGTTTGAACTTGTTAAGTTACGAGGGGTTGATGGATTTTTTTTTTTAAAAAAAAGGAAAAAGAAAAAAGAAAGTGAATCTCGTTTGTTGAGTGGAACAAGCATCTAAGTTTCATATGGGAGGAACGAGATTTCAGAATTATATGAAAAGAAAAATGATAGCAGTAAAATCTAGCTTTTTAGGTCAAAAAATATTTCCTTTTAGAAATCCCACTTGAAAATCTTGTGTTAAACATTATCATCTAACAATGGATCACTCCTGTGGTTGTTCTAAAAGCATCTACTATGTGTTTATAGGGTTTTTAATTCAAAATTTGACAGCATATTCAGGATAATCAATTTAACCAAGTGAAAGGTTTGATGGTATAATAAAAGAGTCATACAAACTCTAGGGCCATTTCAGTTCACCATTACCATTGTTTTACAAAGTTTCCTACTTTTTCTTCCACCATATAATTAGTGACGGAAACAAGATTTTTGTTGAAGGGAGACGGAGTAATGAATCATAGTTAATTATTGATAACATAATAATTAATTATTTTAACATATATTTTTTTTTAATTTGAATAATACATAAATAACTATACAAAACACTAACTTTTAGACAAAACTCTATCTAGTCCATGGGAGGGAAATGGATCCAACAAACTACTGTAGAAGCAAAAAAAATAAATATATGGGGGACAAATCAAATTGGTATATAAAGTTAAGGGGGGAAATTAATTTTAAAAAATTGAGTTATTTGCGATTTGTTCCTTGTAAAAATAGCTAATTAGAGGTTACCCCAATATTAATCATTATTGCAGTCTCCCCCTAGGACTAACAATCAACGTGCATTCGACTGTCAAAAGGCTCATGTTGATTACCAAAATGTCTTTCAAACAATAACTCACATATGAACCTCAAGATACAAACATGCATTTGGAGGAAAAATTAATTGGTCGAATTTTTCATGTATCTCCAAAAAATCGTATAAATAAAATACTAAGCTAAACTTCGATGTACGAATTCATCTCGAGAAAATACTTAAAATATTTTCTTCTTTCTCAAAGCAGACAAGAGAGGTTGGAGTTGTTGGTGGCGATGGTGGAAAATGGAAACAAATCAAACTGAGAGGGAGGGAGAGGAGGAGACGGGGCGGTTGTTGGCGCTCTCAAAGTAAGCCAAGAGAGGGAGTAGAAAAGAAAAAAGGGGTAGAACAAGGTCGTCGGCGTCGCAGAGAACATAATGAGTGAAGAAGGTGTAGAGGGGATGGCGTTGTTAGCGTTGCAGGGTGGGAAATCGCAAATAGCCCAAAAATTTTCAAAAGTCAATCCGCTTGCCTCACATAGATCTGTGCCAGAATATATATATATATAGGGACAAAATAAAATAAAATTGCAAATTGATATATAAACTAAGGGGAAAATAAATTAAAAAAATTCAAAAGTTTTCGAAAGTCAGTGGGGACAAGTGCCCCTACTTGCCTTTACGTGGCTCTGTGCCCGCATGTAATGACCCGTACTGCTCTAATTGGGAACTCATACAAATGCCAAACCACCTAATAGCAAAGCCCACATTGTATTAATTGTACCCAACTTACCATCTGGGGCTTTTGGAAGTGACATTTTAGGTACAATTAGGGATGGGCACGGGACGAGATGGATATCTATCCCATTCCGTTTGTTCGGGATTGGAATGAGACGGGACGGGACATGATAGACCCCATCCCGACCTCGTCTTATCCAAACGGGTTTGGAATGGGACGAAATGAACTAAATAGACCTCATCATCTAATGAAGAATAACAAAAGAGTTTCACCTCACATTGCTCAAACACCAATAATGTCAAATTTATGAACATATAACTTTTATTGTAACAATATTAAATGTCATATAAAATTTATGGTCCAATGAATCATTTATGTGATACACTAACCATTAGTTCATATAACTCATAGTGCAAAAATAAAACAAACCATCATTTGCCTTTATTTTTCAACAGGAATAATTATCCTATAACCAATCTAAAATGTGAAAAACATAAATTTTCATAGGTTCTATTTTACCTAAAATTTCCAAATTGAAGTTTTTATCTAAACAAAGAGTATTAAATCAAGCAAGTAAATTTTCTAAATATTTTAATTTAATTTCAAAACACATCCTAAACTTCCCTTTAGAAAGTAGTTAAACTAAAATTATATTAAATAAATAAGTTCGGGACGGGATGGGATGGGCGAGATTGAAAATCTCTATCCCGATCCCATCCCACTCAAGATCAGGACGGGACATGATCGGGATGAGTTTCATCAATCTCAAAAAGACCCAAAAAAATCAGGACGGGATGAGATGAGATTGTGATTGCGAGATGAGATGAGATGCCCACCCCTAGATACAACTAAAATAGTGGCCACATCATACAAATTTTCACGCTATGACACCTTTCAACACACCACCCGCGTCTACCCTCCTTGAAAGTTGGGACCCCATTAGCCCCACCATCCCAGTTTGATATAATCTTTAGAGTCGTATATCCTTTAGCCATTATGTATAGTTCAAGCTAATTACTCTCTTTCTTCTCATACATCATGGCTATTTTAAATATGATATTGTGTTAACAGAAATTCTAGGATGCCTGGCTCTGTGCCTGGTAGATGCCAGACACCGTTGATTTTGCCTAGAGATGGGTGTTACACCTATCCCGATGCAATATCAGCGGTGCCTGGCCCTACCAAGCACAGGGCCAAGCATCGTAGTAGTGCCCTTGTGTTAATAACTTCAATTCGAACTTACCACACATTTAAGCTCACAACTACAAAATTAACGAGTTTTCAAGCTCTAACTTGAAATTTAACAACTTCTGATATTAAAGAAGAAGTTCTCATGTAATTAACTAGATTCGTTATTAAAAACAAAAATTTTCACCAATATTAACTTTTTTCTCATTTTTAATCAAATTCCTGTGGTTTTGTTTCGTCATCTAAAACCTAAAAGCAACCTTTAATTAAGGCTCCGCTTGGTATCTCATAAAATAATGCAAATGCATTCCTTTGCGGGCAGTTTAAAAAATTGGTGCTTGATGGTAAAGTGGTTATAGAATTAAAATGCATAAACTCTGTATATTCACGTTATGAGATCCCGATAAATGTCCTGAATTCTTTTGCAGAGAACTCTCATGTTAGATTATAGAACTCTCACGTTCACATGTTGGATTATACTTCTTAATAGAGTCCATATTTTTAAGAATTATTATTATGTGAAATTCAACATAATTTACATTTACAAGAGTTTATTATAATTAAAACTATTTCATAAAATCCCCCCTTTTTTTTTCTCACAGTTACACATGTGAAAACAAAGAAAATATAAAATTTATATGAAAGAACATAAAGTACATGTAATGGCCAGTGAAATTTTTTTTTTTTTTTTTTGGAACCAGCATTGTTTTTCTCTGACTACCAACCAACTGCAAAATAATGCATTGCAAACACATTGTACCAAGCAAAGCTTAAGTTTAATTATATGATCAACAATTTGTAAAAATTTTGTTTTTCATTGTTAATTATATTTGGAATCAACATTTCCATCAAACACGGTAAATAGTAAGATAAACTGAGTTTAGGGATTCTGAATCTATATTCTATAATTTGTAAACAAAAGAAACACTGATCTCTAACTTGTAAGGCATTGCCAATTCAGCCAATAAAAAGACTAGGGGTCGCACATTAAAAAAAATAAAAAATAAAAAATAAAAAATAAAAAATAAAAAATAAAAAATAAAAAATAAAAAATAAAAAATAAAAAATAATAGAATAAAAAAAGTGGGGAGTTATCAATATAAACAAAATGGTTGCCCCAAGAAACAAAAACTGATGCAAAACAACTATTTGGCTGGTTCTCAGATTCAAGATTTCCTGACAGATAAATAAAATCAATTACAGCTCTGCTAATTCTGTAATTTCCTCACTACCTAGCACACAGTATCAACCAAATACCAGAACTAAAAAATCTGTAGACCAATTCAACATTAACATCAGAATTGGTATTATCAATGCAATGTTCATGTCAGGTCCCCTCACCCAACTTATCCATATAACAGAATGACTCGAGATTCGGAATGGAACACCCTGCCGTCTAGACATAGGCCCCAACCATGAGATGAACTGAAACACCAAGCCTATGCCAGTGTGAACAACTGCTGAAAGGGGGGCAGAAGATCACAAGCACATAAAATACAAGACCTTTTAGTGCACAATATCATCCACCATAAATTCGATCACCAAAAACCCACATTGCTATCTTGGGTGTGTGCCATCGAGAGAACGTGTTCCGCATGTTCCAGCTTCAAGGCATCTCATACTGGCATTGGCAGCATGTAAATCGTGATAACCTGAGTTAGTGCACTCCTCTCGATGCCAAAGCCACCCAGTATTTCGTAAGAATATTTGATACAAAGGAAACTGGAAGCTATTTTTTTGATTTGCGAGCAAGGAATCGGTCACGAGCTGCCTGTATTCTACTTTCACTATCATCAGAAGCCTTGTCAACCTTTACCTCCTCTTGAGGCAAGTCCAAGATTTTTCCATCTGGACTAGCTTCAGGAATGCACATCCCACCACTGCTTGCACACAAATGAAAAAGGTTTGGGATAAGACTTGGATCAAAATACTGAATCATGGGTTTCAACTTGCAGAATGTTTACAATATAAGAAAATCTTTATGAAAAACAGATTACCTGAGCTTGCTGATGTCCAGTTTCTCAAGTTTTTGGAAGATTTTCGAGAGCCATGACATCTCCACCGCACATACATTGCGCATGAATGGGCGAGATGTTGTAATAAGCTCGTGGTATATAACATAGTTGGGCAGCATTCCATCATCATCCGCCTTGAGGACTGACAACGGATGTACCTGAAAAGGAAAATAACAAGAAGTATTCATACATGCTATTAAATTGAATTTGAAGATTTAAGAGAGACAACTTGACATGGGCAATACCTGTACAAGTTGTGGTCTGAAAGCTATAGTCCTATAGCCATTGTGATGAATCATCCTCTCAGCAAGCTGGCTAGCATAGCCTACTGACAGAGCCCCCCTCAAGTTCTTGTATGATTGTTGGCTCTCTTTCCGTCCTTGTTTTGTACATACATCCAATGACCCTGGATTTAAAAATAGATTATTTTAGGAGTAATATATTTCGGTCTGTAAAGATAACGTTTATGCAAAAAAGCAACCCAAGGAACAAAACGGAGGCTGAGGTAGCCTACAATAACCTCAAAGAATTACAGGATCCGACCACAAACATACAAATGACCAAATGTCTCCAAGTCACAATATACTCTTCAAACATTGTAATACTGATTACTATCTAAAGATACTATTTGTAAGGTGATCATTCCAGCGTTTAATACAACTTTCCTTGGCTCATGAACGTGCATGAGCTGGATATATTGAGACATGTTAGTAAATACTGACAGTGACCACTGCCTTTATGATATCAAAGTTCAATTGGGAACATCTAACAAGTTTTGTGAGAAAATTGTAGATCAAATAGGATTCAAGCAAAACCAAAACAGTTCAAGAGTTATATTTCTTTTAATATTTGACATAATACTGACCGTGACCACTGCCTTTTGCATATTTCTGCATTATTTGACATAATTGTTTCCTTACATCTTTTGTAAATTTCATCCCTCGTACCTACAACAAAACAATTCAAGAGTTATATTTCTTTTAATATCACATGCACACATCTATCTTTACTTAATAGGTAATATCAGCATGGTATAATCCCACTTTTAACACTTCCTTGGAGATCAAATTGATTATGGGAAGTTGGTTCCTATCAAACAAAAAGAAGCCCAAGACTTATGTATAAGTAATGACAGCTACATAATATCTCGTTTTTGCGAAGTTTTATTTTTTTCCTTGAAATGAATAATCTCTACTAAATATAAGAAATAAAAAAAATAACAAAAATACTAAAATAAAGATAAAATAGTATATAAGTCCAAGACTCTTTTTTGGAGTTCTTAATTCACTCAAAGCCAAGTTATAATTGATGGCATTAAGCCTTGAATGCTTGCTAATGAAGCAATTTGGCACTAACGACCTTAACCCTCACACTTATGGGCAAACAGAATTTTCAAGAGGCTCCTTAATTAATTAAAATAATAGTTAAGGAGCTCTATTATTAAAAAGTAAACACTTTTCACCTCTCCTCAAGACACTCTTGACATGTATTTTATAATTTTTTACGTTTTCAAAATCTACAAATCTAATACAAATTAAATCAAGATTTGAGTAATACATACACACATATTTTGGGACTTTCAATTTATCCGGTGAACTCATGGATATTTCAGTACTGAAAGCAAAAAATAAAATGTATCTGGAAGTTCAAACAAGTCAAAATTAACATAAAGATCGAGACAATAACACTAACCATTCTATATACAGGAATAAATTTATTGAAATGATAAATAAAGATGAGGTGAGTTTAAACTTGAGTGAACTCTAATTGAGGTGATAAACAAGTTTGAGATGATAAAATTGTGCTCCACCTAGTATAGGTATTTTGGTTTTAGTTATAGCTGGGAGCTCCAACATTTACACCCTTGAGAAAGTTAGCACACTATGGGGGTGGCACCTCGCGACACCTTAGCTCCACCTGTGATGCTACCTACCATGTGTAGAATATTTTCTACTGCAATGTTGATCTAACCTTCAAATCCTTCAATGCAAAACTCCTAGCATAGGACAACTAGTTGAGACTCATCTGTTCAAAAGTTACAAATATACCTGTAGCTCATTATCCATGCACCACCGTGGATCATAATTGGCTCGATCCCAACTTTCAAATATCTGGAGCAACTGGATATGATCCCCCCAGCCAGAACCATCTGGCAAGTCTGGAGTAGCATGTTTCCTCTTCTTTTCAGCATTCTTACTGCAGATGGAAGATAGGGTGTCATAGACAGACCAATCTCAACCAAAACAATGTTAAGAAAAAATAATTCAATATTAATCATGTTCTATGAATAATTTTAAATTTTAACCAAGTATAGCACGATGTTTTATCCAATCTAAATTCAATTCTCAAGGGAGAGTGTTACTTCATATCTTGTATTGTCAATTTAGTCATGGGGTATGTGTCAATAGAAAATCGATATGTCCACAATGAAACGACTCAGAATAATTAATGGAGCAAATTGATGCAAATGAGAGACTACACATATAGAGATCACGTATATCACGTATCGAGAAGGCTTAATGGAAACTCAAGATTTTTACAAGAAATATTTTTGGTATTTAAGAAAATAATTGTTATGATTATTCTGTTAGAATATCAAAATACGAGCATTACAAATTTGATTTTGGGTTTAAAAAGGATTTTTTTTTTTTAAAGTTTCTGAAAATGTTCCAATTGGTTTCAACTTTGACAATGTTTTATACTTTATAAAATACATGTCTTTTGGAAAACAAATTAGATCTCTCTCCTGTCTGAACTATTATTTTCCATTGTGAGAGAAAGCCTTTGAAGAAGAAAATCTCTTAAACCTTTTCCATCTTTCTTCTTCAAAGGAATATGTTTTGATTAAGCCTTCCGATATAAAACTTCTAGAAGTTGTTAGTGTTACTTCCACCAAAAATTTTGTTGAGGTTGGGCATAAACATAATTTATATATTTTAAAAAAAAATTATGCTTAACAAAACACTTAATTCCTTTCATATCATGGTTTTCTAAGATTGCCATTGTAAAAAAAATTTGAAAATTATTTTATAACTTACATTTATTATTGAAAATAATATTTAATTAATAGATAGATTCAACCCCTAGTTGCTTCGGTAGATTCCAGATTGGTGATTGTGGAGGAGCAAAGCTATGAGTCTAAGGGTGTGTTTGGTTGCATGAAATCTTATGCCATGGGAATCCATAAGGCGATCCTTATATTTTAGGTTAATTTGAGGTATCACTCCACATCCACCATCTGATTTTGTGATTAATGGTGGGAATGAAAGTCCCATGAACATGAAAATCACATGCCTTGGGGGACCAAAGAGTGTGATTCTAATATTCATTAGATTTTCATTCCCACCATTGATCACAAAATCAAATGGTGGATGTGGAGTAATATATCATTTTAGCCTAAAATGTAGGGATCCCCTCATGGATTTTCATGGCATATGATTCCATGCAACCAAATACACCATAAGGTCTTAAGGATTCTTGGTGGCGAAAGGCTGGATAACTGAAGAAGTTTCGATCTAGGTTGTGGGTAACATCTTGATAACTTTAACTTTTCTCATTAGTAGATTTTGCCCTTGATCCGTGATTTTTCCTCTTAAGAGGTTTCCACGTAAATCCGTGTCAATCTTTATTTTCCGCACCGTGTGATTGATAACACAATTAATTAATTGAATGTTCATTAAAAAATCAATCTTAGAAAATTTTGAGAGTATTATCAAGACCCGATCAACATTCATAAAATCGTAATTATCAAAACGTTTATCATATCGTACATTGAAAACTAAAATTTAAGATACACGTACCGTAACATATCGTGTATCGTAAGATATGGTGCCAAAATCAATATATAGATATACAAATATTATATATTTAAGCATATGAAAAACATAAATAAGACTTGTGTTATCCATTCAGTCGAATCACTTGAATAAGAACGGTACATCCTTGCATAATCTTATATTGATGTATTGTAACATATATATGCACTGTATCAATGAGGCTTAGATATGTGACATATATATGCACCATATCAATGAGGCTTAGATATGAAACATATCATGTATCGTATCGTATATATCATAAGATATTGATAACTATGGTCATAATACATAAAACAAATATAGAACTCATTTTCTGCTTCTCAACTATCCACCAACCATCCAGCTATTTGGTTACGCATTTTCCATAGCAACACCCTAATGTTCATCCTGTCTTCGTTACATTATTAATCAGACATACCTCATAGGGTTGGCAATGGGGCAGATTTACATGAATATCCGTCCCGCTCCGCCTCGAATGGGGCACATTTGGGTTTGCCTGAACGGATTTCGAGGCAAATTCGGGGATCCAAATTATATCAGTCACGAATTTGAGGCGATGCAGATTTGGCCATATCCTCCCCGCGGATATCTGTTTATGTATAGGGTAAATCTTGTGTATACAAACTCCAGTAACATTATTAACCTTTCACTACTTAAGGAGTACAAACTCCCAGGTCGTATCACATCTTCTCTCTCATATTCTCAATTTTTACAAATTATTAATTTTTACAGTTCAAACAGATTGAATTGTGTCAAAACCCCTAATCCCTCTACACTCTCTCTCTGAGAACCTATTAGATCTCCTTCTCTTTCCTTCTCCCTCATGCCTGCCACACACAACATCAAGACTACACTACAAATCTCTATTTCATCAAAGATCACCCCCTTCAATAATTACACTTCATCAGATGACCAACAAAGCCATTTACTGCAGTTAATCAGGGAGATCAACTTAAATACCATCAGTTGACGAAAATCGACTTGATTAGGCCTAGGATCACAATTGAGAGAACAACTTTGACCACCATGGGAGCAAGTATAATCGAGTATAGCTAACAACCTTGTTGTTTAGCAAAGAAGTAGTCGATTTGACAAGCGAATCATTATCGGAGAGTTCAATAGGCATAACCTCCACCTCCACGCCTACACCAGGACCACCGCCATCTTCTCCCCTACGACTGCGTGTGAACGGTGTGATTTGCTCCTTCTTCTTCTTAGAGAAGAAGACCTTTTGACGGTTAATCGGGGTGGGGTGGATATTCGCCATTCGTGACGGAGCGGGGACGATCTTAACAATTTTTTTTATCAATTATTTGGTGCGGCGTTAAGGATCCGCAATCCCTAGCAGGGGGAGGGGACGGATGTGCCCAAATCAGCCCCGTTACCATCCCTAATATCCCCCATATATTTGTGCATATAGACTTGCCCCAGATGTTTTAATATTATACATGTCCCCCAATTCGATAAAATCCGTCCATATGATGTTATAGTATTCCATATTGGCAAAAATACCCTTCACACAAAACAAACGCTTCATGATGTACATCCACTCAAGTAATTGTCCTATACAAATGGATATAAACGGGATGTTAATTAAATATCGATCAATGGTCCATATTTAAATTAAATCATCATCTTCTTCTCATTTTCTTCTTCACCACCTCCCATGGTCCTAGGGATGGCAACGGGGCAGATCAAGGCGGATTTGGCCAAATCCATTCTCACTCGGCTTAAAAATACCTCCCCCTTCCCCGCCCCATTTACCCGCTTATTTTCAAAAGTCATCCCCATCCCCACCCCCAATCGAGGGATCCCTGCACCGCTAAATCCCCATCAATTTTTTTTGTCAAGAAAGTTAACTAACCAAAGTCAACGAACATTAGAATGGTCCATATGACTAATGTCATTGCCACTTGACCAAGCCTCCACCAAGTAGTTGTACTTTTATAGAGTTCCTTTTCTAGATAGCCTTCATTAGGGGTGGGCACGGGACGAGATGGACATCATCCCTATCTCATCCCATTCGTTCGAGACCGGAAGGAAATAGACCTCGTATCCAAAATGGGTTCGGAACAAGTCAGGATGAACATGTACTAAATAGTCTTCCAATGAATAATAACAAAAAAATTCATCTCACATTGCTCACACACCAAATGCCTAATTTATATACATATAATTTTCATCATAAGTCATAACAATATAAAATGCCTAATAAAATTCTCTCACGTTGCTCCTAATTGTATCTTGTATGAATGATATAAGTTTTTAAGTTGTCTTAATATAAGTTCAAAAATGAAAAATATTGCTCATTGACCAAATTTTCAACTACACAACTCATAGTTCAAAACTAAACGAAACCATCATTTGCCTTTATTTTCTACAAGAATTGTCCTATAATCAATCTAAAATATTAAAAAGCATAAATTTTCATGGGTTTTATTTGACCTAAAATATTCAAACTGAAGTTTCTACCTAACCAAAGAGTCAAATCAAACAAATTTTCAAACAATAGATGTTTTGATTTAATTTCAACACATCCTAAAGTTTCCTTTAGAAGAGTAGTTTGATTAAAATTAAGAATAATAAACATTAAATAAATAAATTCGGGATGGGTGTGATTGAAAATCTCCATCCCACTCTAGATCGGGACAGGACGGGATCGAGATGAGTTTATCAATCCAAAAAGGACCTGAAAAAATCGGCACGGGATCGGGATTGCGGGATGGGATGCCTACCCCTAATCTTCATTCTTTGTTGATGTGAAACTATTTTTTTCATTCTAATTTCTAACTCACATGGGTTTAATCCCACATCACCTACAAAAGAGAGGTTTCTATGAGATGTTTAGTACGATATCCTCTACAACAGAAATGAAGTAAATGTGAGAATCTTTATTAGCCTTCTAGTAGTTGTCGTGTGCTTAAATTTCGCTTGGGCGGTCTGGCTGGATTGAAATAATTGATTTATTCATAGGTACATCAGGGTCTCCGCGAGGACATGTCCCATCCCCGTCCCCGCCTCGACCCCGACTTGGGGATTACTCCTAATCCCCAAATCTGCCCCATTCCTTGATTAATAGCCCCCAAATCTGCTCCATTAGGGGTGGCGCACCTCGGATCCCCAAAAAATTGGGGTAAATTGCGATCCCTATCTTGTCCTCTATTTTTCTCCTCCCTTCTTCCTTTCTTCCCTTTTCTTTCTCTCCTTATTTAAGTTGCCCGCATCCCTTCATTTGGCCCATGATCTCACCCTCCACCTCTCATCCTCCAATTAATGGATACTAGCCACTACTACCATTTTGGAAGCACTTACGAGTAAAGTCCCTGCCCTTCGAGAGTCGCTGCAATCTCATCTAACAATGCGACCTCTGTAACCTCCAACTTCCCATGATAATACTTGTTCCACTCTATAATCCTCCCCTTTTAAGTATTTGAGTTTGAATCACATGACATAGCTGGCCGACCTCATAAAATCCACTTACCTCACCACTGCTCTAAAAGTGTAACAAACCTTCTTCCTCTAGCCATCCATTTCAAACCAGAATGAGCTTTTTGCAATTAATGTGTAAGTTGCACACATTAGCAATCAAGCATATGAAAGGTGTATGTCTTGGACCCTTGAGGCATAATGCGTAAGCTTCTAAACGTGAGGTGTAATCCCGTGATGTAATTAAGCCTTGATGCAAGTCTTTGACGCATTGTGACTAAGCCTTACCTTGAGGCCTCAAACATTTTTTAACACCTTGGCGTCAACTTCTAGTACATGGCACGGGACAAGAATCCTTCAGAGCTTGCTGCTCCCACATTTTGCGTTATATGAAGACTACAAGCATGAAAGATGTAAATATTCACCCCCATTAATCAGATACCCTTGTATTTATTTTCGTTTAATTACAAAACACTTCTATTCACATCATTTTCATTCACATTTTTATCAAATACTTTGATTTTTTATTACTATTATCATATTTCTTTTTATCTTTTTATCTTTTATTTTGAACCAGCATGTTTAATAAGACATGCAGATATCACAGGTCTGGGGTTCGAAGGCATTTGATGGTTCTGGGATCCAATAAAACACTTGTTCGCCCTTCAAAAAAGAAAGAAAGATATGCAGATACATATGGATGCAAAATGAAGGATGTCAACTTAGATGAAATGAAGGGCAAAATGGGGAAATTTTAGTCATAAGTATATAAAAAAACCTTCTACCAGGAAGCAACGTGGTTTCTGCTGATAACATTGCGGCAACAGTCAAAGCCTGGGACAGACAACCATACTCATTTGCCACTAATAAAGTCCTTGAAAGTGAAGGTTCCAAAGGAAGCTCTGCTCAAGGTACAAAGGGAGCACCTGTCTTAGAAAAGTAAAGCAGCTAACAGTAGCACTTACACAATACTGTTTATAGATTCATTGAATTGCAAACTGACTACGAGAGGACACGCTAGTTAAGAGTCATAGTGTGCTAGATCCAATTCATACATTCCCAAGCAGTTCAGATTTGTTAAACATGAATAGTTTCATACACCTCAATGACAATGTATTTTTGGATACAAGAAGTGCATTGTTTCAAACTCTTTCTTTGGAATCTTTTGTTAAGATATCCTATTGGAGACAAATCCTCTCATATGTTATTGTTGACTAAATGATCCTGACATGCATTGTTATTCAGAGACCTTATTTTATTTGACTCAGTAGTCAACTTGTCTAGGCCAATGGGCTGGACATGACCTGAAATCCAATCTAATAATTTGGGGCCAGAACTAGAGATTCCGGGACTATTGGTGTTTAAAAGATGTGAAAGGCTCAAGTTCATTATATATTTAAAATAAATTCATTTTATCTCCCCCACCACTTCTAGGAAGGGGGAAATCCTATTTTAACAATCATAATGGATAGAAGTTGAAACGGTATCAATACCAGACATTGTTTTTCCAACAGCTGTAATCAATCCATTTTCATCAATTGCATCAATGAGATACAACTGCCTTAAAGCATCTTCCAATGATTCACCTGCAGAAACAAGACAAGCATTGATGCATGAAAAAGCATCAATAAATATAACGATGTGTTGAAGAAAAGAACACTGAACCAGGATGAGGTAGATGGGGTTTCTAATGAAAATATCGAATAAAACACAATCAACATAAATCAAATTGATACAGTCAGGAAGCTTGTCTTACGTGAAGGCGAATCAAGAAAATCAAATTTGAGAATATCAATATCAGGAAGGTCCAGTGATTTCAAATAAAGAACACTTCCAGCAAGAGAAGAACGCTGTATCTCTGGTATAGTCACATCAGGAAATTCCTCACGATAAACGGCAGAAGGGTACAACCGGTAGCATTTTCCAGGACTAGTTCTTCCAGCACGTCCTGCACGCTGATCAGCTTGAACTCTACAAATAAGAAGCCCCAGTTAGATAGTAGCCTCTTTTCCTTTCCTGATGGTAAGTGATAGAGTCACCAAACCCATTCACAAAAGTATCAAATCATGGTCCACAACACAGTTATCCGTTATGATACGATACTCGATACATATAGTAATTAAGCCAAATAGATATGTATCTTAACGATAAACCGATACAAGAGCGATGCAGGGAGGGATTTATCGTCCTTGGATAT
The DNA here is from genome assembly GCA_963556465.1 of Berberis vulgaris. Lineage (NCBI taxonomy): Eukaryota > Viridiplantae > Streptophyta > Magnoliopsida > Ranunculales > Berberidaceae > Berberis > Berberis vulgaris. The sequence goes on along the minus strand of OY747132.1, from coordinate 5,701,192 downwards.
GTGACATGAATGAAATGGATGAATGATAAACAAGTCATATCAATGGCTTACTTGTGTATGTACACAAGTCATGTATCAATAGAAGTGCTTTCTGGGACCTTCTTGCTTAAATAAGTCATATTTATGCCTTTTATATGCATAAATATATACTATATATTTTTATATACATTTTTATTTTTCCGCCACATCTTATGATGCACAATACATTTTGATCTTCATATCTTAAATTTAGGTTTCCGATACACAATACTGTACAAGTTTCAATACAATACAAGTTTCAATAACTATGATTACCAGAACAATGGGAGTAATCAATCTATAAGTCCCCTAAACTCGGACATTCACACAGCATATAATCAATTGATAAAGATTGCATACTTGATAAGAAAGTTCACCGTACTGTGTTCCAACCTCTTGCTCAAGCTCTTGGCCATGGACTTTGGGTGCAGAAAAAGGGACAATATAGATTGGTATATTTTCCAATGCACACTTGACTAATACAACTCTACCACTATTGAAAAGCTATGTAACAAGACACAAAAGTACATATAAAAGTAAGTGTCCAACACGGATACAAGGTGTCAAACACGTCAACTAGGAAAAATACAGATATAGAGAAATACTTGTACATGATAAGATTTTTTTTTGTTAAATTTACAGCTATAAATTTTATTTCATTTGTCATTATGTACTACTAACTTGCCATCATGTACTCAACATATTTATGAGGAATTGAATCATTGCGAAAATATGTGAAATAGTTATTATCTAAGCCTGTGTTTAATTCCAAGGAAATTTTGCCAAAACTGAGAAAGGAGAGGAAGAGAGAATGAAGAACAACAGATAACTATCCTCTTGGTTTGATACAAAATTGGGGAAAATATTTTCTTAAGGGGGGAGCTAAAATTTTTCAAAAAAGAGTCATCTTCAATCTCAAGATGGAGAAATTTTCTCACTTTTCCTATTTCATTTTGTAATTTTCCACTGGTGATATTTCCTAGAAATCAAACACATCCCAAGTATAATGTGTCTGTATCCATTGGAGTGTTCTCGGGTGTGAGGGTTGTCAAAATACGTCTCTGACACTTTATTTTTTAATTGATGTGTTCTTGTTACATGGTTACAAGAAATTAAAATATGAATAGATGCCCTGATTGTTTTTTTCTCTAAGCTCTGAAGTAAATGTTTTCTGAATTTTAAATATTTATTTTGTTTACACATTATGAGTGAAAAATGTTTAAAAATAAAAATTGTCTAAAATATGAAAAGGAAGGGTGCTAAGACATGTCCCTGCTGTTCCAGAGTATTTTATGGGCTTAAAGTGCTACATGAAGAAGTTAAAAATATAGATAAATAAAATAAAAAAGAGGGTCGCTATGAGTACGGTGTATGACATTTGAGTGGTATGTGGTACAAAGGGGGTAGTTTCATTCGGGACAGTTTTGAGTCGCCAATCGATTTAGAAATCTTATTCGGGTCGAAGTTAGTTCCATATATAATTAAACATATAGATATGCACCAAAACATCCATATATTACAATAAATATTTATTGTCTAGTTAAAAAATGTTGTAATACTCTAAGGGTGTGATTCTTTTCAATGGAAAACCATAAAAATAGTGGAGATGACAAAGCAGGTGAGAAAAGTTTTCATCCAATGATTGTTTCTTGAGTTTTCAATGGAAAAATATTCTTAGCCCCCTAGAAAATTTTCCTTTTTTCCATTTCATGTCTCCACTATTTTTATATTTCCATGGAAAACAAAAATCAAACACACCATAAAACTAAAATTCAACTCTAGAACTAGATTAAAAGTGAAAAATATAAAATAATGTCGAAGCAAGTATCTAATTTTCCTACTTGCCTATTTTCTCCTTCAAAAGACAAGTTATTAAAGATAAATACGTGAAAGGAAGTGTTGGAGTACTAAAATGATCAAGAACCCTCCAACACCTGTGTTCCAATATGCAGATTTCAAAGCTCTATCATTCAGGATCTACATGCCTTGACTTACGCTTTTTCCTTCTTTTTTCCTGATGTCTGACTCTTATTCTTCTTGTCATTGTATTTATTTTTTGTCTTTTAATTATTGTTTCTCTTTTATAGACTTTTGGTGAATTTCTAGGTTGAAGTTCCCGAAACGTGGGTCAGAAAAGGGGGGGGATTAGGTATTTAACAACAACAATAACAATACTAAACAAACATAAAACAAGAGAAAAACACAGCTAAAACATGTAGACTCTGTAGAGCCCACATCAAATAGACCCCGAGGTCTTAAAATAAATTTAAAACATAAAAAGCGTAGTCACAGTGAGTAAACGAAGAAAAAAGTAAACTCATCAAAAGGCCAAAACCTATGCACATAAAAGTATAGACATTGCAACAAAAAGATTATAATGGCATACATAACTTTACAATCTGAAAATGACGTGTTAACAACAAAAAGAAAAACAGAAAATCACGAACCTGCTAATCTGAACAATGTCTAGGGAGTACATGCCAGTTGCGGGGTTGTATTGGCGTTGCTTCACGTAACCAGAATCAATAACATACCTACAATAATTTTAGTCAATGAAAAAAAAATGAATGAAAAATCATCAATTCTAACAAACCACAATGTATCAATAGAAATTCAGTTAAAAAGTAATGCATGGACCAATGCTCATGAGAAGATTGAGAAAATCTTTATTAGAAGACTGAAGAGGAGAAAATGTTACAATAATTACATAACCAAAGCATAACAAAGGAAAACTTGAGCAAATCGTATTTCTGCATTAGCTCAAATTTCTTTGTCGCCATATTTTATTTTTAATCTAAATTATCCGCCCACATTTTAAAGCACTGAAAAGGAAGTCCATTTCTTTAGTCTAAACTATCACACGAAGATGAAAGAAAATCAATAAGGGGATGGAAAGGATCTACACTCCAAGATCCATGAGCAAGTTTGTGAGCTCACAGAAATATGGACTGTTTCATACCATTTGATGTAGGCAAATACTTGGCTACACTCTTGGATGTAACAGGGGCATCTTTAATGAGATTCGATTGTTAGGTTTCATCCTTTGAAATTGTGTCATGAGATCTCAGCTCAAAGTTGTGTCCATTTCAACTAATGTTTTAGGTTTCAACTGCTTTAGAATGGAAATGTATGGTCAAGTTTTGTTTACCATGTGCAAACTGCAAATAGTTTTGTACTTGTCTGAAAACACTGGAAAAATTAGTGAAAGGTTGCAAAAGCAAATTATCTAAATTTTTTAGAAAGCCCTAAAATAAATATGGCCCCAAGCCCACTAACATTAATTCCTATAAAAAAAACCCAAAAAATAAACCCTAAAAATAGGTACCCCGAGATGCAATTCCTAATTTCATATCGGTCTCCCCGGCTTGAAAAAGCTCCTCCTCCAGCATTGAGGATAAATATTTGAAAAATACACTAATAGTAGTCAACATCTGAATCTTCCCTTGTGCTTGCTCATAGTACTGGGAACAAGCAAACCACACTTTTGCCAACAAATACAAATCCTTGAATTAAAAGATACCTAATTCATGGCCTCAAGTTGATCAAACATGTATGCAAAACTCGTCTTGAATTTAGCCTTGGAAATTATCCTAAGCCGAATCACAAAATCTACCAAGAGGTATGCATAACATGTTGATGGGATATAACACAGGGTCTTCCGAATAACGACCCCAGGATTGATTATCTTCCCCAAAAGCCATCACGCAGAAACGGGAGAAACAACTTCCGAATAACGAACAGAGTCTGCAATTGAGATGGTTACCTCCCTCAAATGTATCAATCTCCTCATGAGGAAAGAAAACAACATGATGGAGAGAGGAGGACAGACCATATTTCGAAATTGGAACGGGAAATCATCGTTGACGATATAGAAATTATACTCTGCAACTTCTGGTGATCTGGTGGATCAAGGTCATGGTGTTGGTCGTTCAGAAGAGTGTGATCAACCCTAAGACGATTAACATGATATCCTTGCCGTGGCTGCTGATTTGGGTTTGAAAGAGTGTGATCAACCCTAAGACGATTAACATGATCTAGGATTTCACTCAATTCTTTTTCTTCTTTTTTTCCATCAATCTGCAAATTGGGGATTTTCTTTAATGCGAAAATCCTCTTCATTACATGATTTGGTGGCCTCACAATGCAAGTATTTGCTGATCGCCTCAATGTTTGAAACTGAAATATTGGATGCATCTTCTCCTTCGTAGATGTCAAAAAAGGGGCTTTCGATAGATCTAGGGTATCATTATCGTCACAGCTTCAAGTTTTTTTAAGAACCAAGACAAACTTGATCACCTCAAGGGCCTTTTCTAGGTTTGCCATCCTTGCAAAGGTAGCTCTTCACTTATCTTTTGCAATATCTTAATGTTCTCATACCAAAATTGATAGAAATAATTTCAAGAAAGCAAAAATTTATTAGACTACCAATGGAGAATCAGAGTTTGAATTCAAACCTATCTCTCAATTTCACATTGTTAGCCAGGGCCTTATGTGAGAAAACTCTAAACTATCTAAATTTAGAAAGCCCAAATAAATCATTTATGGACCCAAAGCACACTAATATCAGTTCCTATATAGAATACAAAGGCATTGAAGAGAATTTAATGAATTTAGTTTTAATGTGCATAAAGACAACTTGACGGGGGAAAAAACATTAGGCAATTAACTGTTGAGATTTTTTTTTTCATAAACTTGTATAAATAAATAAAGTCCTCTTACACAACACCATCGACAGTCAAAGAAGTTTCAGCAATATTTGTGGCAACGATAAACCGTCTACTATTTGGAGGGGGCGGCTGGAACACGCGTACCTGTGGGTCATGTTGAATGAATCAACAACCGAACAACTTTAGGAGCTAAGAAGCTTTTAAGTGTCAAGAAGCTTATAGTTATTGGGTCTACAACTACATACCTGCATTTCAGGTGGTAAAGAACCATGAAGTGGAAGAATTATTGCATCCATACATGATCCTTCTTCCAGACTTCGAACTTTCTCCTCCAACTTAGATACCATTTTCTCTATATCATCCTACAAAAGATTTTGTATTTTGTAGGTTGAGAAAACCAATGTGGTTGATAAAATAAATAGCTGTACAATATTTCATAAGTAAATTACTCACCTGTCCTGTCATAAATATTAGCACATCCCCTTCTGGTTCCCGGATATGTATATCTGTTAGGACCAATTAAATAAGTGAGACTGCACACGCTTGTCATCACGTCAATGTGACAATAGGATATCGTGTATCCATGAACCTCATAAAGGAAAAAAAAAAAAAAAAACAACGTGACATAAAAAACAAGGGGTAACACCTGAGGGGAATACTAAATCTGCTGATGAATATACAGAAACTGCTAAGCCATAAAATTTTAAAAACATACTTCCGCAAAGCTCAAACAATGAATGTTACCGAGCTTCCAATCCAAATCAAAGCCAGGATTATCTTGCTTTACACCTCATTGAGAAAAATTCAGCTCGACCAAAGGTTGAATTCCTATCTCACTTCACTTGGACCAATTCAGCACTAATTAAATATCCATTCCTGTATCCCATAGATTTGACCCATTCTCATGATCAATCTTCTTCCTCCTTGAGTTCTAAACTATTCTACTTATACGCTTTACTATTTCGTGGGGTGATTGGCAGGAGCAGAACAGAAGATAGTCCACCTTCTTGGTGCAGAAGAGTTAAGGATTCGTGTCTGGTGTTTTTTTAGTTTATTGGAGAATGCTTTGAGGAATCCAGTTTTATGTTTGACACATATACATATATCTTAAAAGAAGTTTGTTTAGTTTCACAAGAGGTCTTTCCACTGTTCCGTTTTTGTTTATTGGTCTTAGGCTGAGCCTTTTTTTCAGTTTCTTTTTATAAATATCTATGCCATTAAAGTTCCATGTTGGGTCCCTTCAAAGATAATCCTCAATCCTCTGGACTCTTTTATGCTATGAGGTTAAAACAGATAACGGACCCATGGCAGTCCAAGAGCGTTATAGGTTATAATGAGATATATCGAGATATAACGGTATATAACGGAATATATTTTTAATCCCCCCACAAAGTATTAATGTATTCTAGAGTCAAAAAAGTAAATCATGTTCATAAAATAAAATTTTCAAAAAACAAAAAAAATTAATAAAAACATTTTCCCTTCTTATGAGAGTGAGATCGCAACAGAGAGTACGATCGACTCTTCGTCTTCTTCCCTTCTTCTCTCGTTCTCTGTCAAATGGTGAGGTCCAATTCTCTGTCGATTGGCGATGACGAACTCTAATCCTTATTCTTTTCAACGAGTCTAGGGTTCTGATTCGATCGAAAATGAAATGGGTGATTTTTTTTTTATGTATTAGAACAAAACATTAAAACGACGTTATTGAAAAAAAATGTTATCTCAATAATGACCACATAACGTCGTTATATACGTCGTTATATCGGAGCTGTGATACTATAACGTGATAATGACATAACGTAACGGCTCACCCCCGTTAAGAGTTATATCGGCGTTATAACGTTGTTTTAACTGCACAACTTTCATGTTCAGATGAGTCCCTCAATTTGCGACTTTTGCTAGTCTACCGAATCAAATTGTGTGATTCTGACTAGGAACCATTCTTTAAATTGATTAAAACCACCAAAAGTCCAATTCAGTTTAAACTGTGAATCAATTCGAGAAATCTGCACAAATGAGGTAATTGTGTGAAATGTGTCCTTAACGGTCATTCACAATATTCAATGAATCAATATTGTTACTTAGTTCCTCGTACACGATACCACTTGCTTATTTTAAGAAGAAATTGATAGGTTTATATCTTCATGGTCTCTTAAGGCATTTTTTTACTTGAAAGGATAAAGATCATCAGTCTTAAAAGTTAAAATAAGTAGTTTACATAACTGAAAAAAGTATGTTTTGTAAAGAGTTACAGATTATACTTCATAAACTTACACGGTCATAAGCTTGGTCCTAAAACTGCAATTCCAGGTTGTAATGAACTGATAGTATATTTATAAACTCAACTGAATGTAATGAGACAAATTCCATTATCCAAGTTCATGTGTCATCAAAACTAAATACCTTTCCTATGAAGGAGAAAACAGATAGTAGGATAAGATTATCGATCTTAATTATTTGTTTCTTTTAAGGATACCATAATAAGATATGCAAAATCAAGAAAGTTGACAAATGAGCAACAATTAATATGGAATGGGACTGATAATGTAAACCATACCAAGCGCTGTTTTTAAACAGGACTCAAGATAGCTTTTTGGACGATCCCTGCTATATAAAATTTCTACTGGAAATAACTTCCCAGGGACATTCAGCACAGGGCAATCACAGAAGAATCTTGATACCTTCTGACCATCAAGAGTTGCTGATGTAATCAAAATCTTTAGATCGGTCGAACGAATTTTAACCAAGCGTTTCATCAATCCCAGCAATATGTCACTGTCAATAAATGCAAAAGGAGACAAATTTCACCTTAAATAACACTATCCATGAAATTGAAGATGCATGACCTATGGCATCCTTATATGCATATATGCTAAGAGAACCTACGAAAATGCAGACAATTAGAAATCAACTCATGCTTGTTTCAAGCTTCTTTTTTATCAAATTTTCTGGCAGAATCTCACCTTCTGAGATAAATGCTTCCAGTAAAAAGAGATGCATATATTCTTCAGTGAAGAAATAACATTCTCAGAAAAATGGGAAACTTTTTTTGAAAAAATAAACAAAGAAATTAAGAAGCAAAAGGAATTCTATGCCCCACAGGGCAACCAAAGATGGTGTAGCAAGTAAAAAAAGGCATACGTGTTTAGGCTCCTCTCATGAGCTTCATCTAATATAATTATGGAATACTGATTTAGCTCTGGGTTTGAAAGGCTTTCACGAAGGAGAACACCATCTGTAAGGTATCTGCGCATTACATAACTACAAGTTAGAAACCAAAAAATGTTCTCATACATAAATGACACAATTCATATACAGGCATCTAATTATTACGTAAATAAATGAGGTGTGTATGTGTGTCTCAGAGAGAGTACTTAATGCAAGTTTTCTCTGATGTTCGATCTTCAAATCGGATAGCATAGCCAACTTCCTCACCTAGTTGAACTCCAAGCTCCTCTGCTACCCGTCTATTTCATAGAAAAAGAAAATACAATAACATGGAGAATTAATTTACGCTGAAGAAACCAATCAGTTAAGTGAACCAAACAAAAGGTTATGTGTAAGTAACTTCATTCTTCGATTAAATAAACAACAATTTGCAAGAAAATACCCATAATAATAAATCGAAAGCAATAAATGAGTCTAAAGGAGCATCTCCAAGTTGCCCTTCTCAAACTCTTCCTCCAAAATCCCTATTCTTTTATGGTCACTTGACCGACACCATTCTATGTACTTTAAGGTGGTGTTTTTTTTAAGTGGTTAGAGGAGTTAGAAGTGAGCTTTTGAATGGACAATTTGTTTTGCTTATGATTAGAAGTTGTAAAATTAAATGATGTTTGTTTTTAGATGCTAACTTTAAGTTTTTTTTTTTTACATTTTTGCTCACCAACATGACTCCCGTGCCCATCACAAACCACCAACATTAAACCTCTTCTCCAAGTTTGTAACTCAATCACGCAAAATTTAGTTGGGGAAAAACCTTCGATTTTTATAGGGCAAAAAGCAATTGAAACATATAATTTTTAGGGGTTAGGGTCACTCTTCCTCTAAAACCATTTAAACCCTATGGGTTTAGGGTCTCTCCCATTCGAAATGCTCTAATTCTAATTAAATTAATCGTTCCCACCTCTCTCCCCTAATGAAACCATTTCTTTTTCCAATACCAAACACAACCTAAGTTTGGCAAACACAAGACTTAGCATTTCAACTAAACCCCACTCTTTCTTCGACGAAATCACCGAATAAAACTGTTCTGTCTTCAAGAATCAAGTGACGAAATTAGGGTTTGTTGACCTACAACAAAAACAATCTTGGATATAAAGCAAGAAAGAAAGAGCAATTGAAGCAATAAAAGTGACCTAGCGACGGAGACCGCAGCGACTCGGCGAGGTTGAGTAACAGCAATGGTGCCAGATTTGGTGTATCCTCTTCGGTGCAAGATCTGAGAGAGCTGAGTGCTCTTTCCTGAACCGGTTTCTCCGATTACTACTACGACAGGGTTCTTCTCCACGGTTTCGACGATCTTGTCTTCGTATTGAAGGATTGGAAGAAGCGCCATTGTGAAGCTCCAATTGCAGAGAGTGAGTGAAAGAACAGGCGGGAACACTCACCGCTATAGAGCGAGGATTGTGATTTCGTTTTTCGAGTTAATTTGGTCTAATGATTTTTAAGAAATTTTCGGTATAAAGAAAACAAATGTTTGAAATACATTAAATAAATTCGAAAAAAAAAATATGAAATCAATATATAATTAAAAAATCAGAAATGACTTCAAAAATTCAAATGTAAATAAAAGAAATAATAATTAGAAAATTAATCAATGGTGATTACAAAAATCAATAGATAATTAGAAGAAATGATCAAGGATTGTGATTTCGTTTTTTGAGTTAATTTCGGTCTCATATATATATAATGCATTTTGAGGGTATATGAAATATGTGAAAAAAAATGTAAGAAAATAAATCTACATTAAATGAAATTTAAATACCAAGAAATGAAAAAATTTATATATAATTAGAAAATCAGAGGTTATTTAAAAAATTAGTAAATAATTATAAGAAACGATAATTAGAAAAAACTCAAAATTTACGAAAAAAAAATTCCGAGATGTGGTTTTGGAGGAAAACCCGAATTTTATGAAAAAAAAAATCCAAAATATTTTCAAACAAATCTCAAAAAATTGTAAATTTATATTATATTTTTTTTCTTCTCATAATTTAAAAAAACTAAAATTTCAATGAGATGTGCAAAAACTCAATCCATAAATTAAAAAAAAAAAAAAAAAACCTGAAATTTTTTGAAAAAAAATTAAGTTTTGCTAGTTGGTTTTTGCATTTTTACAAAAAAAAAAATGAAATTTACGAAAAACCTAGATTTTTTTCGGAAAAGCTATTTGAACATTTTTTCTGCTACCCTTTTTTTTCTTTTCGTAATTTCAAAAACACAATCCTTGCTGTAGAAAGACTATAGCGGCTTAGCACAAATTAATTGTCAAATAAATGTAAATACATGGGTGTTTGTTTCTTTTCAACACACAGTACTAAGTCCTAAGTGGTCAACACTAAGTGCTAAGCGACCAAAAGTAGCCTGATTGGATGGTTAAGATTGTGGTGGTTTAACTGCCATGTCTTGAGTTCCATATCCACCGGCGGCACACTTGCCAGAATTCAAAACGTATTAAGAACTTGCCTGAATTCAAAACGTATTAAGAACTTTGATTCTGCTTTCACCATACAGACGTATTCAAAAAACTATGTTACACTTTCCCATCTTGGAAAACACTAATTCACTTTGTTGCTGTTAAAATATGAGCTTTGCTAGGGAGCGAGGGATGGGAGGTTATGTTACACTTTCCCAACTTGGAAAACACTAATTCACTTTGTTGCTTGTCAAAATATGAACTTTGCTAGGGAGTGAGTAACCGCCCATCATCCTCGAGATAAGTGCATCGCTCTGGAGATGCTCCCTCGACCCCTAGAATAGTCGGTCAAAATATAGCAATGATCAAGACAGTATTTGTATCTACATCTTATAATCTCAAACTTCCCAAGTATGAACCAAGATCATCATCATCTGTAGCAGCTTGGGTTTCAAGCATTTTCTTAATTTTCTTATGCAAGATTCTTTCAAAATCACTCTCTGAAACAGACAAGATTTGGTTTAGAATAATCTTCACCCCACTCCCCTTCACTCGAGCATATCTCGTTTTGATTCTCTTCTCCAAACTGTACCCAAAATAATGAGGGAACTTTACAAGCACTGACATCGGATAATGCATGGTAAAAAAAAATTCCCACTTTGGAATCAAATTCTCTGTCAAGCTAAAAGCATACAAAGTTCCATATCTTGAGACCATGGTTCCCACGTCATCTATGCTGTATCCTTTCTCCAAAAAAAACTTTGTTACAGGTTTCAAATTGCCCTCAATATTCAGACTAAAAGTCAGTGGTGACCGACAGAGCAAGACAGCAACATCAACTCCCATTGAGCAGAAATACTCAACTGTCACACGTAGCTTATCTACACTATTACTTACAATGTGTGGGTAGCATGTAAGAATTTTGCCGACACTTTCTTCTGAGAGACCCAACTCCTTGAGGTAGTCAACTGTTGCTTTCACCTTCTGTCTGCTGTGTGTCAGTAATGCTGGAAATCAATGGATCACCTTAGGCCACTGTTTCTTATCCACACCCAAATGCTCTAAGTATGTCATTTCAGGTATTAGTTTATCTTTGATACTGAAGCCAATTAACTGAGGTCTTTTATGAAGGATGGCAGGAATGTCTGATCGACGTACCCCAAGGTCAAGGAGGAACTCTATCGTAGGTCTGATTTTCCCCTTCAAGCTATATGAGGCAAACGCTGGAAACTTGCGAGTCATTGCCTTGATCTGGTTGAGGTCCACACTAAGCTCCATGAGGTTGACTATCTTTGGCGGAAGCCCCCCTTCAGGCCCAACCTGACTCACTCGAGCCATAGCCTTGTCCTTTTTGGTGTTGGGAATGGAAATGATGGGCATAGCTGGAGTGGCAAGTCTTTCTTTTCTAGGGGGATTTGGGAAATTTTCCACCACATCAACAAAAAATTCTCCATGTTCTTCTTGAAGGGATTCCAAGTAGGGAACAAATGTGTCTCTTATCACGAGAGTTGTAAGCTCTCTTCCTACAAGGGCAATTTAGCTTTCTTAATTTTATAGTAGAAGAGATGACCATCTCATGCAGAGGACTGATAAGTTGGAGATCAAACCTACTAGATACCAGGTTTTATGAACAGAATGGAGCTTTGACAGAAGGTAATCAATGAAAAGCTCCAACTTATTGATTATCCTAACTGCGACCGTATTGCTCAGACCTTGCTTTCTCAAGAACAAGGTTAATACGGCTTTGGCTTCTTCTTTTTCAGCAGTTAACAAGTTTGTAGGCACCACTCTGACATGTGCTCCATCTACCTCAGATTCGGCTGCCATTGAAACAAACAAGGTGAGTTCACTTGTATTCATGTGTGCACCCATAGGGAAAGAAAGTGGACGTTTTAATGCTTACCACACTTGGCACAAAACAATATTTGTTGTCGAGGAAAACATATACTAGTCCTGAAAATAAAATACATATTGTTGTCACTTCCTTGATCTTGTTATACAAAATCAACAGATATATAAAGTATAAACAAATGAACCATCCACCATCCTCAATTTGTTCAAAAGCACTTGATCTTCCAGTGAAGGTCACACAATTATTCCAAAGCATGTGAAACCCCGTTTAACGATGACACTCTAGTTAAAAATAAAATAATATATATATAATGTGTCGATACGTATCGTTTTTTATACTCGTGTCAACACTCACGGATACTCCATATAAGACACTTCATGCTTAGATCATCCACATTTTTACATATCTTTGAAAAGTTTCAATTTTACACTATTGTTATAAGAATTTAAGGCAAGTAGTCTCACATGAGTAACAATATTGACCTACGAGCAAATGAATATGATATAAGCGGGTAATTAATTAATATTATTTATAATTGGGCACAGTATAATAAAGCCCATGTTAGTTAGGGATTAGCTAAAGTAGGATCAGGGTTAGTTAGGATTTATCATAGTTTTAGTTTTAGTTTAGTGTAAAATTCATCGATTGGTACCAGAGCCAAAACACTCCTCTGGTGTATGCCGACGCAAACTAAATTTGATAAGTACGCATAAGAAAGGGTTTAAAAGATGACGAAAGAATAGACATCTATGCGGTTAAAGCCATGGAAACATGGAAGACATCAAAAGAGCTCTTAGATGCGGAGGGAGAGAGAGAGAAAGCAGGATAGACGCAGTAGAGAGGAAGATTGGCAGATTGAAGAAAAGCTTGATTGAGAGAATAAAAAGATAAGAGGATTAGCAGAACAAACTGGCAGGGTTACAACTATGGTTTCAGAGGGAAATCACTTAAACAATTATGGAGGAAATCAAGAAGATACGAGAGACGCTTGAGCTAAGTGGATTAGGCAACAGGGAGGCCATTGAGCACCTATACAAGCCACCCATCGACTCCTATGTGCCGATCGGCACCGTCAGCACCCACGGTGCCACCAACAACGACGTTGCCGTCTGTGCACCTCCTTCAACCAGTTTGATAGCCTCGACCCATCGCCCCCTCCTCCCCTCGCCACCCCTCAGCTAGTTCCAACCCACATCGCCACCCTCATAGCTTCCTCGCCCCATTCTGATATTCACATAATTATTACATAATATATGCCTTAATTTATGCATGTTAGTGTTTCGATTATTATATTGTATAGTAATTATTTCGGTTTCATGTCTTTGTAGGAATTTGAGCGTAAACGATGAAATCATATTAAAGCGACAAGTTAAGAAACGACAATTAGTCGATTCCAACGGTGGTATAAAGCAGTCACAAACCTAAACCCGAAACCTAATTCATAACCTAAACCCAATCCATAACCTAAACCCAAACCCAAACCCAATGCCAAGCCCAATCCTTCTCCTACCCTCATTGATGAACCATTCCCTCATTTCATCCCTATTCATCTTGATAATTTTCTATAAATAGAAGATAATAGGGTGAGAAAGAGGGGAGAAAAGAGAAGGGAAAAGAAGAGAATTAGACAAAAATCAAAACCTCTTTGTCTCAAATTGATTCACAATCACCACCACCACCTATCCATCTCTCACTCACTCAGCAATCACCACCTCGCCACCACCATCACCCGAGCACCACCACCACCTCCGGACAGCACAACCGCCACCACCACGAAATAGGGGTGTGTCAACCCTGTTTCGCGTCAAACCTTCACTGTGCCACCGTCCCTGTCCCTCTCCCTGTCCATCATCCATCAACCAACACCATCCATCACCACCTCCGCACGAGCACCACCACAACTGACCGAGAACCACTGCGAAACAGAGCTCACCGCGGCTCTATTTCACCTTGCGACAGAGCCACAGGCCGTCCTCCTTTCCTCTTTGTCCTCTCTTCGTCCAGGCTTCCTTACCGTCTCTCCGCCACCGTCCAACCACCACAGAGCACCTCGTCCACGGCGCACAACCACCGCTGCGACTGCCACCAAAACAGGGGAGTCATCGCTCGCTGCTCTCTCCCTATTTTTCTGTTTTCTTGGTGTTTCCTCACCTTTGCTCTTTTTTCGCAGGTTCTGGAAGCATTTGGAGGTCGAGGACGACCGCGAGGAGCGAAGGAAGGCCACGAGCAATGCCGCTGTCGCGCTGGAGAAGAAGGCGGAGCGAGCGGGGGTACTGTAGCAGAGGCGAGAATTGGTCAAATTCAGTTATTTGGCTATTCACACCCCAGCTATCTGTAAGAGCCACCACAGAGTGCTTTTGGCCATTTGTCTCGGGATTCGTGTTCTGACCACCTGCTGATCTGCTGAGTGCCACCACATCAAGTTTGTGACAAACTAAATGGGTTGTATAAGTTATTTTGATTTATTTTACTGAATTGTGTGCTTAATTGTTAATTACAATTTATTTATGAATTTTGATAAATTGCTTTCACCTTGCATGTTCGAGAAATTAAACTTGATATGTTTGGTAGTTAGAATTACCCTTTATTAATATTCAAAGCATGTGCTAAAAATATTAAGCTTAAACTTTGATTAAGTGCATGTGCCCTAAAAAGACACTTAATACTTGGTAAGAGCGTATTTGCTTGAAATAATTTGTTAATGTTTGATAGAAACATAATATAAGTTGAATTGGATTTTAATGATCACATATTCGGTGTAAGCAAGGGATTCTCATCCCTAAAGCTTCTCGTTTTTAAATTCAGTAATTTAGATTTAAATAATTTTGCTAACTCATTGGTGAGTCCAAGCCCACAAAAATCCATCTCATCTATCTTTTGTTTTTCTTATTTTTAATTTATTTTTAGTTTAGTTTTAAAAATGTTGTAACCCCATTTTCTCTAAATTAGTTTAATTAAATTCTAAAATTAAATTTAATCCACCTTCCTCGTGGGATCGACCCGTACTTGCCGTTGTCTACCAGTTAGACACCGTGCACTTGCGGTTATTACAAGTGGGCTGAATTAACCTATTAATTTAGGTTAGTTAAATCCGCATCAAGTTTTTGGCGCCGTTGCTGGGGAAGGTAGCATTGTAATTGAATTTAAGATTTATTTTCACTAATTAAAAAAAACAAAAAAATTTAATTATTATTTTCGTTAAGTTCTTTTTACACTCATTTTGGGTTTGATTTTGCAGATTACATGCTTCTCGAGGAAATAGGACGATCCTGCAAAACATCAAACAAAGTTTTTTTATTTTTTTATTTTGTGAAGAGAGTTTTAATTTTATTTTCACCTCGTTTTACGAATGTGTGGTGTAATAATTTTTAAACTATTCTGTTTTTCATTTTGTTTAAAAAAAAAAAAAACCCTAAATTCTTTAATTCAAAAGAAATTATAGGGAAACAATTTTAATTGTTACCCAATAATTTTTATGATTTAGAAATCCGACTTCTAAGACCAAGACTAGTAAATTTATTTGCATGTGCTTGTGTGTTGAGTGAAATAGATAAAAAGAAGTCGAACTTTTTTTTGAATTGTGCTAACTTTTTGTGCAGAACGGAATACGCACACTGTAAGTATTTCTATCACACGCAATGTATTAGCGACCGGGTGTTTGGTGTAATTGTTTGAAATTGTGTGATTGGTTGTTTAATTTCTGTAATTGTGGATGCTAAAGTTTAGTAATTCATAATAAGCAGACCCAGCTTATGAATAAAAACTGGTGGGACTTGATATCCCCACCTCATCACTCAAGCTGTGTGCAACCAATAGCCTAACATAATTAAAATCAATTAGCCAGTTAGATAGAGCATCTTTTAGGTACGGTGTTCATAAGACAACCAAGACCAAGGTGAATCCAATAATTTTTGTGTTGACCGCTGCTAAAAGTGACGATGGGTTTAATCATTCAATGAACTCCGAAAGGCCACTGCCACAAGGGTAATTTACCCGTTACACCGAGTCATAAGTAAGTTACGATCCACAAGAAGGATTGGTGTAACTAACAGTTTTGGGTTAGGAACACAAGCCTCAAGTGTGCATTTAACATCACATCGTTCTCACATCTATTGGCTTACAGAGCGATAGCACAAGGAAGTACTTAATTGGAACATTGTGACCTCCTTCTCTTGTGCGATAATCCAGTTTCTTTGAAACAAAACTCTAGCCTACTGATTTTGAACTTTGCAGTGTAAAGTGTACACTCTTAGGATCAACTTGTAACACCCATTGCTGTGTCATAAAAATTACATAAGAAATAATTGTCCCCCAAAGATAAAAAAAATAATTGATCTAAAAAACGTTGATTGCTTAGGGAGGCATGTTTCTTGTGCATTTATTGGTTGCTGATTGCGTGTGAGTCTGTGCATATTTTGTTTAGAGTTAGTGATAATAATAATAATAATAATAATAATAATAAATTAAGTTAAAAAAATTAAATTTAAAAATTAAAAAAAAAACAAAAACAAAAAAATGAACACAAGGGATTATTCAGCCTATTTTTCCGAGCAAGTCAATTCATTTTATGACATGCGACGACCTGATTATGATCCATATCTAGATTATTACAACCCAGGTCTAGCCTATCATCCTGACTTCTCACGAGCTCATGGTCAGTTCCATGAAGGCCCTCTAGACACTCCTCAGACTCCTCAAGCTTTCATTCCTGATAATGAGTTAGAGGATATCATGAAAATTTTTATAGAGCGAACAGGAACCATACTCGAAACAAAACTCTCAGGCTATCACCGAACTAAGAGTGCAAAATTCTCATGATATCACAGAATTGACAACTATTTATCAACAAAACTCTCAAGCTATCCGGAAACTTGAGATGACTGTGAGTCAGATAGCTGAGTCACTTCCTGAGATAGAGTCAGAAATATTCCCTAGCCAACCTATTTCCAACACAAATGGTCAATTTGAAATTAGTGGTACATCTGAGTCGGACAGTGAAGATGTCCAATTCATTACTACCTTTAGGAGTGAAAAACTGGTAGAAATGCCTGATATGGGTGTCATTGAGTTGTCTAGACAGGTTGCATCCTCATCTCATAAGAAAGTTGATAAAGCCTTATTTATTGATGAACCTGAAGATTGTGAGACACTACAGACATCTCCTTCCCATGTTGACTCATTAGACATATGCCTTCCTAGTGACTCACGCATAAAATCAAACTGTAAACGTTCTTTAGAGTCTCCCCTTGACTGTTTTCATGATACACATTTAGAGGCTTGTTTGACTCATTTTAGTTTAGACGTTGATGTTGATGATTCCATTAGGGAAGTCAATGATTTGCTTGACTCAGTCCCCATTGTGGATCCTAGTTATAAATGAAAGTCTAAAGTGATGCCTCTTCCACTCAGTGAGTCAAAACTAGTCCCATCAGTTGAGCCACCTGAGCTTGACCTTAAACAATTACCTGACACCTTCAGGTGTGCATTTTCAGGTGATGAGTTGTCTAGACCAATATCTCTATATGATTCATGTGATGAGCCTGTACCACCTGATATATCCATCATCTCATCTACTTGCATCACATCCCCATTTACTAAGGCTACTTTCACTGATCCCTTGTGTTGTAGTGAGGATTTCAGTTTTCACCATCCTGTTGTGAAAATTATCCAATCTTCTGATTTGGAACCAGACATAGGATGTTCCCTTTTTGGAGCACGCAAGGATCATCTGTTGTGTATGACTATTGATCACTTTTGGAATGTCCTAGTGTATTTGGTCCCCCATGTGATTACTATTTTTGAGTGGACTGATCCTCAACTGTTCAGGTTGTTGATATACGACCATGGACTAAGTGTTTGTCATGTTCTTCCTCTCCACTTTTCGATACACCATTTTTTAGGAAGAATATTTGTCGGGCTGATGACGTTAAATCAAGCGCTTCTATGAGGCAGCCTAGCTTTAGTTGTGTGTCTTTGCTGTTAGTCTGGATTGATTTTCGAGTACCCTATTTAGTTGTGTTTCACTCATACTCGTTAGCTCCGTAACAGTTTTGACTTACAACTTGCCTTTTCTTTTTAGTTTTCTTTGTTAGTGTCGAGTCTGCATTTTATCGATTTCTAATGAAAACTCCATGATTCTTATGTTTGTGAGCCTCATTGATGGATGACTTCTTGGAAATCGGTAAAATCTTCACCGCAGTAATACTGTTCTAACCTCCTCTCATGTACTTACTTCATTCATTTGTCAGAATTATTTTGTTAAACATTGAGGACAATGTTTGGATTAGGTTTGGGGGTAGGTTCATGAGTCGGTGAAATTTTTCATTTTTTCGTAGTGTTTTCTTTTCTTATTCTTAAAATTTTTCATTTTTTCGTAGTGTTTTCTTTTCTTATTCTTAAAAAAAAATATATATAGTTTTTTCTGTCAAGAAAATTTGGTCTTTTGCGATTATGAAAATGGATTTTAAATGTTTTATGCTCAAGAAAATGCAAGCCAACTTGACATATTGGTATATTGATAAAGACTGAAAGTTTAGTATGATCCTTAAGTTAGATCTAGTTCATAAGATATTTCAACTCGATTATCTTTGCACCATGAGCCATATTAGCATAACTTGAAGTTGACGAGTGAAATATGCACTAGAAAGCCTTAGAATAATAGTGGAGACTTAACCCTGAAAGTTTTGAACCTTTCTATTTTTCTGAGGGTTATACATAAACTCTGATTTTTCTCGAATCCGTATTATCTCGTTGATGATCTCATTATTCTCATTTTTCTGATCAATTGCTTTGGGAATGACATCAAAATTGAATTATTACACTAGAACTTCTTGGCTTATTCAATTAAGATATCATAATACTGACCCGAACTTAGGATATGATCTAGGCATTTTTTCTTTAGACCATTAACTAGCCTTTTAACTTACCCATAACATTAACCTTTTTGTAGCATTTTGAGCCTTAGAATAACTTTTATTTGTTAACCCATTAACCTTTACCCAACTTTTTTGGGAATGTGTACGGATGAATATACTTGGTGTAAAAAGGGCATGAAAAAGCAAAATATGAGATATTTCATAAATCCTCTATTGAAAAAAAAAAGGTTGAAGAAAAGAAACATGGCTATAAAAAAATAAAATAAAATAAAAGATTTTTCAATGAGGATAAAGATGTGAAAATGAAGAAAAAAATTGATGGTGCGCAACATTGATTTATTCTTGATAGCCCTAATTGTTCGTATAATGGGTGTATACATTCTTATAAATTTTTGTTAGAATCATTTGACATTCCTTATTAACTATTACCCAAGCCCCATTACAACCCAACAAAGTCCTAGTTGATCTTAGGTAAAGGTTGGTTTCGTCGATGTGGAGATTTAATAACCAAGACCTATGTGTTTGATTCAACATTCCCAAAAGTAATTGATATTTCTGTCCATGAGATCATGTTCATTCCATTCTTGAAAATTCCAATCTTCATTTTACTATATGTGAGATGATTGTTTTCCATTATTTACTCTTTTTCTCACATATAAACTGAGTGAAATACCAAATCTCCGAGTGCTTTATTGTGAGTGACATGAGAGGTTTGAAGTCAAAACAAACTTTCTACAGGAGATTTAGTCATTGTTTTACTCTGAAATGAAAAATTATGTTGATAGTGCTATCCACACACACACATTGAGTTGAAGATGATTGTGAATTTTTTCTAACTTTTGGAGAATAATAAATTATTTGGAGATTTGTTGATACACTAAAATGACACTGTTGGTTTCCTGCATTTCTTGAAGTTTTAAAATGAACACTGTTTGACCAAGTTTTGATTGAGTCAGTAATGTTTGTGGGTAACTGATGGAGATTTAACTAACCTAAATAAATAGGTTAATTTAACCTACTTGTAATAACTGCAAGTGCACAGTGTCTAACTGGTAGACAAGGGCAAGTACAGGTCGATCCCACAAGGACTGTAGTTGCAATTAAATTTCAAAGTGGATTTAAACTAATTTAAATGGGGTTACAGCAATTAAAATATCTAAACTAAAAATCAAATTAAAAACAATAAAATATAAAGTTTTAAAGAATATGAGAAGGGAAACCAAGGCATTGAATCCACCACAGGTTTCTTTGAGATTTGTGTAATCAAAAATATAATTTTTAAGATTTAATATGACTAATCTAAAGATTAATCTAAGTTCACAATTGATTTCAGCATAAGTATAAACCCCTAGAATTGCGTGTTTTCTTACGGCACACACAATCACAAGTTTATTTTAACTAATCCTAATCCCTAGCATTGCGTGTCTTTTTACGGCACACACAATCACAGATTTAGATCAATTTATAAAATCAGGCTTTTGAATTTCAACAAAGAGTATTTCTAACTACCGACTAGTCTAGATAATTAATCAGGATATAATCGGTGAAAGCAAATTATTAAAAGTCATAAATCAATTGTGTTTAACGTTTAAGCAAGAAATTAATAAATCTAAATACACAAACTCTAGGAAATCCTGTGGTTTCATCGTGGCCTTGGCGAAGGGTTTAGCTATCCATGGTAGTGGCGGTCATCTCCTCGTGAAGTGGTACGCCGCAACTCATCCCTGCACGAACGCGAATCCCGAGGAAAAAGCTGCTAAAGGCCCTGTGGTGGCTCTTACAGATTCTCACGGTGCAAATGGCAAAAAAAACAGATTTTTGAAAATCTCCCGCCAGATTTCGCGCGGTTGGGCTGGTTCGTCTTCTCCAGCGCGACGCCGCCCTGTTCCGCGCTGTTGCGGCTTCTTCGCGAGCTCCTCGTGGTCCTGATCCTGCAAAAGAGAGAGAGAATGAAGAATAGATGAGAAACTACTCAAGAAAAATCGAAGGAGGGAGCTCTGTCGCGAGCTCTGTCTCGCGGCAGAGGCGGTGGTGTTTGTGTGATCTGTTGGCGAGATAGGAGCAGAAAGAGAGATTCAGGAAGGAGGGAGAGACCGTGGAGAAGAGAGGAATTCAAGAAGGAGACCGAGAGAGGGGAGAAATAGGGCAGAGAGGCGAAACAGAGTCGCGGTGGTTGCGGCTCTGTTTCGCGGTAATGGCGGCTGAGGGAGAGGGGTCTGATGGCGAGGTTGGAGCAGAGAGATAGAAGTGGAGGAGGGAGGGACGAAGAGAAGAGGGGAAAACAGAAAGGAGGGAGCGAAACAGGGTGGAAAACCGGGACTTGCTCCCTGTTTTGTGCGCGCGGCGGCGGTGGTGGTGCTCGGGTGTTGGTGGCTGTGAGGGGGAGAGAGAGACGAGATGAAGGGTGATGGCGGAATTATCGCGCTGCCGGCTCTCCTATCGAGCGAGGATTGCCGGCAGGGTGGATTGGTGTGATGGCTGGAAAAGAGAGGAGGGGAGAGGGGCTGTGGAAGAAGAGAGAATAAGAGAGATTAAGAGGGATTAAATAGGGTTCTATTATCTTGGGCTTGGGTGTTTAGGTTAGCAATTTTGGATTTGGGCTTAGATTAAATTAGGTGGACCTAGGTTTATTAGGGTTAGGGTTAGATATGAGACTCTCTGCTTTGTACCACCACTAGAATCGACCAATTGTATGTCGCCTTAATACCATTTCATCGTTAACGCTCAAATTCCTGCCAAGACATGAAAACGAAATAATTATTATAAATTATAAAAATCGAAACACTAACATATATAAATTAAGGGATATATTATGTAATAATTATGTGAATATCAGTAACATTTCTGGAAACCCTCACGAGGCTATAACTCGTCTACTAGAGGTAATCTAGGGGTTTAAAGCCTTGTTGCACGTTTAAAGTGCAACCGATGATATCTGCGAAGGTGAGTTATGATTTTCTTTTTATTGTTTTGCTCGAGGACTAGAAAAATATAGGTTTGGGGGTATTTGATATTCACATAATTATTACATAATATATCCCTTAATTTATGCATGTTAGTATTTCGATTATTATATTGTATAGTAATTATTTCGTTTTCATGTCTTTGTAGGAATTTGAGCGTAAACGATGAAATCATATTAAAGCGACAAGTTAAGAAACGACAATTAGGCGATTCCAACGGTGGTATAAAGCAGTCACAAACCTAAACCCGAAACCTAATTCATAACCTAAACCCAAAACCTAATTTATAACCTAAACCCAATCCATAACCTAAATCCAAACCCAATGTCAAGCCCAATGCTTCTCCTACCCTCATTGATGAACCGTTCCCTCATTTCATCCCTATTCATCTTGATAATTTTCTATAAATAGAAGATAATAGGGTGACAAATAAGGGAGAAAAGAGAAGGGAAAAGAAGAGAATTATACAAAAATCAAAACCTCTTTATCTCAAATTGATTCACAATCACCACCACCACCTATCCATCTCTCACTCACTCTGCAATCACCACCTCGCCACCACAGTCACCTCGCTACCACCATCACCCGAGCACCACCACCACCACCACCTCCGGACAGCACAACCGCCACCATCACGAAACAGGGGTGTGACAACCCTGTTTCGCGTCAAACCTTTACTCTGCCACCGTCCCTGTCCCTCTCCTTGTCCATCATCCATCAACCAACACCATCCATCACCACCTCCGCACAAGCACCACCACAACTGACCGAGAACCACCACAAAACAGAGCTCATCGCGTCTCTGTTTCGCCTCGCGACAGAGCCACAGGCCGTCCTCCTTTCCTCTTTGTCCTCTCTTCGTCCAGGCTTCCTTACCGTCTCTCCGCCACCGTCCACGGCGCACAACCACCGCTGCGACTGCCACCGAAACAGGGGAGTCATCGCTCGCTGCTCTCTCCCTGTTTTTCTGTTTTCTTGGTGTTTCCTCACCTTTGCTCTTCTTTCGCAGGTTCTGGAAGCATTTGGAGGTCGAGGACGGCCGCGAGGAGCGAAGGAAGGCCGCGAGCAGCGCCACTGTCGCGCTAGAGAAGAAGGCGGAGCGAGCGGGGTACTGTAGCAGAGGCGGGAATTGGTCAAATTTAGTTATTTGGCTATTCACACCCCAGCTATCTGTAAGAGCCACCACAGAGTGCTTTTGGCCATTTGTCTCGGGATTCGTATTCTGACCACCTGCTGATCTGCTGAGTGCCACCACATCGAGTTTGTGACAAACTAAATGGGTTGTATAAGTTATTTTGATTTATTTTACTGAATTGTGTGCTTAATTAATTGTTAATTACAATTTATTTCTGAATTTTGATAAATTGCTTTCACCTTGCATGTTCGAGAAATTAAACTTGATATGTTTGGTAGTTAGAATTACCCTTTATTAATATTCAAAGCATGTGCTAAAAATATTAAGCTTAAACTTTGATTAAGTGTGCCCTAAAAAGACACTTAATACTTGGTAAGAGCGTATTTGCTTGAAATAATTTGTTAATGTTTGATAGAAACATAATATAAGTTGAATTGGATTTTAACGATCACATATTCGGTGTAAGCAAGGGATTCTCATCCCTAAAGCTTCTCGTTTTTAAATTCAGTAATTTAGATTTAAATAATTTTGCTAACTCATTGGTGAGTCCAAGCTCACAAAAATCCATCTCATCTATCTTTTGTTTTTCTTATTTTTAATTTAGTTTTAAAAATGTTGTAACCACATTTTCTCTAAATTAGTTTAATTAAATTCTAAAATTAAATTTAATCCATCTTCCTCGTGGGATCGACCCGTACTTGCCGTTGTCTACCAGTTAGACACCGTGCACTTGCGGTTATTACAAGTGGGCTGAATTAACCTATTAATTTAGGTTAGTTAAATCCGCATCACATTCCTCCCATGTCCACACTGCCGCCATATTGAGAAATTCCCTACCTCAACAACATCCTTTCCACGCCCCTCCTTCATCTTGTCATCGCCCTGAAAGTTTCTCATTGAATCCTTATGACATTCCAACCTCAAATAACCTACACCAAGCATTCGACAAGCGGTTTTTGATCATATTTCCAATTGAACTCTAATTTCATTCCACGCTAACAGCTTCCTAATTACTCCAGTATTCCACTTCAACACCATAATACTCCTTAGTTTAATCACATTGAGGTGTCAACCTCGTTTGGTACATCCCCATAGTTATCTGCTGCATACCCGACAGTGGGTGGAAGATCAGCAAGAGATCCTCATCCTCTTTGGCCACTTGCACATAATAGGGGGCAGTTTCGATCTTCTTTGGGTCATGATAGAGGAATTGGGAGAAGAGGAAATCCTTCTTTTCGACCCCTAGTTTAGGAAATCAAATTTAAGGTGGTGGTAACTTTCTTGAGAACGATCAGTTAGCACGGTTGATAGATGACACAGAGAAGCGCGATGATACAAGTTTGAAGCTGGATGTGCCTTCCTATGATGGGGTGGAACTTGACAATGCCTTTGTAGATTAATCCATTGAGATTGAACGCATCACTGACTTTAAATTCAAAACTCGGTCATCTTCTTTTTTATCAATTCAAAACTCTCCTGTGTTTTTGGATTCCACTTAAAACTTCCTCCTTTTAAGCACTCTATAATTGGAGTGATAATAGTACTGAATCCTCTGATAAAACGTTGGTAGAAAGAAGCCAAGCCATGGAAACTTCAAATGTCATGAAGTGTTGTCGGAATTGGCCAACTTGTAATAGCTTCAACCTTATTAGGGTCCACCATAATTCCATCTCCAGAAATAACATAATCTAAAAAGGTTAACTTGTTGGTTAGAAATTCACACTTCGTCAGGTTTGCAAATAAATATAACTTTTGCTCACGTGACACCTAAAACATTTGATGCAAATGCTTCAAATGGGACTTCTGATCCTTGCTGAAGATAAGGATGTCATCGAAGTACACGAGCACAAACTTTCCAATCAAATATTTGAAAATATGATTCATGAACCGCATAAAAGTGCTAGGAACATTAGATAACACAAAAGGGCATTACCATCCATTCATATAAATCGTCTCTGGTTTTGAAAGCAGTCTTTCATTCATCTCCAGGTCTCATGCGAATTTGATGATATCCACTTCGCAAGTCAATTTTTAAGAAAATTGTTGCTCCATGAAGTTGATCAAGGAGATCATCAAGTCGAGGAATAGGAAACCGGTACTTGATGGTGATTTTGTTTACTGCCTTGCTATCTACACACATTTTCCACGAACCATCTTTCTTGGGCACAAGGAATGCGGGTACAACACAAGGAATCATACTTTTTCTAATCAATCCTTTGGTCAAAATTTATCCACCTGCCTCTGCAACTCCTCAAAATCCTGGGGATTCATTCAATAAGCTGCCTCATTAGGAATAGTAGCACCAGGAACAAAATCAGTATGACGTTGAATACCTCTTCTTGGGGGCAACTCTCCTGGAACGTCTTAAGTAACAACATCTTGGAATTCTTCAAATAGCCTCCACAATATGGGTGAGACTTCGTTAGCATGTTGATTTGACTCCAACATCACCATAATCAAAACCATGGTCCGCTCTTGCATCTCTCCAAGGAATTAAGACTTAGTTAATAAGTTATTTTCATTTTCCTTGAGTTGTTTTTCACTTTTATTTGCTTCTACAAACCCTAGAATGATCTTCGCACCATCCTTATAAAAAGAATGTGTTTTTGAAGCCATCATGGATGGCTTTTCGATCATACTGCCACGGTCTTTCAAGTAGTAAATGACAAGAGTCCATAGGGACAACGTCGCACCACACTTCATCTTTATAAGTCTTTTAAATGGGAAACTGAACTAAACTTCTTTTATCAACTCGTACCTCATTTCCTTTTCGTAGCTAAGAAAGCTTGTACGGTTGCGAGTGTTTTTGAGTCTTCAGATTCAATTTCTCCACCACGGTGGTAGCAACTACATTTTTGCAGCTTCCCCTATCAATGATGACATCACAAACTCTTCCATGGGAGGTACACCTCGTATGGAAAATATTGTTTCGCTGCGGATCACCTTTCTCAACTGGAGTTGACTTCAAACTACGACGAATGACTAGGCTTGCTCCTTCGTCGTCATACTTCAGATCTCCATCTTTTTGGAAAAACTCCCCTTCACCATGTTCGTCTTCTACTTCCTCAATAAGTGAAACTATTTTTTGATTCGAGCACTTTGAAGCAATGTTACCCAACCTCTGGCATTTAAAGCACCAGACAATAGTTGAACGACTAGAACTTGCTGTTGCATCTGGTATCCAAAATGTCTTTGACACCATATCCGACATTCGCACTAACTCATGAAGTAGGTGTTCCCTTTGCAATACTGGTAGTGTTAAAAGAAACACCCTTTGCACTGCCCTTTTTGGTTCACGACCTACTTCCACTGTTGCGACCTTCCTTCAAATTGTCTTTCAACCTTCAAATAGAGCTTCACCAAGTCATTGAAGGTCCAATACTGCTGTAACTGAACTATGTTGCATATATCACTTTGCAGGCCTCCCAAGTAACGTGCAATAGTTTGCTCTTCTGGTTCATCAAGATCACAAAACATTATGAGATTTTCAAATTCTATAGTGAACTTCTCTATAGATAAATCTCTCTGCTTGAAATTATGAACCTTCAAGAAAAAGTCTTGAAGATAATGATGTGGCAGAAACTTTTTCTTCAGTTCTTTCTTCATCTTGTCCCATGTCTTGATTCGTTTCTTTCGTTCGCGAATTCTCTGTTTCTTCAAATGTTCCCACCAATGTGAAGCGTGTTTTTTAAACTTAATAGCGACTAACTTCACATTTTGTTCCTCCGCGATGTCTTTGATGTAAAAAACCCGCTCCATTGTATGAAGCTAATCAACAAACTCTTCAGCTTGCTGATATACACGTAATTATTACAAAATATATCCCTTATTTCATTTTTATGTTTTTGTAGGAATCTGCGCGTGAAGTGATTCTTGGAACCTTGTGATGTTTCCAAAACTTAATTTTCATTAAATTAAATTAAATTTCGTATTTTAAATTTGTTAGAATTTCTTAACTTTAGTTTCACATAGTTTGTCTTCCTTAACCTTGTTTTGTA
Organism: Berberis vulgaris; assembly: GCA_963556465.1. Classification (NCBI taxonomy): domain Eukaryota; kingdom Viridiplantae; phylum Streptophyta; class Magnoliopsida; order Ranunculales; family Berberidaceae; genus Berberis; species Berberis vulgaris. The sequence goes on along the minus strand of OY747132.1, from coordinate 5,674,046 downwards.
GATCCTTTTTCCTCGTGGGATCGACACCTCATTCTTTACTGCAATTGACCGCGTGTACTGTTTGGGCGTAATCAAAATTTGGCGCCGTTGCCGGGGAACACGTGTCATTCTACAAGGAAGGTTTCGGGTATTATCTTTCTTGCTCATTGTTTTATTTTATTCTATTCTATTTTTAGGTTTTAGGTTCAGTTTAATTTTTATTTTATTTTATTTCTAAAAAAAATTGAAAAAAAAAACATTGGAGGAGTGAGTTGGAATAGAGACCACTTAGGGAGACTAATTAGGATCCCAATTTAGAACACCCACAATTCACATTGAGCCCAAATTGAGTTCTACTTCTAATTCTAACATCATAAGTAATCACGAAGATGACCATGTTCGGTCGCTAAAGGACTATCTCCACCCCACGCGCAATGCTACTCCATCATGTATCATGTTTGCACCAAGTACACCAAAGCTAGATTTTAAGCCGAGTATGATACAATTATTACCCACTTTTCATGGCCTAGAGAGTGAGAATCCTTATGTTCACATTAGGGAATTTGAGGAAGTTGTGGCCACATTCCACAACAAAGTTGAGGCTATAGACTCAGTTAGACTAAGGTTTTTTTTTTCCTTTTTCCCTTAAGGAAAAAGCGATGAGTTGGCTATACTCTTTGCGACCAAGGTCTATAGGTTCGTGGGAAGAGATGACCCAAGCATTTTTTAATAAATACTTTCGTCACCACAAAACCAACGGTCTAAAGAGACAAATGTCTACCTTCACCCAAAATAATAGCAAGACATTATATCAAGTATGGGAGAGGTTCAAGGATCTCTTGAATATATGCCCACACCATGGGTATGAGAGTTGGCGCGTAGTCAGTTATTTTTATGAGGGACTCACCAGTAGAGAGCGTCAGTTCGTTGAGATGATGTGTAATGGAGAGTTTTTACAAAAGGACCCTGACGAGGCTATTGAGTACCTGAATGACTTGGCTGAAAAGGCTCATACTTGGACTGGTCCAAGTGCTACTGAGAGCACATATAGAACACGCCCAGCTGGAGTTTGCCAACTTAGGGAAGAGGATAGCCTTAGAGCCCAACTTGATAGAGTAACTAGGGAGTTAGAGGCACTTAAGACCAAGGATGGTAGGCCCACACATAATGTTGCCAGAGTTGAGCTACAGGACGTCTGTTTTATATGCGGGGGAGTTGAACACTTTGCACAGGATTGCCCAACCTTGACTGAGATGAAAGGGATTTATGAGGAACAATGTAACACCTTAGAGATGTACAAGAAGCCTTACTCACCATTCTCTAACACTTACAATTCTGGCTGGAGAGATCACCCTAACTTAGGCTGGAGGTCCGAAGCAGACCAACCTACACACTCACACGCACAACCACCTAGGTCATACCCTGCACCTCCATACAATGCACAATCTAACAGAAGTTACTTATCAGACACATTACATGCATTTATAGAGGCACAAGGTAAAACTAATCAAAAATTTGAGGTTGCATTGACACAGTTGGCAGAGGAGAACAAGGAGATCAAAAGTCAAATAACCAAGCTGACAAGTTCATTAACAGTACAAGAGCGAGGCAAATTTCCTTCACAGCCTCAAGCAAATCCGAAGGGACAACTTATGACACAAACCTCTACCTCAGACTCTCAGAAAGTCAAAGAGGTTAATGTCATTACTACGCAGAGTGGTCAGATTTTAAAGGGATCAAGCTCATCCACAACTATAGGCACCTCCCCAAGTGCAAAGGAGAACATCCCTGAGGATGAGCCCAACAAGAACATTCCAGTTTCAGTTCCTTTTCCTCAAGCACTACGACCTACTGGAAAGAAATCGGAAATGCATGGTGAGATTCTAGAATACTTGAAACTGGTTAAAATTAACTTACCTTTGTTGCATGTGATTAAACAGGTACCAACTTATGCGAGGATCATCAAGGATCTATGCACTATCAAGAGAAAGCATCATGTTAAGAAGATTGCCTTCTTGACAGAACAGGTAAGTGCGGTGATTGAGCAGAGGACGCCACCCAAGTACAAAGATCCAGGGTGTCCTACAGTCACCTGCCAGATTGGGACTCGTGAGTTCGGTCAAGCCTTGTTGGATTTAGGAGCAAGTGTAAATATGATGCCATATTCTATTTACTTGCAACTGGGTCTAGGAGAGATTAAACCCACATCCGTGGTACTACAATTGGCCGATAAATCGGTTAAGAAGCCAAGAGGAATAGTTGAGGATGTATTGCTGCAGATTGATAAGTTTTACTATCCCGTCGACTTTCTTATTTTAGATACTCATTCTGCGGTTAATATGGAGTCTACAGTTTCGATTATTTTAGGTAGACCTTTTCTTGCCACAGCTAACGCTCTTATCAATTGCAGGAACGGTCTAATGAAGCTGTCTTTTGGGAACATGACTCTGGAGGTCAACATATTCAATATTAGCAAGCAATCACGTGATGATGATGAGTGTCATCATACCTACATGATAGACACGCTGATATCATAGGACGCGCTCCTGAGCGCAAATTCTGAAACCTTAGAGTACCTCCTTTCTATTTCTGATTTTGAGAATTCACTTTATCCTGACAATGCTTTTGATAGTTCTGTTGTTTCAGGGTTAAAGGATAAAGGAGGGCGATAATGACAACCATGCTTTGAGGAGTTGCCAAAGGAAAGACATAAACCACAACCCTCCACCGTGGAAAATCCGAAAGTTGACCTAGTTCCACTGCCTGAGGGACTTAAACATGCATTCCTCAGACCAGGTGATACCTTTCCTGTTATTATTTATTCCGTACTTGATAGCTCACAAGAAGAAGAATTGATTAATATGTTATGTGAAAATTATCCAATAATTGATGTGAAAATTATCCAATCTTCTGATTTGGAACCAGACTTAAGATGTTTCATTTTAGGAGTAAGGGAGGATCATTTGTTGCATATCACTACTTGCAACCCATTCATGTTTAAGATCTCTACTGACTTCCAAGGAATGCGAGTTTCTTTACCATTTTTATATGATTTTAGATGGTGTCCTGGCAAATTTTGGGATGTGCTAGTATATCTAGTGTCGCATGTGGTTGCCATTTTTGAGTGGACTAATCCTCAACTTTTTAGGTTGTTGATATATGATTCCTTAACCCTTTTGACTCGTTTATATCATAGATCAGGTTTGGAGGTGAATGTTCCCTATGTTCTTCCTCATCACTTCATGGTATATCTTTTATGAGGGAGAATATATGTCGGGCTGAAGACGTTAAACCAAGCCCTCCTAGGAGGCAGCCTAAGCTTAGTTGTGTGTCTTTGCTGTTAGTTTGGATTGATTTTCGAGTACCCTATTTAGTTGTGTTTCACTCATACTCGTTAGCTCCATCACATTTTTGACTTACAACTTGCCCTTTTTTTTGTTTTCTTTGTTAATGTCGAGTTTGCATTTTATCGATTTCTAATAAAAACTCCATGATTTTTATGTATCTGAGCATTCATTGGTGGAAGATTTATTCGAAATTGGTAAAAAGCTTCACCATGGTAATATCACTCTAACTCTCCTCTTTTCTTTTGCCTTGATTTGTCATGATTATTATTTTATACATTGAGGAAAATTTTTGGTTTAGGTTTGGGGGTGTGGTTTCTTGGATTTTTTGTGCAATTTTTTAAAATTTTTGAGCTTAAAACGTATTTTACAATTAAATCGAGTCATTTTTGTGTTCTACTTAATCTCCATTGAATACTTAGATGATTATGGTAATTGTGTAAAATCTTCTTGAAAATGCATTTGAAATCCGAACTCTTGGTGAATAAAAAAAAAAGAAGAGGTTTTGAGTTCTTTTCAATTTTAGAGAATAATTTTGTTGCTTTAATTTTGAGAAAACACATACTAACACGTGTCACATAGTTATATTAGTGGAAAATATGGTATTTGATATTATCCTTATGTTAGATGTATTTCATGAGACTTTTCAACTCTACTTTTCGCGCACTATAAGAAAAGTTAATATGATTTGAAGTTGATTAGTGAGATATTGAACTAGAAAAACCTTAGAATAATAGTGGAGACTTTAACCCGTGTGAGTTTTGAGCCATTCTTTATTTCTTGATGGTTATTAATTACACTCTGATTTTTCTTGAGTCCGCATTATTTCGTTGATGATCTCATTATTCTTGATTGCTTTAAGAATGACATAGAAATTGAATCCTTACACTAGAACTTCTTGTTTTATTTAGTTGAGATGTCCTAGTACTAACTAGAACTTATGAAGTGATATAGGCATTTATTTCTTTAAACCATTTTTAGCCTTTTAGCCTACCCAATAATAAATATCCATTTGCAGCCCTTTGAGCCTTTAAATAGTCTTTTTCTTTGTTATCCCCATTCCCAATACCTACTCCAATCAAGGAGTAATACCTCTATTATTTTATCCTTACCCAATTTTCTGAGAATGTATACGTACGGTGAGATATATTTATGGAATGGGCAAATAAAAAAAAAAATTGCGACTGAAGAAGAAAATAATGAAGAAAAAGTTAATGGTGTACAACATTGATTTGTTCATCAATGCCCTATGTGTCTATTCAAGGGTGTATCCATTATCAGGAAATCTTTGTATCATTTTTGTCCATTATTGTTTGCCATAATCCAAGCCCCAATACAATCTAGTAAAGACCTGATTGATCTTAAGTGAAAGTTAGCTTAATAGATGTGGAGATTGAATAGGCAAGAATTATGGTGTTTGATTCAACATTCTCAAAAGTAATCAATATTCCGGTCCATGAGATCATATTCATTTCAATCTTTGAAAATTCCATTTTTCATGATAATTATATGTGAGACGTTTGTATTTTCCATAGTATATTCTTTTTCTCACATATAAACTGAGTGCTCAATCTCTGAGCGTTTTATTTCTGAGCGACATGAGAGAATTGTAGTCGAAATGTCTTTTCTAAAGGTTATTTTGTCACATCTTTACTATGAGATGAAGAGTTATGTTGATAAGGCTCCTCACACACACACTTCGAGTTGAAAATGATTATGAAATTCATTTAACCTTTAGATACTATTAAATTATTGTACTCTATTGATATATCTTTGTGACATTATGGGTTTGTTGTTTTTCTTGAATTGTAAGCAATCAGAAAAATACTCTAAGGGAAGTAAAAGGGAATGTTCATATGTTTTGCATTATGTTTTTAGAAAATAGATTTTGTTTTATTGAGTCAGTAATGTTTGGGGGTAGTATTTCTGGAAACCCTCACGAGACTATAACTCGTCCTCTAGAGGTAATCTAGAGGTTTAAAGCCTTGTTGCACGTTAAGGTAAGTGCAACCGTGATTCCTACGAAAGTGAGTTAGGATTTTATTATTTATTTTGTTTTGCTCGAGGAGTAGCAAAATATAGGTTTGGGGGTATTTGATATACACGTAATTATTACAAAATATATCCCTTAATTTATATATGTTAGTGCTTCAATTAATATATTTTATTCTAATTATTTCATTTTTATGTTTTTTGTAGGAATTTGCGTGTGAAGTCTAGGAGGGATTCTTGGAACCTTGTGATTTTTCCAAACCTTAATTTTCATTAAATTAAATTCAATTTCGTATTTTAAATTTGTTAGAATTTCTTAACTTTAGTTTCGCATAGTTTGTCTTCCTTAACTTTGTTTTGTAGATCGTTTTTCCTCGTGGGATCGACACCCCATTCTTTACTGCAATTGACCGCGTGTACTGTTTGGGCGTAATCACTTGCATATTTCCTTCAAATTCTAGAATGTCCAATTTCATGTCGGGAACTCAATGTTAATAATGATGATTTCTTCCTTGATGCCTCGGACGCTCATCTTAACTGGATCCACGGTCACGTGCACAATAAAATGGATTAACATATTCCTCTTCTAAAGATTCTTTTTTAGAATCATGATGAGACTTTTCCTGCTCCCCAGTTTCAACCCGAGCAAGTCGTTCCTGAAGCTGCTGCACTCGCCTTCTTAATTCCTCGACCTCAATATCGCAAAGCTCCCTTTCATGTACTGGAAGTTCTTAATTGTAATGTTCACTACGACCACCACGTCCTCCACGACCATAACTTGCTTATTTCAAAACATTTTTAAGTGATTCAAATTGTGTTTGTTAGATAACTTAGAGTGCTATAATGTTTGTGTATTGATGAGCTTGAGAATCAGTCTTAATGGAGGGTTTAAATTGGTCGAAAGTTACCCTATTTTTATGTTACTATTTTTGAAAAGTTAAAAAAAAAATACATGGTGGTGTGAGATAGTACATATAGTCGTGTGGAGTAGTCGCTGTCTATTAACATTTTGGGTTTCAATTTTAACCCGCATCGGCCATATTTTTTAATGGTTCGGGTATGGGGCGACCTGAAACCCATCCCATGCATTCGGCCTGTTATCTATGATTCCATGCGGTTGTCGATTTAAGGGTATGAAAGTCATTTTAAAAAACTTTATTTAATCCAATGTTCATGTGAAAATGAAATGTCTGCAAAGTCACTTTTAATAGTCGTATTCTATCAATCCAAATATAAAACTCCATAGTTTTGGGTGATGAAAATTGTAAAGATGCTCGAAGGAATAGTTTATAAACTTGTAGGGGATTTTAATGACCTGAGAGCATCCCTAGTTATTTTCTTACCCACTAAACTTTGGAGAAGATTTCCTAGGCTACGGTTCTAGAAGGTCCTCCAAAAGTGTCCTACAATTTTAGAGTTCGATATGATGTGATAGTTCTAGGAATGCCATGCAGTTTGACAATTTCCTTGAAGTATAGATCAGCAGTACGTGTAGCATCTAGAGTCTTTTCGCACGGCACGAAATGAGCCATATTTGAAAATCTATCTACAATAGCCATAACAGAGTCTTTGTGTCTCTGTGTCCGCGGTAGTCAAACCACAAAGTCAATGCTCACATCTTGCCAGGGAGCCACTGGAACTGGAGGTGGAGTGTACAATCCGGTGTTTTGACCATGAGTTTTGGCAATATGACAAACCCTACACCTTTTCACATGTTTCGCAAATAAAAAATGTTCCTCAATCGGTGATAGAGTTTTGTCTCTACCAAAGTGTCCCACTAAACCACCATCATGAGCCTATGTATGATAACTTCCCTCAACAAACATTCTGAAACGCAGAATCGTATTCCTTCGAAGATAAATCCTTTTTGCAAAACATACACAAGATCCATCCGAACAATAGGGTAAAATTCTTTGTTGTAGATAGAATACCTTGAGCGAGCATGATTTAACTTTTCACTGAAAAACGCAGTAGGTTTACCTTCTTGGCTGAGCACAACACTTATTCCGACATTCTATGCATCACAATCCACTTTGAACACTTTGTTGAAATCGGGAAGCACAAGAATAGGAGTTTCGGTCATCTTCTTCTTTATCAATTCAAAACTCTCCTGTGCTTTTGGATTCCACTTAAAACTTCCTCCTTTTAAGCACTCTATAATTGGAGTGATAATAGTACTGAATCCTCTGATAAAATGTTGGTAGAAAGAAGCCAAGCCATGGAAACTTCAAATGTCATGAAGTGTTGTCGGAATTGGCCAACTTGTAATAGCTTCAACCTTATTAGGGTCCACCATAATTCCATCTCCAGAAATAACATAATCTAAAAAGGTTAACTTGTTGGTTAGAAATTCACACTTCTTCAGGTTTGCAAATAACTTTTGCTCACGGAACACCTGAAACATTTGATGCAAATGCTCCAAATGGGACTTCTGATCCTTGCTGAAGATAAGGATGTCATTGAAGTACACGACCACAAACTTTCCAATAAAATATTTGAAAATATGATTCATGAACCGCATAAAAGGGCTAGGAACATTAGATAACCCAAAGGGCATTACCATCTATTCATATAAATCATCTCTGGATTTGAAAGTAATTTTTCATTCATCTCTAGGTCTTATGCGAATTTGATGATATCCACTTCGCAAGTCAATTTTTAAGAAAATTGTTGCTCCATGAAGTTGATCAAGGAGATCATCAAGTCGAGGAATGGGAAACCGGTACTTGATGGTGATTTTGTTCACTGCCTTGCTATCTACACACATTCTCCACGAATCATCTTTCTTGGGCACAAGCAATGCGGGTATAGCACAAGGAATCATACTTTCTCTAATCAATCCTTTGGTCAAAATTTATCCACCTGCCCCTGCAACTCCTCAAAATCCTTGGGATTCATTCAATAAGCTGCCTTATTAGAAATAGTAGCACCATGAACAAAATCAGTATGACGTTGAATACCTCTTCTTGAGGGCAACCCTCCTGGAACGTCTTATGTAACAACATCTTGGAATTCTTCAAATAGCCTCCACAACATGGGTGAGACTTCAGTAGCATTTTGATTTGACTCCAACATCACCATAATCAAAACCATGGTCTGCTTTGCACCTCTCCAAGGAATTAAGACTTAGTTAATAAATTATTATCATTTTCCTTGAGTTGTTTTTCACTTTTATTTGCTTCTACAGACCCTAGAATGATCTTTGCACCATCCTTCTAAAAAGAATAGGTGTTTTTGAAGCCAATATGGATGACTCTTCAATCATACTGCCACGGTCTTTCAAGTAGTACCTGACAAGCATCCATAGGGACAATGTCGCACCACACTTCATCTTTATAAGTCTTTTCAATGGAAAACTGAACTAAATAACTTCTTTTATCAACTTGTACCTCATTTCCTTTTCGTAGCTAAGAAAGCTTGTACGGTGGCGAGTGTTTTTCAGTCTTTAGATTCAATTTCTCCACCATGGTGGTAGCAACTACATTTTTACAGCTTCCCCTATCAATGATGACATCACAAACTCTTCCATGGGAGGTACACCTCGTATGGAAAATATGGTTTCGCTGCGGATCACCTTTCTCAACTGGAGTTGACTTCAAACTACGATGAATGACCAGGCTTGCTCCTTCGTCGTCATACGTAATCTCATCATCATACTTTAGATCTCCATCTTCTTGGAAAAACTCCTCTTCACCAGGTTCGTCTTCTACCTCCTCAATAAGTGAAACTATTTTTCGATTCGAGCACTCTGAAGCAATGTGACCCAACCTCTGGCATTTAAAGCACCAGAAAATAGTTGAACGACTAGAACTTGCCCTTGCATCTGGTCTCCAAAATGTCTTTGACACCATATCCGACTTCGCACTAACTCATGAAGTAGGAGTTCCCTTTGCAATACTGGTTGTGTTAGAAGAAACACCCTTTGCACTGCCCTCTTTGGTCCACGACCTACTTCCACTGTTGCGACCTTCCTTCAAATTGTCTTTCCACCTTCAATGACAGCTTCACCACGTCATTGAAGGTCCAATGCTGCTGTAACTGAACTATGTTGCATATATCACTTCGCAGGCCTCCCAAGTAACGTGCAATAGTTTGCTCTTCTGGTTCATCAAGATCACAAAGCATTATGAGATTTTCAAATTCTATAGTGAACTCCTCTATAGATAAATCTCTCTGCTTGAAATTATGAACCTTCAAGAAAAAGTCTTGAAGATAATGATGTGGCAGAAACGTTTTCTTCCTGCTCCCGAGTTTCAACCCGAGCAAGTCGTTCCTGAAGCTGCTGCACTCGCCTTCTTAATTCCTCGACCTCAATATCGCAAAGCTCCCTTTCGTGTACTGGAGGTTCTTAATTGTAATGTTCACTACGACCACCACGTCCTCCACAACCAGCCATTTGTAGATAATTACCCGAGGTTGCTCTGATACCAAAATTGACACCGGACAAATGAAAGGATGTTATGATGTAATTTCACAGATGTGAAATGATAATAAATACTCACCACTCGAGGAATCCACCAAGAGATAAGAGTAAGAAAATGATAGATATCTCGTCACTCTAAGAAATACACTAAAGAGATAAGAGTAGTGAATTAGGAAGAATACTATTCACTAACAATATATTCTGAATTTGCAATCTGAGTTTTCATTTCATTCTTAGGGGCTAACTTATATAGGAATCATGGAACATCCCTCCATGAATAAGTTCATCCCTAATTAAAACTAATACATGTATCTTAATTAATGACAATCATAAGTAACTTTAAAATACATGAATGCATCAAGTTCCAAGGTGAATGCATCAAGCCATCTCTTAACCAAATGAAGTTCAAAACCGTTCATATGGATGGACTAGATTCAGTGTCAAAATCAGTCTCGATCGAGCATATAACTTGGCCGAAAGTCAGAGACACTACCCCGTTTTCTTTGCATGACAGATTTGTGTGACTTTAGTAAAATGATCATAACTTGCTCATTTCAAAACATTTTTAAGTGATTCAAATTGTGTTTGTTAGATAACTAAGAGTGCTACAATTGTTGTGTGTTTATGAGCTTGAGAATTGGTCTCAATTGAGGGTTTAAATTGATCGAAAGTTATCCTATTTTTATATTACTATTTTTGAAAAGTTAAAAAAAAGTACATGGTGGTGTGAGACAGTACATATGGTGGTGTGGAGTAGTCGCTGTCTCTTAACATTTTGGGTTCCAATTTGAACCCGCATCGACCATATTTTTTAATGGTCCGGGTATGGAGCGACCATAAACCCATCCCATGCATTCGGCCTGTTATCTATGATTTTTAAGGGTATGAAAGTCATTTTAAAAAACTTTATCTGATCCAATGGTCATGTGAAAATGAAATGTCTGCAAAGTCACTTTTAATAGTCGTATTCTATCAATCCAAATATAAAACTCCATAGTTTTGGGTGATGAAAATTGTGAAGATGCTCGAAGGTATAGTTTATAAACTAGTAGGGGATTTTAATGATCTGAGAGCATCCCTAGTTATTTTGAAAAAGATTTATATGATGTAAAGGTCATCTGCAAAGTCAAGAACATGGTTATTTTTAATAATCGTGTTTTATTTTCTATCAATCAAAATAGAGAACTCCATGGCGTTTGTTGATGGAATTTGTAAAGAAGCTTGAAGGAATAGTTTGTAAACTTGTAAGAGATTTTATTGACCTGAGGACATCCCTAGTCATTTGAAAAAGATTTATGTGATTTAAAGGTGATGTGCAAAGTCAAGAACACGATCACTTTTAATAATCATGTTCTATGTTCTATCAATCAAAATACAAAACTCCATAGTATTGGTTGATGGAATTTGTAAAGATGCTTGAAAGAATAGTTTGTAAACCTGTAGGAGATTTTAATGACCCGAGGGCATCCGTAGTCGTTTTGAAAAAGATTTTATGGGATGTAAAAGTCATGTGCAAAGTCAAGAACAAGGTTATTTTTAATAACCGTATTCTATGTTCTACCAATAAAAATACAAAACTCCTTGATTTTGGGTGATGGAAATTGTAAAGATGCTTAAGCAAGGAATAGTTTATAATCTTGTAGGGGAATTTTAAATATCTGAGAGCATCCCTAATTCCCTATTAGTTTTGAAAAAGATTTATGGGATCTAAAGGTCATGGTGCGGATTCAAGAAAACTAGTAGGGGATTTTAATGACCTGAGGGTGTGTTTGGTTGCATGAAATCCTATGCTATGGGAATTCATGAGGGGACCCCTATATTTTAGGCTAAATTGATGTATCACTCCACATCCACCATTTGGTTTTGTGATCAATGGTGAAAATGAAATTCCCATGAATATGAGAATCACATACCTTGGGGGACCAAAGAGTGAGATTTTAATGTTCATGGGACTTTCATTCCCACCATTGATCACAAAATCAAATGGTGGTCAAATGGTAGATGTGAAATGATATATCAATTTAGCCTAAAATGTAGGGACTCCCTCATGAATTCCCATAACATAAAATTTCATGCAACCAAACACACCCTGAAAATATTCCTAATCGTTTCGAAAAAGATTTATGGGATGTAAAAGTTATGTGCAAAGTCAAGAACAAAGTCATTTTTAATATCCTTTGAGTGAATTTGATTAAATTATGATCGATCCAAAGTCATTATCCATATCTGGATCTCCAGTAGGAGTAGGGTAATTCTTTTACAAGCTTAGGTTGTTGGATGGTGCATGTGAAAGCAAGCTGAGGACAAAGATCAAAGGGAATATGCCCAAAACTATATATTAACACTAGCAAACAATCACACTGAAACTTCACAACAAGGTTTAACTCCTAAGTGCTTACTTGATCACCCAAATCTCCAACTTTTCAGTACCTCAAACCTTTTCTTGAAAGGGGTTCATGATGGTACCGATGATTTTATGGTGTTGATGATGGTTGTAATACCTTTGTGTGGGAGGATTTGAGGGAGAGGGTGTGGGAGAAGTCCAATAAACCTGTGAATCCCAAGAGAGGTTGGGCGAGCTACCAATGGGAGATTATACTTCCACATCGTCTAGGTGAGGGAAACGGATGTGTTATATATGTACGAAGTTGGATCTACAAATTACTACGAGGACGTTGGGCTCTCTTAGGAGAGTGAACTATAATACCTTTGTGCAAGCAGACCTGAGGGGAGGGTGCGGGAGAAGCCCAATAGGCCCGTGGAGCCTAAAGGGAGATTCGAGATTGGATCTACAAAGTACGCTAGTCGTTACAATGGTGTTATTTTGTGTTTTGTTTATCAAAGGTGGCCTTATTAGAAATTGTGACATTGGTGATAATGGCCATTAGCTAGAGTGGGATAACATTAATAATGACAGCGATTTTATTGAAAAATAACATCCAGATGGGATAGAACCCCTTACATACCACGCACCATTATTTTAAACCATGAAAGGATTAACAAACTTATTACATAGCACTCAAGCCCGGTTTATTAGAAAAGCGAGAAATAACCAGTAATGAACCTCGAACACGATCAATATCAGTAAGCTTCAGAAGTACTTGCCTTCCATAGCTGTACCACAGCAGCAGCGGTACATGATGTACTTGTTCATGGAAAGTTTGCATTCAACACAGGGAATGTCTTTTACGTTCGACGTAGTCCAAGGCAATATCATACGCTTACACTCATGTTCGCGTGGAGCTACCTGACCCAGGTTGCCAGTAAATGCAGTCATGAAATCCTGCTCACCCTTGTCAATTGTCACCTTCCATTGCTGAATTTGAGTAAGGGAGATCGATATAGTTTCTGCCTTGGCTTTCACCATCTTCCCTGATGAACAGTCAGCAATTAAACCCCAGCTTTTATCGCTACCGTTGTAACAGAGAATGGCCATGATCTCTTGCATGATGCGGTCCTTTTCAACAATTGCACCGTATTGCATTTTGGAGAACCACATGCTCTCTAACCGTGCCCAGAAGAACGATATTGATGTGCTATCTGGCCATATGTAGGTGATTTCAGTGGTATTCTTTGGTTTTCTCTTCACCTCGCTCTTCCCTATGTATACTAGTTTGATCGTTTTTGACACCGATCGTGCCAATATAGCCAACTTTTCAGTCCACGTCGTATCTTGTCCACCATAGAAGCATATGAGTTCTTTTTTCTCGACCTGCAAGACAATCAAAACACCTTGTCAAGAATGTGTATATGCATGCACGTTAGAGTTTGATCCCTTGTGGGATCAAGCATTAACAATATAGTTCATCTTAAGGACATTTGCATAGGAGGGAAGCATCTGACACCCAACTAGCTTAGCAACCCATATATTTTACTTACCCAACTCGTCAGTATATTCTCATTGATAAGGTCACCCACCAACAGCTTCAGCTCCCAATTCTGATGCTTGATCCACAAGTTCTTTTCCGCATCCTCGGTTATCAAAGGGAAGGCCTGACTTCCCCATATGCATATCATGTCTGTTGCATTTTTATGTGTAACCTTTCCCTGTTCATCCAACGCCACCATGATGGGCTTTTTGTCAAAGTGCCACTCTCGCTTGATGTAGTCTATCACCCATGGTTGAAGAAATTCCAGATCGTTCAATGAGTAACATAACTTAAGTTCAGTCTTTAGTATCCCAAATCTCTCTATTTGTCTTGGTAAATCCCATGGAACAATTTGGTCTAGCACCGGTAGCCATACAACCTTGTACTGGCTTCGAGGGTCCTTGCACTTTTGAACAAGCATTGAAATCTCCTCGGAGGAGATGTAGAGGTTTGAGATGAGTAGCAGTACCTTCTTTTTCATCAGTACCCGAAGGTTAACCTATCAAGTCATACACAATACCGAGAAAATATGTTAGTTAGTGTTGCATTGCTTTCCACGAAATTGATTTGGGAGGTTAGCTAGGGTCAGACCATTCCTGTTGTCGAACCATCATAAAGTGGCTCAATGTCGGTGCGTTTACAAATGAGTCCCTCGAGAATGTCCATATTGTCGGTGTGATCTTTCTCAAATAGGTGTACCAGTTTCTGATAAGCTTCCATGTGTCTTGTTTTATCTGCATAACAGGGTAGATGTTAAACGATCTCATGGAAGTTATCTGCGTATTTGTCCTGCAGTACATATGAATTGAATTAGGAAGCTCAAGCGCACGCCCATACCTATATGTGCATTGAAATGATCAATTTGATCTCTAAGTTCAATATTTATGTCAACCACTTTCTCAGCGAAGAAGCTTGTAAGCTTCGTAATCTCACTGATGGATGATTTGTTCCTGAAATCAAGAAGGAGAGTCCAAGTAATGTCAAGAGAGCAGGCCTATATTACATCAAAATGAACGCCAAATATTTATTTAAGTAAATGATTGATGAAAATGATCATACTGATCTTGGCGTGAGTAAATGAGAGCCTTCATCTGGTAAGAGCAAGCCAAAACACTTGCGATGGTCCAATAGACAGCAGTGTAAACAACGGTCGGTGCGTTAACCGGCATATTAGTATACTGGGCAGGGATCATTGTGAAGTCAATGATGGAACTAACCAGTTCCATCATGACCTTGATTAGGGTTCTTAGAGCTTCAAATCGAGGTCTAAGTGACTCATCCGTTACCTTGGGCCAATGCTTAAGAAGAGCAATGGATTTTGCAAGCTGATTATTCTTGATGGAAAGCTGTGCATTAAGCCAGAATTCACCATAGTTGACAGCAAAAGCTGCTAGCACAAGCACCACCTTGGCCTCCCATGTATACGATGATACGGTTTTTAGCAGTGCCATTGTTGTGGCGTTCGCATCTTCACTGCCGGAGCATTTGCAGGACATCTATTACGTAAATTAAACAAAACATTAAACATAAAAATACATAGAGCCTGCATGTTTTGTAACAAGCTAAAGATGAACAAGGATTTAAGGTGTTAATTAATACTATATTATCATTAATCAATTTAGTATGCACTACTAACCTCGCAGCAAATTTTTTCAACAGTGTTTGCTAATGATTCAAGCATTTCTGTGAACACAGCCGGATAAGTCTTGTCTTCAGAAGCCTATTAACAGAAAAATGTTACCATTATTATTCAAAATAAAATAAAAAAATCAATTTTCAAAATAAGTTATGTAATTTTTTAAGAAGCTGATTTTGTTAGACAAATAAAAAGTGAAGATTTTGTACTTGGGAGCCTGCAGCAGGGTTGGAACTTTGCTGCAGTATGTCCTCCACCACACCAAGGAGGGACTTGACATCTACTACACGAATAGTCGAACCATAAGTAGCCTTAATTTCTTCCACTATGACCTTCTCCCCCGAGAAGTTGAAGTTGGTCTGGATTTGTTTCACTGTAACATTCTCCTCGGATGTGGGCATGATGAAGTTCCCACCCAAAACCAGTTCCTGGACTACTGAGGAGCGAACCTCCTCAGTCGTTGCAGACTCCTCCGATTGTTTAAACAGGGAGGAAGTCATCAACTTTGAGGGGATGAATCGATCCATGAGTTGGGAATGTGAAAGAGAATACACGCAAGAGTAGTAATGGAGAAGAAGGAAGAAATGGTTAGTGTTGTGTTTTGCATGCATGGGAAGGACTGTATTTATAGTAAAACTTTGCATCTAAAAGTCCTTTAAAAAAAATTTCATGAGCGGCAGAGCTCATGTGCAAAGTCATCAAAGTCGTCTTTCAAAATTTTCTAGGGGATTCTGAAGACATCTACAGTACTAGCGCAATCAAACTAATGGAAGAAATGGTTTTGATAATTTTTTCTTAATTGAATCCATGTTCACCTTCCTACATAACAATAATGATAAGATAAATAATTACAAATTTCAAATGTGATGTGAAAGAAAAGTAAATAATAAAATACTAAAGTCATTTATAAAATTTACAGGATCAACTTTATGGGCAAAGAAACCAGTGATCCCTAATGACTCCAATTAACTAAAGTCATTTTTAAAATTTTAGATTATATTGGTCTATTTTGTCACCATTGTGATGTCAATTTGTATACAATAATCAACCAAGTTTATTAGCTTCAGAGCTTTGGTTAATTAATCTTGGTATATATATTGTAATATACATTACCTAATTGACTTTTTTTGTAAGGTAAAGTGATCATCATCAATGCCCATTCCCGAGATTTTTAGAGTCGGCTACATGGATTTTAGTTATCCAAGCAATGCGATCTTCCCACATTTCGTCACCTAATCCAAGCTCATTGATATCTTCATTCACCGTCTTCATCCAAGTTTTCAACGGTCGTCCCCTCCGTCTACACCCTCCATTAATTTGCCAATCTAAACATTTTCTAATTGGTGCCGTGCTTGGTCTCCTCCGCACATGACCAAACCAAGTTAAACGTCTTTCTCTAATTTTTTTCCTCTATGGGTGCTACACCTAAGTATCTCCTAATTCTTTCATTTCTAATTTTATCCTTACGAGTTTTACCACACATCCACCTTAACATACGCATTTCGGCTACTGCCATCCTATGCGTATGTTGTCCCGTAGTAGCCCAAGATTCTGAACCGTATAACATGACTGGTCGAAAGTATTTACGAAAAATATTTTGAACATTAAAATGGGGGGCAGTTGCTCCCCTCGCCCCTTAATAGATCCGTCCCTGCACCTCACCATAATCGTCATTGTCTTCCACCATCACCACAACCACAACCACAACCACCATAACATAACAACCACTACCATCGACATTGCCACTAGCACGACCACTATAACCATCGCCACCACCATAACAAAATCATCACAACCACGACCACCATAGCCACTTCCACCGTCACTCCCACCATCAACACCAACTCCACGATCATCTATATAAAAGCCCTTTCAACTTCCTTGAACCAAATCAATAGCGTGCACTTGAGTTGGTGGTTTGCATCACTTTGTAGCAACCGGTATTGATCATGGCACTTTCTTGTTAAGTGCAACACCTAAAAAATTTCAAATTTATTTAATAAAAAAACACCAACAAAATATGCAATCTTACTAGCTATCTAGCAAGTCAGCCACTAAATAATTAGTAAAAAAAAATTTGAATTGTTTTTTTCGTATTTTTGGGTTCTATAGATTATAGCCATCTAAAAATTCAATTTTCCCAACCAATATATACCTTTCATTGTATATGAGCCATATTATTATTATTATTATTATTATTTGGGTATTTATTTATTAATTATGTTCAAAGACTACATGATTATCCTATAGTATTAATCAAATCAGAACCAAAATCTAAAACCTACAATCTTTTACAAAGAGAGTGAATTTTCGATCAATTGAGCAACAATCGATGAACGAGTTATATCATCTTCAAGCATACCACATCAGTGCTTTAAATCTTCAATATACAAATAAAATCCCCATAAAAACTTTCTACCGAGCTTGTCTAACTGGCGAGGAAACTAGTGAAAGAGGGGGGGGGGTGAAAACCCTCCATCCCCTCGAAATGAGTGCAAAGAGATGAAGGCACCCATCTCGAGGGAGATGGAGGTTCCCACCCCCTCCCTCCCTCCCTCGCTGGTTTCCTCGACCATTAGAATTTCTGCTTTCTACTACTTTAAGCTCTCATTTTCATCTCTATATTCCAAGTGTGAAACCAAAACCCAAAAGTCAGTCTCCTCCTCTTATCTTTAACAGTGGTGTGAACAATTGTAATTGCACGACATCATTTGATGACGTCACTCGCCATACCTCATTTCGTTACGAATTCCACCAATAATTCTCGATACTGACACTGCAAGGAGCTTTGCTACAGGTCGAGGGAGGGAGCGAGGGCTATCCATTCGTCTTGAGATGAGTGTATCAGATTTGAGATGCGTGAAGACATTTATCTCAAATCCGATACACTTATCTCGAGATGGATGAATGGTTACCAACCACCCCTCACCCCTTTGTCTCGCTCCCTCCCTCGACTTGTAACAAAGCTCATGGTGTGAAACCTTCCCACCAACACCCCCAAGGCCCACACAGTATTTCAGGCCCAAATGACCTCAAAAGGACAATCTGCAACATAGTTTATTTATTATCTTGCAGTATTTTAGTTTGATGCAAATTGTTAATGGGTAAGATGCAAATTGTGAAAGCAAGTTGTTTGTTGTAAGAAGTTTTTGTTGTTTTTTGGCAAGTTGCAATTAGTATATGCAATTTGCCTCTTTTAAGGTCTATGAGTTAGGAGAGTCTTTTATTTATTTATTAAATCAAACCGTATGGTATGAAACCCCCAAGGCCCAAATAGTTTTTATTATCTTGGTTGGGGCATGTGTTTCACGAGGTGAGGATATCTGATTTAACATTGGAGTTTTGTTTTACTCGGGCAACGTCGTATTGTACTCTCGTTTAGATTGTAATATAAAAATAGACTAATATAATCTAAAATTTTAAAAATGACTTTAGTTAGTTGGGGTCATTATTTTATATATATATATATATACCAAGATTAATTAACCAAGATGTGAAGCTAATAAACTTGGTTGATTATTGTATACAAATTGACATCACAATGGTGACAAAGTAGACCAATATAATCTAAAATTTTAAAAATGACTTTAGTTAGTTGGAGTCATTAGGGGATCACTGGTTTCTTTGCGCATAAAGTTGATCCTGTAAATTTTATAAATGACTTTAGTATTTTATTATTTACTTTTCTTTCACATCACATTTGAAATTTGTAATTATTTATCTTTTCATTATTGTTATGTAGCTAGGAAGGTGAACATGGATTCAATTAAGAAAAAAATTATCAAAACCATTTCTTCCATTAGTTTGATTGCGCTAGTACTGTAGATGTCTTCAGAATCCCCTAGAAAATTTTGAAAGACAACTTTGATGACTTTGCACATGAGCTCTGCCGCTCATGAATTTTTTTTTTAAAGGACTTTAGATGCAAAGAGAAGACTATTCCATTAGTTTGATGCATGCATGTAATGGTGCCCCAGTACGTGGTATGTAAGGGTTTCCATCCCCATCTGGATGTTATTTTTCGATAAAATCGCTGTCATTATTAATGTTATCCCACTCTCATGGCTATTATCACCAATGTCACTGTTTTAACATTTGTACTAAGGCCACCATTGATAAACAACACACAAAATAAACCATCATCAACCGTACCACAAAATCATCAGTACCATCATGAACCCCTTTCAAGAAAAGATATTGCGTAAGGCTTTCATTAAAAAAAATGTGCGGAGTTTGTTTAACATACCTTGTGAGAGCTTTATCCCCACTGTCTTTAATTTCTAGGGTTACTTAGGCAGAAAGGTCAGAAGTAGCTAGTATGAATGTGTTTGATTGTTCATCCATTGGGTTTGGGATTTTTCAATAAACTTATTTATGTTTTACTATTGGATAATTTGTTTTTGTTTTTAATTAGAAGTAAACTTTCAAATTAGAACTTTGACCCATTCAGATTTTTTTTCCATTACTAATAAGTAAACATATTTTTAAAGTGATGACTTCTAATGGTAAGAACACAACATTTTTACTTTTTAATGAAAACAAACACCACCTATGTAAAAACCCTTTCAACTTTTTTGAACGAATCAAAAGATGGCGGTGCACTTGATTTGGTGGTTTGCATCACTATGTAGCAAGTGGTAGTTTGAGTAGGGGTGGGCATCCTATTCTGCGATCTCGATTTTTTCGGATTTTAGTGGGATTGAATAATTTCATCCTGATCCCGATCTAGAATGGGATGGAATGATGTTAAGGACTAACAATCCGTACGACACTAGCTGTCCAATTCACTAATAAGCATATAAATAATTACTTTGACGGAACAATTATATAGATTTTAAAATTCCGTGGTTTTTCAAAACCCAAAATGCAGTCTCCTCCACTTATCTTTAAAAGCGGTGTGTTACAAGTGTAATTGCATGACATCATTTTATGATGTCATTCACCGTACCTCATTTCGTTACGAATTCCACCAATAATTCTCGATACTGACACTGCAAGATTTTAAATCAAACTGTATGGTGTGAAACCTCCCCCCACCAACACCCCCAAGGCCCACACAGTGTTTCAGGCCCAAATGACCTCAAAAGGCCAATCTGCAACATAGTTTATTTATTATCTTGCAGTATTTTAGTTGAGAGATTCTACACAGCGAGGAAATGGGCGGGAGACGAGCGAGGGTAGTGAGGTGGCGGGGGTGGGAGCCGTTCATTTTGCTTGAGATGTGTGCGTGAAAAGTCAATGCACACATCTCGAGTGGAGTGAATGGCTCCACCCCCGTCACCTCACTTCCCTCGCTCATTTCCTCGACATTTAGAATTTCTCATTTTAGTTTGATGCAAATTGTGAAAGCAAGTTGTTTGTTGTAAGAAGTTTTTGTTTTTTTGGCAAGTTGCAATTAGTATATGCAGTTTGCCTCTTTAAGGTCTATGGGTTAGGAGAGTCTTTTATTTATTTATTTTAAGGATGTATTATTCAATTGTTTTTTTTTTTCGGGTAAAGGTGTCATGTATTTTCGACAAATGTACAAAAATTTTTTTTAAGTAATAAAAGTTTGACACTCCATAACTGCTCCTCTCCACTGAAAGTTTAATTAAAAAAAAATAATAATAAATAAAAGAGCGAGGTGAAGAGAAAACCAAACCACTGAAATCACCTACATATGGCCAGATAGCACATCAATATCGTTCTTCTGGGCACGGTTAGAGAGCATGTGGTTCTCCAAAATGCAATACGGTGCAATTGTTGAAAAGGACCACATCATGCAAGAGATCATGGCCATTCTCTGTTACAACAGTAGCGATAAAAACTGGGCTTTAATTGTTGACGGTTCATCAGGGAAGATGGTGAAAGCCAAGGCAGAAATTATATCGATCTCCTTTACTCAAATTCAGCAATGGATTGTGTTGTCAAGGGTGAGCAGGATTTCATAGATGCATTTCCTTGCAACCTGAAACAGGTAGCTCCACCAGAACATGACTGTAAGCGTATGATATTGCCTTGGACTACGTACGCAAAAGACATTCCCTGTGCTGAATGCAAACTTTCCATGAACAAATGCATCATGTACCGCTGCTGCTGTGGTACAGCTATGGAAGACAAGTATTTCTGATCAGTTGAGTTGTGAGTGACATTTCTAAAAACCCTCACGAGACTATAACTCGTCTATTAGAGGTAATCTAGGGGTTTAAAGTCTTGTTGCACGTTTAAGGTAAGTGTAACCGACAATTCCTACGAAAGTAAGTTAGGATTTTATTTTTGTTTTACTTAAGAACAAACAAAATTTATTATTCACATAATTATTACATAAAATATATTTTAATAAACCGGGCTTGAGTGCCATGTAATAAGTTTGTTAATCCTTCATAGTTTATAATTGTAATGGTGCCCCAGTGTGTGGTATGTAAGGGTTTCCATCCCCATCTGGATGTTATTTTTCGATAAAATCGCTGTCATTATTAATGTTATCCCACTCTCATGGCTATTATCACCAATGTCACTGTTCTAATATTTGTACTTATGCCACCATTGATAAACAACACACAAAATAAAATCATCATCAACAGCACCACAAAATCATCAGTGCCATCATGAACCCCTTTCAAGAAAAGATTTGAGGTAGTGAAGTTGGAGAGTTGAGTGATCAATGCATGATTTTGGATCACTTGGCATCGGTTGTTGGCAGATTTGATTGTAATCTTTCTTAGTTGTTAATATATTGCGTAAGGCTTTCATTAAAAAAAAATGTGCGGGGTTTCTTTTACATACCTTGTGAGAGCTTTATCCCCAGTGTCTTTAATTTCTAGGGTTACTTAGGCAGAAAGGTCAGAAGTAGCAAGTATGAATGTGTTTGATTGTTCATCCATTAGGTTTGGGATTTTTCAATAAACTTATTTATGTTTTACTATCGGATAATTTTTTTTGTTTTTAATTAGAAGTAAACTTTCGAATTAGAACTTTGACCCATTCAGATTTTTTGTTTCCATTACTAATAAGTAAACATATTTTTTAAAGTGACGACTTCTAATGGTAAGAACGCAACATTTTTAGTTTTTAACAGTGTTCTAAAAATCGCTAGGCGCTGGGCCGGCGGCGAGCAGGTGCCTAGCGCCCAGGGGCCTAGGCGGGCGCCTAGGCGGCACCTAGGCGGTCTTAGGTTTTGTATTATTACTTTAATAATTTACAAAAGTTAAGCATAATACATTATCAATTACATCCAATTTAATGCCAGTATACATATGCAAAATTTAAAAACATGAAAAATTACCAATAATGAACAAAATTTATTAAAACTCAAATGACTGAAGTTGGTCATGATGGGTACTTTATATAAATTTGAATGTGTACTCTTTTATTTTTCTTCAAATTGCATAAATAACCTCAGTTATATTTGATAAAATCTACATTAGTAAAATTGGTACCGACAGATCATTCAAGAATTCCATTAAGTAATCATCATTTGCTACATTTAGACATATACTGAATAAAAAATAATTAAATAGTTTATTATTAAAAAGTAGGAAATAATATAAAATAAGAACACAATCAGCCATATTAAAAAATTAAAAAAAATAAAAAAAAATTAAAATCGCCCAGACCGCCTAGAGTCCGCCTAGACCCCGCCTAGGACGCCCAGACACGCCCAGACCCGCCTAGACCAGCCCAGCCCGCCCAGCCGCCCAGACAGCCCGCCCAGCCATTAATCTGGGCGGTTTTCCACCTTCTAGCGCCTAGGCGGCCGCCTAGACCGATTTTTAGAACACTGCTTTTTAATGAAAACAAACACCACCTATGTAAAAACCCTTTCAACTTTCTTGAACGAATCAAAAGATGGTGGTGCAAGACGTGGGACAAGATGAAGAAAGAACTGAAGAAAAAGTTTCTACCACATCATTATCTTCAAGATTTTTTTTGAAGGTTCATAATTTCAAGTAGAGAGATTTATCTAGAGAGGAGTTCACTATAGAATTTGAAAATCTCATAATGTTTTGTGATCTTGATGAACCAGAATAGCAAACTATTGCACGTTACTTGGGAGGCCTGCAAAGTGATATATGCAACATAGTTCAGTTATAGCAGTATTAGACCTTCAATGACATTGTGAAGCTGTCTTTGAAGGTGGAAAGAAAATTTGAAGGAATGTCGCAACAGTGGAAGTAGGTCGTGGACCAAAGAGGGCAGTGCAAAGGGTGTTTCTTCTAACACTACCAATATTGCAAAGGGAACTCCTACTTCATGAGTTAATGCGAAGTCAGATATGGTGTCAAAGACATTTTGGAGACCAGATGCAATGGCAAGTTCTAGTCGTTCAACTATTGTCTGGTGCTTTAAATGCCAGAGGTTGGGTCACATTGCTTCAGAGTGCTCGAATCGAAAAATAGTTTCACTTATTGAGGAGGTAGAAGACGAATCTGGTGAAGATGAGTTTTTCCAAGAAGATGGAGATCTGAAGTATGATGACGAGATTATGTATGACAACGAAGGAGCAAGCCTGGTCATTCGTCGTAGTTTGAAGTCAACTCCTGTTGAGAAAGGTGATCCGCAGTGAAACAATATTTTCCATACGAGGTTAACCTCCCATGGAAGAGTTCATGATGTCATCATTGATAGGGGAAGTTGCAAAAATGTAGTTGCTACCACCATGGTGGAGAAATTGAATCTAAAGAATAAAAAACACTCGCAACCGTACAAGCTTTCTTAGCTACGATAAGGAAATCAGGTACGAGTTGATAAAGGAAGTTTAGTTCAGTTTCCAATTGAAAAGACTTATAAAGATGAAGTGTGGTGCGACATTGTCCCTATGGACGCTTGTCATCTACTACTTGAAAGACCGTGGCAGTATGATCGAAGAGTCATCCATGATGGCTTAAAAAACACCTATTCTTTTTAGAATGATGGTGCGAAGATCATTCTAGGGTCTGTAGAAGCAAATAAAAGTGAAAAACAACTCAAGGAAAATGAAAATAACTTATTAACTAAGTCTTAATTCCTTGGAGAGATGCAAGAGCGGACCATGGTTTTGATTATGGTGATGTTGGAGTCAAATCAAAATGATAACGAAGTCTCACCCATGTTGTGGAGGCTATTTGAAGAATTCCAAGATGTTGTTACTTAAGATGCTCCAGGTGAGTTGCCCCCAAGAAGAGGTATTCAACGTCATACTGATTTTGTTCTTGGTGCTACTATTCCTAATAAGGCAGCTTATTGAATGAATCCCAAGGATTTTGAGGAGTTGCAGGGGCAGGTGGATAAATTTTGACCAAAGGATTAATTAGAGAAAGTATGATTCCTTGTGTTGTACCCGCATTGCTTGTGCCCAAGAAAGATGGTTCGTGGAAAATGTGTGTAGATAGCAAGGCAGTGAACAAAATCACCATCAAGTACCAGTTTCCTATTCCTCGACTTGATGATCTCCTTGATCAACTTCATGGAGCAACAATTTTCTTAAAAATTGACTTGCGAAGTGGATATCATCAAATTCGCATGAGACCTGGAGATGAATGAAAGACTGTTTTCAAAACCAGAGACAATTTATATGAATGGATGGTAATGCCCTTTGGGTTATCTAATGTTCCTAGCACTTTTATGCAGTTAATGAATCATATTTTCAAATCTTTTATTGGAAAGTTTGTGGTCGTGTACTTCGATGACATCCTTATCTTCGGCAAGGATCAAAAGTCCCATTTGGAGCATTTGCATCAAATGTTTCAGGTGTCACGTGAGCAAAAGTTATTTGCAAACCTGACGAAGTGTGAATTTCTAACCAACAAGTTAACCTTTTTAGATTATGTTATTTCTGGAGATGGAATTATGGTGGACCCTAATAAGATTGAAGCTATTACAAGTTGGCCAAATCCGACAACACTTCATGACATTTGAAGTTTCCATGGCTTGGCTTTTTTCTACCAACGTTTTATCAGAGGATTCAGTACTATTATCACTCCAACTATAGAGTGCTTAAAGGGAGGAAGTTTTAAGTGGAATCCAAAAGCACAAGAGAGTTTTGAATTGATAAAAAGGAAGATGACCGAGGCTCTTATTCTTGTGCTTCCTGATTTCAACAAAGTGTTCAAAGTGGATTGTGATTCATAGAATGTCGGAATAATTGCTGTGCTCAGCCAAGAAGGTAAACCTACTGCGTTTTTCAGTGAAAAATTAAATCATGCTCGCTCAAGGTATTCTATCTATGACAAAGAATTTTACCCTATTGTTTGGATGGATCTTGTGACTCTTATGTTTTGCAATAAGGATTTATCTTCGAAGGAATACGACTCTGCGTTTCAAAATGTTTGTTGAGGGAAGTTATCATACAGAGGCTCATGATGGTGGTTTAGTGGGACACTTTGGTAGAGACAAAACTCTATCACCGATTGAGGAACATTTTTTATTTGCGAAACATGTGAAAAGGTGTAGGGTTTGTCATATTGCCAAAACTCATGGTCAAAACACCGGATTGTACACTCCACTTCTAGTTCCAATGGCTCCCTGGCAAGATGTGAGCATTGACTTTGTGGTTTGAATACCGCAGACACAGAGACAATAAGACTCTGTTATGGCTATTGTAGATAGATTTTCAAATATGGCTCATTTCGTGTCGTGCGAAAAGACTCTAGATGCTACACGCACTGCTAATATATACTTCAAGGAAATTGTCAAGCTGCATGGCATTCCTAGAACTATCACATCAGATCGAGACTCTAAAATTGTAGGACACTTTTGGAGGACCTTATGGCAAAATATGGGAACTAAGCTACAATTCAGTTCCTTACATCATCCTCAGTCTGATGGACAAACCGAAGCTGTGAACCGTAGCCTAGGAAATCTTCTCCGAAGTTTAGTGGCAAGAAAATCCGTCAGTGGGATCTCACTCTGCCTCAAGCAGAATTTGCCTATAATCGATCTGCTAGCCAAACAACTGGGATGAGTCATTTCCTAACAGTCTATGGTAGGAATCCTTTGAGTCCCCTCGACTTAGCTCCACTTGCTGCAAACTATCAATTCAGTGGAGATGTCGCTGAACATGCCAACCACATCAAGAAACTGCATGAGCAGGTACAAGATCACATCATAAAGCAAAATGAGAAGTACCAAAGGCAAGCTAATAAGCACAGAAAATCGGCTACATTCAAAGAAGGAGGATTTGTATGGATTCATCTTCGCCGAGGCAGGCATGCGAAGTTAAAACCACGAGCCAACAGTCCTTTCAAGGCATTTAACCGGATCAGAGAAAATGCTTATAAGATTGAGCTTCCAGAAGATTATGGTGTGTCGACAACATTAAGTGTCGCAGATCTTTCTCAATTCGTCAATGACAAGTGTGACGAGAACTCAAAGACGAGTTCACCCGAAGCGGAAGCATATGACACCAAATCTAGTCCATCCATATGAATGGATTTGAATTTCATTTGGTTAAGTGAAGGGCTTGATGCATTCACCTTGGAACTTGATGCATTCATGTATTTTTAAAGTTATTTATGATTTCATTAATTAAAATACATTAGGGATGAACCTATTCATGGAGGGATGTTCCATGATTCCTATATAAGCTAGCCCCTAAGAATGAAATGGAAACTCATATTGCAAATTCAGAATATATTGTTAGTGAAAAGTATTCTTCCTAATTCACTACTCTAATCTCTTTGGTGGATTTTATAGAGTGGCGAGTTTCTATCTGATATATCTTTGATGGATTCCTTAGAGTGACGAGACATCTATTATCTTCTTACTTTTATCTCTTGGTGGATTCCTTGAGTGGCGAGTATTTCTTATCATTTCGCATCTGCGAAATTACATCATAACATCCTTTGATTCCTTTCATTTGTCTGGTGTCCGATTCTCAAACTCGTCAAAAAAGACTTTCAACCAACCTATATGCACAAACCTATATCCTTTGGTTTATTTGTTCTCATGTAAAATTTTTATTAATAAATATTGAAAAATTAGCTCGGGACGGGACGAGATTGATAGGATTGAAAATCTTCATCCCATCCCATCCCATCCCATTCTAGATCGGGATCAGGATGGAATTATTCAATCCCATTAAAACCTGAAAAAATCGGGACTTGACGGAATCGGGACGGGATGCCCCACCCCTACTCAAACTACCACTTGCTACATAGTGATGCAAACCACCAAATCAAGTGCACCGCCATCTTTTGATTCGTTCAAGAAAGTTGAAAGGGTTTTTACATAGGTGGTGTTTGTTTTCATTAAAAAGTAAAAATGTTGTGTTCTTACCATTAGAAGTCATCACTTTAAAAATATGTTTACTTATTAGTAATGGAAAAAAAAATCTTAATGGGTCAAAGTTCTAATTCGAAAGTTTACTTCTAATTAAAAACAAAAACAAATTATCCGATAGTAAAACATAAATAAGTTTATTGAAAAATCCCAAACCCAATGGATGAACAATCAAATACATTCATACTAGCTACTTCTGACCTTTCTGCCTAAGCAACCCTAGAAATTAAAGACAATGGGGATAAAGCTCTCACAAGGTATGTTAAACAAACCCCACACATGCATTTCTTTATTATTATTCAATGTTCAAAACATGTCAAAGGTGTGATGGCTCAGTGTTGAGCAGTGATGGATGGTATTACTAGATCACTGGATCAAATCCAACCGGCGGCATCTGGGGTGGTAGGGCTTAAGGGATTAAAAGAAGACCAATTTTAGGATTCTTTGTTCATCTGTTCTACTATGTTTGTGAAATGGGTTTGGTTTTTTAATCATGGAATATGCAAGAATTGTGGGGTGTGGTTTTTTGATATTTTGTGCTTTAGGGACATAAACAGTCACGGAAACTTCCCAACAAGCTTTAACTCCAAAGTGTGATCCAAAATCATGCATTGATCACTCAAATGTCCAACTTCACTACCTCAAATCTTTTCTTGAAAGGGGTTCATGATGGTACTGATGATTTTGTGGTGTGGTTGATGATGTTTATTTTGTGTGTTGTTTATCAATGGTGGCCTTAGTACAAATATTAAAACAGTGACATTGGTGATAATAGCCATGAGAGTGGGATAACATTAATAATGACAGCGATTTTATCGAAAAATAACATCCGCCCAGATGGGGATGGAAACCCTTACATACCACGCACTGGGGCACCATTACAATTATAAACTACGAAGGATTAACAAACTTATTACATGCATGCATCAAACTAATGGAATAGTCTTCTCTTTGCATCCAAATTTTGAGGAACCTAACTCGAACCGTTTAAAATTTTATCGGTTCCGATTCGGTTCGGTTCCTCTATTTTGAACGTTGGAACCGAACCTAACTCGAACCGTTTACAACGGTTCGGTTCGGTTCCTACGGTTCCAAACGGTTCCTTGAAACAATTTGAGTTAGGCCTTCCAAGAGAATAATATGATCATGTCATATGAAAACAATTTGACCATGAACAAATTATCATGGGGAAATAGTAACATGAGTTAAGGTATGGTTCTGTGCATATTCTTCTTGCCAAAATCCTAGTGATAAAAGAAAAAAATTGCAATCATGAACAACGCTCAATTATCGCAAATGTAGTCTCCCTGTGAGCACGACACAGGGACTACAACATTGACATCAATATTCAATAGCACCTGGAAAAGACTGTACATGTGAAAATTTCCCAATAATCAATTCAAAGCAAAGAAACAACACCAAGTATGAAGTTAAACCTTGGTATATTCAAAGCAAAGAAACAACACCAGCTTCTACCACACTATATCATCCAAATCATATTACAAAACACTATATTCAAACCAGTGTAGAATCCTTCTTCTTCTCCCCACTTGTTAACTCACTTAGATCCAAAGAATCCAACTAAAAATTCAACCAAAAAAAAAAAAAATCAAGAAATTAGTCACAACCCACGAAATTATTCACAAAATGGTATCCAAAAAAATCAAATCTCTAAACATAAAAGAAATCAAACCCCTAGATTACCGAAATGCTGTTGGAGGCTATTGGGGTTGAAGTTGAAGCAGTGAAGCGTCGAGAGTGTGTCAAGGAGAGACCGCCATGGAGGTTATTGTAAAGAGGGGTTGTAGCGGTGGTGGAGGAGGAGAATGATACGGAATTGTGGTGGTGGTGGTGGTGAGGTTGGATTGATCGGTGATTAGACGTGGGAAGGAGAAGCTTTGACTGGGAGATGGCTTGGAGTTGATGAGGAGACATGGTGGCGAACTAAACCTCGACAAGGGTTTGTACTTGTAGAGAAGACTCAATGGTGTGTGTAATTGTGAGACCCTTGTGTGGGCGGACCTGAGGGGGAGGGTGAGGGTGAGGGTTGGAGCCCAATAGGCCCAACAGGCTTGTGGATCCCAAGAGGGGTTGGGTTAGCTACCAAAGGGGATCATAGTCCCACATCGCCTGGGTGCGGGATGGTTATGTGCTATATATGTGCGAGGTTGGATCCCCATAGTAAGAGGCATTTTAAAGCCGTGCGGGCCGGTTGGGCCCAAAGCGGACAATATCTTACTGTGTGGATCGGATCGTTACAGAATGGTATCAGAGCCTGACCCAGCCGGAAGTGTGCCACGTGGAGGTGGGCCCTCTGGCAACGTGGACGTTGTGCCTGTGTGGTCAACGAGGACGTTGGGCCTTAAGGGGGGTGGACTGTGAGACCCTTGTGTGGGCGAACCTGAGGGGGAGGGTGAGGGTGAGGGTTGGAGCCCAATAGGCCCAACAGGCCTGTGGATCCCAAGAGGGGTTGGGTTAGCTACCAAAGGGGATCATAGTCCCACATCGCTTGGGTGCGGGATGGTTATGTGCTATATATGTGCGAGGTTGGATCCCCATAGTAAGAGGCCTTTTAAAGCCGTGCGGGCCGGTTGGGCCCAAAGCGGACAATATCTTACTGTGCGGATCGGGTCGTTACAGTAATGGAGGCGAGTTGAGGTGGTTTTGGTGGTGTGGAGAGCAGATCGTCCTCGCGCGACTGCAGCTGCTCTGCGACTGCGAGTGCGGCTGCTCTTCGCCTCTTCTTCCTTTGTTTTCTTTCACAGTGAGGAGTAAGAGATGAGAGACTGAGGAGTGAGGTAAGGACTTAGGGTTTAGAAATAAAAACAAAAATAAGTAGGGAATTTACTAATTTAGGGTTGGGTATATATATTCGGTTCGAAACGGATCGGAACCGAACCGTTTGCAAAAAAAAATTGGAACCGGAACCGAACCGTTTAAGAACGGTTCCGGAACCGAACCGAATCGTTTAACATTTTTTAAAATCAGAACCGAACCGTTTGGAGTAAAACGGTCCGGTTCGGTTTGGATCCGCGGTTCCTCGACCCGTTTGCCCACCCCTACCCACCCCTACCATACGGTTTGATTTAATATGTTAGTGTCAGTATAGAGAATTATTGGTGGAAATCATAACGAAATGAGGTATGGTGAGTGATGTCCATGGGCGGACCTATTAAGGGGCGAGGGTGCAGTTGCCCCCCCCCCCCCCTCAATTTTTAAAATATTTTTAGTATATATATTTTAGTCTTAAAAAATCGATTATATAATGTAGAATACAATATGTTAATTGTTTAAAAAAATATTCTAAATATATCTTTGTTGGTGTAGTGGTTGGAGGTTTATCATTTTTAGCAAAAGACCTGAGTTCGATACTCTTCGAATGCATTTTTTATTTTATTTTCAATGCTATTTTATTAGTAATTGCAAACATTAAAAAATGTTTAGTTTAATAAAAATTTATTAACATTAAATAAATGAATTGTTTTTCACAAGTAATATTAAACCCCTAACAAAAAAATATTTAAAATTAATATATCTAAAATAATAACGATAGAATTCAATGAAAATATATACCATTAGCCAACTCGTATAAAATTTGAGCCTCATATAAACTATTTTTTCTTTGAAATTGTAATATGATCATATTAGATTCACAAATTTCAAAATTTTTTAGTTTCACCTAAAATTTATCCTAATTATTTTGTGATTCTCAATTTTAGACAACCAGGCTTTATAGCCATTTTTTGGTCAGGTTTTAAGTTTTTTACATTTCTATCCCTTTTATAGATAATGTTTGTGATTGTATTTTAAAGAGAATGGGTAAATGTGTAAAAATGCTCTAGCCTGACCAAAAAATGGCTTTAAAGTCTGGCTGCCTAGACAAACTCTTTTGTGATATTAGTTATATATTCTAGTTATTATGCTTGATTGCTCTTTGCTAAGGTTATCAATAGTGATATTATTTTGGCTTAAAATTGACTACACTTGGATCCAATTTGATATATGCATTGTATTTTTTATAGTTGAATTTTTTTTATTAGTTACTAGCTTCGGTAAAAAAAAAATTGGTTTTACCATTGATAACTACTATTATCAACTAATAAGTATTTTCCATTTCGCCCTCCCCCGACTAAAATCCTGAATCCGCCCCTGGTGATGTCATAAAATGATGTCATGCAATTACACTTGGAATACAGAGATGAAAATGAGAGCTTAATGTAGTAGAAAGTTTTTATGGGGATTTTATTTGTATATTGAAGATTTGAAGCACACAAGTGGTATGCTTGAAGATGATATGACTCGTTCATCGATTGTTGCTCGGTTGGAATAATAACAATATGGCTCATATACAATGAAAGGTATATATTGGTTTCGGGAAAATTGAAACGCTATTGATTTGGTTCAAGGAAGTTGAAAGGGCTTTTATATAGATGATCGTGGAGTTGGTGTTGACGGTGGGAGACAATGACGATTATGGTGGTAATAGTGAGGTGCAGGGGCGGATCTATTAAGGGGCAAGGGGAGCAACTGCCCCCTTTCAACGTACTTTACCTAACAAAAAAGTCAATCAGGTAATGTATATATATATATATATATATATTGGATTAAACCTTCAAGAAAAAGGGACAACTATGAGATGTCAGACCTTTATGTAATATCAATAACGACTTACAATCTATTCGGAGGTATATTACGACTTTACCCAATTCAATCAAAATGACTAGAAAATAATCAAACATAATTGCTAAAACTCTAAAACCACAAGAGGATTCTTGATCAAAACCCAGGCCAGCTAGAATTACTCCTTTAACAGTGGTGTGAACAAGTGTAATTGTATGACATCATTTGATGGCGTCACTCACCATACCTCATTTCGTTACGAATTCCACCAATAATTCTCGATACTGACACTGCAAGATATTAAATCAAACTGTATGGTGTGAAACCCAACACCCCCAAGGCCCACACAGTGTTTCTGGCCCAAATGACCTCAAAAGGCCAATCTGCAACATAGTTTATTTATTATCTTGCAGTATTTTAGTTTGATGCAAATTGCGTATGGATAAGATGCAAATTGTGAAAGCAAGTTGTTTGTTGTACGAAGTTTTTGTTTTTTTGGCAAGTTGCAATTAGTATATGCAATTTGCCTCTTTTAAGGTCTATGAGTTAGGAGAGTCTTTTATTTATTTATTAAATCAAACCGTATGGTATGAAACCCCCAAGGCCCAAATAGTTTTTATTATCTTGGTTGGGGCATGTGTTTCACGAGGTGAGGATATCTGATTTAACATTGGAGTTTTGTTTTACTCGGGCAACGTCGTATTGTACTCTCGTTTAGATTGTAATATAAAAATAGACTAATATAATCTAAAATTTTAAAAATGACTTTAGTTAGTTGGGGTCATTAGGGATCACTGGTTTCTTTGCCCATAAAGTTGATCCTATAAATTTTATAAATGACTTTAGTATTTTATTATTTACTTTTCTTTCACATCACATTTGAAATTTGTAATTATTTATCTTATCATTATTGTTATGTAGCTAGGAAGGTGAACATGGATTCAATTAAGAAAAAAATTATCAAAACCATTTCTTCCATTAGTTTGATTGCGCTAGTACTGTAGATGTCTTCAGAATCCCCTAGAAAATTTTGAAAGACAACTTTGATGACTTTGCACATGAGCTCTGCCGCTCATGAAATTTTTTTTATAGGACTTTAGATGCAAAGAGAAGACTATTCCATTAGTTTGATGTATGCATGTAATAAGTTTGTTAATCCTTCATAGTTTATAATTGTAATGGTGCCCCAGTGCGTGGTATATAAGGGTTTCCATCCCCATCTGGCCGGATGTTATTTTTCGATAAAATCGCTGTCATTATTAATGTTATCCCACTCTCATGGCTATTATCACCAATGTCACTGTTCTAATATTTGTACTTAGGCCACCATTGATAAACAACACACAAAATAAAACCATCATCAATAGCACCACAAAATCATTAGTACCATCATGAACCCCTTTCAAGAAAAGATTTGAGGTAGTGAAGTTGGAGATTTGAGTCATCAATGCATGATTTTGGATCACTTGGCATCGGTTGTTGGCAGATTTGATTGTAATCTTTCTTAGTTGTTAATATATTGCGTAAGGCTTTCATTAAAAAAAAATGTGCGGGGTTTCTTTTACATACCTTGTGAGAGCTTTATCCCCACTGTCTTTAATTTCTAGGGTTGCTTATGCAGAAAGGTCAGAAGTAGCTAGTATGAATGTGTTTGATTGTTCATCCATTAGGTTTGGGATTTTTCAATAAACTTATTTATGTTTTACTATCGGATAATTTGTTTTTGTTTTTAATTAGAAGTAAACTTTCGAATTAGAACTTTGACCCATTCAGATTTTTTGTTTCCATTACTAATAAGTAAACATATTTTTTAAAGTGACGACTTCTAATGGTAAGAACGCAACATTTTTACTTTTTAATGAAAACAAACACCACCTATGTAAAAACCCTTTCAACTTTCTTGAACGAATCAAAAGATGGTGGTGCAAGACGTGGGACAAGATGAAGAAAGAACTGAAGAAAAAGTTTCTACCACATCATTATCTTCAAGATTTTTTTTGAAGGTTCATAATTTCAAGTAGAGAGATTTATCTAGAGAGGAGTTCACTATAGAAGTTGAAAATCTCATAATGTTTTGTGATCTTGATGAACCAGAATAGCAAACTATTGCACGTTACTTGGGAGGTCTGCAAAGTGATATATGCAACATAGTTCAGTTACAGCAGTATTAGACCTTCAATGACATGGTGAAGCTGTCTTTGAAGGTGGAAAGAAAATTTGAAGGAATGTCGCAACAGTGGAAGTAGGTCGTGGACCAAAGAGGGCAGTGCAAAGGGTGTTTCTTCTAACACTACCAATATTGCAAAGGGAACTCCTACTTCATGAGTTAATGCGAAGTCAGATATGGTGTCAAAGACATTTTGGAGACCAGATGCAATGGCAAGTTCTAGTCGTTCAACTATTGTCTGGTGCTTTAAATGCCAGAGGTTGGGTCACATTGCTTCAGAGTGCTCGAATCGAAAAATAGTTTCACTTATTGAGCAGGTAGAAGACGAATCTGGTGAAGATGAGTTTTTCCAAGAAGATGGAGATCTGAAGTATGATGACGAGATTATGTATGACAACGAAGGAGCAAGCCTGGTCATTCGTCGTAGTTTGAAGTCAACTCCTGTTGAGAAAGGTGATACTCAGTGAAACAATATTTTCCATACGAGGTTAACCTCCCATGGAAGAGTTCGTGATGTCATCATTGATAGGGGAAGTTGCAAAAATGTAGTTGCTACCACCATGGTGGAGAAATTGAATCTAAAGACTAAAAAACACTCGCAACCGTACAAGCTTTCTTAGCTACGATAAGGAAATCAGGTACGAGTTGATAAAGGAAGTTTAGTTCAGTTTCCAATTGAAAAGACTTATAAAGATGAAGTGTGGTGCGACGTTGTCCCTATGGACGCTTGTCATCTACTACTTGAAAGACCGTGGCAGTATGATCGAAGAGTCATCCATGATGGCTTAAAAAACACCTATTCTTTTTAGAATGATGGTGCGAAGATCATTCTAGGGTCTGTAGAAGCAAATAAAAGTGAAAAACAACTCAAGGAAAATGAAAATAACTTATTAACTAAGTCTTAATTCCTTGGAGATATGCAAGAGCGGACCATGGTTTTGATTATGGTGATGTTGGAGTCAAATCAAAATGCTAACGAAGTCTCACCCATGTTGTGGAGGCTATTTGAAGAATTCCAAGATGTTGTTACTTAAGATGTTCCAGGTGAGTTGCCCCCAAGAAGAGGTATTCAACGTCATACTGATTTTGTTCTTGGTGCTACTATTCCTAATAAGGCAGCTTATTGAATGAATCCCAAGGATTTTGAGGAGTTGCAGGGGCAGGTGGATAAATTTTGACCAAAGGATTAATTAGAGAAAGTATGATTCCTTGTGTTGTACCCGCATTGCTTGTGCCCAAGAAAGATGGTTCGTGGAAAATGTGTGTAGATAGCAAGGCAGTGAACAAAATCACCATCAAGTACCAGTTTCCTATTCCTCGACTTGATGATCTCCTTGATCAACTTCATGGAGCAACAATTTTCTTAAAAATTGACTTGCGAAGTGGATATCATCAAATTCGCTTGAGACCTGGAGATGAATGAAAGACTGTTTTCAAAACCAGAGACAATTTATATGAATGGATGGTAATGCCCTGTGACGACCCCCCTCCCGCACTGTACAGATACTGTCCGCTTTGGGCTACCATCCGGCCCTCACGGCTTTAAAAGGCATCTGTACAATGGGGAGATGACCCTGCACATATAAAGATCATCATCCTTCCCTACCCAGGCGATATGGGACTATGTTTCCCCTTGGTAGCTAGCCCAACTCCTCTTGGGATCCACGGGCCTGTTGGGCCTATTGGGCTCCAACCCTCACCCTCACCCTCCCCCTCAAGTCCGCCCACACAAGGGTCTCACAGTCCACCCCCCTTAAGGCCCAACGTCCTCGTTGGCCACACAGGCACAACGTCCACGTTGCCCGAGGGCCCACCTCCATGTGGCACACTTCCGACTGGGTCAGGCTCTGATACCAAAATTTACCTGTCACGCCCCGCTCATAAGAAAAATCTCAACATAACGGGAGATTTCCTATAAATGGCACGTGACATACCACCAACCACATTATCACACAAACAATTCTCGGAAAACGGAATATCCAAAATATTACAAGCATTCCAAAGTATTTACAACCATGCCAAAGGCAACTTCTCCTCTAACTCTACCCATCAAAGCATCTCACAAACATAACTTTCATATACAATACCAAAAAGCAAAACACAAAACATAATACAGACCCTGGAAATGACAAGGATCTAGCTCCGCCCGGCCTTATCCACAAAGTCGCTTTCAACACCTGCACTCCAAGAAGAGTACACCCATTTGCCACAAAACAAAGCAAAATGGGTCAGCCTAAAGCGGGTATGAGCAGATAAAAATCAACTACAAACAACACAAATGATAATCCACATATATCCACATGTACCTTACATCATATGCTACAACTTATACCTACTGCACCAACCATATGGTGAACTAGTCATATGCACAAATCAGATTATCAACAAAAACATTTTAGACCATGAATGCCCTATCGCACCTCTCCATGTGCCGAATGTGTCTCACCCCGACACACCTCCACACGTGTACCAATACCCACTTTGAGTATGTATACATTTCAAACGGGGTGCCGTCTCTAAAATGCATACTTCACCTCAAAAGACTGGACATACGGCCAAATCACAATTTAAACTGCGCGCTGGAAGAGACTAAGTTCACACTCTTCCTCTGACCCCTCAGGAACACTCCACTGTATCACGCGAGTCATGACTCGTACAGTGGCTTAGTTTTCCCCTTTTGGAAATCAGACACTGCTCCTCAGGAACACTCCACTATATCACGCGAGTCATAACTCGTATATTGGCTTAGTTTTCCCCTTTTGGAGACAGTCACCGTACAACTCACTATGTACGGATTTCACAAGGCATCTATGGCCATAATGTACCACTCTGTACATTGCAAACACCGGAATAGGGTATTCATGTCAAACTCAAAATTCTCAACACTAATCAAGTAGCATCGTTTCATAATTCCATTAGAGGAATGAAATTCTAAATTTCACAGTCACATAGATGAGGCACAATATTCAATACTCAACCTCTATTTGAAACACGCATCACGAGGCACATTATTGCCAAAATAAAAATATTGTAAAATGTGAAATAAAAATATTGTAAAATTTAATAATATCACGGTGGTCACAACGGTGAAAACGGTGATAAAAACAGAGTTATACATCAACTTCTATGATCAGTCAAAGTTGGGTCAAAATCGGGTCAAACAGATGACGTCAGCATGACATCATCGTCTTCAACCTCAGATCAGAATTTTTGTCAGAATTTTACAGTAACAGAGCACCTTCAATCACACACACAAATCGCAATATTCAACCAAATCCTGAAAACTTTATACCATTGGAAAGCCCTTACCTTTAACTTGTTAAACATGTTAGATTTATACCGAAAACCATTCAATACCAGAAAATAAAACCAAATCTTTACCCCCTGTTCCTCACGATGTATAGTTAGACTTAAAATTTCAGCAAAACAGATTTCAACACACCAACTTCAAAGACCTATAAGTTCTTCAATACGTATCCAAATCTCACATATAAGCTACCTATAGAAAGATCTCACCTTCATCTTTCAATTGGAAGAAATAAAAAACAAAAATACTAAAAGAATAAAAAACTACAATTCCGGGAAGATACTAGGTTACTCATTAGCAAAATCCTCAAATTTAAAACAAGAAAGCTTAAATCATGAAATCAAAAGAGTGAAAGTTTCGATCTACTCACCGATCTATCACTGATCTAATCACCAATAAGGACTCCTCAAAGCACTCCTCAAAGCATAAGATTCATCCTCATGCATCAAGATCAAGCAACTCCAAACAACTCAAACCTCCAATTCTCCCTCTCAAGCTCTCTCTACTTCTCTCTACTTCTTAGATCTAATTGACCAAACAACTCTTCTTGCTCTGATGATAAGAATGAAGAAAAAAAACAGAGAAAACAAACATAGCCTAACAAAAGAGAAAATGGCTATATGCCACCACCACATTTCTAAGTACTACCGCGGTGGTACAAAGTAAAAAACAGTTGTCACATAATACACACCTCAAAAGGAATCTCGTCCTCGAGATTAAATTAAGAAAAAGACAGAATGCTAGGAGAATAGATACGGATGTAACTGCCGAATACGATCCTCCAATTCCCATGTCACATCGCCCTCCTGGTCACTCCACTGTACTTTCACCAATCGTAAAGTCTTCCGTCGCAATCGTTTTTCATCTCTATCAACAATAGATATTGGTTGCACTGGATAAGACAAATCCTCTGACACCTCAACATCATCCGGCTCTATAATCTGGGTCGGATCTACTGAACATTTCCGAAGCATTGATACATGGAAGACATCATGAATCCCAGACATAGCTGGTGACAAAACAAGTCGGTACGCCACTGGACCGACTCTCTCAACAACCTCATATGGCCCAATATATCTCGGAGCTAATTTCCCTCTTCCCCTAAACCTGATAACACCTCGCATGGGGGAAACTCTCAAGAAAACTCTATCACCTACTGCAAACTCCAGATTTGTGCGCCTACGATCTGCGTAACTTTTCTGACGACTTTGAGCTGTCTTCAATCGTCGTCGTATCAAATCTATCTTTTCAGTAGTGTCTCTGATGATATCGGGACCTATAACTGCAGAATCACCAACTTCAGCCCAACACATAGGAGATCTACAAGGTCTACCGTACAATGCTTCATATGGTGCCATACCAATACTCACTTGATAGCTATTATTATAGGCAAACTCACATAACGGTAAATGATCTTCCCAACTTCCACCAAAATCCAAAATACATGCCCTAAGCATGTCCTCGACTATTTGGTTAACTCTCTCTGACTGGCCATCTGTCTGCGGATGGTAAGCGGTGCTCATGTCTAAACGAGTACCCAAAGCTTGCTGAAAACTTCGCCACAACTGAGCAGTGAACAACGAATCTCTATCTGATACAATCGATACAGGGGCTCCATGCAATCTAACTACCTCTCGAATAAATAAACGGGCCAAACTATCTGCAGTCCGATGAATACTAACTGGAATGAAATGAGCACTCTTAGTCAACCGATCAACAATAACCCAAATCGACTCGTTCCCTCGTCTCGACCGTGGAAGTCCATCTATAAAATCCATCGTAATATACTCCCATTTCCACGTCGGAATCTCTAAAGGTTGTAACAAACCAGAAGGTTTCTGATGTTCAGCTTTGACCTGCTGACAAGTAAAACAGCGAGATACAAAGACTCCTACATCTCGTTTCATCCCAGGCCACCAAAACGTGCGGTGAAGATCACGGTACATCTTTGTTCCACCAGGATGAATGGTGAAACGAGAATGATGTGCCTCTACTAGTATCTCCTTACGCAAATCATCATCAGCTGGTACACACAATCTACCCTTAAACCTCAATCCACCATCGAAACCAACAGACCAATCCGTAGGACAAACATCAACTGAGTCTATCACCAAATCCTCTATTCTTTTACGTAAGGTTGGATCAGAAACTTGACCCTGCAACACTCTACTAATCACAGATGGTTGAATCAACAAACTAGCCATAATTACACCTTTTGACTCAGAAATAGGCTGAACATCATAAGAAGCGAACACTTCTAATACTCGATACTCCTGAATCATCAAAGAAGCTATGCCCACACGTCGTCTCTCAAAGCATCCGCAACCACATTCGCCTTCCCAGGTCTATATTGAATCTCAAAATCATAACTACTTAAAAATTCAACCCATCTCTGTTGCCTCATGTTTAGTTCCTTTTGGGAGAAAAGATACTTTAAGCTTTTGTGATCCGTATACAACTCAAATTTCTCACCATAAAGATAATGCCTCCAAATCTTCAATGCAAAAACCACTGCTGCCAACTCTAAGTCATGGGTGGGATATATCCTCTCATGGGGTTTCAATTGGCGAGAAGCATACGAAACCACTTTACCTTCTTGCATCAAAACACACCCTAAACCAGTACCACAAGCATCTGTATAAACTACTAACTTCACACCAGAAACAGGAATCGTCAACACCGGCGCTGATGTCAACTTCAACTTCAATGTTTCAAAAGCCTGCTCACATTCATCCGTCCACAGGAAAGGAATATTCTTCCTAGTCAAAGTTGTCATAGGTGCGGCAATAATCGAAAATTTCTCAATAAATCGACGATAATACCCAGCTAGACCAAGAAAGCTACGAATCTCTGACACAGTAGTTGGTCTCTTCCAAGACTTAACTGCCTCGACTTTCTCAGGATCCACGGCAATACCACGGCTAGAAATCACATGCCCTAGAAATCGAACTTCTGATTCCCAAAAATGACATTTACTAAACTTTGCATATAACTGGTGGTCTCTCAATGTCTGCAATACAATGCGAAGGTGTTCCTTATGCTCCTCATGACTCCTCGAATATACTAAAATGTCATCAATAAACACTATGACAAACTGATCCAAGTACGGGTGGAAGACGCGATTCATTAAGTCCATAAAGAAAGCTGGAGCATTTGTCAAACCAAAAGGCATCACTGGATACTCATACAATCCATACCGGGTTCTGAAAGCAGTCAACGGAATACTCTGCTCTTCAACCCTCATCTGATGGTACCCAGACTGAAGATCAAGTTTTGAAAATACTACAGCACCTCTCAACTGATCCAACAAATCATCAATGCGTGGAAGTGGATACTTATTCTTGATGGTGACCTTATTTAAGTCCCGATAGTCAATGCACATCCTCAATGATCCATCCCTTTTTGACACAAATATAGCAGGTGCGCCCCAACAAGAATTACTCGGTCGAATAAACCTAAGAATCATACACACCTCAAAAGAATTAATGATATTCCTCCAATGAGAACCTCAAATAAACAATCACATCCATTTAAATTCAAAATAACTTACCCCTTACGTAATAAATCCTCTAGCTGCACCTTCATTTCTTCCAATTGTTTAGGGGCAAGACGATAAGCTGGTTTCGATATCGGTGCAGTACCCGGGATAAGGTCTATCTTAAACTCTACTTCTCGACGAGGAGGAAGACTAGAAACCTCGAGGAAAACATCGGAAAAATATCGAACCACCTCAACATCACTAATGTCAAGTTTAGGTGTCTCAACAGAACCAAGGAAACTCGACATCACTGAATCAGAGCTCGACTCACATCTCAAAACACAAGGAGATACACCAGGAAACGTAAGGGTCACTGTCCTACTTACACAGTCTAAGATCACCGGGTAACTGGACAACCAATCCATCCCTAAAATCAAGTGGAAACCTTCAAAACCCAACACAATAAAATCAAATTGAAAGACACGATCACAGATAGAAAACTCGAACTGAGGGCAACATTCACGAAGTATAACTGATCCACCCAAAGGAGACTGAACTCTTAAAGACTGTTGTAATGGCACAACTACTAAATGCTCTCTCTCCACCAATTGCTTAGAAATAAAGGATCTAGAAGCACCAGTATCGAAAAGAACCCGCAACCGCAATCGAGAGGACATCACATACCCTAATATGCACAAAATTAAAATTAAGCCAATCATGCTCAAACTATCATGGATTTCCTATATCTGAATATCATAAACTATAAAACATGCACAGGCCATGATAACGTTATAAAAATAATAATCAAAATAATCAAACATACCCTCTACATTTCCCTGACCGGGAATAGCAGCTAAACGAACCGACGGTCCTGAGGTGGTAGCATGCTGACCTCTCCCGCAACCATTACCGCGTGGAGCAACCCGCTGCGGCCGCGTACAATATCGAGAAATGTGTCCTTGCTGCCCACACTCATAACACACGGGGCCCTGATTTTTCTGACCACTCTGCCCTT
Organism: Berberis vulgaris; assembly: GCA_963556465.1. Lineage (NCBI taxonomy): Eukaryota > Viridiplantae > Streptophyta > Magnoliopsida > Ranunculales > Berberidaceae > Berberis > Berberis vulgaris. The sequence goes on along the minus strand of OY747132.1, from coordinate 5,631,979 downwards.
GCTGGTTTCGTGGCTTATCGTTGCTCCTAGGACAATTTCGCGCTATGTGTCCTTCCTGACCACAAATAAAATAAACCCGCTTATTTGCAATCTGACCTCCTCGAATTCATACCCCCTGCCGACTATGTCCATCTCTTCTCTGATTGCCTCCTTTCATTGGTCCTCCCCTGCCTGGCTGCCTTTGTTGACCTTGACCCTCTCCTTGACGACCTTTCTTGCGATTTTCGTCTATAACTCATTTACACTCTATCTCCACCTCTTCCTGTCTTAAGGTCGCGTTATACAGTTCCTCAAAAGGTTTATCAATCATCAATATTAATTGTCTCTTCAAGAAAGGATTTAACCCATCCAAGAACTTCAGGTTTTTCTTCTCTAGGGTATCTACCAGATACGGCGCATACCGACTAAGTTGATTAAACTCAGTCACATACTCAGCTACAGTTCGTTGACCTTGCTGCAACTTAATGAATCGATCAACTAACTGTCTTTTTGCCGCTGCAGGAATGAACTGTCGTTCAAACAACACAACAAAAGCTTCCCAAGTCATACCAACTACATCACGAGTCTAACGCACAGAATCCCACCAATTGAGTGCATCTCCATCAAACTGGTGAGCTGCCAATTCACTACGCTGCTCTGACGTAATACTCATCCGTTCTAATATCACCTCTGTCTTACGGAGCCAACGATCTGCTGCTATGGCTCCCCCATTCCCATTAAACCTTTCACCTCCAAGTCCAGAGAAGGCCTTATTTCGCCGAGCAAACGGATCATCTTGGGAACTACCCTGCCTCAAACCTTGTATCAAGGTGGTGATCGCATCGTGGTCCAGAGTATAGCTCCTTGGAACTTCACCTCCAGATGTACCAGATATATCATCTATATTCCTTGTTCGACGCGACATCCTCTCTCTAAAACAAAACAAACAAACAAACACACTCTAATCAATCACAAGTCAAACAAAAGATCTTACTCCTCTACCCACACCCCATCCGAGGAATTGTTAAGCATTTCTGCCTAACGTGAACAATATGGCTCTGATACCAAACTGTGACGACCCCCCTCCCGCACTGTACAGATACTGTCCGCTTTGGGCTACCATCCGGCCCTCACGGCTTTAAAAGGCCTCTGTACAATGGGGAGATGACCCTGCACATATAAAGATCATCATCCTTCCCTACCCAGGCAATATGGGACTATGTTTCCCCTTGGTAGCTAGCCCAACTCCTCTTGGGATCCATGCCCTTTGGGTTATCTAATGTTCCTAGCACTTTTATGCAGTTCATGAATCATATTTTCAAATATTTTATTGGAAAGTTTGTGGTCGTGTACTTCGATGACATCCTTATCTTCGGCAAGGATCAAAAGTCCCATTTGGAGCATTTGCATCAAATGTTTCAGGTGTCACGTGAGCAAAAGTTATTTGCAAACCTGACGAAGTGTGAATTTCTAACCAACAAGTTAACCTTTTTAGATTATGTTATTTCTGGAGATGGAATTATGGTGGACCCTAATAAGATTGAAGCTATTACAAGTTGGCCAAATCCGACAACACTTCATGACATTTGAAGTTTCCATGGCTTGGCTTTTTTCTACCAACGTTTTATCAGAGGATTCAGTACTATTATCACTCCAACTATAGAGTGCTTAAAGGGAGGAAGTTTTAAGTGGAATCCAAAAGCACAAGAGAGTTTTGAATTGATAAAAAGGAAGATGACCGAGGCTCTTATTCTTGTGCTTCCCGATTTCAACAAAGTGTTCAAAGTGGATTGTGATTCATAAAATGTCGGAATAAGTGCTGTGCTCAGCCAAGAAGGTAAACCTACTGCGTTTTTCAGTGAAAAATTAAATCATGCTCGCTCAAGGTATTCTATCTATGACAAAGAATTTTACCCTATTGTTTGGATGGATCTTGTGACTCTTATGTTTTTCAAGAAGGATTTATCTTCGAAGGAATACGACTCTGCGTTTCAAAATGTTTGTTGAGGGAAGTTATCATACAGAGGCTCATGATGGTGGTTTAGTGGGACACTTTGGTAGAGACAAAACTCTATCACCGATTGAGGAACATTTTTTATTTGCGAAACATGTGAAAAGGTGTAGGGTTTGTCATATTGCCAAAACTCATGGTCAAAACACCGGATTGTACACTCCACTTCCAGTTCCAATGGCTCCCTGGCAAGATGTGAGCATTGACTTTGTGGTTTGAATACCGCAGACACAGAGACAGAAAGACTCTGTTATGGCTATTGTAGATAGATTTTCAAATATGGCTCATTTCGTGTCGTGCGAAAAGACTCTAGATGCTACACGCACTGCTAATATATACTTCAAGGAAATTGTCAAGCTGCATGGCATTCCTAGAACTATCACATCAGATCGAGACTCTAAAATTGTAGGACACTTTTGGAGGACCTTATGGCAAAATATGGGAACTAAGCTACAATTCAGTTCCTTACATCATCCTCAGTCTGATGGACAAACCGAAGCTGTGAACCGTAGCCTAGGAAATCTTCTCCGAAGTTTAGTGGCAAGAAAATCCGTCAGTGGGATCTCACTCTGCCTCAAGCAGAATTTGCCTATAATCGGTCTGCTAGCCAAACAACTGGGATGAGTCATTTCCTAACAGTCTATGGTAGGAATCCTTTGAGTCCCCTCGACTTAGCTCCACTTGCTGCAAACTATCAATTCAGTGGAGATGTCGCTGAACATGCCAACCACATCAAGAAACTGCATGAGCAGGTACAAGATCACATCATAAAGCAAAATGAGAAGTACCAAAGGCAAGCTAATAAGCACAGAAAATCGGCTACATTCAAAGAAGGAGGATTTGTATGGATTCATCTTCGCCGAGGCAGGCATGCGAAGTTAAAACCACGAGCCAACAGTCCTTTCAAGGCATTTAACCGGATCAGAGAAAATGCTTATAAGATTGAGCTTCCAGAAGATTATGGTGTGTCGACAACATTAAGTGTCGCAGATCTTTCTCAATTCGTCAATGACAAGTGTGACGAGAACTCAAAGACGAGTTCACCCGAAGCGGAAGCATATGACACCAAATCCAGTCCATCCATATGAATGGATTTGAATTTCATTTGGTTAAGTGAAGGGCTTGATGCATTCACCTTGGAACTTGATGCATTCATGTATTTTTAAAGTTATTTATGATTTCATTAATTAAAATACATGTATTAGTATTAATTAGGGATGAACCTATTCATGGAGGGATGTTCCATGATTCCTATATAAGCTAGCCCCTAAGAATGAAATGGAAACTCATATTGCAAATTCAGAATATATTGTTAGTGAAAAGTATTCTTCCTAATTCACTACTCTAATCTCTTTGGTGGATTTTATAGAGTGGCGAGTTTCTATTTGATATATCTTTGATGGATTCCTTAGAGTGACGAGATATCTATTATCTTCTTACTTTTATCTCTTGGTGGATTCCTTGAGTGGCGAGTATTTCTTATCATTTCGCATCTGCGAAATTACATCATAACATCCTTTGATTCCTTTCATTTCTCTGGTGTCCGATTCTCAAACTCGTCAAAAAAGACTTTCAACCAACCTATATGCACAAACCTATATCCTTTGGTTTATTTGTTCTCATGTAAAATTTTTAATAATAAATATTGAAAAATTAGCTCGGGACGGGACGAGATTGATAGGATTGAAAATCTTCATCCCATCCCATCCCATTCTAGATCGGGATCAGGATAGAATTATTCAATCCCATTAAAACCTGAAAAAATCGGGACTTGACGGAATCGAGACGGGATGCCCCACCCCTACTCAAACTACCACTTGCTACATAGTGATGCAAACCACCAAATCAAGTGCACCGCCATCTTTTGATTCGTTCAAGAAAGTTGAAAGGGTTTTTACATAGGTGGTGTTTGTTTTCATTAAAAAGTAAAAATGTTGTGTTCTTACCATTAGAAGTCATCACTTTAAAAATATGTTTACTTATTAGTAATGGAAAAAAAAATCTTAATGGGTCAAAGTTCTAATTCGAAAGTTTACTTCTAATTAAAAACAAAAACAAATTATCCGATAGTAAAACATAAATAAGTTTATTGAAAAATCCCAAACCCAATGGATGAACAATCAAACACATTCATACTAGCTACTTCTGACCTTTCTGCCTAAGTAACCCTAGAAATTAAAGACAATGGGGATAAAGCTCTCACAAGGTATGTTAAACAAACTCCACACATGAATTTCTTTATTATTATTCAATGTTCAAAACATGTCAAAAGTGTGATGGCTCAGTGTTGAGCAGTGATGGATGGTATTACTAAATCACTGGATCAAATCCAACTGGCGGCATCTGGGGTGGTAGGGCTTAAGGGATTAAAAGAAGACCAATTTTAGAATTGTTTGTTCATCTGTTCTACTATGTTTGTGAAATGGGTTTGGTTTTTTAATCATGGAATATGCAAGAATTGTGGGGTGTGGTTTTTTGATATTTTGTGCTTTAGGGACATAAACAGTCACTGAAACTTCCCAACAAGCTTTAACTCCAAAGTGTGATCCAAAATCATGCATTGATCACTCAAATGTCCAACTTCACTACCTCAAATCTTTTCTTGAAAGGGGTTCATGATGGTACTGATGATTTTGTGGTGTGGTTGATGATGTTTATTTTGTGTGTTGTTTATCAATGGTGGCCTTAGTACAAATATTAAAACAGTGACATTGGTGATAATAGCCATGAGAGTGGGATAATATTAAAATCCCACTCTTTGATCCCCTAAGGCATGTGATTCCCATGTTCATGGGACTTTCATTCCCACCATTGATCACAAAATCAAATGGTAGATGTGGAGTACTGATATATATCAATTTAGCCTAAAATGTAGGGGTCCCCTCGTGAATTCCCATGACATAGGATTTCATGCAACCAAACACACCCTGAGAGTATTCCTAATCGTTTTGAAAAAGATTTATGGGATGTAAAGGTGATGTGCAAAGTCAAGAACAAAGTCATTTTTAATATCCTTTTTGAGTGAATTTGATTAAATTATGATCGATCCAAAGTCACCGACTTTTCCATATCTGGATCTCCAGGTTGTTTAAGGTATGGATCTCACTAGTAGTAGGGTAATTCTTTTACAAGCTGAGGTTGTTGGTTGGTGCATGTGAAAGCAAGCTGAGGACAAAGATCACAGGGAATATGCCCAAAACTATATATTAACAACCAGAAAACAATCACTGAAACTTCACAACAAGGTTTAACTCCTAAATGCTTACTTGATCACCCAAATCTCCAACTTTTCAGTACCTCAAACCTTTTCTTGAAATGGGTTCATGATGGTACTGATGATTTTATGGTGTTGATGATGGTTGTAATACCCTTGGGTGGGCGGATTTGAGGGGGAGAGTGCGGGAGAAGCCCAATAAGCCCGTGGATTCCAAGAGAGGTTGGACGAGCTACCAAGGGGAGATTATAGTCCCACATCGTCTAGGTGAGGGAAGCGAATGTGTTATTTATGTACGAGGTTGGATCTACAAATTACTACGCATTTTAAAGCCGTGCAGGCCTTTGGCCCAAACCGGACAATATAATACTCAGTGGATCGAGTCATGACTTGAAAGAATGGTATCAGAGCTGAACCTAGCCGGAAGTGTGCCAACGAGGACGTTGGGTTCTCTTAGGAGGGAGGACTATAATACCCTTGTGTGGACGAACCTGAGGACGTTGGACTCTCTTTGGATCTACAAAGTAAGCATGGGTCGTTACAATGGTGTTGTTTATCAAAGGTTGCCTTATTACAAATATTAGAAATTGTGAAGTTTGTGCAATCAGAACAGTGACATTGGTGATAATGCTAGAGCGGGATAACATTAATAATGACAGCGATTTTATTGAAAAATAACATCCAGATGGGATAGAACCCCTTACATACCACGCACAGGGGCGCCATTATTTTAAACAATGAAAGGATTAACAAACTTATTACATAGCACTCAAGCCCGGTTTATTAGAAAAGCGAGAAATAACCAGTAATGAACCTCGAACACGATCAATATCAGTAAGCTTCAGAAGTACTTGCCTTCCATAGCTGTACCACAGCAGCAGCGGTACATGATGTACTTGTTCATGGAAAGTTTGCATTCAACACAGGGAATGTCTTTTACGTTCGACGTAGTCCAAGGCAATATCATACGCTTACACTCATGTTCGCGTGGAGCTACCTGACCCAGGTTGCCAGTAAATGCAGTCATGAAATCCTGCTCACCCTTGTCAATTGTCACCTTCCATTGCTGAATTTGAGTAAGGGAGATCGATATAGTTTCTGCCTTGGCTTTCACCATCTTCCCTGATGAACAGTCAGCAATTAAACCCCAGTTTTTATCGCTACCGTTGTAACAGAGAATGGCCATGATCTCTTGCATGATGCGGTCCTTTTCAACAATTGCACCGTATTGCATTTTGGAGAACCACATGCTCTCTAACCGTGCCCAGAAGAAGGATATTGATGTGCTATCTGGCCATATGTAGGTGATTTCAGTGGTATTCTTTGGTTTTCTCTTCACCTCGCTCTTCCCTATGTATACTAGTTTGATCGTTTTTGACACTGATCGTGCCAATATAGCGAACTTTTCAGTCCACGTCGTATCTTGTCCACCATAGAAGCATATGAGTTCTTTTTTCTCGACCTGCAAGACAATCAAAACACCTTGTCAAGAATGTGTATATGCATGCACGTTAGAGTTTGATCCCTTGTGGGATCAAGCATTAAGAATATAGTTCATCTTAAGGACATTTGCATCGGAGGGAAGCATCTGACGCCCCAGCTAGGATATAGCATCTATCCCATATATTTTACTTACCCAACTCGTCATCATATTCTGATCGATAAGGCTACCCACCAACAGCTTCAGCTCCCAATTCTGATGCTTGATCCACAAGTTCTTCTCCGCATCCTCGGTTATCAAAGGGAAGGCCAGACTTCCCCATATGCATATCATGTCTGTTGCATTTTTATGTGTAACCTTTCCCTGTTCATCCAAGGCCACCACGATGGGCTTTTTGTCAAAGTGCCACTCTCGCTTGATGTAGTCTATCACCCATGGTTGAAGAAATTCCAGATCGTTCAGTGAGTAACATAACTTAAGTTCAGTCTTTAGTATCTTAAATCTCTCTATTCGTCTTTGTAAATCCCATGGAACTATTTGGTCTAGCACCGGTAGCCATACAACCTCGTACTGGCTTCGAGGGTCCTTGCACTTTTGAACAAGCATTGAAATCTCCTCGGAGGAGATGTAGAGGTTTGAGATGAGTAGCAGTACCTTCTTCTTCATCAGTACCCGAAGGTTAACCTATCAAGTCATACACGATACCGAGAAAATATGTTAGCTAGCGTTCCATTGCTTTCCAAGAAATTGATTTGGGAGGTTAGGATCAGACCATTCCTGTTGTCGAACCATCATAAAGTGGCTCAATGTCCGTGCGTTTACAAATGAGTCCCTTGAGAATGTCCATATTGTGTGGGTGATCTTTCTTAAATAGGTCTACCAGTTCCTGATAAGCCTCCCAGTAGTGTCTTTTATCTGCATAACAGGGTGGATGTTAAATGATCTCATGGAAGTTATCTGTGTATTGGTCCTGCAGTACATATGAATTGAATTAGGAAGCTCAAGCGCACGCCCATACCTATAAGATCCCTAAGTTCAATATTTATGTCAACCACTTTCTCAGCGAAGAAGCTTGTAAGCTTCGTAATCTCACTGATGGATGATTTGTTCCTGAAATCAAGTAGGAGAGTCCAAGTAATGTCAAGAGAGCGGGCCTATATTACATCAAAATGAACGCCAAATATTTATTCAAGTAAATGATTGATGAAAATGATCATACTGATATTGGAGAGCCTTCATCTGGTAAGAGCAAGCCAAAACACTTGCGATGGTCCAATAGACAGCAGTGTAAACAACGGTCGGTGCGTTAACCGGCATATTAGTATACTGGGCAGGGATCATTGTGAAGTCAATGATGGAACTAACCAGTTCCATCATGACCTTGATTAGGGTTCTTAGAGCTTCAAATCGAGGTCTAAGTGACTCATCCGTTACCTTGGGCCAATGCTTAAGAAGAGCAATGGATTTTGCAAGCTGATTATTCTTGATGGAAAGCTGTGCATTAAGCCAGAATTCACCATAGTTGACAGCAAAAGCTGCTAGCACAAGCACCACCTTGGCCTCCCATGTATACGATGATACGGTTTTTAGCAGTGCCATTGTTGTGGCGTTCGCATCTTCACTGCCGGAGCATTTGCAGGACATCTATTACGTAAATTAAACAAAACATTAAACATAAAAATACATAGAGCCTGCATGTTTTGTAACAAGCTAAAGATGAAAAAGGATTTAAGGTATTAATTAATTCTATATTTATTACTTATCATTAATCAATTTAGTATGCACTACTTACCTCGCAGCAAATTTTATCAACAGTGTTTGCTAATGATTCAAGCATTTCTGTGAACTCAGCCGGATAAGTCTTGTCTTCAGAAGCCTATTAACAGAAAAATGTTACCATTATATAATTCAAAATAAAAATAAAAAAAATCAATTTTCAAAATAAGTTATGTATTTTTTTAAGAAGCTGATTTTGTTAGACAAATAAAAAGTGAAGATTTTGTACTTGGGAGCCTGCAGCAGGGTTGGAACGACTTTGCTGCAGTATGTCCTTCACCACACCAAGGAGGGACTTGACATCGACTACACCAATAGTCGAACCATGGGTAGCCTTAATTTCTTCCACTATGACCTTCTCCCCCGAGAAATTGAAGTTGGTCTGGATTTGTTTCACTGTAACATTCTCCTCGGATGTGGGCATGATGAAGTTCCCACCCAAAACCACTTTCTGGAATACTGAGGAGTGAACCTCCTCAGTCGTTGCGGACTCCTCCGATTGTTTAAACAGGGAGGAAGTCATCAACTTTGAGGGGATGAATCGATCCATGAGTTGGGAATGTGAAAGGGAATACACGCAAGAGTAGTAATGGAGAAGAAGGAAGAAATGGTTAGTGTTGTGTTTTGCATGCATGGGAAGGACTGTATTTATAGTAAAACTAATGGAATAGTCTTCTCTTTGCATCTAAAGTCCTTTAAAAAAAAAATTTCATGAGCGGCAGAGCTCATGTGCAAAGTCATCAAAGTCGTTTTTAAAAAATTTCTAGGGGATTCTGAAGACATCTACAGTACATTAGCGCGATCAAACTAATGGAAGAAATGGTTTTGATAATTTTTTCTTAATTGAATCCATGATCACCTTCCTACATAACAATAATGATAAGATAAATAATTACAAATGTCAAATGTGATGTGAAAGTCATTTATAAAATTTACAGATCCACTTTATGCGCAAAGAAAACCAGTACTGATCCCTAATGACCCAACTAGCTAACTAAAGTCATTTTTAAAATTTTAGATTATATTGGTCTATTTTTTTCACTATGATGATGTCATGAACCAAATGACACAGTCACCATTGTGATGTCAATTTGTATACAATAATCAACCAAGTTTATTAGATTCACAGCTTGGTTAATTAATTAATCTTGGTATATATATATATAAAAAGTAATTACTTTTATTGGATATATGTAGCTGCCAAACATATTCAACCAAAATATGTAAGAGAACCCCAAGAGAACAAAAATGGCATGAACAGCAGAACAGGTGATGACAACCACCTTCAATGAACTCTTTAACTACTCATACTGTTTGCTGAACAAGATTACCACAACCACAACTCTTAAAGAGGCTGATGACACAGTATTTTGTACATTCATTTTCACTAAACAACATTGAACAATATGGCTTCGCTTGGTACACGGTAAAAGAATGTATGATGCAAAAGTTTATGGCAGTTACATAAACTTGGGTGTTTGGTTCGCTTTACGGAAATGGTTATTGAAATTTGAATTTAAGATCTCTGCATTTTCTAGTTATAAAATTTTACAAAACTTTGCGGACAAAATCTCCCGCATTACTTTGCAAAACTCTCATCATCTCCTCGAGCACTCCAAACTTCTTCATAAACACCCCAATCGCCACCACCTTCACGACTACCATCGTCACCAGTCCACCATACCATAACCATCCCAACCACCACCACTAATAACAAATAGTTGTCGTCGCGCGTCACCACCACCACCATAACAAACAACCACAACCACCACAACTATCATAGCATAATCACCACAACCAACACCACCTCACCAGTGGCGGACTCAGAATTTTAGTCGGGGGCCGGAGGGACGAAATGAAAAATACTCTTCCTGCTCCCGAGTTTCAACCCGAGCAAGTCGTTCCTGAAGCTGCTGCACTCGCCTTCTTAATTCCTCGACCTCAATATCGCAAAGATCCCTTTCGTGTATTGGAGGTTCTTAATTGTAATGTTCACTACGACCACCACGTCCTCCACGACCATCACGAGCACCATAACCAGCCATTTGTAGATAATTACCCGAGGCCGCTCTGATACCAAAACTGACACCGGACAAATGAAATGATGTTATGATGTAATTTCTCAGATGTGAAATGATAAGAAATACTCGCCACTCGAGGAATCCACCAAGAGATAAGAGTAAGAAAATGATAGATATCTCGTCACTAGGTGTTACCCAGGACTACTAGCTAGTGACTATGATACCAATTGTTACCTAGGACTATGAAGACTTAGATGAGCCCAAAAGTTTTGCAAAAGTCTGATAAAGGATACACAATCATTTTTCAAGCCAATAAGGAGAAAACCAATATTATTGTTCCAAAGACAATTCATTGGAACCAAGTCACCCTTCCAGATACATGGAAGGTTCAAGGAGCAGTTGTACCAAGGAGACTTCCTCCTAGTCAGCTTGATCACGTTTTCACTCTCCCTGATGGGTCAGTTGAATTAAGATTCTCTGAAGCAAGAGTTACACGACTCAATCCTTAAAATTTCCAATCAGGACGCAGATCTGAAGCATCCTTTAGAACTGCCCCCACACATATCACTAGAGCAACTACACCTGATGCTCTACCTCATCTTGATCTTGGGAATACTAGGCCAAATCCTCAGTATCCACAGATCCCGCAACCTCTATACAATCCTCCTTCAGAGCAGGAGTTTGAACAAGAACATCAATCTCCAACTCAATCGGAAATGAACTTTTCACCTCAAGTAAATTCTCTTCATTGTCTGTCTAAACCTTTTCAATTAGATAAAGAAAAGATTAAAACAGAATTTATGTCAGAGACCAATAAGCAAAGACGTCAAACGTTTTATACTCAAACAACTGAATCTCAGAGAACAGATTTAGGAAAGAAATTCTATGAATGTTGTGAAGAACTGAAAGAAAACTTACCTTTTTTAGATTGGTATTTTAATGTTCATCTTCAAAATATTCATGTTCTCAATATTTCTTCCAAAATATGGACCTCTACTGAGAATCAAAATATTAATTCAATATTGCCTCCTCTTAGCGAATTTACATTTGCTATTATGGGACAAGATCTTGTTGCTTCTCCCTTGAAAGATTCATCTTCTGAGAATTCTTCAAAAGGAATAAGCAAAATTATTCAACAGAATAATTACACCAATATTCTTCTCCATGAACTTGGCGATAAATTGGTACAAGATCAGCTTTTACAAAATGCTCTTAGAGACAAGAAATTATAAGAAAAAAAGTTGAAGAAACCAAAAACACTACCTTCTTCAAACCTACAACTGTTTCTCAAAATGTTTTTACAAATTCACAACAATTAATCAAAGATATTGATGCTAAATTAGCAACTTTAAACTTAATTGGATTCAAAACTCAGAATCAACACCTTGTCCAATCCCGACATGACTGTTGAATCTGACATTAGTGAAGATTTTGATCCTATGGCTGAATTGGATAGATTAAATTTCATCCAATACCAAGTCAATCCCATAAAGTATGCTAAAACAGCAAAATCTTATGGTGAGTATCAAAATCCTCTTCCTAAAACAAGAAATTATTATCCAAGACCTTCTTTACCAGATATGCAGTATGAAGAACGTTCATTACAAGCATTTGGTTCATTTTCAACAGGTAATCTCTATATATGGAATATAGATGGCTTATCTGAAGAAAGTGTTATTGAAATAACCCAAGAAATGATTATGATGGCTTCTACCCATCGTAGTGAGGGCAAGGATGATAAAACCATAGCTCATGTTATCATCGCTGGTTTCTCTAGGTTATCAAAGGATGGTGGGATAATTATCTTACCATAGGTGAACAACAAGCAATTAAAATTGGTCCTGATGGCCAGCCCATGAAAACTGAACATGGACAAATTATTCCTGATTCTGTTATCACACTTATTGTTAGTATTCTGAAACACTTTATTGGGGATCCTGGTGAATTCCAAGGTAAATCTAAAGATCTACTTATGATTCACAAATGTCCTACTCTTAGCCATTTCAGATGGTACAAGGACATTTTCCTCAAAAAGGTTATGCAACAATTTGAACCCATTCTGGAAACGAAAGTTTCTTTCAGGTTTACCAGCTATCTTTGCTGAAACAGTTAGGAATAAATTACAAGACCAATATCAAGGAGATATCCCATATGAACGCCTTACATATGGAGATCTTATCTCTTTTATAAACAAATGTGCCTTGCAAATATGCAATGATCTTAGGTTGAAACATCAACTTAAGAAACAACATATACATGGGCCTAAAGAGCTTGGTGACTTCTGTCAGCAGTATGGATTTGATGATTTTAGAATACCCAATTCAAAATCACATTCCAAACAACTCTACAGATCTCATCCAGCAAGACAGTACAAATCTAAAAAGCCTTATGGGCCTAAACAACCCAAGAATTTAGATAAGTACTATAGCAAGCCCAAGAGGCATGGAACTCACAAACCCAAGCCCGAACAATTTAAGAAATATTACAAGCCCAATCCAACTTCAAAGCCTGTCTACTTTAAGTGTGGACGCCCTGGCCGTTATGCAAATCTTGCAGAACGACCCAAAAGATTCAAGCTTTAAAACCCCTGACGAAATTAAGAATATGTTTCTTAATGTTCTGATGGACTCTGAAGCTGAATCATCCGATGAAGAGCTTCAACTCTTCAATATCAATCGCTTCTCTTCTGAATCAGATATCTCTGAAGATTCTGATACTTTTGCCGAAGCTTGTCATTGTAATAACATACACCGTTCCCATAAAACAGTTAATATGTTATCTAGCAAGAAACAATCTAGCATCTTGTTAGATTTTGTTGACAAAATTGATGATCCCAGTCTTAAAACTGAATACCTTCAGCATATTAAGACTTCAATAACTAAATCTCAAAATATTCCTGAGGTTGTTCAACCCTTCTATAGTCACAAAGAAGTTATAGATAGATTCAAATCTTCTATTACTTCATCTCCTGTCAGTATCTCTGACCTCCAACATGAAGTAAATAATATCAAAAAGGATATTGCTTTACTTAAACAATCTCAATTGTATTTGGATCTCAAAGTCCAAAACCTTCATACAGTTCCTCAAGAAGCTTCTTCTTCTGAACCCATTCCCTCAGAAGAACCCATTCCTCAATTTTTATGTAATATCAATCAATCCATACCCCATCAGGTCCGAATCCAGAAGTGGTATGTCTCCATCGATCTTTTTATCAAGAAAAAAATCTTGATATCAACAATTGCCCTGATTGACTTAGGAGCTGATATGAACTGCATCCAAGAAGGTATTGTTCCAGCACAATACTTTACAATCACAAATCAAAAATTGTACACCACTGACAATTCTCAATTAAAAATTCAATACAAACTTACCAATGCACATATCTACAAAGATAAGGTTTGCATCAAACAACATTTTCTCCTTGTTCAAAACATGGAACAGAAAATGATTTTAGGAACTCCTTTTATTTCTGCTATTGCTCCTTTTACAGTTTTCAAAGATGGTATTAAGGCTACCTATTTAGGAACTGATGTTGAGTTTAAGTTTTTGTTTAAACCTGAAATATTTGAAGTTAATCAAATGAATCGACAGGTTCAATTTCTTAACTTTATCTCTCAGAAACAACAACATTTAAACTCTCTCAAGCAGGAGATTTCTTATAAAGGATTGAAGAACAAATTCAAGATCCTAAATTACAATCTCAAATTGTCCAACACCAAGAACATATTAAAAATGAATTATGTTCCAATCTGCCCAATGCCTTTTGGCATAGGAAACAACACTGTGTTTATCTTCCTTATGAACCAGGTTTCATGGAAAGCAAAATTCCAACCAAAGCCAGGCCAATTCAAATGAATTCTGAGCTTATGGAATATTGCAAGCAAGAAATTCAGCAATTGCTGAATAAAAATCTCATTCGTCACTCTAAGTCTCCTTGGAGTTGTTCAGCCTTTTATGTCAGAAAAACTGCTGAACTCGAGCGCGGTAGTCTTCGTCTAGTCATCAATTATAAGCCCCTTAACCAGGTCTTACGATGGATTAGATACCCCATTCCTCATCAAAGGGATCTTCTGAAAAGATTACATTCTGCCTGTGTCTTTTCTAAGTTCGATCTCAAGTCTGGATTTTGGCAAATTCAGATTCATCCCAAGGATAGGTATAAAACTGCCTTCAATGTTCCCTTTGGACATTACGAGTGGAATGTAATGCCCTTTGGTCTAAAAAATGCACCGAGTGAATTTCAGAATATCATGAATGAAATTCTCTCTCCTTTATCCCATTTCACAATTGTGTATATCGATGATATACTCGTTTTCTCTGAGTCTAGTGCAGCCCATCGGAAACACTTGTATCAATTTGAAAAATGTATTAAAAAGAATGGTTTGGTTTTATCACCTACCAAGATTAATCTTTTTCAAACAAATGTTCGTTTTTTAGGACATACCATATCTCATGGAATGGTAACTCCTTTTTCAAGAGCAATTGATTTTGCGGACAAATTTTCTGATGAAATTCGGGACAAAACACAATTACAAAGATTTCTCGGTTCTTTAAATTATGTTGCTGATTTCTATAAAGGCCTCCGTGTTTTACTTAAGCCTCTCTACAATAGACTTAAGAAGAATCCAGGTCCATGGACTGAAGCTCATTCTCAAATAATTCGTCAAGTCAAAGCCCAAGTCAAGAGTCTTCCTTGTTTAGGAATCTCAGATCCCAAGGCTTTCAAGATTGTAGAAACAGATGCGTCCAACCAAGGGTATGGTGGTATCCTTAAACAACATCTACGTGATTCTACTTCAATACAATTAGTCTGATACCATTCTGGTATTTGAAACTTTGTTCAGATCAATTATTCAATTGTTAAAAAAAAAGCTTTATCGATTGTTTTATGCATCATGAAATTTCAAGATGATTTAACAAATTAAAAATTTCTTTTAAGAGTTGATTGCAAATCCGCCAAAGAAATTTTAACTAAAGATGTTTTAAATCTCGTTTCAAAACAGATTTTCGCCAGATGGCAAGGTTTGATTTCTACATTCGATTTTGACATCGAATATATAAAGGGAACAGACAATTCTCTTGCCGACTTCCTCACAAGAGAGTTTATCCAAAAATGAGTTCTTAGAGCTCATCCTCTTCAAAGGTTCCTTCTGCAAAATCCCAATTCAAGTCCCAATATGCTATGCCGCCTTTTGCGACACAGCAAAAGCCCCCGTTTTCTTATGCAACAACACTTACCAATCCTTTTCAGCCCCTTCAGGAAGCTGAATCAAGTCAAACAATGGCCTCTTTCCAGAAGCCACAAGTTCATGCCAATCAATATGTAACAAAGACCTGTCTTGAGCCACTTCTTTTGCTCGAATCAAGTCTTTATCCTCTCATCAAGGATCTCCAAGCAATAGTCTGTCACGTCTTCTCTTCACAGACGCTCTATGAAGAAGCTGATGGTCTCAAAACTCAAAGGTTTTATGAGTTCATCCTTGTCGACACAGACTCTGTGGTGATTACTCATAACAAGGAGAAATCTAACTCAAACAAGATTTCTCATCCAAGTGTCAGATCTTGAAAATTTTGACAGAAGCAGACTGGAAGCAACATCCAAGATCCCACAAGAAGTTCTCTGTCAACTTTCTTCCTGCATCTTACAATTATCAAGATTACAAGCAAGCATGGAATCGAGCTTTTCTTGTTCCTTCACAGAATTGCTCACATTCATGGTTTTTCTTCTTCTGCAAGAAATTCAAGCAAGCTTCAATTCCTTTATGGTTTCAACACAAATGGTGGAATCATTTCGGTGCTAAAGATGAGATTCTTCCTCCTCCAGTTCATGAAGGATGGTCCCTTTTCAAGTCCAAGTTTCAACCACCGGCTCCAGTCCCTCAACAGGTTCTATTCCTATGGTTTTTCATCAAGTTCAATCTGACATGGATCTCCTGCTGGGATTTCTCTGTCTCTGCTCTTACCACATTCAATCAGTCAGCTCAGCCACCTCTCTGGTTCTGCCGATGCTTCAAGATCAAGTGGTGGAAAACTTATGACCAAAGTCACGCCACAAAAGATGGAGTCTCACGATTCTTCTCTGGACAGCCTGTTCCTGCTGCCCCTATCATGAGACCTTCTCAAGTTCCAACTCAAGCAAAGCTTCTTAAAGATCATATTAAGAAGCAATTACAAGGTAAACCAACGAGAGCTCAACTCCTTGAAACTCTCTCTATGATAGCTTCTGAAAATTCTGATGAAGACGATGAAGCTACAGAGTCTTCCAGTGGACCCTCCAATGAAGATGACTGCTATGGCATCTTTCCACCATTCATGCCAGTCTGATCCCACAATAATTATGGTGTCTCTCCATAATTCCAAGCCCCTGCCAGCACTCGCCAGCAGACAAAAATGCTTTCGGCCATAGTACCTGACAACATATTTCTTTACAAGAGGACGCGTGTATCTACAATTGATCCACTCATCCACAAAAGTCAAAAGGTGAATAATGAAGCATCTTCAACTATTCTCCTTCAATTATCACAAGAAGACAAGTAGGAGATAAGCCTCCAGCTCATCTCTTTCTAGAAGCCTTATCGCTTTTAGGTTTACATTTCTATTATAAATACAGCCATTCGTCTCAGTTGGAAGACATACGATTTTAAAACCCCAAACCTAATTGTAACCCTAAGGATTCTACCTCTGTAAGCTTTCAAGCTTCCCTCTCTATCTAGTAAGTCTCCTGTACAGTTTTATATTTTCAATAAAAGCATTTTATCTATTTGTTTCTTTTCTTCAAAACTTATTCTTGTATTTGATCTCTGATAAGATCTTACAGTTAAACTTCCAGTGTAAATCAGGAAACTGACTTCGAGCTGTATCGATCGATTGTATCAGATCAAGAATAATCTTGAAACTGCCTTTAACTTATGTTTTGATCTGTTGAATATTCCTGTTATTGTTCATCTTCTTATGTTCTGTATCTATTATTCATTTATGTTTCTTAAATTTAGACTGTTATCTATAGTCCTAGTAGTCCTGGGTAACAATTGGTATTTATAATTACCCGAGGCTGCTCTGATACCAAAACTGACACCGGACAAATGAAAGGATGTTATGATGTAATTTTGCAGATGTGAATTGATAAGAAATACTCGCCACTCGAGGAATCCAATAAGAGATAAGAGTAAGAAAATGAAAGATATCTCGTCACTCTAAAGAATCTACTAAAGAGATAAGAGTAGTGAATTAGGAAGAATAATATTCACTAACAATATATTCTGAATTTGCAATCTGAGTTTTCATTTCATTCTTAGGGGCTAGCTTATATAGGAATCATGGAACATCCCTCCATGAATAAGTTCATCCCTAATTAAAACTAATACATGTATATTAATTAATGACAATCATAAGTAACTTTAAAATACATGAATGCATCAAGTTCCAAGGTGAATGCATCAAGCCCATCTCTTAACCAAATGAAGTTCAAAACCGTTCATATGAATGGACTAGATTCAGTGTCAGAATCGGTCTCGATCGAGCATATAACTTGGCTGAAAGTTAGGGACACTACCCCGTTTTCTTTGTAGCACAGATTTGTGTGACTTTGGTAAAATGATTATAACTTGCTCATTTCAAAACATTTTTAAGTGATTCTAATTGTGTTTGTTAGATAACTCAGAGTGCTACAATTTTTGTGTGTTGATGAGCTTGAGAATCGATCCTAATTGAGGGTTTAAATTGGTCAAAAGTTACCCTATTTTTATGTTACTATTTTTGAAAAGTTAAAAAAAAAAAGGTACATGGTGGTGTGAGACAGTACACAAGGTGGTGTGGAGTAGTCGCTGTCTATTAACATTTTGGGTTCCAATTTTAACCCGCATCGGCCATATTTTTAATGGTTCGGGTATGGGGCGACCCGAAACCCATCCCATGCATTCGGCCTGTTATCTATGATTCCATGTGGTTGTCGATATAAGGGTATGAAAGTCATTTTAAAAAACTTTATCTGATCCAATGGTCATGTGAAAATGAAATGTCTGCAAAGTCACTTTTAATAGTCGTATTCTATCAATCCAAATATAAAACTCCATAGTTTTGGGTGATGAAAATTGTAAAGATGCTCGAAGGAATAGTTTATAAAATTGTAGGGGATTTTAATGACCTGAGAGCATCCCTAGTTATTTTGAAAAAGATTTATATGATGTAAAGGTCATCTGCAAAGTCAAGAACATGGTTATTTTTAATAATCGTGTTTTATTTTCTATCAATCACAATAGACAACTCCATGGTGGTTGTAGATGGAATTTGTAAAGAAGCTTGAAGGAATAGTTTGTAAACTTGTAAGAGATTTTATTGACCTGAGGGCATCCCTAGTCATTTGAAAAAGATTTATGGGATTTAAAGGTGATGTGCAGAGTCAAGAACACGGTAAATAATCATGTTCTATGTTCTATCAATCGAAATACAAAACTCCATAGTATTGGTAGATGGAATTTGTAAAAATGCTTGAAAGAATAGTTTGCAAACCTGTAGGAGATTTTAATGACCTGAGGGAATCCGTTGTCGTTTTGAAAAAGATTTATGGAATGTAAAAGTCATGTGCAAAGTCAAGAACAAGAATTATATGTTCTACCAATAAAAATACAAAACTCATTGGTTTTGGGTGATGGAAATTGTAAAGATGCTTAAGCAAGGAATAGTTTTTAATATTGTAGGGAAATTTTAAATATCTGAGAGCATCCCTAATTCCCTATTAGTTTTGAAAAAGATTTATGGGATCTAAAGGTCATGGTGCGGATTCAAGAAAACTAGTAGGGGATTTTAATGACCTGAGGGTGTGTTTGGTTGAATGGAATCCTATGCTATGAGAATTCATGAGGGGACCCTTACATTTTAGGCTAAATTGATGTATCACTCCACATCTACCATTTGATTTTGTGATCAATGGTGGGAATGAAAGTCCCATGAACATGAAAATCCCACTCTTTGATCCCCTAAGGCATGTGATTCCCATGTTCATGAGACTTTCATTCCCACCATTGATCACAAAATCAAATGGTAGATGTGGAGTACTGATATATATCAATTTAGCCTAAAATGTAGGGGTCCCCTCGTGAATTCCCATGACATAGGATTCCATGCAACCAAACACACCCTGAGAGTATTCCTAATCGTTTTGAAAAAGATTTATGGGATGTAAAGGTGATGTGCAAAGTCAAGAACAAAGTCATTTTTAATATACTTTTTGAGTGAATTTGATTAAATTATGATCGATCCAAAGTCATCGACTTTTCCATATCTGGATCTCCAGGTTGTTTAAGGTATGGATCTCACTAGTAGTAGGGTAATTCTTTTACAAGCTTAGGTTGTTGGTTGGTGCATGTGAAAGCAAGCTGAGGACAAAGATCACAGGGAATATGCCCAAAACTATATATTAACACCAGAAAACAATCACACTGAAACTTCACATCAAGGTTTAACTCCTAAATGCTTACTTGATCACCCAAATCTCCAACTTTTCAGTACCTCAAACCTTTTCTTGAAATGGGTTCATGATGGTACTGATGATTTTATGGTGTTGATGATGGTTGTAATACCCTTGGGTGGGCGGATTTGAGGGGGAGAGTGCGGGAGAAGCCCAATAAGCCCGTGGATTCCAAGAGAGGTTGGACGAGCTACCAAGGGGAGATTATAGTCCCACATCGTCTAGGTGAGGGAAGCGAATGTGTTATTTATGTACGAGGTTGGATCTACAAATTACTACGCATTTTAAAGCCGTGCAGGCCTTTGGCCCAAACCGGACAATATAATACTCAGTGGATCGAGTCATGACTTGAAAGAATGGTATCAGAGCTGAACCTAGCCGGAAGTGTGCCAACGAGGACGTTGGGTTCTCTTAGGAGGGAGGACTATAATACCCTTGTGTGGACGAACCTGAGGACGTTGGACTCTCTTTGGATCTACAAAGTAAGCATGGGTCGTTACAATGGTGTTGTTTATCAAAGGTTGCCTTATTACAAATATTAGAAATTGTGAAGTTTGTGCAATCAGAACAGTGACATTGGTGATAATGCTAGAGCGGGATAACATTAATAATGACAGCGATTTTATTGAAAAATAACATCCAGATGGGATAGAACCCCTTACATACCACGCACAGGGGCGCCATTATTTTAAACAATGAAAGGATTAACAAACTTATTACATAGCACTCAAGCCCGGTTTATTAGAAAAGCGAGAAATAACCAGTAATGAACCTCGAACACGATCAATATCAGTAAGCTTCAGAAGTACTTGCCTTCCATAGCTGTACCACAGCAGCAGCGGTACATGATGTACTTGTTCATGGAAAGTTTGCATTCAACACAGGGAATGTCTTTTACGTTCGACGTAGTCCAAGGCAATATCATACGCTTACACTCATGTTCGCGTGGAGCTACCTGACCCAGGTTGCCAGTAAATGCAGTCATGAAATCCTGCTCACCCTTGTCAATTGTCACCTTCCATTGCTGAATTTGAGTAAGGGAGATCGATATAGTTTCTGCCTTGGCTTTCACCATCTTCCCTGATGAACAGTCAGCAATTAAACCCCAGTTTTTATCGCTACCGTTGTAACAGAGAATGGCCATGATCTCTTGCATGATGCGGTCCTTTTCAACAATTGCACCGTATTGCATTTTGGAGAACCACATGCTCTCTAACCGTGCCCAGAAGAAGGATATTGATGTGCTATCTGGCCATATGTAGGTGATTTCAGTGGTATTCTTTGGTTTTCTCTTCACCTCGCTCTTCCCTATGTATACTAGTTTGATCGTTTTTGACACTGATCGTGCCAATATAGCGAACTTTTCAGTCCACGTCGTATCTTGTCCACCATAGAAGCATATGAGTTCTTTTTTCTCGACCTGCAAGACAATCAAAACACCTTGTCAAGAATGTGTATATGCATGCACGTTAGAGTTTGATCCCTTGTGGGATCAAGCATTAAGAATATAGTTCATCTTAAGGACATTTGCATCGGAGGGAAGCATCTGACGCCCCAGCTAGGATATAGCATCTATCCCATATATTTTACTTACCCAACTCGTCATCATATTCTGATCGATAAGGCTACCCACCAACAGCTTCAGCTCCCAATTCTGATGCTTGATCCACAAGTTCTTCTCCGCATCCTCGGTTATCAAAGGGAAGGCCAGACTTCCCCATATGCATATCATGTCTGTTGCATTTTTATGTGTAACCTTTCCCTGTTCATCCAAGGCCACCACGATGGGCTTTTTGTCAAAGTGCCACTCTCGCTTGATGTAGTCTATCACCCATGGTTGAAGAAATTCCAGATCGTTCAGTGAGTAACATAACTTAAGTTCAGTCTTTAGTATCTTAAATCTCTCTATTCGTCTTTGTAAATCCCATGGAACTATTTGGTCTAGCACCGGTAGCCATACAACCTCGTACTGGCTTCGAGGGTCCTTGCACTTTTGAACAAGCATTGAAATCTCCTCGGAGGAGATGTAGAGGTTTGAGATGAGTAGCAGTACCTTCTTCTTCATCAGTACCCGAAGGTTAACCTATCAAGTCATACACGATACCGAGAAAATATGTTAGCTAGCGTTCCATTGCTTTCCAAGAAATTGATTTGGGAGGTTAGGATCAGACCATTCCTGTTGTCGAACCATCATAAAGTGGCTCAATGTCCGTGCGTTTACAAATGAGTCCCTTGAGAATGTCCATATTGTGTGGGTGATCTTTCTTAAATAGGTCTACCAGTTCCTGATAAGCCTCCCAGTAGTGTCTTTTATCTGCATAACAGGGTGGATGTTAAATGATCTCATGGAAGTTATCTGTGTATTGGTCCTGCAGTACATATGAATTGAATTAGGAAGCTCAAGCGCACGCCCATACCTATAAGATCCCTAAGTTCAATATTTATGTCAACCACTTTCTCAGCGAAGAAGCTTGTAAGCTTCGTAATCTCACTGATGGATGATTTGTTCCTGAAATCAAGTAGGAGAGTCCAAGTAATGTCAAGAGAGCGGGCCTATATTACATCAAAATGAACGCCAAATATTTATTCAAGTAAATGATTGATGAAAATGATCATACTGATATTGGAGAGCCTTCATCTGGTAAGAGCAAGCCAAAACACTTGCGATGGTCCAATAGACAGCAGTGTAAACAACGGTCGGTGCGTTAACCGGCATATTAGTATACTGGGCAGGGATCATTGTGAAGTCAATGATGGAACTAACCAGTTCCATCATGACCTTGATTAGGGTTCTTAGAGCTTCAAATCGAGGTCTAAGTGACTCATCCGTTACCTTGGGCCAATGCTTAAGAAGAGCAATGGATTTTGCAAGCTGATTATTCTTGATGGAAAGCTGTGCATTAAGCCAGAATTCACCATAGTTGACAGCAAAAGCTGCTAGCACAAGCACCACCTTGGCCTCCCATGTATACGATGATACGGTTTTTAGCAGTGCCATTGTTGTGGCGTTCGCATCTTCACTGCCGGAGCATTTGCAGGACATCTATTACGTAAATTAAACAAAACATTAAACATAAAAATACATAGAGCCTGCATGTTTTGTAACAAGCTAAAGATGAAAAAGGATTTAAGGTATTAATTAATTCTATATTTATTACTTATCATTAATCAATTTAGTATGCACTACTTACCTCGCAGCAAATTTTATCAACAGTGTTTGCTAATGATTCAAGCATTTCTGTGAACTCAGCCGGATAAGTCTTGTCTTCAGAAGCCTATTAACAGAAAAATGTTACCATTATATAATTCAAAATAAAAATAAAAAAAATCAATTTTCAAAATAAGTTATGTATTTTTTTAAGAAGCTGATTTTGTTAGACAAATAAAAAGTGAAGATTTTGTACTTGGGAGCCTGCAGCAGGGTTGGAACGACTTTGCTGCAGTATGTCCTTCACCACACCAAGGAGGGACTTGACATCGACTACACCAATAGTCGAACCATGGGTAGCCTTAATTTCTTCCACTATGACCTTCTCCCCCGAGAAATTGAAGTTGGTCTGGATTTGTTTCACTGTAACATTCTCCTCGGATGTGGGCATGATGAAGTTCCCACCCAAAACCACTTTCTGGAATACTGAGGAGTGAACCTCCTCAGTCGTTGCGGACTCCTCCGATTGTTTAAACAGGGAGGAAGTCATCAACTTTGAGGGGATGAATCGATCCATGAGTTGGGAATGTGAAAGGGAATACACGCAAGAGTAGTAATGGAGAAGAAGGAAGAAATGGTTAGTGTTGTGTTTTGCATGCATGGGAAGGACTGTATTTATAGTAAAACTAATGGAATAGTCTTCTCTTTGCATCTAAAGTCCTTTAAAAAAAAAATTTCATGAGCGGCAGAGCTCATGTGCAAAGTCATCAAAGTCGTTTTTAAAAAATTTCTAGGGGATTCTGAAGACATCTACAGTACATTAGCGCGATCAAACTAATGGAAGAAATGGTTTTGATAATTTTTTCTTAATTGAATCCATGATCACCTTCCTACATAACAATAATGATAAGATAAATAATTACAAATGTCAAATGTGATGTGAAAGTCATTTATAAAATTTACAGATCCACTTTATGCGCAAAGAAAACCAGTACTGATCCCTAATGACCCAACTAGCTAACTAAAGTCATTTTTAAAATTTTAGATTATATTGGTCTATTTTTTTCACTATGATGATGTCATGAACCAAATGACACAGTCACCATTGTGATGTCAATTTGTATACAATAATCAACCAAGTTTATTAGATTCACAGCTTGGTTAATTAATTAATCTTGGTATATATATACATAAAAAGTAATTACTTTTATTGGATATATGTAGCTGCCAAACATATTCAACCAAAATATGTAAGAGAACCCCAAGAGAACAAAAATGGCATGAACAGCAGAACAGGTGATGACAACCACCTTCAATGAACTCTTTAACTACTCATACTGTTTGCTGAACAAGATTACCACAACCACAACTCTTAAAGAGGCTGATGACACAGTATTTTGTACATTCATTTTCACTAAACAACATTGAACAATATGGCTTCGCTTGGTACACGGTAAAAGAATGTATGATGCAAAAGTTTATGGCAGTTACATAAACTTGGGTGTTTGGTTCGCTTTACGGAAATGGTTATTGAAATTTGAATTTAAGATCTCTGCATTTTCTAGTTATAAAATTTTACAAAACTTTGCGGACAAAATCTCCCGCATTACTTTGCAAAACTCTCATCATCTCCTCGAGCACTCCAAACTTCTTCATAAACACCCCAATCGCCACCACCTTCACGACTACCATCGTCACCAGTCCACCATACCATAACCATCCCAACCACCACCACTAATAACAAATAGTTGTCGTCGCGCGTCACCACCACCACCATAACAAACAACCACAACCACCACAACTATCATAGCATAATCACCACAACCAACACCACCTCACCAGTGGCGGACTCAGAATTTTAGTCGGGGGCCGGAGGGACGAAATGAAAAATACTCTTCCTGCTCCCGAGTTTCAACCCGAGCAAGTCGTTCCTGAAGCTGCTGCACTCGCCTTCTTAATTCCTCGACCTCAATATCGCAAAGATCCCTTTCGTGTATTGGAGGTTCTTAATTGTAATGTTCACTACGACCACCACGTCCTCCACGACCATCACGAGCACCATAACCAGCCATTTGTAGATAATTACCCGAGGCCGCTCTGATACCAAAACTGACACCGGACAAATGAAATGATGTTATGATGTAATTTCTCAGATGTGAAATGATAAGAAATACTCGCCACTCGAGGAATCCACCAAGAGATAAGAGTAAGAAAATGATAGATATCTCGTCACTAGGTGTTACCCAGGACTACTAGCTAGTGACTATGATACCAATTGTTACCTAGGACTATGAAGACTTAGATGAGCCCAAAAGTTTTGCAAAAGTCTGATAAAGGATACACAATCATTTTTCAAGCCAATAAGGAGAAAACCAATATTATTGTTCCAAAGACAATTCATTGGAACCAAGTCACCCTTCCAGATACATGGAAGGTTCAAGGAGCAGTTGTACCAAGGAGACTTCCTCCTAGTCAGCTTGATCACGTTTTCACTCTCCCTGATGGGTCAGTTGAATTAAGATTCTCTGAAGCAAGAGTTACACGACTCAATCCTTAAAATTTCCAATCAGGACGCAGATCTGAAGCATCCTTTAGAACTGCCCCCACACATATCACTAGAGCAACTACACCTGATGCTCTACCTCATCTTGATCTTGGGAATACTAGGCCAAATCCTCAGTATCCACAGATCCCGCAACCTCTATACAATCCTCCTTCAGAGCAGGAGTTTGAACAAGAACATCAATCTCCAACTCAATCGGAAATGAACTTTTCACCTCAAGTAAATTCTCTTCATTGTCTGTCTAAACCTTTTCAATTAGATAAAGAAAAGATTAAAACAGAATTTATGTCAGAGACCAATAAGCAAAGACGTCAAACGTTTTATACTCAAACAACTGAATCTCAGAGAACAGATTTAGGAAAGAAATTCTATGAATGTTGTGAAGAACTGAAAGAAAACTTACCTTTTTTAGATTGGTATTTTAATGTTCATCTTCAAAATATTCATGTTCTCAATATTTCTTCCAAAATATGGACCTCTACTGAGAATCAAAATATTAATTCAATATTGCCTCCTCTTAGCGAATTTACATTTGCTATTATGGGACAAGATCTTGTTGCTTCTCCCTTGAAAGATTCATCTTCTGAGAATTCTTCAAAAGGAATAAGCAAAATTATTCAACAGAATAATTACACCAATATTCTTCTCCATGAACTTGGCGATAAATTGGTACAAGATCAGCTTTTACAAAATGCTCTTAGAGACAAGAAATTATAAGAAAAAAAGTTGAAGAAACCAAAAACACTACCTTCTTCAAACCTACAACTGTTTCTCAAAATGTTTTTACAAATTCACAACAATTAATCAAAGATATTGATGCTAAATTAGCAACTTTAAACTTAATTGGATTCAAAACTCAGAATCAACACCTTGTCCAATCCCGACATGACTGTTGAATCTGACATTAGTGAAGATTTTGATCCTATGGCTGAATTGGATAGATTAAATTTCATCCAATACCAAGTCAATCCCATAAAGTATGCTAAAACAGCAAAATCTTATGGTGAGTATCAAAATCCTCTTCCTAAAACAAGAAATTATTATCCAAGACCTTCTTTACCAGATATGCAGTATGAAGAACGTTCATTACAAGCATTTGGTTCATTTTCAACAGGTAATCTCTATATATGGAATATAGATGGCTTATCTGAAGAAAGTGTTATTGAAATAACCCAAGAAATGATTATGATGGCTTCTACCCATCGTAGTGAGGGCAAGGATGATAAAACCATAGCTCATGTTATCATC
Organism: Berberis vulgaris; assembly: GCA_963556465.1. NCBI lineage: Eukaryota > Viridiplantae > Streptophyta > Magnoliopsida > Ranunculales > Berberidaceae > Berberis > Berberis vulgaris. The sequence continues at coordinate 5,605,112 of OY747132.1, read as the reverse complement.
GCTGGTTTCTCTAGGTTATCAAAGGATGGTGGGATAATTATCTTACCATAGGTGAACAACAAGCAATTAAAATTGGTCCTGATGGCCAGCCCATGAAAACTGAACATGGACAAATTATTCCTGATTCTGTTATCACACTTATTGTTAGTATTCTGAAACACTTTATTGGGGATCCTGGTGAATTCCAAGGTAAATCTAAAGATCTACTTATGATTCACAAATGTCCTACTCTTAGCCATTTCAGATGGTACAAGGACATTTTCCTCAAAAAGGTTATGCAACAATTTGAACCCATTCTGGAAACGAAAGTTTCTTTCAGGTTTACCAGCTATCTTTGCTGAAACAGTTAGGAATAAATTACAAGACCAATATCAAGGAGATATCCCATATGAACGCCTTACATATGGAGATCTTATCTCTTTTATAAACAAATGTGCCTTGCAAATATGCAATGATCTTAGGTTGAAACATCAACTTAAGAAACAACATATACATGGGCCTAAAGAGCTTGGTGACTTCTGTCAGCAGTATGGATTTGATGATTTTAGAATACCCAATTCAAAATCACATTCCAAACAACTCTACAGATCTCATCCAGCAAGACAGTACAAATCTAAAAAGCCTTATGGGCCTAAACAACCCAAGAATTTAGATAAGTACTATAGCAAGCCCAAGAGGCATGGAACTCACAAACCCAAGCCCGAACAATTTAAGAAATATTACAAGCCCAATCCAACTTCAAAGCCTGTCTACTTTAAGTGTGGACGCCCTGGCCGTTATGCAAATCTTGCAGAACGACCCAAAAGATTCAAGCTTTAAAACCCCTGACGAAATTAAGAATATGTTTCTTAATGTTCTGATGGACTCTGAAGCTGAATCATCCGATGAAGAGCTTCAACTCTTCAATATCATTCGCTTCTCTTCTGAATCAGATATCTCTGAAGATTCTGATACTTTTGCCGAAGCTTGTCATTGTAATAACATACACCGTTCCCATAAAACAGTTAATATGTTATCTAGCAAGAAACAATCTAGCATCTTGTTAGATTTTGTTGACAAAATTGATGATCCCAGTCTTAAAACTGAATACCTTCAGCATATTAAGACTTCAATAACTAAATCTCAAAATATTCCTGAGGTTGTTCAACCCTTCTATAGTCACAAAGAAGTTATAGATAGATTCAAATCTTCTATTACTTCATCTCCTGTCAGTATCTCTGACCTCCAACATGAAGTAAATAATATCAAAAAGGATATTGCTTTACTTAAACAATCTCAATTGTATTTGGATCTCAAAGTCCAAAACCTTCATACAGTTCCTCAAGAAGCTTCTTCTTCTGAACCCATTCCCTCAGAAGAACCCATTCCTCAATTTTTATGTAATATCAATCAATCCATACCCCATCAGGTCCGAATCCAGAAGTGGTATGTCTCCATCGATCTTTTTATCAAGAAAAAAATCTTGATATCAACAATTGCCCTGATTGACTTAGGAGCTGATATGAACTGCATCCAAGAAGGTATTGTTCCAGCACAATACTTTACAATCACAAATCAAAAATTGTACACCACTGACAATTCTCAATTAAAAATTCAATACAAACTTACCAATGCACATATCTACAAAGATAAGGTTTGCATCAAACAACATTTTCTCCTTGTTCAAAACATGGAACAGAAAATGATTTTAGGAACTCCTTTTATTTCTGCTATTGCTCCTTTTACAGTTTTCAAAGATGGTATTAAGGCTACCTATTTAGGAACTGATGTTGAGTTTAAGTTTTTGTTTAAACCTGAAATATTTGAAGTTAATCAAATGAATCGACAGGTTCAATTTCTTAACTTTATCTCTCAGAAACAACAACATTTAAACTCTCTCAAGCAGGAGATTTCTTATAAAGGATTGAAGAACAAATTCAAGATCCTAAATTACAATCTCAAATTGTCCAACACCAAGAACATATTAAAAATGAATTATGTTCCAATCTGCCCAATGCCTTTTGGCATAGGAAACAACACTGTGTTTATCTTCCTTATGAACTAGGTTTCATGGAAAGCAAAATTCCAACCAAAGCCAGGCCAATTCAAATGAATTCTGAGCTTATGGAATATTGCAAGCAAGAAATTCAGCAATTGCTGAATAAAAATCTCATTCGTCACTCTAAGTCTCCTTGGAGTTGTTCAGCCTTTTATGTCAGAAAAACTGCTGAACTCGAGCGCGGTAGTCTTCGTCTAGTCATCAATTATAAGCCCCTTAACCAGGTCTTACGATGGATTAGATACCCCATTCCTCATCAAAGGGATCTTCTGAAAAGATTACATTCTGCCTGTGTCTTTTCTAAGTTCGATCTCAAGTCTGGATTTTGGCAAATTCAGATTCATCCCAAGGATAGGTATAAAACTGCCTTCAATGTTCCCTTTGGACATTACGAGTGGAATGTAATGCCCTTTGGTCTAAAAAATGCACCGAGTGAATTTCAGAATATCATGAATGAAATTCTCTCTCCTTTATCCCATTTCACAATTGTGTATATCGATGATATACTCGTTTTCTCTGAGTCTAGTGCAGCCCATCGGAAACACTTGTATCAATTTGAAAAATGTATTAAAAAGAATGGTTTGGTTTTATCACCTACCAAGATTAATCTTTTTCAAACAAATGTTCGTTTTTTAGGACATACCATATCTCATGGAATGGTAACTCCTTTTTCAAGAGCAATTGATTTTGCGGACAAATTTTCTGATGAAATTCGGGACAAAACACAATTACAAAGATTTCTCGGTTCTTTAAATTATGTTGCTGATTTCTATAAAGGCCTCCGTGTTTTACTTAAGCCTCTCTACAATAGACTTAAGAAGAATCCAGGTCCATGGACTGAAGCTCATTCTCAAATAATTCGTCAAGTCAAAGCCCAAGTCAAGAGTCTTCCTTGTTTAGGAATCTCAGATCCCAAGGCTTTCAAGATTGTAGAAACAGATGCGTCCAACCAAGGGTATGGTGGTATCCTTAAACAACATCTACCTGATTCTACTTCAATACAATTAGTCTGATACCATTCTGGTATTTGAAACTTTGTTCAGATCAATTATTCAATTGTTAAAAAAAAAGCTTTATCGATTGTTTTATGCATCATGAAATTTCAAGATGATTTAACAAATTAAAAATTTCTTTTAAGAGTTGATTGCAAATCCGCCAAAGAAATTTTAACTAAAGATGTTTTAAATCTCGTTTCAAAACAGATTTTCGCCAGATGGCAAGGTTTGATTTCTACATTCGATTTTGACATCGAATATATAAAGGGAACAGACAATTCTCTTGCCGACTTCCTCACAAGAGAGTTTATCCAAAAATGAGTTCTTAGAGCTCATCCTCTTCAAAGGTTCCTTCTGCAAAATCCCAATTCAAGTCCCAATATGCTATGCCGCCTTTTGCGACACAGCAAAAGCCCCCGTTTTCTTATGCAACAACACTTACCAATCCTTTTCAGCCCCTTCAGGAAGCTGAATCAAGTCAAACAATGGCCTCTTTCCAGAAGCCACAAGTTCATGCCAATCAATATGTAACAAAGACCTGTCTTGAGCCACTTCTTTTGCTCGAATCAAGTCTTTATCCTCTCATCAAGGATCTCCAAGCAATAGTCTGTCACGTCTTCTCTTCACAGACGCTCTATGAAGAAGCTGATGGTCTCAAAACTCAAAGGTTTTATGAGTTCATCCTTGTCGACACAGACTCTGTGGTGATTACTCATAACAAGGAGAAATCTAACTCAAACAAGATTTCTCATCCAAGTGTCAGATCTTGAAAATTTTGACAGAAGCAGACTGGAAGCAACATCCAAGATCCCACAAGAAGTTCTCTGTCAACTTTCTTCCTGCATCTTACAATTATCAAGATTACAAGCAAGCATGGAATCGAGCTTTTCTTGTTCCTTCACAGAATTGCTCACATTCATGGTTTTTCTTCTTCTGCAAGAAATTCAAGCAAGCTTCAATTCCTTTATGGTTTCAACACAAATGGTGGAATCATTTCGGTGCTAAAGATGAGATTCTTCCTCCTCCAGTTCATGAAGGATGGTCCCTTTTCAAGTCCAAGTTTCAACCACCGGCTCCAGTCCCTCAACAGGTTCTATTCCTATGGTTTTTCATCAAGTTCAATCTGACATGGATCTCCTGCTGGGATTTCTCTGTCTCTGCTCTTACCACATTCAATCAGTCAGCTCAGCCACCTCTCTGGTTCTGCCGATGCTTCAAGATCAAGTGGTGGAAAACTTATGACCAAAGTCACGCCACAAAAGATGGAGTCTCACGATTCTTCTCTGGACAGCCTGTTCCTGCTGCCCCTATCATGAGACCTTCTCAAGTTCCAACTCAAGCAAAGCTTCTTAAAGATCATATTAAGAAGCAATTACAAGGTAAACCAACGAGAGCTCAACTCCTTGAAACTCTCTCTATGATAGCTTCTGAAAATTCTGATGAAGACGATGAAGCTACAGAGTCTTCCAGTGGACCCTCCAATGAAGATGACTGCTATGGCATCTTTCCACCATTCATGCCAGTCTGATCCCACAATAATTATGGTGTCTCTCCATAATTCCAAGCCCCTGCCAGCACTCGCCAGCAGACAAAAATGCTTTCGGCCATAGTACCTGACAACATATTTCTTTACAAGAGGACGCGTGTATCTACAATTGATCCACTCATCCACAAAAGTCAAAAGGTGAATAATGAAGCATCTTCAACTATTCTCCTTCAATTATCACAAGAAGACAAGTAGGAGATAAGCCTCCAGCTCATCTCTTTCTAGAAGCCTTATCGCTTTTAGGTTTACATTTCTATTATAAATACAGCCATTCGTCTCAGTTGGAAGACATACGATTTTAAAACCCCAAACCTAATTGTAACCCTAAGGATTCTACCTCTGTAAGCTTTCAAGCTTCCCTCTCTATCTAGTAAGTCTCCTGTACAGTTTTATATTTTCAATAAAAGCATTTTATCTATTTGTTTCTTTTCTTCAAAACTTATTCTTGTATTTGATCTCTGATAAGATCTTACAGTTAAACTTCCAGTGTAAATCAGGAAACTGACTTCGAGCTGTATCGATCGATTGTATCAGATCAAGAATAATCTTGAAACTGCCTTTAACTTATGTTTTGATCTGTTGAATATTCCTGTTATTGTTCATCTTCTTATGTTCTGTATCTATTATTCATTTATGTTTCTTAAATTTAGACTGTTATCTATAGTCCTAGTAGTCCTGGGTAACAATTGGTATTTATAATTACCCGAGGCTGCTCTGATACCAAAACTGACACCGGACAAATGAAAGGATGTTATGATGTAATTTTGCAGATGTGAATTGATAAGAAATACTCGCCACTCGAGGAATCCAATAAGAGATAAGAGTAAGAAAATGAAAGATATCTCGTCACTCTAAAGAATCTACTAAAGAGATAAGAGTAGTGAATTAGGAAGAATAATATTCACTAACAATATATTCTGAATTTGCAATCTGAGTTTTCATTTCATTCTTAGGGGCTAGCTTATATAGGAATCATGGAACATCCCTCCATGAATAAGTTCATCCCTAATTAAAACTAATACATGTATATTAATTAATGACAATCATAAGTAACTTTAAAATACATGAATGCATCAAGTTCCAAGGTGAATGCATCAAGCCCATCTCTTAACCAAATGAAGTTCAAAACCGTTCATATGAATGGACTAGATTCAGTGTCAGAATCGGTCTCGATCGAGCATATAACTTGGCTGAAAGTTAGGGACACTACCCCGTTTTCTTTGTAGCACAGATTTGTGTGACTTTGGTAAAATGATTATAACTTGCTCATTTCAAAACATTTTTAAGTGATTCTAATTGTGTTTGTTAGATAACTCAGAGTGCTACAATTTTTGTGTGTTGATGAGCTTGAGAATCGATCCTAATTGAGGGTTTAAATTGGTCAAAAGTTACCCTATTTTTATGTTACTATTTTTGAAAAGTTAAAAAAAAAAAGGTACATGGTGGTGTGAGACAGTACACAAGGTGGTGTGGAGTAGTCGCTGTCTATTAACATTTTGGGTTCCAATTTTAACCCGCATCGGCCATATTTTTAATGGTTCGGGTATGGGGCGACCCGAAACCCATCCCATGCATTCGGCCTGTTATCTATGATTCCATGTGGTTGTCGATATAAGGGTATGAAAGTCATTTTAAAAAACTTTATCTGATCCAATGGTCATGTGAAAATGAAATGTCTGCAAAGTCACTTTTAATAGTCGTATTCTATCAATCCAAATATAAAACTCCATAGTTTTGGGTGATGAAAATTGTAAAGATGCTCGAAGGAATAGTTTATAAAATTGTAGGGGATTTTAATGACCTGAGAGCATCCCTAGTTATTTTGAAAAAGATTTATATGATGTAAAGGTCATCTGCAAAGTCAAGAACATGGTTATTTTTAATAATCGTGTTTTATTTTCTATCAATCACAATAGACAACTCCATGGTGGTTGTAGATGGAATTTGTAAAGAAGCTTGAAGGAATAGTTTGTAAACTTGTAAGAGATTTTATTGACCTGAGGGCATCCCTAGTCATTTGAAAAAGATTTATGGGATTTAAAGGTGATGTGCAGAGTCAAGAACACGGTAAATAATCATGTTCTATGTTCTATCAATCGAAATACAAAACTCCATAGTATTGGTAGATGGAATTTGTAAAAATGCTTGAAAGAATAGTTTGCAAACCTGTAGGAGATTTTAATGACCTGAGGGAATCCGTTGTCGTTTTGAAAAAGATTTATGGAATGTAAAAGTCATGTGCAAAGTCAAGAACAAGAATTATATGTTCTACCAATAAAAATACAAAACTCATTGGTTTTGGGTGATGGAAATTGTAAAGATGCTTAAGCAAGGAATAGTTTTTAATATTGTAGGGAAATTTTAAATATCTGAGAGCATCCCTAATTCCCTATTAGTTTTGAAAAAGATTTATGGGATCTAAAGGTCATGGTGCGGATTCAAGAAAACTAGTAGGGGATTTTAATGACCTGAGGGTGTGTTTGGTTGAATGGAATCCTATGCTATGAGAATTCATGAGGGGACCCTTACATTTTAGGCTAAATTGATGTATCACTCCACATCTACCATTTGATTTTGTGATCAATGGTGGGAATGAAAGTCCCATGAACATGAAAATCCCACTCTTTGATCCCCTAAGGCATGTGATTCCCATGTTCATGGGACTTTCATTCCCACCATTGATCACAAAATCAAATGGTAGATGTGGAGTACTGATATATATCAATTTAGCCTAAAATGTAGGGGTCCCCTCGTGAATTCCCATGACATAGGATTCCATGCAACCAAACACACCCTGAGAGTATTCCTAATCGTTTTGAAAAAGATTTATGGGATGTAAAGGTGATGTGCAAAGTCAAGAACAAAGTCATTTTTAATATACTTTTTGAGTGAATTTGATTAAATTATGATCGATCCAAAGTCATCGACTTTTCCATATCTGGATCTCCAGGTTGTTTAAGGTATGGATCTCACTAGTAGTAGGGTAATTCTTTTACAAGCTTAGGTTGTTGGTTGGTGCATGTGAAAGCAAGCTGAGGACAAAGATCACAGGGAATATGCCCAAAACTATATATTAACACCAGAAAACAATCACACTGAAACTTCACATCAAGGTTTAACTCCTAAATGCTTACTTGATCACCCAAATCTCCAACTTTTCAGTACCTCAAACCTTTTCTTGAACTGGGTTCATGATGGTACTGATGATTTTATGGTGTTGATGATGGTTGTAATACCCTTGGGTGGGCGGATTTGAGGGGGAGAGTGCGGGAGAAGCCCAATAAGCCCGTGGATTCCAAGAGAGGTTGGACGAGCTACCAAGGGGAGATTATAGTCCCACATCGTCTAGGTGAGGGAAGCGAATGTGTTATTTATGTACGAGGTTGGATCTACAAATTACTACGCATTTTAAAGCCGTGCAGGCCTTTGGCCCAAACCGGACAATATAATACTCAGTGGATCGAGTCATGACTTGAAAGAATGGTATCAGAGCTGAACCTAGCCGGAAGTGTGCCAACGAGGACGTTGGGTTCTCTTAGGAGGGAGGACTATAATACCCTTGTGTGGACGAACCTGAGGACGTTGGACTCTCTTTGGATCTACAAAGTAAGCATGGGTCGTTACAATGGTGTTGTTTATCAAAGGTTGCCTTATTACAAATATTAGAAATTGTGAAGTTTGTGCAATCAGAACAGTGACATTGGTGATAATGCTAGAGCGGGATAACATTAATAATGACAGCGATTTTATTGAAAAATAACATCCAGATGGGATAGAACCCCTTACATACCACGCACAGGGGCGCCATTATTTTAAACAATGAAAGGATTAACAAACTTATTACATAGCACTCAAGCCCGGTTTATTAGAAAAGCGAGAAATAACCAGTAATGAACCTCGAACACGATCAATATCAGTAAGCTTCAGAAGTACTTGCCTTCCATAGCTGTACCACAGCAGCAGCGGTACATGATGTACTTGTTCATGGAAAGTTTGCATTCAACACAGGGAATGTCTTTTACGTTCGACGTAGTCCAAGGCAATATCATACGCTTACACTCATGTTCGCGTGGAGCTACCTGACCCAGGTTGCCAGTAAATGCAGTCATGAAATCCTGCTCACCCTTGTCAATTGTCACCTTCCATTGCTGAATTTGAGTAAGGGAGATCGATATAGTTTCTGCCTTGGCTTTCACCATCTTCCCTGATGAACAGTCAGCAATTAAACCCCAGTTTTTATCGCTACCGTTGTAACAGAGAATGGCCATGATCTCTTGCATGATGCGGTCCTTTTCAACAATTGCACCGTATTGCATTTTGGAGAACCACATGCTCTCTAACCGTGCCCAGAAGAAGGATATTGATGTGCTATCTGGCCATATGTAGGTGATTTCAGTGGTATTCTTTGGTTTTCTCTTCACCTCGCTCTTCCCTATGTATACTAGTTTGATCGTTTTTGACACTGATCGTGCCAATATAGCGAACTTTTCAGTCCACGTCGTATCTTGTCCACCATAGAAGCATATGAGTTCTTTTTTCTCGACCTGCAAGACAATCAAAACACCTTGTCAAGAATGTGTATATGCATGCACGTTAGAGTTTGATCCCTTGTGGGATCAAGCATTAAGAATATAGTTCATCTTAAGGACATTTGCATCGGAGGGAAGCATCTGACGCCCCAGCTAGGATATAGCATCTATCCCATATATTTTACTTACCCAACTCGTCATCATATTCTGATCGATAAGGCTACCCACCAACAGCTTCAGCTCCCAATTCTGATGCTTGATCCACAAGTTCTTCTCCGCATCCTCGGTTATCAAAGGGAAGGCCAGACTTCCCCATATGCATATCATGTCTGTTGCATTTTTATGTGTAACCTTTCCCTGTTCATCCAAGGCCACCACGATGGGCTTTTTGTCAAAGTGCCACTCTCGCTTGATGTAGTCTATCACCCATGGTTGAAGAAATTCCAGATCGTTCAGTGAGTAACATAACTTAAGTTCAGTCTTTAGTATCTTAAATCTCTCTATTCGTCTTTGTAAATCCCATGGAACTATTTGGTCTAGCACCGGTAGCCATACAACCTCGTACTGGCTTCGAGGGTCCTTGCACTTTTGAACAAGCATTGAAATCTCCTCGGAGGAGATGTAGAGGTTTGAGATGAGTAGCAGTACCTTCTTCTTCATCAGTACCCGAAGGTTAACCTATCAAGTCATACACGATACCGAGAAAATATGTTAGCTAGCGTTCCATTGCTTTCCAAGAAATTGATTTGGGAGGTTAGGATCAGACCATTCCTGTTGTCGAACCATCATAAAGTGGCTCAATGTCCGTGCGTTTACAAATGAGTCCCTTGAGAATGTCCATATTGTGTGGGTGATCTTTCTTAAATAGGTCTACCAGTTCCTGATAAGCCTCCCAGTAGTGTCTTTTATCTGCATAACAGGGTGGATGTTAAATGATCTCATGGAAGTTATCTGTGTATTGGTCCTGCAGTACATATGAATTGAATTAGGAAGCTCAAGCGCACGCCCATACCTATAAGATCCCTAAGTTCAATATTTATGTCAACCACTTTCTCAGCGAAGAAGCTTGTAAGCTTCGTAATCTCACTGATGGATGATTTGTTCCTGAAATCAAGTAGGAGAGTCCAAGTAATGTCAAGAGAGCGGGCCTATATTACATCAAAATGAACGCCAAATATTTATTCAAGTAAATGATTGATGAAAATGATCATACTGATATTGGAGAGCCTTCATCTGGTAAGAGCAAGCCAAAACACTTGCGATGGTCCAATAGACAGCAGTGTAAACAACGGTCGGTGCGTTAACCGGCATATTAGTATACTGGGCAGGGATCATTGTGAAGTCAATGATGGAACTAACCAGTTCCATCATGACCTTGATTAGGGTTCTTAGAGCTTCAAATCGAGGTCTAAGTGACTCATCCGTTACCTTGGGCCAATGCTTAAGAAGAGCAATGGATTTTGCAAGCTGATTATTCTTGATGGAAAGCTGTGCATTAAGCCAGAATTCACCATAGTTGACAGCAAAAGCTGCTAGCACAAGCACCACCTTGGCCTCCCATGTATACGATGATACGGTTTTTAGCAGTGCCATTGTTGTGGCGTTCGCATCTTCACTGCCGGAGCATTTGCAGGACATCTATTACGTAAATTAAACAAAACATTAAACATAAAAATACATAGAGCCTGCATGTTTTGTAACAAGCTAAAGATGAAAAAGGATTTAAGGTATTAATTAATTCTATATTTATTACTTATCATTAATCAATTTAGTATGCACTACTTACCTCGCAGCAAATTTTATCAACAGTGTTTGCTAATGATTCAAGCATTTCTGTGAACTCAGCCGGATAAGTCTTGTCTTCAGAAGCCTATTAACAGAAAAATGTTACCATTATATAATTCAAAATAAAAATAAAAAAAATCAATTTTCAAAATAAGTTATGTATTTTTTTAAGAAGCTGATTTTGTTAGACAAATAAAAAGTGAAGATTTTGTACTTGGGAGCCTGCAGCAGGGTTGGAACGACTTTGCTGCAGTATGTCCTTCACCACACCAAGGAGGGACTTGACATCGACTACACCAATAGTCGAACCATGGGTAGCCTTAATTTCTTCCACTATGACCTTCTCCCCCGAGAAATTGAAGTTGGTCTGGATTTGTTTCACTGTAACATTCTCCTCGGATGTGGGCATGATGAAGTTCCCACCCAAAACCACTTTCTGGAATACTGAGGAGTGAACCTCCTCAGTCGTTGCGGACTCCTCCGATTGTTTAAACAGGGAGGAAGTCATCAACTTTGAGGGGATGAATCGATCCATGAGTTGGGAATGTGAAAGGGAATACACGCAAGAGTAGTAATGGAGAAGAAGGAAGAAATGGTTAGTGTTGTGTTTTGCATGCATGGGAAGGACTGTATTTATAGTAAAACTAATGGAATAGTCTTCTCTTTGCATCTAAAGTCCTTTAAAAAAAAAATTTCATGAGCGGCAGAGCTCATGTGCAAAGTCATCAAAGTCGTTTTTAAAAAATTTCTAGGGGATTCTGAAGACATCTACAGTACATTAGCGCGATCAAACTAATGGAAGAAATGGTTTTGATAATTTTTTCTTAATTGAATCCATGATCACCTTCCTACATAACAATAATGATAAGATAAATAATTACAAATGTCAAATGTGATGTGAAAGTCATTTATAAAATTTACAGATCCACTTTATGCGCAAAGAAAACCAGTACTGATCCCTAATGACCCAACTAGCTAACTAAAGTCATTTTTAAAATTTTAGATTATATTGGTCTATTTTTTTCACTATGATGATGTCATGAACCAAATGACACAGTCACCATTGTGATGTCAATTTGTATACAATAATCAACCAAGTTTATTAGATTCACAGCTTGGTTAATTAATTAATCTTGGTATATATATACATAAAAAGTAATTACTTTTATTGGATATATGTAGCTGCCAAACATATTCAACCAAAATATGTAAGAGAACCCCAAGAGAACAAAAATGGCATGAACAGCAGAACAGGTGATGACAACCACCTTCAATGAACTCTTTAACTACTCATACTGTTTGCTGAACAAGATTACCACAACCACAACTCTTAAAGAGGCTGATGACACAGTATTTTGTACATTCATTTTCACTAAACAACATTGAACAATATGGCTTCGCTTGGTACACGGTAAAAGAATGTATGATGCAAAAGTTTATGGCAGTTACATAAACTTGGGTGTTTGGTTCGCTTTACGGAAATGGTTATTGAAATTTGAATTTAAGATCTCTGCATTTTCTAGTTATAAAATTTTACAAAACTTTGCGGACAAAATCTCCCGCATTACTTTGCAAAACTCTCATCATCTCCTCGAGCACTCCAAACTTCTTCATAAACACCCCAATCGCCACCACCTTCACGACTACCATCGTCACCAGTCCACCATACCATAACCATCCCAACCACCACCACTAATAACAAATAGTTGTCGTCGCGCGTCACCACCACCACCATAACAAACAACCACAACCACCACAACTATCATAGCATAATCACCACAACCAACACCACCTCACCAGTGGCGGACTCAGAATTTTAGTCGGGGGCCGGAGGGACGAAATGAAAAATACTCTTCCTGCTCCCGAGTTTCAACCCGAGCAAGTCGTTCCTGAAGCTGCTGCACTCGCCTTCTTAATTCCTCGACCTCAATATCGCAAAGATCCCTTTCGTGTATTGGAGGTTCTTAATTGTAATGTTCACTACGACCACCACGTCCTCCACGACCATCACGAGCACCATAACCAGCCATTTGTAGATAATTACCCGAGGCCGCTCTGATACCAAAACTGACACCGGACAAATGAAATGATGTTATGATGTAATTTCTCAGATGTGAAATGATAAGAAATACTCGCCACTCGAGGAATCCACCAAGAGATAAGAGTAAGAAAATGATAGATATCTCGTCACTAGGTGTTACCCAGGACTACTAGCTAGTGACTATGATACCAATTGTTACCTAGGACTATGAAGACTTAGATGAGCCCAAAAGTTTTGCAAAAGTCTGATAAAGGATACACAATCATTTTTCAAGCCAATAAGGAGAAAACCAATATTATTGTTCCAAAGACAATTCATTGGAACCAAGTCACCCTTCCAGATACATGGAAGGTTCAAGGAGCAGTTGTACCAAGGAGACTTCCTCCTAGTCAGCTTGATCACGTTTTCACTCTCCCTGATGGGTCAGTTGAATTAAGATTCTCTGAAGCAAGAGTTACACGACTCAATCCTTAAAATTTCCAATCAGGACGCAGATCTGAAGCATCCTTTAGAACTGCCCCCACACATATCACTAGAGCAACTACACCTGATGCTCTACCTCATCTTGATCTTGGGAATACTAGGCCAAATCCTCAGTATCCACAGATCCCGCAACCTCTATACAATCCTCCTTCAGAGCAGGAGTTTGAACAAGAACATCAATCTCCAACTCAATCGGAAATGAACTTTTCACCTCAAGTAAATTCTCTTCATTGTCTGTCTAAACCTTTTCAATTAGATAAAGAAAAGATTAAAACAGAATTTATGTCAGAGACCAATAAGCAAAGACGTCAAACGTTTTATACTCAAACAACTGAATCTCAGAGAACAGATTTAGGAAAGAAATTCTATGAATGTTGTGAAGAACTGAAAGAAAACTTACCTTTTTTAGATTGGTATTTTAATGTTCATCTTCAAAATATTCATGTTCTCAATATTTCTTCCAAAATATGGACCTCTACTGAGAATCAAAATATTAATTCAATATTGCCTCCTCTTAGCGAATTTACATTTGCTATTATGGGACAAGATCTTGTTGCTTCTCCCTTGAAAGATTCATCTTCTGAGAATTCTTCAAAAGGAATAAGCAAAATTATTCAACAGAATAATTACACCAATATTCTTCTCCATGAACTTGGCGATAAATTGGTACAAGATCAGCTTTTACAAAATGCTCTTAGAGACAAGAAATTATAAGAAAAAAAGTTGAAGAAACCAAAAACACTACCTTCTTCAAACCTACAACTGTTTCTCAAAATGTTTTTACAAATTCACAACAATTAATCAAAGATATTGATGCTAAATTAGCAACTTTAAACTTAATTGGATTCAAAACTCAGAATCAACACCTTGTCCAATCCCGACATGACTGTTGAATCTGACATTAGTGAAGATTTTGATCCTATGGCTGAATTGGATAGATTAAATTTCATCCAATACCAAGTCAATCCCATAAAGTATGCTAAAACAGCAAAATCTTATGGTGAGTATCAAAATCCTCTTCCTAAAACAAGAAATTATTATCCAAGACCTTCTTTACCAGATATGCAGTATGAAGAACGTTCATTACAAGCATTTGGTTCATTTTCAACAGGTAATCTCTATATATGGAATATAGATGGCTTATCTGAAGAAAGTGTTATTGAAATAACCCAAGAAATGATTATGATGGCTTCTACCCATCGTAGTGAGGGCAAGGATGATAAAACCATAGCTCATGTTATCATCGCTGGTTTCTCTAGGTTAATCAAAGGATGGTGGGATAATTATCTTACCATAGGTGAACAACAAGCAATTAAAATTGGTCCTGATGGCCAGCCCATGAAAACTGAACATGGACAAATTATTCCTGATTCTGTTATCACACTTATTGTTAGTATTCTGAAACACTTTATTGGGGATCCTGGTGAATTCCAAGGTAAATCTAAAGATCTACTTATGATTCACAAATGTCCTACTCTTAGCCATTTCAGATGGTACAAGGACATTTTCCTCAAAAAGGTTATGCAACAATTTGAACCCATTCTGGAAACGAAAGTTTCTTTCAAGTTTACCAGCTATCTTTGCTGAAACAGTTAGGAATAAATTACAAGACCAATATCAAGGAGATATCCCATATGAACGCCTTACATATGGAGATCTTATCTCTTTTATAAACAAATGTGCCTTGCAAATATGCAATGATCTTAGGTTGAAACATCAACTTAAGAAACAACATATACATGGGCCTAAAGAGCTTGGTGACTTCTGTCAGCAGTATGGATTTGATGATTTTAGAATACCCAATTCAAAATCACATTCCAAACAACTCTACAGATCTCATCCAGCAAGACAGTACAAATCTAAAAAGCCTTATGGGCCTAAACAACCCAAGAATTTAGATAAGTACTATAGCAAGCCCAAGAGGCATGGAACTCACAAACCCAAGCCCGAACAATTTAAGAAATATTACAAGCCCAATCCAACTTCAAAGCCTGTCTACTTTAAGTGTGGACGCCCTGGCCGTTATGCAAATCTTGCAGAACGACCCAAAAGATTCAAGCTTTAAAACCCCTGACGAAATTAAGAATATGTTTCTTAATGTTCTGATGGACTCTGAAGCTGAATCATCCGATGAAGAGCTTCAACTCTTCAATATCAATCGCTTCTCTTCTGAATCAGATATCTCTGAAGATTCTGATACTTTTGCCGAAGCTTGTCATTGTAATAACATACACCGTTCCCATAAAACAGTTAATATGTTATCTAGCAAGAAACAATCTAGCATCTTGTTAGATTTTGTTGACAAAATTGATGATCCCAGTCTTAAAACTGAATACCTTCAGCATATTAAGACTTCAATAACTAAATCTCAAAATATTCCTGAGGTTGTTCAACCCTTCTATAGTCACAAAGAAGTTATAGATAGATTCAAATCTTCTATTACTTCATCTCCTGTCAGTATCTCTGACCTCCAACATGAAGTAAATAATATCAAAAAGGATATTGCTT
Source organism: Berberis vulgaris (assembly GCA_963556465.1). Lineage (NCBI taxonomy): Eukaryota > Viridiplantae > Streptophyta > Magnoliopsida > Ranunculales > Berberidaceae > Berberis > Berberis vulgaris. The sequence continues at coordinate 5,589,187 of OY747132.1, read as the reverse complement.
TACTTAAACAATCTCAATTGTATTTGGATCTCAAAGTCCAAAACCTTCATACAGTTCCTCAAGAAGCTTCTTCTTCTGAACCCATTCCCTCAGAAGAACCCATTCCTCAATTTTTATGTAATATCAATCAATCCATACCCCATCAGGTCCGAATCCAGAAGTGGTATGTCTCCATCGATCTTTTTATCAAGAAAAAAATCTTGATATCAACAATTGCCCTGATTGACTTAGGAGCTGATATGAACTGCATCCAAGAAGGTATTGTTCCAGCACAATACTTTACAATCACAAATCAAAAATTGTACACCACTGACAATTCTCAATTAAAAATTCAATACAAACTTACCAATGCACATATCTACAAAGATAAGGTTTGCATCAAACAACATTTTCTCCTTGTTCAAAACATGGAACAGAAAATGATTTTAGGAACTCCTTTTATTTCTGCTATTGCTCCTTTTACAGTTTTCAAAGATGGTATTAAGGCTACCTATTTAGGAACTGATGTTGAGTTTAAGTTTTTGTTTAAACCTGAAATATTTGAAGTTAATCAAATGAATCGACAGGTTCAATTTCTTAACTTTATCTCTCAGAAACAACAACATTTAAACTCTCTCAAGCAGGAGATTTCTTATAAAGGATTGAAGAACAAATTCAAGATCCTAAATTACAATCTCAAATTGTCCAACACCAAGAACATATTAAAAATGAATTATGTTCCAATCTGCCCAATGCCTTTTGGCATAGGAAACAACACTGTGTTTATCTTCCTTATGAACCAGGTTTCATGGAAAGCAAAATTCCAACCAAAGCCAGGCCAATTCAAATGAATTCTGAGCTTATGGAATATTGCAAGCAAGAAATTCAGCAATTGCTGAATAAAAATCTCATTCGTCACTCTAAGTCTCCTTGGAGTTGTTCAGCCTTTTATGTCAGAAAAACTGCTGAACTCGAGCGCGGTAGTCTTCGTCTAGTCATCAATTATAAGCCCCTTAACCAGGTCTTACGATGGATTAGATACCCCATTCCTCATCAAAGGGATCTTCTGAAAAGATTACATTCTGCCTGTGTCTTTTCTAAGTTCGATCTCAAGTCTGGATTTTGGCAAATTCAGATTCATCCCAAGGATAGGTATAAAACTGCCTTCAATGTTCCCTTTGGACATTACGAGTGGAATGTAATGCCCTTTGGTCTAAAAAATGCACCGAGTGAATTTCAGAATATCATGAATGAAATTCTCTCTCCTTTATCCCATTTCACAATTGTGTATATCGATGATATACTCGTTTTCTCTGAGTCTAGTGCAGCCCATCGGAAACACTTGTATCAATTTGAAAAATGTATTAAAAAGAATGGTTTGGTTTTATCACCTACCAAGATTAATCTTTTTCAAACAAATGTTCGTTTTTTAGGACATACCATATCTCATGGAATGGTAACTCCTTTTTCAAGAGCAATTGATTTTGCGGACAAATTTTCTGATGAAATTCGGGACAAAACACAATTACAAAGATTTCTCGGTTCTTTAAATTATGTTGCTGATTTCTATAAAGGCCTCCGTGTTTTACTTAAGCCTCTCTACAATAGACTTAAGAAGAATCCAGGTCCATGGACTGAAGCTCATTCTCAAATAATTCGTCAAGTCAAAGCCCAAGTCAAGAGTCTTCCTTGTTTAGGAATCTCAGATCCCAAGGCTTTCAAGATTGTAGAAACAGATGCGTCCAACCAAGGGTATGGTGGTATCCTTAAACAACATCTACCTGATTCTACTTCAATACAATTAGTCTGATACCATTCTGGTATTTGAAACTTTGTTCAGATCAATTATTCAATTGTTAAAAAAAAAGCTTTATCGATTGTTTTATGCATCATGAAATTTCAAGATGATTTAACAAATTAAAAATTTCTTTTAAGAGTTGATTGCAAATCCGCCAAAGAAATTTTAACTAAAGATGTTTTAAATCTCGTTTCAAAACAGATTTTCGCCAGATGGCAAGGTTTGATTTCTACATTCGATTTTGACATCGAATATATAAAGGGAACAGACAATTCTCTTGCCGACTTCCTCACAAGAGAGTTTATCCAAAAATGAGTTCTTAGAGCTCATCCTCTTCAAAGGTTCCTTCTGCAAAATCCCAATTCAAGTCCCAATATGCTATGCCGCCTTTTGCGACACAGCAAAAGCCCCCGTTTTCTTATGCAACAACACTTACCAATCCTTTTCAGCCCCTTCAGGAAGCTGAATCAAGTCAAACAATGGCCTCTTTCCAGAAGCCACAAGTTCATGCCAATCAATATGTAACAAAGACCTGTCTTGAGCCACTTCTTTTGCTCGAATCAAGTCTTTATCCTCTCATCAAGGATCTCCAAGCAATAGTCTGTCACGTCTTCTCTTCACAGACGCTCTATGAAGAAGCTGATGGTCTCAAAACTCAAAGGTTTTATGAGTTCATCCTTGTCGACACAGACTCTGTGGTGATTACTCATAACAAGGAGAAATCTAACTCAAACAAGATTTCTCATCCAAGTGTCAGATCTTGAAAATTTTGACAGAAGCAGACTGGAAGCAACATCCAAGATCCCACAAGAAGTTCTCTGTCAACTTTCTTCCTGCATCTTACAATTATCAAGATTACAAGCAAGCATGGAATCGAGCTTTTCTTGTTCCTTCACAGAATTGCTCACATTCATGGTTTTTCTTCTTCTGCAAGAAATTCAAGCAAGCTTCAATTCCTTTATGGTTTCAACACAAATGGTGGAATCATTTCGGTGCTAAAGATGAGATTCTTCCTCCTCCAGTTCATGAAGGATGGTCCCTTTTCAAGTCCAAGTTTCAACCACCGGCTCCAGTCCCTCAACAGGTTCTATTCCTATGGTTTTTCATCAAGTTCAATCTGACATGGATCTCCTGCTGGGATTTCTCTGTCTCTGCTCTTACCACATTCAATCAGTCAGCTCAGCCACCTCTCTGGTTCTGCCGATGCTTCAAGATCAAGTGGTGGAAAACTTATGACCAAAGTCACGCCACAAAAGATGGAGTCTCACGATTCTTCTCTGGACAGCCTGTTCCTGCTGCCCCTATCATGAGACCTTCTCAAGTTCCAACTCAAGCAAAGCTTCTTAAAGATCATATTAAGAAGCAATTACAAGGTAAACCAACGAGAGCTCAACTCCTTGAAACTCTCTCTATGATAGCTTCTGAAAATTCTGATGAAGACGATGAAGCTACAGAGTCTTCCAGTGGACCCTCCAATGAAGATGACTGCTATGGCATCTTTCCACCATTCATGCCAGTCTGATCCCACAATAATTATGGTGTCTCTCCATAATTCCAAGCCCCTGCCAGCACTCGCCAGCAGACAAAAATGCTTTCGGCCATAGTACCTGACAACATATTTCTTTACAAGAGGACGCGTGTATCTACAATTGATCCACTCATCCACAAAAGTCAAAAGGTGAATAATGAAGCATCTTCAACTATTCTCCTTCAATTATCACAAGAAGACAAGTAGGAGATAAGCCTCCAGCTCATCTCTTTCTAGAAGCCTTATCGCTTTTAGGTTTACATTTCTATTATAAATACAGCCATTCGTCTCAGTTGGAAGACATACGATTTTAAAACCCCAAACCTAATTGTAACCCTAAGGATTCTACCTCTGTAAGCTTTCAAGCTTCCCTCTCTATCTAGTAAGTCTCCTGTACAGTTTTATATTTTCAATAAAAGCATTTTATCTATTTGTTTCTTTTCTTCAAAACTTATTCTTGTATTTGATCTCTGATAAGATCTTACAGTTAAACTTCCAGTGTAAATCAGGAAACTGACTTGGAGCTGTATCGATCGATTGTATCAGATCAAGAATAATCTTGAAACTGCCTTTAACTTATGTTTTGATCTGTTGAATATTCCTGTTATTGTTCATCTTCTTATGTTCTGTATCTATTATTCATTTATGTTTCTTAAATTTAGACTGTTATCTATAGTCCTAGTAGTCCTGGGTAACAATTGGTATTTATAATTACCCGAGGCTGCTCTGATACCAAAACTGACACCGGACAAATGAAAGGATGTTATGATGTAATTTTGCAGATGTGAATTGATAAGAAATACTCGCCACTCGAGGAATCCAATAAGAGATAAGAGTAAGAAAATGAAAGATATCTCGTCACTCTAAAGAATCTACTAAAGAGATAAGAGTAGTGAATTAGGAAGAATAATATTCACTAACAATAGATTCTGAATTTGCAATCTGAGTTTTCATTTCATTCTTAGGGGCTAGCTTATATAGGAATCATGGAACATCCCTCCATGAATAAGTTCATCCCTAATTAAAACTAATACATGTATATTAATTAATGACAATCATAAGTAACTTTAAAATACATGAATGCATCAAGTTCCAAGGTGAATGCATCAAGCCCATCTCTTAACCAAATGAAGTTCAAAACCGTTCATATGAATGGACTAGATTCAGTGTCAGAATCGGTCTCGATCGAGCATATAACTTGGCTGAAAGTTAGGGACACTACCCCGTTTTCTTTGTAGCACAGATTTGTGTGACTTTGGTAAAATGATTATAACTTGCTCATTTCAAAACATTTTTAAGTGATTCTAATTGTGTTTGTTAGATAACTCAGAGTGCTACAATTTTTGTGTGTTGATGAGCTTGAGAATCGATCCTAATTGAGGGTTTAAATTGGTCAAAAGTTACCCTATTTTTATGTTACTATTTTTGAAAAGTTAAAAAAAAAAAGGTACATGGTGGTGTGAGACAGTACACAAGGTGGTGTGGAGTAGTCGCTGTCTATTAACATTTTGGGTTCCAATTTTAACCCGCATCGGCCATATTTTTAATGGTTCGGGTATGGGGCGACCCGAAACCCATCCCATGCATTCGGCCTGTTATCTATGATTCCATGTGGTTGTCGATATAAGGGTATGAAAGTCATTTTAAAAAACTTTATCTGATCCAATGGTCATGTGAAAATGAAATGTCTGCAAAGTCACTTTTAATAGTCGTATTCTATCAATCCAAATATAAAACTCCATAGTTTTGGGTGATGAAAATTGTAAAGATGCTCGAAGGAATAGTTTATAAAATTGTAGGGGATTTTAATGACCTGAGAGCATCCCTAGTTATTTTGAAAAAGATTTATATGATGTAAAGGTCATCTGCAAAGTCAAGAACATGGTTATTTTTAATAATCGTGTTTTATTTTCTATCAATCACAATAGACAACTCCATGGTGGTTGTAGATGGAATTTGTAAAGAAGCTTGAAGGAATAGTTTGTAAACTTGTAAGAGATTTTATTGACCTGAGGGCATCCCTAGTCATTTGAAAAAGATTTATGGGATTTAAAGGTGATGTGCAGAGTCAAGAACACGGTAAATAATCATGTTCTATGTTCTATCAATCGAAATACAAAACTCCATAGTATTGGTAGATGGAATTTGTAAAAATGCTTGAAAGAATAGTTTGCAAACCTGTAGGAGATTTTAATGACCTGAGGGAATCCGTTGTCGTTTTGAAAAAGATTTATGGAATGTAAAAGTCATGTGCAAAGTCAAGAACAAGAATTATATGTTCTACCAATAAAAATACAAAACTCATTGGTTTTGGGTGATGGAAATTGTAAAGATGCTTAAGCAAGGAATAGTTTTTAATATTGTAGGGAAATTTTAAATATCTGAGAGCATCCCTAATTCCCTATTAGTTTTGAAAAAGATTTATGGGATCTAAAGGTCATGGTGCGGATTCAAGAAAACTAGTAGGGGATTTTAATGACCTGAGGGTGTGTTTGGTTGAATGGAATCCTATGCTATGAGAATTCATGAGGGGACCCTTACATTTTAGGCTAAATTGATGTATCACTCCACATCTACCATTTGATTTTGTGATCAATGGTGGGAATGAAAGTCCCATGAACATGAAAATCCCACTCTTTGATCCCCTAAGGCATGTGATTCCCATGTTCATGGGACTTTCATTCCCACCATTGATCACAAAATCAAATGGTAGATGTGGAGTACTGATATATATCAATTTAGCCTAAAATGTAGGGGTCCCCTCGTGAATTCCCATGACATAGGATTCCATGCAACCAAACACACCCTGAGAGTATTCCTAATCGTTTTGAAAAAGATTTATGGGATGTAAAGGTGATGTGCAAAGTCAAGAACAAAGTCATTTTTAATATACTTTTTGAGTGAATTTGATTAAATTATGATCGATCCAAAGTCATCGACTTTTCCATATCTGGATCTCCAGGTTGTTTAAGGTATGGATCTCACTAGTAGTAGGGTAATTCTTTTACAAGCTTAGGTTGTTGGTTGGTGCATGTGAAAGCAAGCTGAGGACAAAGATCACAGGGAATATGCCCAAAACTATATATTAACACCAGAAAACAATCACACTGAAACTTCACATCAAGGTTTAACTCCTAAATGCTTACTTGATCACCCAAATCTCCAACTTTTCAGTACCTCAAACCTTTTCTTGAAATGGGTTCATGATGGTACTGATGATTTTATGGTGTTGATGATGGTTGTAATACCCTTGGGTGGGCGGATTTGAGGGGGAGAGTGCGGGAGAAGCCCAATAAGCCCGTGGATTCCAAGAGAGGTTGGACGAGCTACCAAGGGGAGATTATAGTCCCACATCGTCTAGGTGAGGGAAGCGAATGTGTTATTTATGTACGAGGTTGGATCTACAAATTACTACGCATTTTAAAGCCGTGCAGGCCTTTGGCCCAAACCGGACAATATAATACTCAGTGGATCGAGTCATGACTTGAAAGAATGGTATCAGAGCTGAACCTAGCCGGAAGTGTGCCAACGAGGACGTTGGGTTCTCTTAGGAGGGAGGACTATAATACTCTTGTGTGGACGAACCTGAGGACGTTGGACTCTCTTTGGATCTACAAAGTAAGCATGGGTCGTTACAATGGTGTTGTTTATCAAAGGTTGCCTTATTACAAATATTAGAAATTGTGAAGTTTGTGCAATCAGAACAGTGACATTGGTGATAATGCTAGAGCGGGATAACATTAATAATGACAGCGATTTTATTGAAAAATAACATCCAGATGGGATAGAACCCCTTACATACCACGCACAGGGGCGCCATTATTTTAAACAATGAAAGGATTAACAAACTTATTACATAGCACTCAAGCCCGGTTTATTAGAAAAGCGAGAAATAACCAGTAATGAACCTCGAACACGATCAATATCAGTAAGCTTCAGAAGTACTTGCCTTCCATAGCTGTACCACAGCAGCAGCGGTACATGATGTACTTGTTCATGGAAAGTTTGCATTCAACACAGGGAATGTCTTTTACGTTCGACGTAGTCCAAGGCAATATCATACGCTTACACTCATGTTCGCGTGGAGCTACCTGACCCAGGTTGCCAGTAAATGCAGTCATGAAATCCTGCTCACCCTTGTCAATTGTCACCTTCCATTGCTGAATTTGAGTAAGGGAGATCGATATAGTTTCTGCCTTGGCTTTCACCATCTTCCCTGATGAACAGTCAGCAATTAAACCCCAGTTTTTATCGCTACCGTTGTAACAGAGAATGGCCATGATCTCTTGCATGATGCGGTCCTTTTCAACAATTGCACCGTATTGCATTTTGGAGAACCACATGCTCTCTAACCGTGCCCAGAAGAAGGATATTGATGTGCTATCTGGCCATATGTAGGTGATTTCAGTGGTATTCTTTGGTTTTCTCTTCACCTCGCTCTTCCCTATGTATACTAGTTTGATCGTTTTTGACACTGATCGTGCCAATATAGCGAACTTTTCAGTCCACGTCGTATCTTGTCCACCATAGAAGCATATGAGTTCTTTTTTCTCGACCTGCAAGACAATCAAAACACCTTGTCAAGAATGTGTATATGCATGCACGTTAGAGTTTGATCCCTTGTGGGATCAAGCATTAAGAATATAGTTCATCTTAAGGACATTTGCATCGGAGGGAAGCATCTGACGCCCCAGCTAGGATATAGCATCTATCCCATATATTTTACTTACCCAACTCGTCATCATATTCTGATCGATAAGGCTACCCACCAACAGCTTCAGCTCCCAATTCTGATGCTTGATCCACAAGTTCTTCTCCGCATCCTCGGTTATCAAAGGGAAGGCCAGACTTCCCCATATGCATATCATGTCTGTTGCATTTTTATGTGTAACCTTTCCCTGTTCATCCAAGGCCACCACAATGGGCTTTTTGTCAAAGTGCCACTCTCGCTTGATGTAGTCTATCACCCATGGTTGAAGAAATTCCAGATCGTTCAGTGAGTAACATAACTTAAGTTCAGTCTTTAGTATCTTAAATCTCTCTATTCGTCTTTGTAAATCCCATGGAACTATTTGGTCTAGCACCGGTAGCCATACAACCTCGTACTGGCTTCGAGGGTCCTTGCACTTTTGAACAAGCATTGAAATCTCCTCGGAGGAGATGTAGAGGTTTGAGATGAGTAGCAGTACCTTCTTCTTCATCAGTACCCGAAGGTTAACCTATCAAGTCATACACGATACCGAGAAAATATGTTAGCTAGCGTTCCATTGCTTTCCAAGAAATTGATTTGGGAGGTTAGGATCAGACCATTCCTGTTGTCGAACCATCATAAAGTGGCTCAATGTCCGTGCGTTTACAAATGAGTCCCTTGAGAATGTCCATATTGTGTGGGTGATCTTTCTTAAATAGGTCTACCAGTTCCTGATAAGCCTCCCAGTAGTGTCTTTTATCTGCATAACAGGGTGGATGTTAAATGATCTCATGGAAGTTATCTGTGTATTTGTCCTGCAGTACATATGAATTGAATTAGGAAGCTCAAGCGCACGCCCATACCTATAAGATCCCTAAGTTCAATATTTATGTCAACCACTTTCTCAGCGAAGAAGCTTGTAAGCTTCGTAATCTCACTGATGGATGATTTGTTCCTGAAATCAAGTAGGAGAGTCCAAGTAATGTCAAGAGAGCGGGCCTATATTACATCAAAATGAACGCCAAATATTTATTCAAGTAAATGATTGATGAAAATGATCATACTGATATTGGAGAGCCTTCATCTGGTAAGAGCAAGCCAAAACACTTGCGATGGTCCAATAGACAGCAGTGTAAACAACGGTCGGTGCGTTAACCGGCATATTAGTATACTGGGCAGGGATCATTGTGAAGTCAATGATGGAACTAACCAGTTCCATCATGACCTTGATTAGGGTTCTTAGAGCTTCAAATCGAGGTCTAAGTGACTCATCCGTTACCTTGGGCCAATGCTTAAGAAGAGCAATGGATTTTGCAAGCTGATTATTCTTGATGGAAAGCTGTGCATTAAGCCAGAATTCACCATAGTTGACAGCAAAAGCTGCTAGCACAAGCACCACCTTGGCCTCCCATGTATACGATGATACGGTTTTTAGCAGTGCCATTGTTGTGGCGTTCGCATCTTCACTGCCGGAGCATTTGCAGGACATCTATTACGTAAATTAAACAAAACATTAAACATAAAAATACATAGAGCCTGCATGTTTTGTAACAAGCTAAAGATGAAAAAGGATTTAAGGTATTAATTAATTCTATATTTATTACTTATCATTAATCAATTTAGTATGCACTACTTACCTCGCAGCAAATTTTATCAACAGTGTTTGCTAATGATTCAAGCATTTCTGTGAACTCAGCCGGATAAGTCTTGTCTTCAGAAGCCTATTAACAGAAAAATGTTACCATTATATAATTCAAAATAAAAATAAAAAAAATCAATTTTCAAAATAAGTTATGTATTTTTTTAAGAAGCTGATTTTGTTAGACAAATAAAAAGTGAAGATTTTGTACTTGGGAGCCTGCAGCAGGGTTGGAACGACTTTGCTGCAGTATGTCCTTCACCACACCAAGGAGGGACTTGACATCGACTACACCAATAGTCGAACCATGGGTAGCCTTAATTTCTTCCACTATGACCTTCTCCCCCGAGAAATTGAAGTTGGTCTGGATTTGTTTCACTGTAACATTCTCCTCGGATGTGGGCATGATGAAGTTCCCACCCAAAACCACTTTCTGGAATACTGAGGAGTGAACCTCCTCAGTCGTTGCGGACTCCTCCGATTGTTTAAACAGGGAGGAAGTCATCAACTTTGAGGGGATGAATCGATCCATGAGTTGGGAATGTGAAAGGGAATACACGCAAGAGTAGTAATGGAGAAGAAGGAAGAAATGGTTAGTGTTGTGTTTTGCATGCATGGGAAGGACTGTATTTATAGTAAAACTAATGGAATAGTCTTCTCTTTGCATCTAAAGTCCTTTAAAAAAAAAATTTCATGAGCGGCAGAGCTCATGTGCAAAGTCATCAAAGTCGTTTTTAAAAAATTTCTAGGGGATTCTGAAGACATCTACAGTACATTAGCGCGATCAAACTAATGGAAGAAATGGTTTTGATAATTTTTTCTTAATTGAATCCATGATCACCTTCCTACATAACAATAATGATAAGATAAATAATTACAAATGTCAAATGTGATGTGAAAGTCATTTATAAAATTTACAGATCCACTTTATGCGCAAAGAAAACCAGTACTGATCCCTAATGACCCAACTAGCTAACTAAAGTCATTTTTAAAATTTTAGATTATATTGGTCTATTTTTTTCACTATGATGATGTCATGAACCAAATGACACAGTCACCATTGTGATGTCAATTTGTATACAATAATCAACCAAGTTTATTAGATTCACAGCTTGGTTAATTAATTAATCTTGGTATATATATATATAAAAAGTAATTACTTTTATTGGATATATGTAGCTGCCAAACATATTCAACCAAAATATGTAAGAGAACCCCAAGAGAACAAAAATGGCATGAACAGCAGAACAGGTGATGACAACCACCTTCAATGAACTCTTTAACTACTCATACTGTTTGCTGAACAAGATTACCACAACCACAACTCTTAAAGAGGCTGATGACACAGTATTTTGTACATTCATTTTCACTAAACAACATTGAACAATATGGCTTCGCTTGGTACACGGTAAAAGAATGTATGATGCAAAAGTTTATGGCAGTTACATAAACTTGGGTGTTTGGTTCGCTTTACGGAAATGGTTATTGAAATTTGAATTTAAGATCTCTGCATTTTCTAGTTATAAAATTTTACAAAACTTTGCGGACAAAATCTCCCGCATTACTTTGCAAAACTCTCATCATCTCCTCGAGCACTCCAAACTTCTTCATAAACACCCCAATCGCCACCACCTTCACGACTACCATCGTCACCAGTCCACCATACCATAACCATCCCAACCACCACCACTAATAACAAATAGTTGTCGTCGCGCGTCACCACCACCACCATAACAAACAACCACAACCACCACAACTATCATAGCATAATCACCACAACCAACACCACCTCACCAGTGGCGGACTCAGAATTTTAGTCGGGGGCCGGAGGGACGAAATGAAAAATACTCTTCCTGCTCCCGAGTTTCAACCCGAGCTAGTCGTTCCTGAAGCTGCTGCACTCGCCTTCTTAATTCCTCGACCTCAATATCGCAAAGATCCCTTTCGTGTATTGGAGGTTCTTAATTGTAATGTTCACTACGACCACCACGTCCTCCACGACCATCACGAGCACCATAATCAGCCATTTGTAGATAATTACCCGAGGCTGCTCTGATACCAAAACTGACACCGGACAAATGAAATGATGTTATGATGTAATTTCTCAGATGTGAAATGATAAGAAATACTCGCCACTCGAGGAATCCACCAAGAGATAAGAGTAAGAAAATGATAGATATCTCGTCACTAGGTGTTACCCAGGACTACTAGCTAGTGACTATGATACCAATTGTTACCTAGGACTATGAAGACTTAGATGAGCCCAAAAGTTTTGCAAAAGTCTGATAAAGGATACACAATCATTTTTCAAGCCAATAAGGAGAAAACCAATATTATTGTTCCAAAGACAATTCATTGGAACCAAGTCACCCTTCCAGATACATGGAAGGTTCATGGAGCAGTTGTACCAATGAGACTTCCTCCTAGTCAGCTTGATCACGTTTTCACTCTCCCTGATGGGTCAGTTGAATTAAGATTCTCTGAAGCAAGAGTTACACGACTCAATCCTTCAAATTTCCAATCAGGACGCAGATCTGAAGCATCCTTTAGAACTGCCCCCACACATATCACTAGAGCAACTACACCTGATGCTCTACCTCATCTTGATCTTGGGAATACTAGGCCAAATCCTCAGTATCCACAGATCCCGCAACCTCTATACAATCCTCCTTCAGAGCAGGAGTTTGAACAAGAACATCAATCTCCAACTCAATCGGAAATGAACTTTTCACCTCAAGTAAATTCTCTTCATTGTCTGTCTAAACCTTTTCAATTAGATAAAGAAAAGATTAAAACAGAATTTATGTCAGAGACCAATAAGCAAAGACGTCAAACGTTTTATACTCAAACAACTGAATCTCAGAGAACAGATTTAGGAAAGAAATTCTATGAATGTTGTGAAGAACTGAAAGAAAACTTACCTTTTTTAGATTGGTATTTTAATGTTCATCTTCAAAATATTCATGTTCTCAATATTTCTTCCAAAATATGGACCTCTACTGAGAATCAAAATATTAATTCAATATTGCCTCCTCTTAGCGAATTTACATTTGCTATTATGGGACAAGATCTTGTTGCTTCTCCCTTGAAAGATTCATCTTCTGAGAATTCTTCAAAAGGAATAAGCAAAATTATTCAACAGAATAATTACACCAATATTCTTCTCCATGAACTTGGCGATAAATTGGTACAAGATCAGCTTTTACAAAATGCTCTTAGAGACAAGAAATTATAAGAAAAAAAGTTGAAGAAACCAAAAACACTACCTTCTTCAAACCTACAACTGTTTCTCAAAATGTTTTTACAAATTCACAACAATTAATCAAAGATATTGATGCTAAATTAGCAACTTTAAACTTAATTGGATTCAAAACTCAGAATCAACACCTTGTCCAATCCCGACATGACTGTTGAATCTGACATTAGTGAAGATTTTGATCCTATGGCTGAATTGGATAGATTAAATTTCATCCAATACCAAGTCAATCCCATAAAGTATGCTAAAACAGCAAAATCTTATGGTGAGTATCAAAATCCTCTTCCTAAAACAAGAAATTATTATCCAAGACCTTCTTTACCAGATATGCAGTATGAAGAACGTTCATTACAAGCATTTGGTTCATTTTCAACAGGTAATCTCTATATATGGAATATAGATGGCTTATCTGAAGAAAGTGTTATTGAAATAACCCAAGAAATGATTATGATGGCTTCTACCCATCGTAGTGAGGGCAAGGATGATAAAACCATAGCTCATGTTATCATCGCTGGTTTCTCTAGGTTAATCAAAGGATGGTGGGATAATTATCTTACCATAGGTGAACAACAAGCAATTAAAATTGGTCCTGATGGCCAGCCCATGAAAACTGAACATGGACAAATTATTCCTGATTCTGTTATCACACTTATTGTTAGTATTCTGAAACACTTTATTGGGGATCCTGGTGAATTCCAAGGTAAATCTAAAGATCTACTTATGATTCACAAATGTCCTACTCTTAGCCATTTCAGATGGTACAAGGACATTTTCCTCAAAAAGGTTATGCAACAATTTGAACCCATTCTGGAAACGAAAGTTTCTTTCAGGTTTACCAACTATCTTTGCTGAAACAGTTAGGAATAAATTACAAGACCAATATCAAGGAGATATCCCATATGAACGCCTTACATATGGAGATCTTATCTCTTTTATAAACAAATGTGCCTTGCAAATATGCAATGATCTTAGGTTGAAACATCAACTTAAGAAACAACATATACATGGGCCTAAAGAGCTTGGTGACTTCTGTCAGCAGTATGGATTTGATGATTTTAGAATACCCAATTCAAAATCACATTCCAAACAACTCTACAGATCTCATCCAGCAAGACAGTACAAATCTAAAAAGCCTTATGGGCCTAAACAACCCAAGAATTTAGATAAGTACTATAGCAAGCCCAAGAGGCATGGAACTCACAAACCCAAGCCCGAACAATTTAAGAAATATTACAAGCCCAATCCAACTTCAAAGCCTGTCTACTTTAAGTGTGGACGCCCTGGCCGTTATGCAAATCTTGCAGAACGACCCAAAAGATTCAAGCTTTAAAACCCCTGACGAAATTAAGAATATGTTTCTTAATGTTCTGATGGACTCTGAAGCTGAATCATCCGATGAAGAGCTTCAACTCTTCAATATCAATCGCTTCTCTTCTGAATCAGATATCTCTGAAGATTCTGATACTTTTGCCGAAGCTTGTCATTGTAATAACATACACCGTTCCCATAAAACAGTTAATATGTTATCTAGCAAGAAACAATCTAGCATCTTGTTAGATTTTGTTGACAAAATTGATGATCCCAGTCTTAAAACTGAATACCTTCAGCATATTAAGACTTCAATAACTAAATCTCAAAATATTCCTGAGGTTGTTCAACCCTTCTATAGTCACAAAGAAGTTATAGATAGATTCAAATCTTCTATTACTTCATCTCCTGTCAGTATCTCTGACCTCCAACATGAAGTAAATAATATCAAAAAGGATATTGCTTTACTTAAACAATCTCAATTGTATTTGGATCTCAAAGTCCAAAACCTTCATACAGTTCCTCAAGAAGCTTCTTCTTCTGAACCCATTCCCTCAGAAGAACCCATTCCTCAATTTTTATGTAATATCAATCAATCCATACCCCATCAGGTCCGAATCCAGAAGTGGTATGTCTCCATCGATCTTTTTATCAAGAAAAAAATCTTGATATCAACAATTGCCCTGATTGACTCAGGAGCTGATATGAACTGCATCCAAGAAGGTATTGTTCCAGCACAATACTTTACAATCACAAATCAAAAATTGTACACCACTGACAATTCTCAATTAAAAATTCAATACAAACTTACCAATGCACATATCTGCAAAGATAAGGTTTGCATCAAACAACATTTTCTCCTTGTTCAAAACATGGAACAGAAAATGATTTTAGGAACTCCTTTTATTTCTGCTATTGCTCCTTTTACAGTTTTCAAAGATGGTATTAAGGCTACCTATTTAGGAACTGATGTTGAGTTTAAGTTTTTGTTTAAACCTGAAATATTTGAAGTTAATCAAATGAATCGACAGGTTCAATTTCTTAACTTTATATCTCAGAAACAACAACATTTAAACTCTCTCAAGCAAGAGATTTCTTATAAAGGATTGAAGAACAAATTCAAGATCCTAAATTACAATCTCAAATTGTCCAACACCAAGAACATATTAAAAATGAATTATGTTCCAATCTGCCCAATGCCTTTTGGCATAGGAAACAACACTGTGTTTATCTTCCTTATGAACCAGGTTTCATGGAAAGCAAAATTCCAACCAAAGCCAGGCCAATTCAAATGAATTCTGAGCTTATGGAATATTGCAAGCAAGAAATTCAGCAATTGCTGAATAAAAATCTCATTCGTCACTCTAAGTCTCCTTGGAGTTGTTCAGCCTTTTATGTCAGAAAAGCTGCTGAACTCGAGCGCGGTAGTCTTCGTCTAGTCATCAATTATAAGCCCCTTAACCAGGTCTTACGATGGATTAGATACCCCATTCCTCATCAAAGGGATCTTCTGAAAAGATTACATTCTGCCTGTGTCTTTTCTAAGTTCGATCTCAAGTCTGGATTTTGGCAAATTCAGATTCATCCCAAGGATAGGTATAAAACTGCCTTCAATGTTCCCTTTGGACATTACGAGTGGAATGTAATGCCCTTTGGTCTAAAAAATGCACCGAGTGAATTTCAGAATATCATGAATGAAATTCTCTCTCCTTTATCCCATTTCACAATTGTGTATATCGATGATATACTCGTTTTCTCTGAGTCTAGTGCAGCCCATCGGAAACACTTGTATCAATTTGAAAAATGTATTAAAAAGAATGGTTTGGTTTTATCACCTACCAAGATTAATCTTTTTCAAACAAATGTTCGTTTTTTAGGACATACCATATCTCATGGAATGGTAACTCCTTTTTCAAGAGCAATTGGTTTTGCGGACAAATTTTCTGATGAAATTCGGGACAAAACACAATTACAAAGATTTCTCGGTTCTTTAAATTATGTTGCTGATTTCTATAAAGGCCTCCGTGTTTTACTTAAGCCTCTCTACAATAGACTTAAGAAGAATCCAGGTCCATGGACTGAAGCTCATTCTCAAATAATTCGTCAAGTCAAAGCCCAAGTCAAGAGTCTTCCTTGTTTAGGAATCTCAGATCCCAAGGCTTTCAAGATTGTAGAAACAGATGCGTCCAACCAAGGGTATGGTGGTATCCTTAAACAACATCTACCTGATTCTACTTCAATACAATTAGTCTGATACCATTCTGGTATTTGAAACTTTGTTCAGATCAATTATTCAATTGTTAAAAAAAAAGCTTTATCGATTGTTTTATGCATCATGAAATTTCAAGATGATTTAACAAATTAAAAATTTCTTTTAAGAGTTGATTGCAAATCCGCCAAAGAAATTTTAACTAAAGATGTTTTAAATCTCGTTTCAAAACAGATTTTCGCCAGATGGCAAGGTTTGATTTCTACATTCGATTTTGACATCGAATATATAAAGGGAACAGACAATTCTCTTGCCGACTTCCTCACAAGAGAGTTTATCCAAAAATGAGTTCTTAGAGCTCATCCTCTTCAAAGGTTCCTTCTGCAAAATCCCAATTCAAGTCCCAATATGCTATGCCGCCTTTTGCGACACAGCAAAAGCCCCCGTTTTCTTATGCAACAACACTTACCAATCCTTTTCAGCCCCTTCAGGAAGCTGAATCAAGTCAAACAATGGCCTCTTTCCAGAAGCCACAAGTTCATGCCAATCAATATGTAACAAAGACCTGTCTTGAGCCACTTCTTTTGCTCGAATCAAGTCTTTATCCTCTCATCAAGGATCCCCAAGCAATAGTCTGTCACGTCTTCTCTTCACAGACGCTCTATGAAGAAGCTGATGGTCTCAAAACTCAAAGGTTTTATGAGTTCATCCTTGTCGACACAGACTCTGTGGTGATTACTCATAACAAGGAGAAATCTAACTCAAACAAGATTTCTCATCCAAGTGTCAGATCTTGAAAATTTTGACAGAAGCAGACTGGAAGCAACATCCAAGATCCCACAAGAAGTTCTCTGTCAACTTTCTTCCTGCATCTTACAATTATCAAGATTACAAGCAAGCATGGAATCGAGTTTTTCTTGTTCCTTCACAGAATTGCTCACATTCATGGTTTTTCTTCTTCTGCAAGAAATTCAAGCAAGCTTCAATTCCTTTATGGTTTCAACACAAATGGTGGAATCATTTCGGTGCTAAAGATGGGATTCTTCCTCCTCCAGTTCATGAAGGATGGTCCCTTTTCAAGTCCAAGTTTCAACCACCGGCTCCAGTCCCTCAACAGGTTCTATTCCTATGGTTTTTCATCAAGTTCAATCTGACATGGATCTCCTGCTGGAATTTCTCTGTCTCTGCTCTTACCACATTCAATCAGTCAGCTCAGCCACCTCTCTGGTTCTGCCGATGCTTCAAGATCAAGTGGTGGGAAACTTATGACCAAAGTCACGCCACAAAAGATGGAGTCTCACGATTCTTCTCTGGACAGCCTGTTCCTGCTGCCCCTATCATGAGACCTTCTCAAGTTCCAACTCAAGCAAAGCTTCTTAAAGATCATATTAAGAAGCAATTACAAGGTAAACCAACGAGAGCTCAACTCCTTGAAACTCTCTCTATGATAGCTTCTGAAAATTCTGATGAAGACGATGAAGCTACAGAGTCTTCCAGTGGACCCTCCAATGAAGATGACTGCTATGGCATCTTTCCACCATTCATGCCAGTCTGATCCCACAATAATTATGGTGTCTCTCCATAATTCCAAGCCCCTGCCAGCACTCGCCAGCAGACAAAAATGCTTTCGGCCATAGTACCTGACAACATATTTCTTTACAAGAGGACGCGTGTATCTACAATTGATCCACTCATCCACAAAAGTCAAAAGGTGAATAATGAAGCATCTTCAACTATTCTCCTTCAATTATCACAAGAAGACAAGTAGGAGATAAGCCTCCAGCTCATCTCTTTCTAGAAGCCTTATCGCTTTTAGGTTTACATTTCTATTATAAATACAGTCATTCGTCTCAGTTGGAAGACATACGATTTTAAAACCCCAAACCTAATTGTAACCCTAAGGATTCTACCTCTGTAAGCTTTCAAGCTTCCCTCTCTATCTAGTAAGTCTCCTGTACAGTTTTATATTTTCAATAAAAGCATTTTATCTATTTGTTTCTTTTCTTCAAAACTTATTCTTGTATTTGATCTCTGATAAGATCTTACAGTTAAACTACCAGTGTAAATCAGGAAACTGACTTGGAGCTGTATCGATCGATTGTATCAGATCAAGAATAATCTTGAAACTGCCTTTAACTTATGTTTTGATCTGTTGAATATTCCTGTTATTGTTCATCTTCTTATGTTCTGTATCTATTATTCATTTATGTTTCTTAAATTTAGACTGTTATCTATAGTCCTAGTAGTCCTGGGTAACAATTGGTATTTATAATTACCCGAGGCTGCTCTGATACCAAAACTGACACCGGACAAATGAAAGGATGTTATGATGTAATTTTGCAGATGTGAATTGATAAGAAATACTCGCCACTCGAGGAATCCAATAAGAGATAAGAGTAAGAAAATGAAAGATATCTCGTCACTCTAAAGAATCTACTAAAGAGATAAGAGTAGTGAATTAGGAAGAATAATATTCACTAACAATATATTCTGAATTTGCAATCTGAGTTTTCATTTCATTCTTAGGGGCTAGCTTATATAGGAATCATGGAACATCCCTCCATGAATAAGTTCATCCCTAATTAAAACTAATACATGTATATTAATTAATGACAATCATAAGTAACTTTAAAATACATGAATGCATCAAGTTCCAAGGTGAATGCATCAAGCCCATCTCTTAACCAAATGAAGTTCAAAACCGTTCATATGAATGGACTAGATTCAGTGTCAGAATCGGTCTCGATCGAGCATATAACTTGGCTGAAAGTTATGGACACTACCCCGTTTTCTTTGTAGCACAGATTTGTGTGACTTTGGTAAAATGATTATAACTTGCTCATTTCAAAACATTTTTAAGTGATTCTAATTGTGATTGTTAGATAACTCAGAGTGCTACAATTTTTGTGTGTTGATGAGCTTGAGAATCGATCCTAATTGAGGGTTTAAATTGGTCAAAAGTTACCCTATTTTTATGTTACTATTTTTGAAAAGTTAAAAAAAAAAAGGTACATGGTGGTGTGAGACAGTACACAAGGTGGTGTGGAGTAGTCGCTGTCTATTAACATTTTGGGTTCCAATTTTAACCCGCATCGGCCATATTTTTAATGGTTCGGGTATGGGGCGACCCGAAACCCATCCCATGCATTCGGCCTGTTATCTATGATTCCATGCGGTTGTCGATATAAGGGTATGAAAGTCATTTTAAAAAACTTTATCTGATCCAATGGTCATGTGAAAATGAAATGTCTGCAAAGTCACTTTTAATAGTCGTATTCTATCAATCCAAATATAAAACTCCATAGTTTTGGGTGATGAAAATTGTAAAGATGCTCGAAGGAATAGTTTATAAAATTGTAGGGGATTTTAATGACCTGAGAGCATCCCTAGTTATTTTGAAAAAGATTTATATGATGTAAAGGTCATCTGCAAAGTCAAGAACATGGTTATTTTTAATAATCGTGTTTTATTTTCTATCAATCACAATAGACAACTCCATGGTGTTTGTAGATGGAATTTGTAAAGAAGCTTGAAGGAATAGTTTGTAAACTTGTAAGAGATTTTATTGACCTGAGGGCATCCCTAGTCATTTGAAAAAGATTTATGGGATTTAAAGGTGATGTGCAGAGTCAAGAACACAGTAAATAATCATGTTCTATGTTCTATCAATCGAAATACAAAACTCCATAGTATTGGTAGATGGAATTTGTAAAAATGCTTGAAAGAATAGTTTGCAAACCTGTAGGAGATTTTAATGACCTGAGGGAATCCGTTGTCGTTTTGAAAAAGATTTATGGAATGTAAAAGTCATGTGCAAAGTCAAGAACAAGAATTATATGTTCTACCAATAAAAATACAAAACTCATTGGTTTTGGGTGATGGAAATTGTAAAGATGCTTAAGCAAGGAATAGTTTTTAATATTGTAGGGGAATTTTAAATATCTGAGAGCATCCCTAATTCCCTATTAGTTTTGAAAAAGATTTATGGGATCTAAAGGTCATGGTGCGGATTCAAGAAAACTAGTAGGGGATTTTAATGACCTGAGGGTGTGTTTGGTTGAATGGAATCCTATGCTATGAGAATTCATGAGGGGACCCTTACATTTTAGGCTAAATTGATGTATCACTCCACATCTACCATTTGATTTTGTGATCAATGGTGGGAATGAAAGTCCCATGAACATGAAAATCCCACTCTTTGATCCCCTAAGGCATGTGATTCCCATGTTCATGGGACTTTCATTCCCACCATTGATCACAAAATCAAATGGTAGATGTGGAGTACTGATATATATCAATTTAGCCTAAAATGTAGGGGTCCCCTCGTGAATTCCCATGACATAGGATTCCATGCAACCAAACACACCCTGAGAGTATTCCTAATCGTTTTGAAAAAGATTTATGGGATGTAAAGGTGATGTGCAAAGTCAAGAACAAAGTCATTTTTAATATACTTTTTGAGTGAATTTGATTAAATTATGATCGATCCAAAGTCATCGACTTTTCCATATCTGGATCTCCAGGTTGTTTAAGGTATGGATCTCACTAGTAGTAGGGTAATTCTTTTACAAGCTTAGGTTGTTGGTTGGTGCATGTGAAAGCAAGCTGAGGACAAAGATCACAGGGAATATGCCCAAAACTATATATTAACACCAGAAAACAATCACACTGAAACTTCACATCAAGGTTTAACTCCTAAATGCTTACTTGATCACCCAAATCTCCAACTTTTCAGTACCTCAAACCTTTTCTTGAAATGGGTTCATGATGGTACTGATGATTTTATGGTGTTGATGATGGTTGTAATACCCTTGGGTGGGCGGATTTGAGGGGGAGAGTGCGGGAGAAGCCCAATAAGCCCGTGGATTCCAAGAGAGGTTGGACGAGCTACCAAGGGGAGATTATAGTCCCACATCGTCTAGGTGAGGGAAGCGAATGTGTTATTTATGTACGAGGTTGGATCTACAAATTACTACGCATTTTAAAGCCGTGCAGGCCTTTGGCCCAAACCGGACAATATAATACTCAGTGGATCGAGTCATGACTTGAAAGAATGGTATCAGAGCTGAACCTAGCCGGAAGTGTGCCAACGAGGACGTTGGGTTCTCTTAGGAGGGAGGACTATAATACTCTTGTGTGGACGAACCTGAGGACGTTGGACTCTCTTTGGATCTACAAAGTAAGCATGGGTCGTTACAATGGTGTTGTTTATCAAAGGTTGCCTTATTACAAATATTAGAAATTGTGAAGTTTGTGCAATCAGAACAGTGACATTGGTGATAATGCTAGAGCGGGATAACATTAATAATGACAGCGATTTTATTGAAAAATAACATCCAGATGGGATAGAACCCCTTACATACCACGCACAGGGGCGCCATTATTTTAAACAATGAAAGGATTAACAAACTTATTACATAGCACTCAAGCCCGGTTTATTAGAAAAGCGAGAAATAACCAGTAATGAACCTCGAACACGATCAATATCAGTAAGCTTCAGAAGTACTTGCCTTCCATAGCTGTACCACAGCAGCAGCGGTACATGATGTACTTGTTCATGGAAAGTTTGCATTCAACACAGGGAATGTCTTTTACGTTCGACGTAGTCCAAGGCAATATCATACGCTTACACTCATGTTCGCGTGGAGCTACCTGACCCAGGTTGCCAGTAAATGCAGTCATGAAATCCTGCTCACCCTTGTCAATTGTCACCTTCCATTGCTGAATTTGAGTAAGGGAGATCGATATAGTTTCTGCCTTGGCTTTCACCATCTTCCCTGATGAACAGTCAGCAATTAAACCCCAGTTTTTATCGCTACCGTTGTAACAGAGAATGGCCATGATCTCTTGCATGATGCGGTCCTTTTCAACAATTGCACCGTATTGCATTTTGGAGAACCACATGCTCTCTAACCGTGCCCAGAAGAAGGATATTGATGTGCTATCTGGCCATATGTAGGTGATTTCAGTGGTATTCTTTGGTTTTCTCTTCACCTCGCTCTTCCCTATGTATACTAGTTTGATCGTTTTTGACACTGATCGTGCCAATATAGCGAACTTTTCAGTCCACGTCGTATCTTGTCCACCATAGAAGCATATGAGTTCTTTTTTCTCGACCTGCAAGACAATCAAAACACCTTGTCAAGAATGTGTATATGCATGCACGTTAGAGTTTGATCCCTTGTGGGATCAAGCATTAAGAATATAGTTCATCTTAAGGACATTTGCATCGGAGGGAAGCATCTGACGCCCCAGCTAGGATATAGCATCTATCCCATATATTTTACTTACCCAACTCGTCATCATATTCTGATCGATAAGGCTACCCACCAACAGCTTCAGCTCCCAATTCTGATGCTTGATCCACAAGTTCTTCTCCGCATCCTTGGTTATCAAAGGTGTTAAGCAATGACAGAAGAATAAAGAAGTGTAAATTAGTTAGTTAGTTTGTTAAGCTATCTGTTAGTTTGTTAGCTTGCTTTGCTAGCTAATCACACATTAGAATGTCTATATAAACAATGTACATTGTACAATTCATACACAGTGAAATATACAGAACTTCTCATAACATAGTCTGTCTTAGTTTATAACATGGTATCAGAGCTATCGTCTCTTCATCTTCTTCTTCTCAGTTTATCATAGTTAGTCTAATGGCAGATGCAACATCATCTAGTGCTACACCATTCTCTACCTCTGCTTTAGCAGATTCTAAACCTGTCATGTTCACACATGCTTTGTCTGTCAAGCTGAGTGAACAAAACCACTTACTGTGGAAACAACAAGTTTTGGCAACCATAAGATCCTCTAGACTGAGGTCTCCAACTGTGTGAGCTGGACACAAACGACCTAGGTGAAGGTCTGTATGAAGACTGAGCCAAATTGACAGATATGTCAAGATCTTTTGTATGTCTCTCAATTCTAGCTTCTTGAGCAAGTAGAAGAGACTCTATTTCAGCTACACTATACTCGTCAGATCTTGAACTTACTGAAACCACAAAAGTGTCATAAATCTGTGGTAAACCATCAAAGATGGCATTGACATAATCTCTAGAAGACAACGGATGTCCTACTGATGCTAGTTGATCAGTAATGGCTTTGAGTTTCAACAAATAAGCATTGATAGTCATGTCGCCTTTCTTGAGATGTTGAAGTTGATTCCTAAACTGAGAAATCTTGGCGACTGTCTGTGAGTTGAAGAAGACCTCAAGAACTTGCCAAACATGTGCTGAGGTTAGACATCCTACTAACCTGGTAAGTAGAGACTCTGTCATAGAAGAAAGAAGCCAAGATAGCAGTAATTGATCTTGCTGTTCCCAAGTAACAAATTCAGGATTAACACGATTTCTGGCTTGATCTTCATTAGATAGAAACTGTGCTGGAGCTAGCTCTCAATCAAACCGTCCTCAATGCCAAATCTGTGGCAAACTTGGTCACATTGCATTCAAATGCTACAATCGTTTTGATGATTCTATTTCAAGTCCATGGAGTTCTGGTTTTTCATCTCAATCATCAAATCCGAGGCAGGCCTTCTCTGCATCTACAAATCAGCTTCATCATCCTTCTTGGAGAGCTGCTTCTTCATCTCAGATACACGCAAATGCAGTGGCACCTCAGATGCAGCCTCATACTGATAATAGGTGGTATCCTGATTCAGGAGCCACTGATCATTGCTCACCTCAAACCTTGATGAATGCCATGCCTTATCATGGCAATGAGCAGCTTTTTGTGGGAGATGGCACTGCCTTACCAATTGAGAACATAGGTCAGTCCTCTTTTCTTGCTCAGCACTCTTCAAGAGTTTTACACCTCAGAAATATTCTTCAAGTCCCTCAATTAACCAAGAATTTATTGAGTGTGTCTAGGTTTGCTAGGGATAATAACGTCTTCTTTGAGTTTCATCCTGATCTCTGTTTTGTCAAGGATCAGGTCACACACCAGATCCTTCTGGAAGGGACACTTAAGGGAGGTCTTTATGTGTTTCCATCAATGACCCTCTCTAATGAGAAGGCTGACTCTACTGTTGGTACTTCCTCTGCATCCTCCACTGCTAGCTTCCAGTCCAAAGTTCTCAACTTTAATCATACTAATCCAAGTCAGTCTTGCAGTAGCAGGGGTCAGCAATCTGTTCTTACAATCTGTCCTTCCGCTCAGTATTCTAGCTTTAGTACGGGTCAGTCCTCACCTCAGAAGTCTACGCATTCTAGTTGTCTTGCTCAGCTTCCTGTTCAGCATTCTTCTCAGCTTTTCAGTAGTACGGGTCAGCATATGTGTGTTCCAGTTTGTTGTGCTCAGCACAGTTTTCAGCATTCCAGTAGTCTCACTCAGCCTACTTCTCAGCATCTCAGTCACCTGTCTCAGCATTACTCTCAGCATGGTGCTCAGCATTCTGCTCAGCATCTCAGTAGTTCCACTCAGCACATTTCTCAGCATTTCAGTAACCCGTCTCAGCATTATTTTCAGCATTCCAGTAGTCCTGCTCAGCCTCATTCTCAGCATTCCAGTAACCCGTCTCAGCACAAGTCTCAGCATGATGCTCAGCATTCTGCTCAGCATCTCAGCAGTCCCACTCAGCACTTTTCTCAGCATTTCAGTAACCCGTCTCAGCATTCTTTTCAGCATCCCAGTAGTTCCACTCAGCCTAATTCTCAGCGTCTCAGTAACCCGTCTCAGCATAAGTCTCAGCATGGTGCTCAGTATTCTACTCAGCATCTCAGCAATCCCACTCAGCCTAATTCTCAGTGTCTCAGTAACCCGTCTCAGCATAAGCCTCAGCATGATGCTCAGCATTATGCTCAGCATATCAGTAGTCCCACTCAGCATAATTCTCAGCATTTCTGTAACCCGTCTCAGCACACTTCTCAACATGATGCTCAACATACTTCTCAGCATCTCAGCAGACCGTCTCAGTATACTTCTCAGCAGTTCAGTGGTCAGTCCCAGTATTTCTCAGCAGTTCAGCCACATGTCAATAGGGATGTCTGTCATTCTAGTTTTCATGCTGCTAAGTCCTCTGATGTTTTGAGTTTGTGGCATGCTAGGTTAGGCCATCCATCTTTTCCACTTGTCAAGAACATACTTACTACTTGTAAGATTCCAGTTCCTACATATGCCAATATGAGTCTCTGTTCATCTTGTTGCTTAGGCAAAATACATAAACTTCCTTTTTCTAAGTCATCCACTGTGTATACAAAACCATTGGAATTAATTCATTCTGACCTATGGGGTCCTGCTTCTTCCACCTCTTCATCTGGGTTCAAGTATTACATTCATTTTATTGATGCTTTCAGTCGTTTCACTTGGGTTTTTCTGTTACAAAATAAGTCTGATGCGTTCTCTACTTTCCTTCAATTTAAAGCACAAGTTGAGTTAGAGTTTGGCCTTCCCATCAAGAGTGTTCAGTTTGATTGGGGAGGAGAGTATCGGTCTATTTCAAGGTTACTTGCTCAACATGGGATTCATCATAGACTTGCCTGCCCAACTACACATCAACAGAATGGTGTGGCTGAGAGGAAACACAGACACATCATAGAGTCAGCCCTCACTCTTCTTGCTCATGCCTCACTTCCCATGACATTCTGGGATGAAGCAGTTAAAACGTCTGTTTTTCTTCTCAATAGAGTACCTTCTGCTGTTCTTAAAGGTCTCTCACCATATGAAACTCTGTATCACAAAGTTCCTGAGTATCATAGTCTCAGAGTGTTTGGGTGTTCCTGTTATCCTAATATCAGGCCCTACAACTCTACAAAACTACAATTTAGATCAGTCGAATGTATGTTCATTGGTTATAGTCTACAACATAAAGGGTTCAAATGCCTATCTTCTACTGGCAGGGTATACATTTCTCGAGATGTTCTATTCAATGAACACTCGTTTCCATATGTCAAATGGCACAGTCAATCTACCTCCTCTCTCACTGATTCTTTTTCTACTCCTGCTGTCATTCCTATTTCTGATCATAATCTTTCTTCTAATCCACTGGTTACTTCATGTCTTCCTAGTACTACTTCTCCTAGTCCTTATTCCAGTCCAGTTCTTCATCCTAGTACTACTTTTCCTACCACTGGCACATCACAGCCTTTGTCTAGTCCTATCTTGTTACCTACTGCTCCTACTACTGTTCCTATTGCTGCTCCTATTCATCCTATGCTCACAAGGTCGAAAGCTGGCATCTATAAACCCAAAGTTTACATGGCTTCTACCACTGCCCCATCTAGTCTTCAGGAAGCTCTGGACACTCCACACTGGATGTCTGCTATGCAAGATGAGTATATGGCATTACTTCGAAACAACACATGGTCTCTAGTAGATCTTCCCAAGGATAGAGATGTAGTTGGGTGTCGATGGCTTCTCAAAGTTAAACATAATTCTGATGGCACTGTGCACAGGTATAAAGCCAGGTTAGTGGCTAGAGGTTTTCAGCAGGTGGCTGGCTTTGATTATTCAGAAACATTTAGTCCGGTTGTGAAGCCGACTACTATACGTGTTATGCTCACAGTGGCAGTTACTTATGGATGGTCTATATTCCAGTTGGATGTCAACAATGCGTTTTTGAATGGGGATCTCCATGAGCAGGTTTACATGATGCAACCCCCTGGGTTCTTAGATCCTTCACGGCCTAAAGCTGTTTGCAAGCTTCATAAGGCTTTGTATGGCCTCAAGCAGGCTCCTCGGGCATGGTTTGACAAGCTTCGACATGCACTTATCATGCTGGGTTTTGAGTCTACAAAGTCTGATTCATCCTTGTTCATCAGACATACTCCTTCTCCTATCTTTCTCTTAGTCTATGTTGATGATATACTTATCACTGGTGCTGACCCTCATGCTGTGTCCCAAATCACCAAACAGCTGAATGCTCAATTCTCTTTGAAGGATTTAGGCCTTATGCATTTCTTCCTTGGTATTCAAGTACAACATACTATAAATGGTTTGTTTTTGTCTCAGTCCAAATACATTGGAGATCTCTTGTGTAGAGCCAAGATGCAGTTTGCTAATGGACTACCTACTCCTATGAGTGGTGGGGAGAAACTGTTTGCTACGGGTAGTGATCCAGTCAGAGATGTTCAGCTATATCGTAGTATTGTGGGTGCATTACAATATGTTACGATTACTAGGCCTGAAATTGCATATTCAGTCAATCGGGTTTGCCAATTCATGCAGGCTCCTCTTGAGTCCCACTGGAGAGTGGTGAAGCGCATATTAAGGTATCTCAAGGCTACACCCAACTTTGGACTTCGCATAGTTCCGACTCCTTCATTTCAGCTAAGTGGATACTGTGATGCTGATTGGGCATCAGATCCTAATGATAGGAGGTCTACATCAGGTTATTGTGTGTATCTAGGTGATAACCTCATCTCCTGGTCGTCCAAGAAGCAAAGCACTGTATCTCGAAGCAGTACCGAAGCAGAATACAGAAGTTTAGCATCTGTTACAGCTGAGTTAACATGGATGCAAACTCTGTTTCATGAGTTAAGGATTGGTTGCTCAACTCCAAATATATGGTGCGATAACAAGAGCACTGTCATGCTCAGTGCTAATCCAGTGCTTCATTCTAGAACTAAACATATTGAGATTGACATCTATTTTGTTCGGGAAAAGGTTGCTCGCAAGGAGGTTCATGTTCATCATATTCAAGCTACTGATCAAGTTGCTGATGTTTTCACTAAAGCAGTTGGTCGTTCCAGGTTCTTTTTGTTGCGTGACAAACTAAGTGTAATAGATGAATCTACACTTAGTTTGAGGGGGCATGTTAAGCAATGACAGAAGAATAAAGAAGTGTAAATTAGTTAGTTAGTTTGTTAAGCTATCTGTTAGTTTGTTAGCTTGCTTTGCTAGCTAATCACACATTAGAATGTCTATATAAACAATGTACATTGTACAATTCATACACAGTGAAATATACAGAACTTCTCATAACATAGTCTGTCTTAGTTTATAACAAAAGGGAAGGCCAGACTTCCCCATATGCATATCATGTCTGTTGCATTTTTATGTGTAACCTTTCCCTGTTCATCCAAGGCCACCACGATGGGCTTTTTGTCAAAGTGCCACTCTCGCTTGATGTAGTCTATCACCCATGGTTGAAGAAATTCCAGATCGTTCAGTGAGTAACATAACTTAAGTTCAGTCTTTAGTATCTTAAATCTCTCTATTCGTCTTTGTAAATCCCATGGAACTATTTGGTCTAGCACCGGTAGCCATACAACCTCGTACTGGCTTCGAGGGTCCTTGCACTTTTGAACAAGCATTGAAATCTCCTCGGAGGAGATGTAGAGGTTTGAGATGAGTAGCAGTACCTTCTTCTTCATCAGTACCCGAAGGTTAACCTATCAAGTCATACACGATACCGAGAAAATATGTTAGCTAGCGTTCCATTGCTTTCCAAGAAATTGATTTGGGAGGTTAGGATCAGACCATTCCTGTTGTCGAACCATCATAAAGTGGCTCAATGTCCGTGCGTTTACAAATGAGTCCCTTGAGAATGTCCATATTGTGTGGGTGATCTTTCTTAAATAGGTCTACCAGTTCCTGATAAGCCTCCCAGTAGTGTCTTTTATCTGCATAACAGGGTGGATGTTAAATGATCTCATGGAAGTTATCTGTGTATTTGTCCTGCAGTACATATGAATTGAATTAGGAAGCTCAAGCGCACGCCCATACCTATAAGATCCCTAAGTTCAATATTTATGTCAACCACTTTCTCAGCGAAGAAGCTTGTAAGCTTCGTAATCTCACTGATGGATGATTTGTTCCTGAAATCAAGTAGGAGAGTCCAAGTAATGTCAAGAGAGCGGGCCTATATTACATCAAAATGAACGCCAAATATTTATTCAAGTAAATGATTGATGAAAATGATCATACTGATATTGGAGAGCCTTCATCTGGTAAGAGCAAGCCAAAACACTTGCGATGGTCCAATAGACAGCAGTGTAAACAACGGTCGGTGCGTTAACCGGCATATTAGTATACTGGGCAGGGATCATTGTGAAGTCAATGATGGAACTAACCAGTTCCATCATGACCTTGATTAGGGTTCTTAGAGCTTCAAATCGAGGTCTAAGTGACTCATCCGTTACCTTGGGCCAATGCTTAAGAAGAGCAATGGATTTTGCAAGCTGATTATTCTTGATGGAAAGCTGTGCATTAAGCCAGAATTCACCATAGTTGACAGCAAAAGCTGCTAGCACAAGCACCACCTTGGCCTCCCATGTATACGATGATACGGTTTTTAGCAGTGCCATTGTTGTGGCGTTCGCATCTTCACTGCCGGAGCATTTGCAGGACATCTATTACGTAAATTAAACAAAACATTAAACATAAAAATACATAGAGCCTGCATGTTTTGTAACAAGCTAAAGATGAAAAAGGATTTAAGGTATTAATTAATTCTATATTTATTACTTATCATTAATCAATTTAGTATGCACTACTTACCTCGCAGCAAATTTTATCAACAGTGTTTGCTAATGATTCAAGCATTTCTGTGAACTCAGCCGGATAAGTCTTGTCTTCAGAAGCCTATTAACAGAAAAATGTTACCATTATATAATTCAAAATAAAAATAAAAAAAATCAATTTTCAAAATAAGTTATGTATTTTTTTAAGAAGCTGATTTTGTTAGACAAATAAAAAGTGAAGATTTTGTACTTGGGAGCCTGCAGCAGGGTTGGAACGACTTTGCTGCAGTATGTCCTTCACCACACCAAGGAGGGACTTGACATCGACTACACCAATAGTCGAACCATGGGTAGCCTTAATTTCTTCCACTATGACCTTCTCCCCCGAGAAATTGAAGTTGGTCTGGATTTGTTTCACTGTAACATTCTCCTCGGATGTGGGCATGATGAAGTTCCCACCCAAAACCACTTTCTGGAATACTGAGGAGTGAACCTCCTCAGTCGTTGCGGACTCCTCCGATTGTTTAAACAGGGAGGAAGTCATCAACTTTGAGGGGATGAATCGATCCATGAGTTGGGAATGTGAAAGGGAATACACGCAAGAGTAGTAATGGAGAAGAAGGAAGAAATGGTTAGTGTTGTGTTTTGCATGCATGGGAAGGACTGTATTTATAGTAAAACTAATGGAATAGTCTTCTCTTTGCATCTAAAGTCCTTTAAAAAAAAAATTTCATGAGCGGCAGAGCTCATGTGCAAAGTCATCAAAGTCGTTTTTAAAAAATTTCTAGGGGATTCTGAAGACATCTACAGTACATTAGCGCGATCAAACTAATGGAAGAAATGGTTTTGATAATTTTTTCTTAATTGAATCCATGATCACCTTCCTACATAACAATAATGATAAGATAAATAATTACAAATGTCAAATGTGATGTGAAAGTCATTTATAAAATTTACAGATCCACTTTATGCGCAAAGAAAACCAGTACTGATCCCTAATGACCCAACTAGCTAACTAAAGTCATTTTTAAAATTTTAGATTATATTGGTCTATTTTTTTCACTATGATGATGTCATGAACCAAATGACACAGTCACCATTGTGATGTCAATTTGTATACAATAATCAACCAAGTTTATTAGATTCACAGCTTGGTTAATTAATTAATCTTGGTATATATATATATAAAAAGTAATTACTTTTATTGGATATATGTAGCTGCCAAACATATTCAACCAAAATATGTAAGAGAACCCCAAGAGAACAAAAATGGCATGAACAGCAGAACAGGTGATGACAACCACCTTCAATGAACTCTTTAACTACTCATACTGTTTGCTGAACAAGATTACCACAACCACAACTCTTAAAGAGGCTGATGACACAGTATTTTGTACATTCATTTTCACTAAACAACATTGAACAATATGGCTTCGCTTGGTACACGGTAAAAGAATGTATGATGCAAAAGTTTATGGCAGTTACATAAACTTGGGTGTTTGGTTCGCTTTACGGAAATGGTTATTGAAATTTGAATTTAAGATCTCTGCATTTTCTAGTTATAAAATTTTACAAAACTTTGCGGACAAAATCTCCCGCATTACTTTGCAAAACTCTCATCATCTCCTCGAGCACTCCAAACTTCTTCATAAACACCCCAATCGCCACCACCTTCACGACTACCATCGTCACCAGTCCACCATACCATAACCATCCCAACCACCACCACTAATAACAAATAGTTGTCGTCGCGTGTCACCACCACCACCATAACAAACAACCACAACCACCACAACTATCATAGCATAATCACCACAACCAACACCACCTCACCAGTGGCGGACTCAGAATTTTAGTCGGGGGCCGGAGGGACGAAATGAAAAATACTCTTCCTGCTCCCGAGTTTCAACCCGAGCAAGTCGTTCCTGAAGCTGCTGCACTCGCCTTCTTAATTCCTCGACCTCAATATCGCAAAGATCCCTTTCGTGTATTGGAGGTTCTTAATTGTAATGTTCACTACGACCACCATGTCCTCCACGACCATCACGAGCACATATAACCAGCCATTTGTAGATAATTACCCGAGGCTGCTCTGATACCAAAACTGACACCGGACAAATGAAATGATGTTATGATGTAATTTCTCAGATGTGAAATGATAAGAAATACTCGCCACTCGAGGAATCCACCAAGAGATAAGAGTAAGAAAATGATAGATATCTCGTCACTAGGTGTTACCCAGGACTACTAGCTAGTGACTATGATACCAATTGTTACCTAGGACTATGAAGACTTAGATGAGCCCAAAAGTTTTGCAAAAGTCTGATAAAGGATACACAATCATTTTTCAAGCCAATAAGGAGAAAACCAATATTATTGTTCCAAAGACAATTCATTGGAACCAAGTCACCCTTCCAGATACATGGAAGGTTCAAGGAGCAGCTGTACCAAGGAGACTTCCTCCTAGTCAGCTTGATCACGTTTTCACTCTCCCTGATGGGTCAGTTGAATTAAGATTCTCTGAAGCAAGAGTTACACGATTCAATCCTTCATATTTTCAATCAAGACGCAGATCTGAAACATCCTTTAGAACTGCCCCCACACATATCACTAGAGCAACTACACCTGATGCTCTACCTCATCTTGATCTTGCGAATACTAGGCCAAATCCTCAGTATCCACAGATCTCGCAACCTCTATACAATCCTCCTTCGAAGCAGAAGTTTGAACAAGAACATCAATTTCCAACTCAATCGAAAATTATGTATTTATTTTGGGGTTTAGTCACTATTTATTTTGGGTTTGCTATGATGTAAGTCCTCTGGTTCTTTTTATCGGGTAAATCATGTAATCCCGACTGATGTAAAAGATTTTTTCAAGTAATAAAAAGCCTAGTATTCTTATTAAAAAAAAAAGAAAAAGGATCCACTTTATGCGCAAAGAAAACCAGTACTGATCCCTAATGACCCAACTAGCTAACTAAAGTCATTTTTAAAATTTTAGATTATATTGGTCTATTTTTTTCACTATGATGATGTCATGAACCAAATGACCCAATCACCATTGTGATGTCAATTTGTATACAATAATCAACCAAGTTTATTAGCTTCACAGCTTGGTTAATTAATTGTAAAGAATTATATTATTGTAATTGTTTATTGTTTTTCTTCTCTTATTCATTGAATAGAATACAAGCTTATATAGAGCTAACTTTGACATAACCTAATAGAAATAGGAAACCAAAATACAATAGGAAACCTAACCAAACTTAGGAAACCAAAATACAATAGGAAAGTCTTTCTAACCTATTCTGTAACACTTTTCTATTCTGTAACATAGGTAGACTTCTATAGACTTCTATTCTCTAACATTAATCTTGGTATATATATATAAAGTAATGACCCCAACTAACTAAAGTCATTTTTAAAATTTTAGATTATATTGGTCTATTTTTTTCACTATGATGATGTCATGAACCAAATGACCCAATCACCAAGTTTATTAGCTTCACAGCTTGGTTAATTAATCTTGGTATATATATATAAAGTACTGACCCCAACTAACTAAAGTCATTTTTAAAATTTTATATTATATTGGTCTATTTTTTTCACTATGATGATGTCATGAACCAAATGATCCAATCACCATTGTGATGTCAATTTGTATACAATAATCAACCAAAAAGTTTATTAGCTTCACAGCTTGGTTAATTAATCTTGGTATATATATATAAAGTAATTTTGGTTGGTTTCAATAATCAACCAAGTTGATTAGCTTCATTAATTAATCTTGGTATATATATATAAAGTAATTTTGGTTGGTTTCAATAATCAACCAAGTTGATTAGCTTCAATGCTCTTTAGAGGAGATAATGAATTTATGGTTGGATCTGGAAAATTTTGTTCTTTCTTGCAACTCTCCCTGGATGGTAGGGGATGATTTCAACACGGTAACCTCGCCTCATGAGAAGTTAGGTGGGGATATACCTACTTTGACGAGTATGTCAAAGTTCTCAGCTTGTATTGAGACTTGTGGTTTGATTGACTGTAGAGTTATGAAGCCAAAGTTCGCTTGGTGCAACAATAGACGAGGAAGAAGTTCGCTTGGTGCAACAATAGGCGAGGAAGATACTGTATTTGGGCCAGGCTAGATAGAGTCTTGGTCAACTTTGAATGGGTGTCTCAATGGCCAAAGACTAGGGTAGAACATTTTCATCGGACCTGCTCAGATCCTTCTCTTTTATTGGCTTCCTTGCCTGTTCAGGCAAGATTGGGTACTTCACCTTTAAAATTTTTACATATGTGGATCACACACCCTAATTTTATTGATCTAGTGAAGTCTATTTGGAATGTGGAGTTTACTAACATGCAGGCGATGGATAAATTAGATGTGAAACTCAAAAATCTCCGTAAATCCTTAAAAAGCTAGAATAAAGAGGTTTTTGGCAGCGTTTTTAGTAAATTACAGAGTTTGAAGGATGAGATGGGCCAATGGGATTCTATTAATTTGTCGGGAATGGAAGAGAACATGGGTGCTCATTTGAATGCAGATGTCGTATGGGATCTCAATGCAGTGAGTAATTTAAATCGTTGCCAGGCAGAATATAAGTTAGCTCCGAAACAGGAAGAGATGTATTGGAAGGAAAAATCAGGTGAAAAGGAGATCACAAAGGGTGAAGCATGCACTAAGTATTCCATCACTCTTGCTTTCGGGCATAAAATTTTGGAGTTTGGAGAGATTTTGCAAGAAGCAAATTCTTTCTTCCAGGAGCTGCTAAAGTCACAGGCAACTCATGTTGATTATGATCTTTTAGATTGCATTCCTTTTGTCACTTCTTTGAATCAGTGTGAAGAATTATTGGCGAACCCGACACTAGAAGAGGTTAGACAAACCACTTTTAGCATTCCAAATAATAGTGCTCCTGGACCGGATGGATTCACCTCAAGCTTCTTCCAATCCTGTTGGGAAGTAGTTGGACCGAATATAGTGGAGGCATTGTCTCAGTTTCGTAGTGGTGATGTGCTTCCCAATGCCTTTTCTGCTAATTTAGTTGCGCTCATTCCTAAAATTGAGAACCCTATTCTTTTATCTGATTTCCGCCCTATAAGCCTTTGCAACGTTATATATAAAATCCTCAGCAATGTTCTTTGTGCTGGATTAACCATTTCGTTGTTAGAATTGGTGGAGTGGGAGCAAGGTGCCTTTGTCAGAGGGAACAATTGTGGAGAATATTGAGCTTGCTCAAGAACTCATGAGGGATATTAATAAAAATGCTTTTGGTGGTAATGTGATTCTGAAGATTGACATGGAGAAAGCTTATGACCGCATTGAATGAGGCTTTTTGTTTGCGGTCCTTAGGCGCTTTGGCTTTAATGACCGGGTTTGTCACGTGATATCAAATTGTATTCCCAATTGTAGCTTTTCAATCCTTCTTCAAGGAAGGTATAAATTTTTTTTTTAAGTCCTCTCGAGGGTTGAGACAGGGAGACCCTTTATCGCCTCTATTATTTTTTTTGGCTTCAGAAGTCTTTAATAGGGTCCGACTAGAGCTTTTAAGAAAGGAGAAATCGCATACTATTAGGGATGGCAGTGGGGAGGATTTTTACGGATATCCGCCCCACCCAATCCGTTTGGGGCGGTTTTGGATATGGCTGAATGAGTTTTCGGGTGGTTTCGAGTATCCAAAAAATATCCGTTCACTATTCGGGGCGGATACGGATTTGGCCATATCCGCCCCGCAAGGGATATCCGTTTATACTATTCAAATTATTATAATACCCCTATCAAACCATTTAAAAAAAAACCTAAAACTAAAACCTAACAAACCTCAAATCCGCTGACATCTCACATTTACTGAATCATTGATCGACATCTACTGACCTGACCTCTCTTCCACCTCGAGACACAAAATTCACAGAGCAACTCAGAAATCAAATGAAATCCGACCTCTCAAACTCAATGAAGAAACTGAAACTCGCATAGAAACTCAAAGAAGAAAGAAGGAGACGCGGACGCAGAGAAGAAAGAAAGAAGAAACTCAGGTCCTCAAATCCGCTAACATCTACATCTACTGACCTGACCTCTCTTCCACCTCGAGACACAAAATTCACAGAGCAACTCAGAGAAATCAAATGAAATCCGACCTCTCAAACTCAATGAAGAAACTGAAACTCGCAGAGAAACTCAAAGAAGGAGACGCAGACGCAGAGAAGAAACTCAAGAAAGAAAGAAGAAACTCAAAGAAGAAAGAAGAAAGAAGGAGACGCAGCAGACTCTTCCAAGTTCCACCTCTTGATCTCAAAGAAGAAAGAAAGAAGAAACTCAAAGAAGAAAGAAGAAAGAAGGAGACGCAGACGCACCACGCACCACGCACACACTGTTGATCTCTTCCACCTCCAGACTCCTTTCTTCCTGTCTTCCACCTCTTCAGGAAGGTATGGCTCCTCTCTTCTTCGCTTTTCTGTTAATTTCAAATTTGTTTTAGGGTTTTGTGTATTCTTCTTCCAATCTTCTAATCTTTTTGTAATCCTATTAAATCGTTTATGGTTTTCTTGTAATCCTCTTAAATCGTTTATGCAATTTTCAGTTTTCACCATGATTTGGGGCTTGATTTTCATTTGATATGCTCGCCCTTTAGATTCTTACATGCTACACTTGGATTCGAGAGGACTAGAGGAGAATTATTCTTCATCTCAACAAATTTCAGCAAATAGGTGAGTCTCTTAGAGATTGGTTTATCTTCATTTCAGCAAATTGGTTTATTCTTCACACTTGGATTTGAATATTATAAAGGTTGGTTTTAAAATTTTAATACACCTCTCAAGTTGTACACTCTTGTTCATTTGTATTTGACAAAGCACCCTAGTAATAGTATTTTGGAGTTGTCATAGTTATTACACTGTTTAATCGAGTTCCATGTATTCTAAGTTCTAACTTGATATTTTCCTTAATTGCATCCAATGTTTTGATTCATTTGGATTTGTTTTTATTTTATATGATTTGCTAGTTTTCTATTTGTTCCATTAGGATGTGTTTGATTTGAACATGTAACGAGTTCCCCTGCTTTTTGATTTGAACTCAATATGTTTTGTTGTTAACATTGTGTTTTGGCAATTTGTTTTTATAGCAATTTGTTAACATCCAAACTGCAACCTGTAATGCTATCTGTTTTTATAGCAAATTGCAACCTGTAATGCTATCTCTTAACATGGTACCTTTCATATCTCAATAGGATGTTTGATTAATAGTTAATTTTACATTGAAAACAAAAAGTCACCAAAAGCTAGCTACCCATAGAAAAATAATGATGTAAGGGGTAAAGAAATTAACATGGTACCAAACTGCAACCTGTAATGCTATCTGTTTTTATAGCAAACTGCAACCTGTAATGCTATCTGTTAACATGGTACCTTTCATATCTCAATAGGATGTTTGATTAATAGTTAATTTTACATTCAAAACAAAAAGTCACCAAAAGCTAGCTACCCATAGAAAAATAATGATGTAAGGGGTAAAGAAATTAAGTTGCTTGACAAAAAAAAATAATACCATGACGTTATTGTCATTATCCAATTTCAGTGCACTTGTAAATTGTATAGCACATCTGAATTAAGCTAGACAAGAGCTTCAGCCTTCAGCACACATTTTCTTAATGCTCTTAATAATGGTTAATTTGAATGGCAGGTTAATTTGCTAATATCATCCTGCAATTTCAGATGCTCTTAATGTCATTCTGCAATTTCTTAATATCATTCTGCAATTTCAGATGCTCTTAATATCATCCTGCAATTTTAGATGCTCTTAATTTCAGTATTCTAATAAGTATCTAATTAGTTTCTTTGCATGGTTAATTTGAACTGATTATTGTTTTCATGCCTTTTTTTTTTTTTTGGAAATTAGATACTTAGTATTAAGGTTTTTCATGCCTTAATTATTATTATTATATATGACCAAACCATTCTATTCCAAAATTTTGGCCCAAAAATGTATAGTTTGTGTTATAGTCTGATGAAGTTTTGGTCTTGGACTTGTTTGCCATTTAAATATTCTCACATGAAGATCTATTAGTGTAATGTCTTAGTTAGTTGCTATTTCTATTAGCATTCTTGGGTTCTTATTAGAAATTAGAATAGCTTTGGTGGGAGTATGGTGATGATTGTGACATTTGAGGTGGTTCAGTGAGCATATGTAGGTTATATGTGTATTCTGCTCTTCCAAAAAAAACATGACATGGCTGTAAATGTGGCACATTGATGGCACTAAGACGTTAAATTGCCAAAACACAATGTTAACAACAAAACATATTGAGTTCCCCTGCCTTTTAGTATATTTGATTTATTTTCTGCATTTATTTTCTAATGAGTTCCCCTGCCTTCTACTACATCACTACCTTTTCTACTCTTATAGTCTAAGCTCTAATGTTTTTTTTGTTTTCTTGATGTATAGAATATGGCAGAAAATCGCCCCAGGTCAATTGAAACTCAGCAATCTAGCTTTTTTGATCGGGATGGCCATGGTAATGACTCTCCTCAAACACCTGTGAGTTTGAATTCCTTACCATCACCCGAGGTACAATCAAATCCCACTCCTCATGATGTTCCTACTCCCAATGTTGAAAACAATACTGATAATAGTAATGTTCATCTACCACCACTACCACCAACAAGAAAAAGAAAGTTTACATCTGCAGTATGGAATCATTTTACATTGATTACCATTAATGGTTTAGATAAAGCTAAATGCAATTATTGTGGCACTTTGCTTGGAAGGGAGACTAGGAATGGCACAAGTCATTTAATTGACCATAGTAAAAGATGTCTAAGGAAGAGGGGTAGTCAAGTGGACATACGACAATCTATATTGAGTGCTTCCACATCGACTGGGTCGATTGCTGTTAGTGCTTCTGGGTTCGACCAAGAGCTTGCAAGAGAAGTCGTTGCAAAAGCAATTATATTGCATGAGTACCCCCTTTCAATGGTTGAACATTATGGTTTTAGAATAATGATGGGTGTTATCCAACCACAGTTCAAGGTAGTGTCTAGAAATACCATAAAAAGTGATATCTTGAAGATTTATGATTATGAAAGGGTGAAGACGATGAAATTGTTGGAGAGGAACAAAAGTAGGATTGCAATTACTACTGATATGTGGACTGCTAGTAATCAAAATAGGGGGTTTATGGCTATCACAACACATTTCATTGATGACAATTGTGCATTGCAAAGTCGTATTATTAGGTAAACATGTTTTTCTATTAGTAAACATATTTTTTTCTATTTGCATTTGGGCATTTATTAATTAATATGTTCTACATTATTGCATATTTATTGCTAGGTTCGTTTATGTGCCATGCCCTCATACTGCTGAAGTTCTTTGTGATGCATTAATGGATTGTATGATGGATTGGAATTTGGATAGAAAGTTATCTGCATTAACCGTAGATAATTGTTCAACCAATGATAGCATGATCACTTTTCTGAAAAGCAAGCTAGAGCTAGGCACGATGATGCTAGGGGGTGATTTTTTCCACATGAGATGTTCTGCGCATATTTTAAATTTGATTGTTAAGGATGGGTTGGAAGTTATAGGTGATGGTATTGAAAGAATTTGGAATAGTGTTGCTTATTGGTCAGCCACTCCAAAAAGGGAAGAAAAGTTTCTAGAGGCAGCTAGACAGTTGAGAATTGAATGTGGCAAGAAGTTGGCTTTAGATTGCAAAACAAGGTGGAATTCAACTTATTTGATGCTTCAGACTGCTATCATTTTTAAGGATGTCTTTCCTAGACTGAAGCAACGCGATTCACAATATAAATCGTTGCCACGTGATGAAGATTGGTTGCTTGCATGTGAGATGTGTGAGAAGTTGAAATCGTTTCATGAAGCAATCGAAGTATTTTCTGGAACAAAGTATCCTACGGCCAACCTTTTTTTTCCAAAGATTTCATCGATTAAAAAGTCATTACATCGGTTTCATACTTCTAGTTATCCGGTGATAAGACAGATGGCATCAAATATGATTGAAAAATTTGACAAGTATTGGAATGCAATCCATGGGATAATGGTCGTGGCAACTGTTTTAGATCCTCGTTTCAAAATGAAGTTGATTGAGTATTATTTTCCCAAATTATATAATCAGGATGATGTACAAAAAAAATTCAAGAAGTTCGAAACTTGTGTTTTGAGTTGCTAAGTGAATATATGAGTGCAAGGCCTAGGGCAAGTTCAGCAGATAGTCAGTCATATGTTAGCCAACCACAAAATGCAGTTGATGATGATGATCTTAGTGAGTTTTTTGTGGATTCTATGTGGAACTCTGGGGATGGACCTAATAGTAATGTCAAGTCGGAGTTGGATTACTATTTGGCTGATGCTATTTTACCTCCAGAACAGAATTTTGATATTCTTAATTGGTGGAAGATTAATGGAAGCAAATATCCAACTTTGAATCGGGTTGCTAGGGACGTTTTAGCAGTTCCAGTCTCTACAGTTGCTTCAGAGTCTGCATTTAGTACGGGTGGTAGGTTTGTCAATCCACATCGCAACAGGCTTCATCCAAAGTCATTAGAAGCTTTGATGCGTGCGCAAAACTAGTTATGGAGTGATATTAGAGGTAATAAAGTCTTGTTATGAAATGTCTTATTTATTTTATGTTTGCTATTTTTTTTTTTGAGTAAATTAATATAACTTAACATTGTTTATCTTATGACAGATGAAACTTCTACTTCAGTGTATAGGAGGTCCACCTACCAAGATAATGCAGATCCTCTTGAGGTATATAAATATTTAAATGAGCTTATAATGAACTACTAATGATATTTTAGGCCTTGCTAAAAGAAATTATTTTATGTTGTAGGAACAAAGTTGCATGTTGGTTTCATGAATGAAAAGTTTTGAATATTTTTTGTATTTGAAGGACTTGATGGAGGTAATGTAAAACAATGACAATTTTTCTATTTGTTCTCATATAGTTATTTTTTTCCTTATAGAAACTAACTTGAGATTTTTTATTTATTTCAGGTTGTGAAAGCTTTTGTAAAAACAAAAAAACAAAGCATGATAGGAGGATTTTGTTGGTTGTCATCGTTTTGTTGTTGTTTTGCTTTCACAATATTTTGTTTAAATTTTATTGTCAAAATGTCAGTGGATGATTGTAGATTGTTATTGTTGTTATGTTGTAAAATAAGCTATTGTTGCAGTGTTGGTTAAAATATGTTGTTGGCTTGTTGCCTATAAAATATAGTGTTGGTATGTTGTTGGCTTGTTGCCTATAAAATATAGTGTTGGTTAAAATATGTTGTTGGCTTGTTGCCTATAAAATATTGCAGTTATGCTAGTTGTTGTTATTGCAGTTGTAAAATGTTGTAGGTGTCAGTTCTTATAAAATGTCGCAGGTAGTACTTATAAAATGTTGCAGGTGTTAGTTGCTGTTATTGCAGTGTTATTGGCTTATTGGTAGGTGCCAGTTCTTATAAAATGTTGCAGGTAGTACTTATAAAATGTTGCAGGTGCTAGTTGTTGTTATTGCAGTGTTATTGGCTTATTGCAGTTACAAAATATTGTGAAAATTGTATCAGGCGGGGCAGGGCGGGGCGGATCTGTTGGGTCAGGGCAGATCTGTTGGGGCGGGGCGGGGCGGGGATTCACCATCCACTTTTAAATTTAATTTTAGGCGGATATCCGGGGCGGGGCGGATATCCGTAAATCTGTTTGGTGCGGGGGCGATTTTGAACATTACTGATAAACGGATATGCGGGGCGGATTTTGAGCCCCGCAATCCTCAGCGGGGCAGGGATGGATTTGCTTAAATCCGCCCCGTTGCCATCCCTACGTACTATTATACTCATAGAGCTTGCACGCCAGTTACTCACCTCTTTTATGCAGACGACGTCTTGATTTTCCTCAACGGGAGGAAGACGACGGTTAAAGGTTGTATCGTTTTCCTGGATAGGTTCTGCAAGGTGTCGAGTTCGAAAATAAACGTTGGAAAAAGCTCCTTTGTGGTAGAAGAAAAATCCCTAGCAGAGCGGGTGGTAATTATTAAATCTTATACAATATTTCATTTCAAGGCTTCCCCCATGAAGTACTTGGGAGTGCCTATTTACCAGAGGCGGTGTAGAATAAATTGCTCGGACGAAATGGTGAATAAAATTCATAGACGGATCGAAGGTTGGAAGGCTAAGCTCTTATCTTCGGGTGGCAGGTTGGTTCTTATTAAACATGTGCTGAGTTCAATTCATATCTACACATTGAGTGTTGTTTGCGTGCCCCAATTTTTATTGCATAGAATTCAAAAAATTATAGTTAATTTGTTTTGTGGAGACTATGAAGGTAGGTTGAAGAAAATATGGATCTCTTGGGAGAACATTAGTTTCCCTTTGCCAGAAGGGTGACTAGGAGTGATGAACCTTTTTCTTGTTGTTAAATCTTTTTTGTTTGAAAGCGTTGTGGAATTTGATCTCTTCAAACTCCTTATGGGCGTGCTATATACGAAAGAAGTATTGGAAAAAAGAGGTTCCATTTATGGAACAGTTGGTTAAGAGTGGAGCTTCTCCTTTGGTGAAAGAAATTATGAAGCTTCGTGGCATCCTTTGTAGCACCGCTATTTGGCGAATTGGGGAAGGAAATACGAGTGTTTTTGCAAAAAATTGGACTTCTCAGATGGTTTTTCTAAAGCCTTTAGGGCTGCCTCAAGATAAATGGCCTTCGATAAGGGAGGTCGACGATGGAGATTCTGAGGCAGTTAGCCTGGGCCTAAGGGACTTAGTTATTACTTCCTTTAATGAGCAACTTCGCGGTGATAGTGTTTTTCTGGATACATATGTGTGGATGCCAAGCTCAAATGGTTTTTTTCTAGTCGCGATGCCTATGATATTTTTAGAAAAAAAAAGTTGGAAAATAATTTGTTCAAGAAGTTATGACACCCTTTACTGCCTTCAAAGATTTCAGTGTTTATTTAGAATGTGGTGTTTAGGGGTGTCTCAGTAGATGGAGAGTTATATAGATGTGGGTTTAGCATAGCTTCTAGATGTGTTTGCTGCCGGGATCCCACAATGGAGACTGTGAGACCTGCAGTTTTAAAAAAAAAAAAAAAAAAAAATTTAGGGCGGGGTGTACTTAGCAAAGGTGGTGGGGGCACATAGCCACCCACCCCTTTAAAACAGAACGACCCCCTCCCCCTCCCCCTTTCTTCTTCTCTCTTTTCCCTCTTTTCTTTCTTTTCTGTTCGTTCCAGCAAGCGACGCATTTTCTCCTGTGGATTTTCGGCCATTTTCGTGGATTTTCGTCCCCCAACCTCACCTCCTCCTCCTAGGTTCGTCCTCTCTTCTTTCCCCTCTGTATTTCTTAGTTTTTTTTTTCCAAAAAAAAAAAAAAAAAAAAATCAGTTTTCATTTGG
Source organism: Berberis vulgaris (assembly GCA_963556465.1). Classification (NCBI taxonomy): domain Eukaryota; kingdom Viridiplantae; phylum Streptophyta; class Magnoliopsida; order Ranunculales; family Berberidaceae; genus Berberis; species Berberis vulgaris. Next base: position 5,545,993 of record OY747132.1, on the reverse strand, counting down.
ATTGGGGTTTGATCGGTGTTCATAACTCCGATCAGCCGTGTTGGGGCCTTGGTGGCGTCCTTGGGAGCCCTTAGAACCGACATGCAAGACTGTTTTGGGGTTGGCCAACAGTTTTTCAAAAAAATCAGGGTGCATGTTTGTTTGGAGGGTTCCTTGGCGTGAATCCGGGCTTTGGGTGCGTGAGTGAGCCTCAGTTTCGTGACTCTGAGTGTCCTTAGACCCTTTTACGTGCTGTTGTGCAGTTTGGTAGCAATCAGACCGGTGTAGGGAGGGTTTCGGCGCGTTTTCGCCCTACTTTGGGTTTCGGCGGGGTGGTTGCCGAATTTTTAGTGCCTGTAAGTTTTCCTTTCAGTCACGCGCCGCTTGTATTTATTTATTTATTTCAGTTTTCGGCTAGTTTATTGATTTTCGAGTCCGCCTTGCAGTTTTAGAATTTTCGTGGTCTCGCATTTGTGATTTTGCGTGTTTGGAGCTTCGACCGGTAGGAATTGGGTTTTGAAAATCCATTCCGCCAGGTGAGTGGAACTATAGTATTTATTTTGATAAAATAAGTATTTGAAATTCTAAATTGAATTTTTACATTATACCGTCAATTGGGTGTAATTGAATCAAAATCCGGAATTCGTAGTTTTCAGATATTTCGAGGATTGGGTTAGTTATGTGTGAATGAATTATGCATTGGATAGGATTGTGTTAGTTATGTGTGGATGAATGATGCATTGGATTTTCGAAAAACATGATATACTTGAATGAAATCGAATAGTAATTTTGGTGTGATTAGGCTTGGGTGTAATGACATGAGACTTGTATGTTTTGTTTTCGATGTTGCATAGCCTATCATATTTTACCGTGGATTTTCGAGTCTTGAGCATGTATGATAATCGACTCGAATACATTTATTGTGGTGATTTGGGTCATGTTGGGACCCTGGCATAGTCGTGATTTTATAAAAATTGCCGAATTGTTTATGATTGCACGTCTGTTACTTTTGGTTATGTACAGACTCGTCATTTGTGCATGTGGATAGTAGTATAAGTGTCTTTACCCCGCTATAATGCCTGTTGTGCCGATGCTTAGGAGCTTGCTCGCATCGTGAGTTGGACGGTGCTTGAGATGACTCGCACCTGACATTGTGGACGCTATTGCATGTGGCAAGCTTGCTGAGGTGCGGTGAGCTCCCGCACGCACTTGCCACTATAGAGTGCAGTAGGACGGGTCCCGGAGGACGTGCTTTGGAGATTACTCGCTTTCCCTCCCAGTGCGCTTGATCTTGATTATGTTAGGTTGGCCGTGTTAGGCCAGTCGTTCGGGACGTTTGAGTTTGTATCCTGGCAGATGGCACCCCATTAGGATACAAACAAGCCCGAAGTGGTACTGGTGCACGTTGTGGGATGTGTCTGGGTGAGACACATTCGTAGGGTATGCGGATGCCTACGATATGAGACACTTATACAGGATTTTACAGGATTTCTGATTTCAACTTGATTGTTATACCTAGGAGGCTAGGAAGAATTATAAGATTGTTTTATTTTCATTGTTTGATATTTATCATGTTTGAATCGTGTGTAATGATCGGCATATATCGTAAACTGGTAGTTATTGTTGAATCTGAAATGTTTGTGTTGTTGCTTGAACTTAGAAACATATCTTTAGAGACACGGTGTGATTTAGACTTTAGAACTTGTTGCTTATTCATTGTTGTGTGGCATGAATTTTCCTTGTTTATTATTCCGTTATTTGTATTTAGTTCGCTCGCACCAGCTAGCTTTGTGCTTTGCTGACCCCGCAAGGGGTGTGCTTCTATTGGAGTGCAGGCAGTGTTGGAGTTCCTGCTGATCGTGGCGCGTAGGCCTCGGTTTTCGTTGTAGGAGCGTCTTGTGCTTTTTGGTTGTGTCCACCCTGTACGGGTATGTTTTGCTTTCTCTTTGTTTCAGATGTACTATATTGTTAAACTAGATGTTTGTATACTTGTTTTGGTCGCTATGACTCTGGCGGGGCGAATCAATTATATATCTATTTTGTCCAAACTTTAGCGTAGTTTTATTTCCGTTTGTTTATCGTATCAAGAATGTGTTATATTATGATGTTGTGGCCGGTTACGATCCGCCTGTGTACATGGTAGTTCACGCATCGGCACGTTGCGATTCCCGTGGCGGGTCGGGGCGTGACAGAGCTTGGTATCAGAGCTATTGTTTACCGGTTCACATAAAACATCATCGTATACCACTTTCTTGAGTGGATTGGGTAGAGGAGTTAGGACTTTTGTTGTGTTGTTTGATGTATGGTATGTGTGTTTTATTTTCGTAGAGGTTGTTTGGTGATGGCGCGTGGTCAGAGATCTCAGGGTGAGGGATCAGGCGCTGCAAGGGAGGACATCTCTCAGGCTTTTATGAAAATTATGACCCAGTTGGCACAGAATGTGAGGCAAGGGAGTCAGCCAGAGGATCCGTTTACTCGGCGCAACAGGGATTTTGTCAGCTTGGGTGGTGAAAGGTTTGATGGTACTGGAGATTCTCTAGCTGCGGATAGGTGGATCCGTAAGGTAGAGCTCATATTTGAGAGGATGGTGCTGACACCTATACAGCGTACTGAGTTAGCAGCACACCAGTTTGACGGAGAGGCTATGTACTGGTGGGATACAGTGAGGCAGAGCCGTGATGTGTCAGAGATGCAGTGGGATACATTTTGCCAGGTGTTTGAACAACATTTTGTTCCTGATTCTGCAAGAGCTGAGATGGTGGACAGGTTTCTACATTTACAGCAGGGTTCTAGATCTGTTTCTGAATACTTGTCCGAATTTACACAGTTGAGCCGCTATGCCACTTATTTTATAGACACACCAGAGAAGAAGAACAGAAAATTTTTGAGTGGTCTGAACCCGTTCCTAAGAAAGCAGTTGATGGTGATGATTGATCGTCCTTTTGATAAATTAGTGGATATCACTTTGAGTCAGGAGCGAGTGGACGCTGAGTGTAGACAGGAGACTTTGGTTCGACGAGCTAGAGGTTCAGAACGTAGTCAAAGGTTTGGACGAGGAAGCCAAACAATTGAGCAGGCACAGCAGCCAGAGCGTGCCGTTGTCCAGCAGAGAGACCCTGGTAGAGGGGGACCAGTTAGGACTGGCCGAGATTGTAGAGGCGACAAACGTGCCAGAGGAGATCATCGACAGCAGCAGCAGCAGCAACAGAGACAGCCTAGGTGGGATGGTCAGACCGGAACTAGGAGTGGGTGCTTCACTTGTGGTCAGGAAGGACATATAGCCCGTAATTGTCCAAGAGGTCAGACAAATCGATGGGATCATATAGTTTGTTATACTTGTGGACAATTGGGGCACTTTTCCAGACTTTGTCCTCAGAATAGGGCTGGACCAGCACAGCAGAGGGCGCCTCAGGGACAGTTACCACCTGCGTCTGGAAGTGGTCAGAGAGTCCCTCTCCCACCACCGCCTGTTCGCCTAGCAGCTATTCCCGGTCAGGGAAATGTTGAGGGTATGTTATTTTATTTATTTTTATTGTCATTTTGTGTGTGCCAGTTGTAGTAAGATTGTGTTATGTGCATTATGCGTAGGAAAAATTGCATGTTAGTGTGTTGTTATGTGATTCATGATACATGTGTTGTGTGTCAGGTTTTGTGCATTCGTCGTCTTCCTTGTTGAGGGCTCTTTTCGATACAGGAGCATCTAGTTCTTTTATTTCTAGACAGTTGGTTGTTAGAGACAACCTTGAGCCTTTGCCGGAGCCCTTGTGCGTGGTGTCTCCCTTGGGCAGTTCGGTTTGGTTGTGGGAATTGTGTCCCAGTTTCGAGTTTTCCTTGTTGGGGTACAGCTTTGTGTTTGACTTTATTGTTTTGGGTTTTGAGGGCTATCAATTGATTCTAGGGATGGATTGGTTGTCCAGTCATCCGATGATCATTGATTGCTTGCATAGGTTGGTGATGTTAGCGTCACCTGATGCTTCGCCTCGTGTGTTGGCTTGTGAGCCTGATTCGGTTTCGTTGATGTCGAGTTTTCTTAGCTCTCTTGAGATGTCTTGTCCCGACACTAGTTCTGTAGAGGTTGTGTGTGAGTTTTCTGATGTGTTCCAAGAGATTCCTGGTATCCCTCCACGTCGTGAGGTAGAGTTTCGGATTGACCTGGTTCCTGGTACTGCACCTATCTCTAAATCAGCGTACAGACTTGCACCTAAGCAATTGAAAGAGATGAAAGTACAGCTTGATGAGTTGCTTCGTAAGGGGTTCATTCGTCCGAGCAATTCACCTTGGGGAGCTCCAGCAATATTTGTATCCAAGAAGGATGGATCATTGAGGATGTGCATAGATTATCGAGATCTGAATAAAGTGACCATCAAGAATAAGTATCCATTGCCTCGGGTTGATGATTTATTGGATCAGTTGAGGGGAGCCGTAGTGTTTTCACAGTTAGATTTGCAGTCTGGGTACCATCAGATGAGAGTTGAGGAACATTCCGTTCCAATTACCGCTTTTCGGACCCGTTATGGCTTGTATGAGTTTTCAGTCATGCCATTTGGATTGACAAATGCACCAGCTTTCTTCATGGATTTGATGAATAGATTGTTCAGTCCGTACTTGGACAAGTTTGTGGTAATCTTCATTGATGATATCTTAGTGTACTCGAGGAGTTTAGAGGAGCACAGAGAGCACCTTCGCATTGTTTTGCAGACACTTAGAGAAAATCAGTTGTATGCGAAGTTCAGTAAGTGTCACTTCTGGGAGTCTGAAGTTCGATTTCTTGGGCATGTCATTTATAGTGGAGGTATTGCAGTGGATCCCGAGAAAGTCGAAGCAGTGAAGTCTTGGAGACGACCTAGTAGTGTGACAGAGATTCGTAGTTTTCTGGGTTTGGCTGGTTATTACCGACGGTTTATCGAGAAATTTTCCTTGCTTGCGGCACCACTCACTCAGTTAACTAGGAAGAATGTTCCTTTTGTATGGTCAGAAAAGTGTGAAGAAGCTTTTGAAACTTTGAAGTTTCGGTTGACTTCAGCACCAGTGTTGACTATTCCGACACCTGGTAGCCGACTGGTGGTATTTACTGATGCTTGCGGTACAGGATTGGGTGGAGTGTTGATGCAAGGCAAGAAGGTCGTAGCCTATGCGTCTCGACAGTTGAAACCCCACGAGCAAAAATATCCGACACATGATTTAGAGTTGGTAGCTGTAGTTTTTGCTTTGAAGATCTGGAGACATTATCTGTATGGTGAGAGGTTTGAGTTGTTCACAGATCACAAGAGTTTGAAGTACTTATTCACTCAGAGGGAGTTGAATATGAGGCAACAACGATGGGTTGATTTCCTTAGCAGTTATGACTTCGAGATACAGTATCAGCCTGGTAGGGCCAATGTGGTTGCAGATGCCTTGAGTAGGCGACATGCAGTGATGGCAACCATGATGATTCAGGAGTACCGAACACTTGAGACATTAGCTTCATTTGCAGTTCAGCCTACTTTCAGTACAGAGGGCAGCATGATAGCGGGTTTAGAAGTTTATCCATCGTTGATCAGTAGAGTGGTGGAGAAACAGACCTCTGATCCAGTGATTACGAGGCAGATAGCAGATTTGGTAGTGGACACATTGGATGAGTGCCCTACCGATTGGTCAGTGGGTTCAGATGGAGGGTTGCGGTTTCGTGGGCGGCTTTGTGTTCCGTCTGATGAGGAGTTGCGAAGAGATATCTTACAGGAAGCTCATAGATCTCGTTTCACCATTCACCCCGGTGGAACGAAAATGTATCGAGATTTGAGACGTTCTTTCTGGTGGCATGGCATGAAGAAAGACATTGGAGAGTTTGTGGCACGGTGTGCGACTTGTCAGCAGGTGAAAGCCGAACATCAGAGACCGTCTGGGTTATTGCATCCATTGGATATCCCGACGTGGAAGTGGGAGTATATCACTATGGATTTCATCGATGGACTTCCACGGTCGAGGAAAGGTAATGAGTCGATATGGGTCATTGTTGATCGGTTGACGAAGTGTGCACATTTCATTCCTGTTAGTATGAATCGGATGGCAGACAGTCTAGCAGTGTTGTTCATTCGGGAGATAGTTCGCCTTCATGGGTCGCCTGTTTCGATTGTATCCGACAGAGATCCGCTTTTCACAGCCCACTTCTGGCAGAGCTTTCAGCAAGCTATGGGTACTAGATTGGACATGAGTACAGCTTATCATCCACAGACAGATGGCCAATCTGAGCGAGTGAATCAGGTAGTGGAAGATATGCTTAGAGCATGCATTTTAGACTTTGGGGGCAGTTGGGAAGATCACCTACCGTTATGTGAGTTTGCGTACAACAACAGCTACCACGTAAGTATTGGCATGACACCGTTTGAGGCACTCTATGGACGACCGTGTAGGTCCCCTGTTTGTTGGGCAGAGATTGGAGAGTCAGTTGTGATGGGGCCGGATGTGATCAGAGAAACTACTGAAAAGATTGAGCTAATTAGAGCGTGGTTGTTGACAGCCCAGAGTAGACAAAAGAGTTACGCTGATAGGAGGCGTAAGGAGTTGGAGTTTGATGTTGGTGACAGGGTTTTTCTGAAAGTTTCCCCGATGCGCGGAGTTGTTAGGTTTCGAAGTCGTGGGAAACTTGCACCGAGGTATGTAGGGCCATATGAGATTACTGAGAGGATTGGACCAGTGGCCTACAGATTAGCTTTGCCGCAGAGTATGTCAGGTATCCACGACGTGTTTCATGTATCCATGTTGCGGAAGTGTTTGGCAGATCCATCACAGATTATAGAGCCTGCTGAAGTAGAGATTGCGGATGAGTTGATGTATCCAGTGAGGCCAGTAGCCATTGTTGATGATGATGTGAAACAACTTCGTCGGAGGATAGTGAAGTTAGTGAAGGTTCAGTGGAGCCACCGAGCGGGTGACGTGACTTGGGAGCTGGAAGATCAGATGAGACAGAAATACCCCGAGCTTTTTGCTTAGGTTTTCTTGTCGTGGCTTTTGTCCGATCTCGAGGACGAGATCTCTTTTAAGGTGTGTATGATGTGAGACCTGCAGTTTAAAAAAAAAAAAATTAGGGCGGGGTGTACTTAGCAAAGGTGGTGGGGGCACATAGCCACCCACCCCTTTAAAACAGAACGACCCCCTCCCCCTCCCCCTTTCTTCTTCTCTCTTCTCCCTCTTTTCTTTCTTTTCTGTTCGTTCCAGCGAGCGACGCATTTTCTCCTGTGGATTTTCGGCCATTTTCGTGGATTTTCGTCCCCCAACCTCACCTCCTCCTCCTAGGTTCGTCCTCTCTTCTTTCCCCTCTGTATTTCTTAGTTGTTTTTTTTCCAAAAAAAAAAAAAAAAAAAAAAAATCAGTTTTCATTTGGATTGGGGTTTGATCGGTGTTCATAACTCCGATCAGCCGTGTTGGGGCCTTGGTGGCGTCCTTGGGAGCCCTTAGAACCGACATGCAAGACTGTTTTGGGGTTGGCCAAAAGTTTTTCAAAAAAATCAGGGTGCATGTTTGTTTGGAGGGTTCCTTGGCGTGAATTCGGGCTTTGGGTGCGTGGGTGAGCCTCAGTTTCGTGACTCTGAGTGTCCTTAGACCCTTTTACGTGCTGTTGTGCAGTTTGGTAGCAATCAGACCGGTGTAGGGAGGGTTTCGGCGCGTTTTCGCCCTACTTTGGGTTTCGGTGGGGTGGTTGCCGAATTTTTAGTGCCTGTAAGTTTTCCTTTCAGTCACGCGCCGCTTGTATTTATTTATTTATTTCAGTTTTCGGCTAGTTTATTGATTTTCGAGTCCACCTTGCAGTTTTAGAATTTTCGTGGTCTCGCATTTGTGATTTTGCGTGTTTGGAGCTTCGACCGGTAGGAATTGGGTTTTGAAAATCCATTCCGCCAGGTGAGTGGAACTATAGTATTTATTTTGATAAAATAAGTATTTGAAATTCTAAATTGAATTTTTACATTATACCGTCAATTGGGTGTAATTGAATCAAAATCCGGAATTCGTAGTTTTCAGATATTTCGAGGATTGGGTTAGTTATGTGTGAATGAATTATGCATTGGATAGGATTGTGTTAGTTATGTGTGGATGAATGATGCATTGGATTTTCGAAAAACATGATATACTTGAATGAAATCGAATAGTAATTTTGGTGTGATTAGGCTTGGGTGTAATGACATGAGACTTGTATGTTTTGTTTTCGATGTTGCATAGCCTATCATATTTTACCGTGGATTTTCGAGTCTTGAGCATGTATGATAATCGACTCGAATACATTTATTGTGGTGATTTGGGTCATGTTGGGACCCTGGCATAGTCGTGATTTTATAAAAATTGCCGAATTGTTTATGATTGCACGTCTGTTACTTTTGGTTATGTACAGACTCGTCATTTGTGCATGTGGATAGTAGTATAAGTGTCTTTACCCCGCTATAATGCCTGTTGTGCCGATGCTTAGGAGCTTGCTCGCATCGTGAGTTGGACGGTGCTTGAGATGACTCGCACCTGACATTGTGGACGCTATTGCATGTGGCAAGCTTGCTGAGGTGCGGTGAGCTCCCGCACGCACTTGCCACTATAGAGTGCAGTAGGACGGGTCCCGGAGGACGTGCTTTGGAGATTACTCGCTTTCCCTCCCAGTGCGCTTGATCTTGATTATGTTAGGTTGGCCGTGTTAGGCCAGTCGTTCGGGACGTTTGAGTTTGTATCCTGGCAGATGGCACCCCATTAGGATACAAACAAGCCCGAAGTGGTACTGGTGCACGTTGTGGGATGTGTCTGGGTGAGACACATTCGTAGGGTATGCGGATGCCTACGATATGAGACACTTATACAGGATTTTACAGGATTTCTGATTTCAACTTGATTGTTATACCTAGGAGGCTAGGAAGAATTATAAGATTGTTTTATTTTCATTGTTTGATATTTATCATGTTTGAATCGTGTGTAATGATCGGCATATATCGTAAACTGGTAGTTATTGTTGAATCTGAAATGTTTGTGTTGTTGCTTGAACTTAGAAACATATCTTTAGAGACACGGTGTGATTTAGACTTTAGAACTTGTTGCTTATTCATTGTTGTGTGGCATGAATTTTCCTTGTTTATTATTCCGTTATTTGTATTTAGTTCGCTCGCACCAGCTAGCTTTGTGCTTTGCTGACCCCGCAAGGGGTGTGCTTCTATTGGAGTGCAGGCAGTGTTGGAGTTCCTGCTGATCGTGGCGCGTAGGCCTCGGTTTTCGTTGTAGGAGCGTCTTGTGCTTTTTGGTTGTGTCCACCCTGTACGGGTATGTTTTGCTTTCTCTTTGTTTCAGATGTACTATATTGTTAAACTAGATGTTTGTATACTTGTTTTGGTCGCTATGACTCTGGCGGGGCGAATCAATTATATATCTATTTTGTCCAAACTTTAGCGTAGTTTTATTTCCGTTTGTTTATCGTATCAAGAATGTGTTATATTATGATGTTGTGGCCGGTTACGATCCGCCTGTGTACATGGTAGTTCACGCATCGGCACGTTGCGATTCCCGTGGCGGGTCGGGGCGTGACAGAGCTTGGTATCAGAGCTATTGTTTACCGGTTCACATAAAACATCATCGTATACCACTTTCTTGAGTGGATTGGGTAGAGGAGTTAGGACTTTTGTTGTGTTGTTTGATGTATGGTATGTGTGTTTTATTTTCGTAGAGGTTGTTTGGTGATGGCGCGTGGTCAGAGATCTCAGGGTGAGGGATCAGGCGCTGCAAGGGAGGACATCTCTCAGGCTTTTATGAAAATTATGACCCAGTTGGCACAGAATGTGAGGCAAGGGAGTCAGCCAGAGGATCCGTTTACTCGGCGCAACAGGGATTTTGTCAGCTTGGGTGGTGAAAGGTTTGATGGTACTGGAGATTCTCTAGCTGCGGATAGGTGGATCCGTAAGGTAGAGCTCATATTTGAGAGGATGGTGCTGACACCTATACAGCGTACTGAGTTAGCAGCACACCAGTTTGACGGAGAGGCTATGTACTGGTGGGATACAGTGAGGCAGAGCCGTGATGTGTCAGAGATGCAGTGGGATACATTTTGCCAGGTGTTTGAACAACATTTTGTTCCTGATTCTGCAAGAGCTGAGATGGTGGACAGGTTTCTACATTTACAGCAGGGTTCTAGATCTGTTTCTGAATACTTGTCCGAATTTACACAGTTGAGCCGCTATGCCACTTATTTTATAGACACACCAGAGAAGAAGAACAGAAAATTTTTGAGTGGTCTGAACCCGTTCCTAAGAAAGCAGTTGATGGTGATGATTGATCGTCCTTTTGATAAATTAGTGGATATCACTTTGAGTCAGGAGCGAGTGGACGCTGAGTGTAGACAGGAGACTTTGGTTCGACGAGCTAGAGGTTCAGAACGTAGTCAAAGGTTTGGACGAGGAAGCCAAACAATTGAGCAGGCACAGCAGCCAGAGCGTGCCGTTGTCCAGCAGAGAGACCCTGGTAGAGGGGGACCAGTTAGGACTGGCCGAGATTGTAGAGGCGACAAACGTGCCAGAGGAGATCATCGACAGCAGCAGCAGCAGCAACAGAGACAGCCTAGGTGGGATGGTCAGACCGGAACTAGGAGTGGGTGCTTCACTTGTGGTCAGGAAGGACATATAGCCCGTAATTGTCCAAGAGGTCAGACAAATCGATGGGATCATATAGTTTGTTATACTTGTGGACAATTGGGGCACTTTTCCAGACTTTGTCCTCAGAATAGGGCTGGACCAGCACAGCAGAGGGCGCCTCAGGGACAGTTACCACCTGCGTCTGGAAGTGGTCAGAGAGTCCCTCTCCCACCACCGCCTGTTCGCCTAGCAGCTATTCCCGGTCAGGGAAATGTTGAGGGTATGTTATTTTATTTATTTTTATTGTCATTTTGTGTGTGCCAGTTGTAGTAAGATTGTGTTATGTGCATTATGCGTAGGAAAAATTGCATGTTAGTGTGTTGTTATGTGATTCATGATACATGTGTTGTGTGTCAGGTTTTGTGCATTCGTCGTCTTCCTTGTTGAGGGCTCTTTTCGATACAGGAGCATCTAGTTCTTTTATTTCTAGACAGTTGGTTGTTAGAGACAACCTTGAGCCTTTGCCGGAGCCCTTGTGCGTGGTGTCTCCCTTGGGCAGTTCGGTTTGGTTGTGGGAATTGTGTCCCAGTTTCGAGTTTTCCTTGTTGGGGTACAGCTTTGTGTTTGACTTTATTGTTTTGGGTTTTGAGGGCTATCAATTGATTCTAGGGATGGATTGGTTGTCCAGTCATCCGATGATCATTGATTGCTTGCATAGGTTGGTGATGTTAGCGTCACCTGATGCTTCGCCTCGTGTGTTGGCTTGTGAGCCTGATTCGGTTTCGTTGATGTCGAGTTTTCTTAGCTCTCTTGAGATGTCTTGTCCCGACACTAGTTCTGTAGAGGTTGTGTGTGAGTTTTCTGATGTGTTCCAAGAGATTCCTGGTATCCCTCCACGTCGTGAGGTAGAGTTTCGGATTGACCTGGTTCCTGGTACTGCACCTATCTCTAAATCAGCGTACAGACTTGCACCTAAGCAATTGAAAGAGATGAAAGTACAGCTTGATGAGTTGCTTCGTAAGGGGTTCATTCGTCCGAGCAATTCACCTTGGGGAGCTCCAGCAATATTTGTATCCAAGAAGGATGGATCATTGAGGATGTGCATAGATTATCGAGATCTGAATAAAGTGACCATCAAGAATAAGTATCCATTGCCTCGGGTTGATGATTTATTGGATCAGTTGAGGGGAGCCGTAGTGTTTTCACAGTTAGATTTGCAGTCTGGGTACCATCAGATGAGAGTTGAGGAACATTCCGTTCCAATTACCGCTTTTCGGACCCGTTATGGCTTGTATGAGTTTTCAGTCATGCCATTTGGATTGACAAATGCACCAGCTTTCTTCATGGATTTGATGAATAGATTGTTCAGTCCGTACTTGGACAAGTTTGTGGTAATCTTCATTGATGATATCTTAGTGTACTCGAGGAGTTTAGAGGAGCACAGAGAGCACCTTCGCATTGTTTTGCAGACACTTAGAGAAAATCAGTTGTATGCGAAGTTCAGTAAGTGTCACTTCTGGGAGTCTGAAGTTCGATTTCTTGGGCATGTCATTTATAGTGGAGGTATTGCAGTGGATCCCGAGAAAGTCGAAGCAGTGAAGTCTTGGAGACGACCTAGTAGTGTGACAGAGATTCGTAGTTTTCTGGGTTTGGCTGGTTATTACCGACGGTTTATCGAGAAATTTTCCTTGCTTGCGGCACCACTCACTCAGTTAACTAGGAAGAATGTTCCTTTTGTATGGTCAGAAAAGTGTGAAGAAGCTTTTGAAACTTTGAAGTTTCGGTTGACTTCAGCACCAGTGTTGACTATTCCGACACCTGGTAGCCGACTGGTGGTATTTACTGATGCTTGCGGTACAGGATTGGGTGGAGTGTTGATGCAAGGCAAGAAGGTCGTAGCCTATGCGTCTCGACAGTTGAAACCCCACGAGCAAAAATATCCGACACATGATTTAGAGTTGGTAGCTGTAGTTTTTGCTTTGAAGATCTGGAGACATTATCTGTATGGTGAGAGGTTTGAGTTGTTCACAGATCACAAGAGTTTGAAGTACTTATTCACTCAGAGGGAGTTGAATATGAGGCAACAACGATGGGTTGATTTCCTTAGCAGTTATGACTTCGAGATACAGTATCAGCCTGGTAGGGCCAATGTGGTTGCAGATGCCTTGAGTAGGCGACATGCAGTGATGGCAACCATGATGATTCAGGAGTACCGAACACTTGAGACATTAGCTTCATTTGCAGTTCAGCCTACTTTCAGTACAGAGGGCAGCATGATAGCGGGTTTAGAAGTTTATCCATCGTTGATCAGTAGAGTGGTGGAGAAACAGACCTCTGATCCAGTGATTACGAGGCAGATAGCAGATTTGGTAGTGGACACATTGGATGAGTGCCCTACCGATTGGTCAGTGGGTTCAGATGGAGGGTTGCGGTTTCGTGGGCGGCTTTGTGTTCCGTCTGATGAGGAGTTGCGAAGAGATATCTTACAGGAAGCTCATAGATCTCGTTTCACCATTCACCCCGGTGGAACGAAAATGTATCGAGATTTGAGACGTTCTTTCTGGTGGCATGGCATGAAGAAAGACATTGGAGAGTTTGTGGCACGGTGTGCGACTTGTCAGCAGGTGAAAGCCGAACATCAGAGACCGTCTGGGTTATTGCATCCATTGGATATCCCGACGTGGAAGTGGGAGTATATCACTATGGATTTCATCGATGGACTTCCACGGTCGAGGAAAGGTAATGAGTCGATATGGGTCATTGTTGATCGGTTGACGAAGTGTGCACATTTCATTCCTGTTAGTATGAATCGGATGGCAGACAGTCTAGCAGTGTTGTTCATTCGGGAGATAGTTCGCCTTCATGGGTCGCCTGTTTCGATTGTATCCGACAGAGATCCGCTTTTCACAGCCCACTTCTGGCAGAGCTTTCAGCAAGCTATGGGTACTAGATTGGACATGAGTACAGCTTATCATCCACAGACAGATGGCCAATCTGAGCGAGTGAATCAGGTAGTGGAAGATATGCTTAGAGCATGCATTTTAGACTTTGGGGGCAGTTGGGAAGATCACCTACCGTTATGTGAGTTTGCGTACAACAACAGCTACCACGTAAGTATTGGCATGGCACCGTTTGAGGCACTCTATGGACGACCGTGTAGGTCCCCTGTTTGTTGGGCAAAGATTGGAGAGTCAGTTGTGATGGGGCCGGATGTGATCAGAGAAACTACTGAAAAGATTGAGCTAATTAGAGCGTGGTTGTTGACAGCCCAGAGTAGACAAAAGAGTTACGCTGATAGGAGGCGTAAGGAGTTGGAGTTTGATGTTGGTGACAGGGTTTTTCTGAAAGTTTCCCCGATGCGCGGAGTTGTTAGGTTTCGAAGTCGTGGGAAACTTGCACCGAGGTATGTAGGGCCATATGAGATTACTGAGAGGATTGGACCAGTGGCCTACAGATTAGCTTTGCCGCAGAGTATGTCAGGTATCCACGACGTGTTTCATGTATCCATGTTGCGGAAGTGTTTGGCAAATCCATCACAGATTATAGAGCCTGCTGAAGTAGAGATTGCGGATGAGTTGATGTATCCAGTGAGGCCAGTAGCCATTGTTGATGATGATGTGAAACAACTTCGTCGGAGGATAGTGAAGTTAGTGAAGGTTCAGTGGAGCCACCGAGCGGGTGACGTGACTTGGGAGCTGGAAGATCAGATGAGACAGAAATACCCCGAGCTTTTTGCTTAGGTTTTCTTGTCGTGGCTTTTGTCCGATCTCGAGGACGAGATCTCTTTTAAGGTGTGTATGATGTGAGACCTGCAGTTTAAAAAAAAAAAAAATTAGGGCGGGGTGTACTTAGCAAAGGTGGTGGGGGCACATAGCCACCCACCCCTTTAAAACAGAACGACCCCCTCCCCCTCCCCCTTTCTTCTTCTCTCTTCTCCCTCTTTTCTTTCTTTTCTGTTCGTTCCAGCGAGCGACGCATTTTCTCCTGTGGATTTTCGTCCCCCAACCTCACCTCCTCCTCCTAGGTTCGTCCTCTCTTCTTTCCCCTCTGTATTTCTTAGTTGTTTTTTTTCCAAAAAAAAAAAAAAAAAAAAAAAATCAGTTTTCATTTGGATTGGAGTTTGATCGGTGTTCATAACTCCGATCAGCCGTGTTGGGGCCTTGGTGGCGTCCTTGGGAGCCCTTAGAACCGACATGCAAGACTGTTTTGGGGTTGGCCAAAAGTTTTTCAAAAAAATCAGGGTGCATGTTTGTTTGGAGGGTTCCTTGGCGTGAATTCGGGCTTTGGGTGCGTGGGTGAGCCTCAGTTTCGTGACTCTGAGTGTCCTTAGACCCTTTTACGTGCTGTTGTGCAGTTTGGTAGCAATCAGACCGGTGTAGGGAGGGTTTCGGCGCGTTTTCGCCCTACTTTGGGTTTCGGTGGGGTGGTTGCCGAATTTTTAGTGCCTGTAAGTTTTCCTTTCAGTCACGCGCCGCTTGTATTTATTTATTTATTTCAGTTTTCGGCTAGTTTATTGATTTTCGAGTCCACCTTGCAGTTTTAGAATTTTCGTGGTCTCGCATTTGTGATTTTGCGTGTTTGGAGCTTCGACCGGTAGGAATTGGGTTTTGAAAATCCATTCCGCCAGGTGAGTGGAACTATAGTATTTATTTTGATAAAATAAGTATTTGAAATTCTAAATTGAATTTTTACATTATACCGTCAATTGGGTGTAATTGAATCAAAATCCGGAATTCGTAGTTTTCAGATATTTCGAGGATTGGGTTAGTTATGTGTGAATGAATTATGCATTGGATAGGATTGTGTTAGTTATGTGTGGATGAATGATGCATTGGATTTTCGAAAAACATGATATACTTGAATGAAATCGAATAGTAATTTTGGTGTGATTAGGCTTGGGTGTAATGACATGAGACTTGTATGTTTTGTTTTCGATGTTGCATAGCCTATCATATTTTACCGTGGATTTTCGAGTCTTGAGCATGTATGATAATCGACTCGAATACATTTATTGTGGTGATTTGGGTCATGTTGGGACCCTGGCATAGTCGTGATTTTATAAAAATTGCCGAATTGTTTATGATTGCACGTCTGTTACTTTTGGTTATGTACAGACTCGTCATTTGTGCATGTGGATAGTAGTATAAGTGTCTTTACCCCGCTATAATGCCTGTTGTGCTGATGCTTAGGAGCTTGCTCGCATCGTGAGTTGGACGGTGCTTGAGATGACTCGCACCTGACATTGTGGACGCTATTGCATGTGGCAAGCTTCCTGAGGTGCGGTGAGCTCCCGCACGCACTTGCCACTATAGAGTGCAGTAGGACGGGTCCCGGAGGACGTGCTTTGGAGATTACTCGCTTTCCCTCCCAGCGCGCTTGATCTTGATTATGTTAGGTTGGCCGTGTTAGGCCAGTCGTTCGGGACGTTTGAGTTTGTATCCTGGCAGATGGCACCCCATTAGGATACAAACAAGCCCGAAGTGGTATTGGTGCACGTTGTGGGATGTGTCTGGGTGAGACACATTCGTAGGGTATGCGGATGCCTACGATATGAGACACTTATACAGGATTTTACAGGATTTCTGATTTCAACTTGATTGTTATACTTAGGAGGCTAGGAAGAATTATAAGATTGTTTTATTTTCATTGTTTGATATTTATCATGTTTGAATCGTGTGTAATGATCGGCATATATCGTAAACTGGTAGTTATTGTTGAATCTGAAATGTTTGTGTTGTTGCTTGAACTTAGAAACATA
This sequence comes from Berberis vulgaris, assembly GCA_963556465.1. NCBI lineage: Eukaryota > Viridiplantae > Streptophyta > Magnoliopsida > Ranunculales > Berberidaceae > Berberis > Berberis vulgaris. Next base: position 5,529,688 of record OY747132.1, on the reverse strand, counting down.
TCTTTAGAGACACGGTGTGATTTAGACTTTAGAACTTGTTGCTTATTCATTGTTGTGTGGCATGAATTTTCCTTGTTTATTATTCCGTTATTTGTATTTAGTTCGCTCGCACCAGCTAGCTTTGTGCTTTGCTGACCCCGCAAGGGGTGTGCTTCTATTGGAGTGCAGGCAGTGTTGGAGTTCCTGCTGATCGTGGCGCGTAGGCCTCGGTTTTCGTTGTAGGAGCGTCTTGTGCTTTTTGGTTGTGTCCACCCTGTACGGGTATGTTTTGCTTTCTCTTTGTTTCAGATGTACTATATTGTTAAACTAGATGTTTGTATACTTGTTTTGGTCGCTATGACTCTGGCGGGGCGAATCAATTATATATTTATTTTGTCCAAACTTTAGCGTAGTTTTATTTCCGTTTGTTTATCGTATTAAGAATGTGTTATATTATGATGTTGTGGCCGGTTACGATCCGCCTGTGTACGTGGTAGTTCACGCATCGGCACGCTGCGATTCCCGTGACGGATCGGGGCGTGACAGACTCTCAAACACCTCTTTATTGAAGGGAGAATGGCTTCAAAAGCTTGGGCCCATTTTGACTCTATTTTTTATGTGCATTTACGCTGCCCAGCGGAGGTCCCAACCTTGCTTGCAGTATGGTTTCGGCGTGATAAGAAGCCTACACGAAGGGATCTGTTATACAATTTAACTCCTATGTTTGTCATTTGGGAGTTGTGGAAGTAAAGATTTAAGTGCATTTATGAAAGACTGTAAACCTGAACACTACATCACTCTGGTGTTGGTTTCTTGCGGTCTTCAATGGTTGTAGATTTATACACCGGAATTTGGCAGTGGTCAAGACGGTGTTTCGAGCTCAGATTTGGTTGGGTTTGCTCGGTGGAAAGACTGTTTTTCTGCTGTGGCAATCCCTGCAATTGCGGGTCCTGGCGTGTTGCTCGTTGTGTTAGGAAATTAAAGCTTTTAGTATTTCAAGATTTATTTTGGAAGAGCTGGTTTACGACTGGCTTGGCAGCGGAGAATTGCGAGTTTGATTGCAGGGCTGAAATCAGTGAAAACAGACTGCATTACACTCTGTTTTTACAGTGGGCAATACACTCTGTTTTGGCAGACTTGTTGACGCTGGAACAGGGGATAATATGGTATGTTTTGCAATTGCAGGATTGTTGTTTCTGGCAGTTTGGGGATGCTTCAGGGCAGTGATATTTGGATCAGATTGACATGTTCTTTTGGTGTCAAATGAGAAGGTAACAGGGTGCAATTGTTTGATAGTGTTGCTGTTGTTTCTTGATGTTAGTTTATCAATGGAATGGGGTATGGATATCCTTTTGATCGAAGGATACATGGTAATCTTAATATTAAAGTCAGTTTTGATCAAGAATCCTCTTGTGGTTTTAGAGTTTTAGCAATTATATTTGATTATTTTCTAGTCATTTTGATTGAATCTGGTAAAGTTGTAATATACCTCCAAATGGATTGTAAGTTGTTATTGATATTGAATAAAGGTTTGACATCTCATAGTTGTCCCTCATTCTTAGAGGTTTAATCCAATATATATATATATATTACCTAATTGACTTTTTTTGTAAGGCAAAGTATTTACGAAAATTATTTTGAACGTTGAAAGGGGGGCAGTTGCTCCCCTCGCCCTTTAATAGATCCGCCCCTGCACCTCACTATTACCATCATAATCGTCATTGTCGCCCACCATCACCACTACCATCGCCATTGCCACTACCACGACCATTATAGCCATCGCAACCACCATAGCAAAACCATCACAACCACGACCACCGTAGCCACTTCCACCTCACTCCCACCATCAACACCAACTCCACAATCATCTATATAAAAGCCGTTTCAACTTCCTTGAACCAAATCAATAGCGTGCACTTGATTTGGTGGTTTGCATCACTTTGTAACAACTTGTATTGAGTATGGCACTTTCTTGTTAAGTGCAACACTTAAAAAAATTTCAAATTTATTTAATCAAAGAACACCAACAAAATATGCAATCTTACTAGCTATCTAGCAAGTCAGCCACTAAATAATTATTAAAAAAATATTTGAATGGTTTTTTTCGCATTTGTGGGTTCAATAGATTATAGCCATCTAAAAATTCAATTTTCCCGAAACCAATATATACGTTTCATTGTATATGAGCCATATCATTATTATTATTTGGGTATTTATTTATTAATTATGTTCAAAGACTGCATGATTATTCTATAGTAGAGCAATTCTACGTACATGGCGAGGAAACGAGCAAGGGGAGGGAGGTGGAGGGGGGAACCGTTCACCCCCTCGGGATGTGTGCCATCATTTTTACGTTGCATTCCAAGGTGAGCTCGCTGGTTTCCTCACCATTTAAAATTTCTGCCTATAGTATTAATCAAATCAGGACCAAAATCTACAACCTACAACCTTTCACAAAGAGAATGAATTTTTGACCAACTAAGCAACAATTGATGCACGAGTCATATCATCTTGTAACATACCACTTCAGTGCTTCAAATCTTCAATATACTACAGATAAAATCCCCATAAAAACTTTCTACTACATTAAGCTCTCATTTTCATCTATTTATTCCAATTGTGAAACCAAAACCTAATATTCAGTTTCCTCCTCTTATCTTTAAGAGTGGTGTGAACAAGTGTAATTGCATGACATCAGTTGATGACGTCACTCACCATACCTCATTTCGTTACGAATTTCCACCAATAATCCTCGATACTGTCACTGCAACATATTAAATCAAACTGTAAGGTGTGAAACCGCCCCACCAACCACCCCAAGGCCCAAACAGTGTTTCAGGCCCATATGACCTCAAAAGGCAAATCTGCAACATAGTTTATTTATTATCTCACAGTATTTTAGTTTGAAAGTTATGCACCCCTCTAATCCGGATCCCATCCCGATCTATAATGGAATGGAATCGGGATGGAGATTTTCAATTTCTCCCATCTCGTTCCATCCCGAACTTATTTATTTAATATTTATTATTGTAAATTTTTCATCTTCACGCTATCTTTGAATTTAGGGTTTATTTGTTCATTTCTCTTATCCATTTTCCTTGCTTCTTTGCTCCTCAACAATGTTTGTTGGTGATAAGTTAAGTGGTAAGTCATTGATTCTTTGTGAGGCTCATTACTCTCCTAATATAGCTTCTCAGTCAACTCTGAAGAGCCTTCATTCCGATTATAATTTTTTGTCCAACCTCAAGCTTATCCTGCCTGGACCGGATGATAGCCTTGTAACCCAAAGGTTGGATACATTGCACTGTATTCGTGCATGCTTTTTCTGGCTTTCGATTCCCTGTCAAGAGTTGTTCTGAGAGTATCTAAATTTCTTGGGTATTCCTCCTTCCCAAATGGGTCCCAATGGTTGAAAGATGACGGTCTCTTCCTACGCAAGGGTAGGTATTCCTTTAACTGTTAGGATTCTGCATTCGGTGGTCGTTCAGTTAGTGAACAGGGAGATATGCTTCCTTCGTTCTCCTGATTATTTCGAGAACCTTAGCGACGACATTCGTGATTGGTCACGGTCTTGGTTCTACGTTTCCATGAACTCTGGCCACTTCCGATTGCAAGGTCGGTTGATTTCGATCATTTCGAGTTCCTAACAAGTGGAAAAATCTTCTTTTATCAGCTAAGGAACAGAAGATAAGTGAAGAATTTTTTAAGCTTGCCCGTTTCCCTGTTGATGAGTTTCTTTCCGATGGCATCCTGGAGCGTAGTGGTCCATACACTATGAGTGAAGCGGAACGAGCTTTATTTACCGAGGCTCGTGATAAGGCCGTTGCCCGTATTGTTCTTCTTGTGTTAGGGATGTTAGTATTGATTGGGAAGTGAACTTCGTCCGAGATGTTATGGATCTCAATGCTCTCGTTACTGTTTCCGCTCATGCTTCACGAAAATGAAAGCTTGCGAGGTCCACTAGTCCCTCAAGGCAATTGTCCATAGATTATGTTTGAGTTTCGAGGAAGAAACGACTTTCAAATAGTAGTTCTGCTCGGCTTCTGACTCGTCAGGGTTTGTTCGAGATATTGTTTCTCGCCCGGGTCCCACTCACGATGATGTTGTAAAAGGAGATCGTGAATCTCTTGAGGAAGCTGAGAATGCGTTGGAAAAGAGTGAGAAGGAAACTATTCGTCCGCTGGACGACGATAAGATGGAGCTTCTTTATGCTTATGGTGTTTTGGACACTGCCAAGTTGTCTAATGAAGATCCTCGAGCCATTAATGAGAAAATGCTCCAGTTGGCAATGGAGCAGTCTAAAGGCAATGTTAGCGGTCGAAGTCTTGGGGATCATTCTCCCTCTCCTATTGATGTCAGCGAAGCGACCGAATTTCTAGTTTATTCTCCTATTCGACAAGTTTATCCCACTCCTGCCGTTACCGCCAATCCTTCCTTTGTTGCGGATGCTTCTCGACGGGAAGGCAAACATGGTTTTTTCACTGTTATTGATATTCCATTTGTTCACCCTGTTGTCGAAGGTGGTTCTTCGATGCTTTCGAATCCTTGCATCCCCCATCCACGGACCACGGATTAGTTGGATTGAGCATGGGCCGAAGGATATTCGTATTAAGTCTGATAGCAAGTTCTGTTGGTTTACCCAGCTCGACATGTGGGAAAAAAAAAACAAAAGAAGCAATCATCAATCAAATCAAGAAATAACACGAGTTTGTTTTATGTATGTGTTAGTGTATTATCTTTTCCAATCTGCATACCTGAAATCTGAATATCTGTTGCAATTTGCAATGAAAAAGAATTGGAGACTGAACTTTGAAGTATGAAGTTAACTTACTTGATCCTACAGCCAGCCAAACAACAGCTACCAAGCAGCCAAAGTGCCAAACAAATCCTCAACACCTTCCTTCAAGCTGAATGGGATTTTCTAGATGAATCAAATAAGTTGCAATAAGATGTACCCACTTGTTATATGATTGAAAACAATGTAAACAGTTTAAATGAAGACAATTTTTCATATATACATGAAGACAAGGTTTTGAGTCCTTATGTGTCTTCGCTAGATGATGCTTCAATCTATTTATTCCCTACAGAGGGTTTGACTATGATAATTGCATTTCACGTAAGTAGCCTCGTTTGGACCCGTTACCCTCTTGCCATGCACCCAACACGAGTCGTCACCACCAGCTCTACTCTTCCGCAGTCTCATCTGCAAATATTAAAATATATAAACAAAATTTGTAAATAAAAAAAAAACAGATTGCAACATGATATTAGCTTCAACATGATACGTATAATTGTGCAATCCAGACCAACATGCTCAACTGGTCTAACTAGATGGTAGAGACCATTAAGGATTGATATTGAGTCAGTTCAAGCTTCTCCTGAGCACTTTAGAATTTGGGTTGCAATTTCGATTGATATTTAAAACAGTACTTGAAAATAGTTAGCCATATTGCAAATTATGAACACACAGTGCATAGACATCAAGAAAGCACCCAAATTATCACAGTTTGGTGGCCAATTTTGAGTAAACAAATTAATCAATAATATTTATTATCCCAAACTAATCCAAGAGAAATAAAATGGTCAATTTCTTCTGTAGTGACAAATGAAAAATGGGAGACAATGGCACCTCATAAAAGCCATTTCTCTTTCTTTCTTGAACTGGAAACATAAATTGAGATATTTGAATTAATGGCAAAGAGGGAGGGACGCACGAGACATGACTCGAGATCGCGACATCTAGCTCCAGATGAACACAAAAACAAACCCATTCCAGACTTCCAGTGACAACAAATGAACAGAGTAGAAGTAGAACAGATGAACAGAAGAAGGAAGGAAGAAGCCAGAGAAGGAAGGAAGAAGGAAGGAAGAAAGAGCAGAAGGAAGGAAGGAAAGAAGGAGAACTTACATTAGTTCGATTTCGATGCCGATCGAGCAGTCGAGAGTTGAGTCTTCTTCACTGTGAAGTTGTTGCAAATCAGAGTACCACCACGGCACCACCGTCCTCCTCCTTCTTCGCCTGAATCCTTTGTCAGAAATCAGAATCGTCCTCCACTCCTCCTCTTCTTTTCTTTTTCTATTTCCTCCTTCAGCTCCTCTCCTTCTCTGTCTGATTCTAAAGAGAAACAAATAACACAACGAAATTAGGGCTCAACTCAAAGTCGTTAGATTATTCTCTAGATCATACCAAAATCAGATTGCACATGGTTTAAATCGTACGCCTAAAACAAGTTGACTCGTACGAGTCGACTTAATAACTCGTGCGCCCAATAAATACCCCTTGACTCGTACGAGCTAGGGCGGTTTTTCAGCGAGTTGGGGTGACTCGCGAGTTAAAATCGCTTTTTTAAACACTGGTCAAGGCAGATGCTTCCGATATGCTTTCCACTACCGAATAGCAGCTTGCCGCGACGAAAATTGAATTCGCTGCTACTAAGGATAAGTTTCGTGTAGTCGAAGCTGAGGATTGGAAGTGGGTTGTTGATGGGCGGGTTGAGCTTCTTGATTATATTGAAGGGCTCAGGGAAGATTGGTCTAAGTATCGTCATTTGGTTGGTGAAGCATTTGAGGATGATGATGTCAAGGAACCAGCTCCAATAGCAGAGGAGTCATCGCCCCTTCTATTATCAATCATTCTAAAACCGTTGATGTTTCATTCTTCTGAAAAGATTTTGTCACGCCCCGCTCATAAGAAAAATCCCAACACAACGGGAGATTTCCAACAAATGGCACGTGACATACCACCAACCACATTATCACACAAACAATTCTCGAAAAACGAAATTTCCAAAATATTACAAGCATTCCAAAGTATTACAACCATGCCAAAGGCAACCTTCTCCCCTAACTCTACCCCTCAAAGCACTCTCACAAACATAACTTTCATATACAACACCAAAAAGCAAAACACAAAACATAATACAGACCCTGGAAATGACTAGGATCTAATTCCGCCCGGCCTGATCCACGAAGTGGCTTCCAACGCCTGCACTCCAATAAGAGTACACTCATTTGCCAAAAACAAAGCAAAATGGGTCAGCCTAAAGCTGGTATGAGCAGATAAAAAAAAAATCTCAACTACAAATAACACAAATGATAATCCACATTTCAATATATATCCACATTTACCTTATATCACATGCTACAACTTATACCTACTGCACCAACCATATGGTTAACTAGTCATATGCACAAATCAGATTATCAACAAAAACATCTTAGACCATGAATACCCTATCGCACCTCTCCATGTGCCGAATGTGTCTCACCCCGACACACCTCCACACGTGTACCAATACCCACTTTGAGTATGTATATATTTCAAAAGGGGTGTTGTCTCTAAAATGCATACTTCACCTCAAAAGACTGGACACACGGGCCAAATCACAATTTAAAACTGTGCGCTGGAAGAGAAATAAGTTCACACTCTTCCTCTGACCCCTCAGGAACACTCCACTGTATCACGCGAGTCATGACTCGTACAGTGGCTTAGTTTTCCCCTTTTGGAAATCAGACACTTCTCCTCAGGAACACTCCACTATATCACGCGAGTCATAACTCGTATAGTGGCTTAGTTTTCCCCTTTTGAAGACAGTCACCGTACAAATCACTATGTACGGATTACACAAATATTAGAAACCAAGGCATCTATGGTCATAATGTACCACTCTGTACATTTCAAACGCCGGAGTAGGGTAATCATGTCAAACTCAAGATTCTCAACACTAATCAAGTAGCATCGTTCCATAATTCCATTAGAGGAACTAAATTCTAAATATCACAATCACATAAATGATGCACAATATTCAATAATAAACATCTACTTGAAACACGCATCTCGAGGCACATTACTGCCAAAATTAACATATTGTAAAATGTGAAATAAATTTATTCTAAAATTTAATGTTATCACGGTGGTCACAACGGTGAAAACGGTGATAAAAACAGAGTTATAAATCACATTCTATGATCAGTCAAAGTTGGGTCAAAATCGGGTCAAATAGATGACGTCAGCATGACGTCATCGTCTTCAACCTCAGAGCAGATTTTTTTTCAGAACGTTTCAGTAACATAGCAACTTCAATCACCCACAGAAGTCGCATTATTCAACCAAACCCTTAAAACTTTATACCATTAGAAAGACCTTACCTTAAACTTGTTAAACATGTGAGATTTATACCTAAATTCTTTCAATAACAGAAAACAAAACCAGATCTTTACCCCCTGTTCCTTACGATTTTAAAGTCAGACTTAAAATTTCAGCAAGTCACAGTTCAACACACCAACTTCAAATACATATAACTTCTTCAATACTTATCCAAATTTTACATATAAGCTACCTATAGAAAGATCTCACCTTCATCATTCAACTGGAAGCAATCAAAAACAAAAATACTGAAAGAATCAAAAACTACTATTACGGAAAGACACTAGGTTACTCATCTTAACCCATAATAGGAAAACCCCCCCAAATTTATACCAAGAAAGATTAAACATGCAATCAAAGGGGTTAAATCATTCAAGAAATGTTCGATCGACTCACCAACCACAGGTATTGCACTCCTCAAAGCATAAGACTCCTCCTCCCCAACAAGCATCAAGATCCTCAAGCAACTCTTTAAGGAATCCTCCCTCTCAAGCTCTCTCTTAGACCTAGTTGACCAAACCTCCTAAGCTCTGATGATAAGAGTGACAAGAAAAAAAGAAAACAAAAATTGCATAGTCTTATAGAAGGGAAAATGGCTATATGCCACCACCAAATTTTCTAAATACTACCGCGGTGGTACAAAGAAAAAAACAGTTGTTACATAATACACACCTCAAAAGGAATCTCGTCCTCGAGATTAAACTAAGAAAAAGACAGAAGGCTACGAGAATAGATACGGATGTAACTGCCGAATACGATCCTCCAATTCCCATGTCACATCGCCCTCCTAGTCACTCCACTGTACTTTCACCAGTCTTAAAGTCTTCCGTCGCAATCGTTTTTCATCTCTATCAACAATAGATATTGGTTGCACTGGATAAGACAAATCCTCTGACACCTCAACATCATCCGGCTTTATAATCTGGGTCGGATCTACTGAACATTTCCGAAGCATTGATACATGGAAGACATCATGAATCCCAGACATAGCTGGTGGCAAAACAAGTCGGTACGCCACTGGACCGACTCTCTCAACAACCTCATAAGGCCCAATATATCTCGGAGCTAATTTCCCTCTTCCCCTAAACCTGATAACACCTCGCATGGGGGAAACTCTCAAGAAAACTCTATCACCTACTGCAAACTCCAGATTTGTGCGCCTACGATCTGCGTAACTTTTCTGACGACTTTGAGCTATCTTCAATCGTCGTCGTATCAAATCTATCTTTTCAGTAGTGTCTCTGATGATATCGGGACCTATAAGTGCAGAATCACCAACTTCAACCCAACACATAGGAGATCTACAAGGTCTACCGTACAATGCTTCATATGGTGCCATACCGATACTCACTTGATAGCTATTATTATAGGCAAAATCACATAATGGTAAATGATCTTCCCAACTTCCACCAAAATTCAAAATACATGCCCTAAGCATGTCCTCGACTATTTGGTTAACTCTCTCTGATTGGCCATTTGTCTGCGGATGGTAAGCGGTGCTCATGTCTAAACGAGTACCCAAAGCTTGCTGAAGACTTCGCCACAATTGAGTAGTGAACAAAGAATCTCTATCTGAGACAATCGATACAGGGGCTCCATGCAATCTAACTACCTCTCGAATAAATAAACGGGCCAAACTATCTGCAGTCCGATGAATACTAACTGGAATGAAATGAGCACTCTTAGTCAACCGATCAACAATAACCCAAATCGACTCGTTCCCTCGTCTTGACCGTGGAAGTCCATCTATAAAATCCATCGTAATATACTCCCATTTCCACGTCGGAATCTCTAAAGGTTGTAACAAACCAGAAGGTTTCTGATGTTCAGCTTTGACCTGCTGACAAGTCAAACAGTGAGATACAAAGACTCCTACATCTCGTTTCATCCCAGGCCACCAAAACGTGCGGTGAAGATCACGGTACATCTTTGTTCCACCAGGATGAATGGTGAAACGAGAATGATGTGCCACTACTAGTATCTCCTTACGCAAATCATCATCAGCTGGTACACACAATCTACCCTTAAACCTCAATCCACCATCGGAACCAACAGACCAATCTGTAGGACAAACATCAACTGAGTCTATCACCAAATCCTCTATTCTTTTACGTAAGGTTGGATCAGAAACTTGACCCTGCAACACTCTACTAATTAAAGATGGTTGAATCAACAAACTAGCCATAATTACACCTTTTGACGCAGAAATAGGCTGAACATCATAAGAAGCGAACACTTCTAATACTCGATACTCCTGAATCATCAAAGAAGCTATGCCCACACGTCGTCGACTCAAAGCATCCGCAACCACATTCGCCTTCCCAGGTCTATATTGAATCTCAAAATCATAACTACTTAAAAATTCAACCCATCTCTGTTGCCTCATGTTTAGTTCCTTCTGGGAGAAAAGATACTTTAAGCTTTTGTGATCCATATACAACTCAAATTTCTCACCATAAAGATAATGCCTCTAAATCTTCAATGCAAAAACCACTGCTGCCAACTCTAAGTCATGGGTGGGATATCTCCTCTCATGGGGTTTCAATTGGCGAGAAACATACGAAACCACTTTACCTTCTTGCATCAAAACACACCCTAAACCAGTACCACAAGCATCTGTATAAACTACTAACTTCACACCAGAAACAGGAATCGTCAACACTGGCGCTGATGTCAACTTCAACTTCAATGTTTCAAAAGTCTGCTACATTTATCCGTCCACAGGAAAGGAATATTCTTCCTAGTCAAAGTTGTCATAGGTGTGGCAATAATCGAAAATTTCTCAATAAATCGACGATAATACCCAGCTAGACCAAGAAAACTACGAATCTCTGACACATTAGTTGGTCTCTTCCAAGACTTAACTGCCTCGACTTTCTCAGGATCCACGGCAATACCACGGCTAGAAATCACATGCCCTAGAAATCGAACCTCTGATTCCCAAAAATGACATTTACTAAACTTTGCATATAACTGGTGGTCTCTCAATGTCTGAAATACAATGCGAAGGTGTTCCTTATGCTCCTCATGACTCCTCGAATATACTAAAATATCATCAATAAACACTATGACAAACTGATCCAAGTACGGGTGGAAGACCCGAATCATTAAGTCCATAAAGAAAGCTGGAGCATTTGTCAAACCAAAAGGCATCACTGGATACTCATACAATCCATACCGGGTTTTGAAAGCAGTCAACGGAATACTCTGCTCTTCAACCCTCATCTGATGGTACCCAAACTGAAGATCAAGTTTTGAAAATACTACAACACCTCTCAACTGATCCAACAAATCATCAATGCGTGGAAGTGGATATTTATTCTTGATGGTGACCTTATTTAATTCCCGATAGTCAATGCACATCCTCAATGATCCATCCCTTTTTGACACAAATATAGCAGGTGCGCCCCAACAAGAATTACTCGGTCGAATAAACCTAAGAAGCATACACACCTCAAAAGAATTAATGATATTCCTCCAATATAGATGAGAACCTCAAATAAACAATCACATCCATTTAAATTCACAATAACTTACCCCTTACGTAATAAATCCTCTAGCTGCACCTTCATTTCTTCCAATTGTTTAGGGGCAAGACGATAAGCGGGTTTCGATATCGGCGCGGTACCCGGGATAAGGTCTATCTTAAACTCTACTTCTCGACGAGGAGGAAGACTAGAAACCTCGAGGAAAACATCGGAAAAAAATCGAACCACCTCAACATCACTAATGTCAAGTTTAGGAGTCTCAACAGAACCAAGGAAACTCGACATCACTGAATCAGAGCTCGACTCACATCTCAAAACACAAGGAGATACACCAGGAAACGTAAGGGTCACCGTCCTACTTACACAGTCTAAGATCACCGGGTAACTGGACAACCAATCCATCCCTAAAATCAAGTGAAAACCTTCAAAACCCAACACAATAAAATCAAACTGAAAGACACGATCACAGATATCGAACTGAGGGCAACATTCACGAAGTATAACTGATCCACCCAAAGGAAACTGAACTCTTAAAGACTATTGTAATGGCACAACTACTAAATGATCTCTCTACCAATTGCTTAGAAATAAAGGATCTAGAAGCACCAGTATTGAAAAGAACTCGCAACCGCAATCGAGAGGACATCACATACCCTAATACGCACAAAATATAAAATTAAGCCAATCATGTTCAAACTATCATGATTTCCTATATTTGAATATCATAAACTGTAAAACATGCGTAAGCAATTATAACGTTATAAGAATAATAATAATAATAAAACATACCCTCTACATTTCCCTGACCGGGAATAGCAGCTAAACGAACCGACGGCCCTGAGGTGGTAGCATGCTGACCTCTCCCGCCACCACTACCGCGTGGAGCAACCCGCTGCGGCCGCGTACAATATCGAGAAATGTGTCCCTGCTGCCCACACTCATAACACACGGGGCCCTGATTTTTCTGACCACTCTGCCCTTGCTGGTTTCGTGGCTTATCGTTGCTCCTAGGACAATTTCTAGCTATGTGTCCTTCCTGATCACAAATATAACAACCCGCTTTACTGCAATCTGATCTCCTCGAGTCGATACCCCCTGCCGACTATGTCCATCTCTTCTCTGATTACCTCCTTTCATTGGTCCTCCTCTGCCTGGCTGCCTTTGTTGACCTTGAACCTCTCCTTGGCGACCTTTCTTGCGATTTTCGTCTATAACCCTTTTACACTCTATCTCCACCTCTTCCTGTCTTAAGGTCGCGTTATACAGTTCCTCAAAAGGTTTATCAATCATCAATATTAATTGTCTCTTCAAGAAAGGATTTAACCCATCCAAGAACTTCAGGTTTTTCTTCTCTAGAGTATCTACCAGATACGGCGCATACCGACTAAGTTGATTAAACTCAGTCACATACTCAGCTACAGTTCGTTGACCTTGCTGCAACTTAATGAATCGATCAACTAACTGTGTTTTTGCCGCTGCAGGAATGAACTGCCGTTCAAACAACACAACAAAAGTTTCCCAAGTCATGCCAGTTACATCACGAGTCTGACGCACAGAATCCCACCAATTGAGTGCATCTCCATCAAACTGGTGAGCTGCCAATTCACTACGCTGCTCTGACGTAATACTCATCCGTTCCAATATCACCTCTGTCTTACGGAGCCAACGGTCTGCTGCTATGGCTCCCCCATTCCCATTAAACCTCTCACCTCCAAGTCCAGAGAAGGCCTTATTTCGACGAGCAAACGGATCATCTTGGGAACTACCCTGCTTCAAACCTTGTATCAATGTGGTAATAGCATCGTGGTCCAGATTATAGCTCCTTGGAACTTCACCTCCATATGTACCAGATATATCATCTATATTCCTTGTTCGACGCGACATCCTCTAAACAACAACAAACAAACAAACACACTCTAATCAATCACAAGTCAAACAAAAGATCTTACTCCTCTACCCACACCCCATCCGAGGAACTGTTAAGCATTTCTGCCTAACGTGAACAATATGGCTCTGATACCAAAATTTACTGTCATGCCCCACTCATAAGAAAAATCCCAACACAACGGGAGATTTCCTACAAATGGCACGTGACATACCACCAACCACATTATCACACAAACAATTCTCGGAAAACAAAATTTCCAAAATATTACAAGCATTCCAAAGTATTACAACCATGCCAAAGGCAACCTTCTCCCCTAACTCTACCCCTCAAAGCACTCTCACAAACATAACTTTCATATACAACACCAAAAAGCAAAACACAAAACATAATACAGACCCTAGAAATGACTAGGATCTAGTTCCGCCCGGCCTGATCCATGAAGTCCCTTCCAACGCCTGCACTCCAATAAGAGTACACCCATTTGCCACAAAACAAAGCAAAATGGGTCAGCCTAAAGCTGGTATGAGCAGATAAAAAAAAATCTCAACTACAAATAACACAAATGATAATCCACATTTCAATATATATCCACATTTACCTTATATCACATGCTACAACTTATACCTACTGCACCAACCATATGGTTAACTAGTCATAAGCACAAATCAGATTTTCAACAAAAACATCTTAGACCATGAATACCCTATCGCACCTCTCCATGTGTCGAATGTGTCTCACCCCGACACACCTCCACACGTGTACCAATACCCACTTTGAGTATGTATACATTTCAAACGGGGTGCCGTCTCTAAAATGCATACTTCACCTCAAAAGACTGGACACACGGGCCAAATCACAATTTAAAACTGCGCGCTGGAAGAGAAATAAGTTCACACTCTTCCTCTGACCCCTCAGGAATACTCCACTGTATCACGCGAGTCATGACTCGTACAGTGGCTTAGTTTTCCCCTTTTGGAAATTAGACACTGCTCCTCAGGAATACTCCACTATATCGCGCGAGTCATAACTCGTATAGTGGCTTAGTTTTCCCCTTTTGGAGACAGTCACCGTACAACTCACTATGTACGGATTACACAAATATTAGAAACCAAGGCATCTATGGTCATAATGTACCACTCTGTACATTTCAAACGCCGGAGTAGGGTAATCATGTCAAACTCAAGATTCTCAACACTAATCAAGTAGCATCGTTCCATAATTCCATTAGAGGAACTAAATTCTAAATATCACAATCACATAAATGATGCACAATATTCAATAATAAACATCTACTTGAAACACGCATCTCGAGGCACATTACTGCCAAAATTAACATATTGTAAAATGTGAAATAAATTTATTCTAAAATTTAATGTTATCACGGTGGTCACAACAGTGAAAACGGTGATAAAAACAGAGTTATAAATCACATTCTATGATCAGTCAAAGTTGGGTCAAAATCGGGTCAAATAGATGACGTCAACATGACGTCATCGTCTTCAACCTCCGAGCAGATTTTTTTTTCAGAACGTTTCAGTAACATAGCAACTTCAATCACCCACAAAAGTCGCATTATTCAACCAAACCCTTAAAACTTTATACCATTGGAAAGCCCTTACCTTAAACTTGTTAAACATGTGAGATTTATACCTAAATTCTTTCAATAACAGAAAATAAAACCAGATCTTTACCCCCTGTTCCTCACGATTTTAAAGTCAGACTTAAAATTTCAGCAAGTCACAGTTTAACACACCAACTTCAAATACCTATAACTTCTTCAATACTTTCTTCTCTGATGTCAACTTATATTGATCATGCCATTACTTCTGTTTTCTCTCCTGCTTCTTTATCACCTTCTTTATCATCAAATATAAAAGGTTGGGATTCTTTGCTCGCTTTCCAAAAAAAATACTGACAAAGCCATTCATGGAACCACCCAAAGCCGCATGCTTTGAAGCTCATTAAGATTTGAAAGGATCAACAAAAATACCTCAGAAAATAGAAAGTTTTGCCCAGGCCAACACCACCAATGTCATTTCTTGTTCAATTGTGCTTGGGGCAATTGAGTAAGCACTAGTGTGAGGGGTAGACAGAGTTAGCTTTACCGCTGGCAACTCCACTTCTAGTTTCATCTCGGAATGTTGCATGTTAAATAGATCAAGGAGCCAGCTCTCCTACTTCAGTGGACATGTCATATTTGTACCTAATAGATTGGTGAAGAAATCGCACAAGGATGAGGACAACACAACTAATAACCAATCAATTGTAATTTGTTGATAATTCGAAGGTACACCCATTATCGACTACAAGCATATTGTGAACCAGATCTAACAGACGATCGTGCTCCCTTTGATTAATCTTCCTCCTTCCATCTCTACATAGTACAATCCAGGATCCTTGAGTCCAAAGAAGGATTGTTATAAAAGAATGGCATACTTACAATTTCATCCCATCCAACAATCATAGTCAAACCAATAAACCCATTCCGCGAATTGAGTAGAGAATATTAGCAACAACTTACATTTCCCCTGTAACTGGCAAGTTTTCAAGACTGTGAAAAAAAAAAAACGTGAAATAAGAAATAAAGCAGACGAGTATAAATTAGTAAAGACAACTTGAAGGAATCCCTATGTCTCGAAACTCAAAATATGTCTCGAACAATAAATAGAAGAAAAAAAACACCATATATTTTTGCAATCAACCCGAAATCAGTGACAAACAAAATTTTAGAAACGTGCAGTGGAATATGCATTATAAAAGCATGAATCTGTACATCTTGGCTTTAAACAAGCAGAAAACTGAAAACCTCGATAATATGCGAAAAACAAAAATAAACCCTTTCAAGAACTGAAAAAAATCAACTTACCTCAAAAGCCTATAAGAAATAATTACACAGTTCATCTCAAGAGCTAAGGTTAACTTAGCAGAGATGGATAAACCATTGCCAATAGTTCATACCTGTCAATTTACTGTTGCCTAATTTAGTTCATCCATCAATAATAAGAAACAAGCATCAAGTACCGAAAATGATCCTGATATAATACAATATAAGAAAGGGAAACAACAAACGAAAAAAGCGACCTTGAGTACCATCTAAAGTCTAAATTGCCACCAACCAACACATACAAACTCAACAAGAAGTACCGAATACCGTCAATAAATTCACAAATTAGCTAAATAAACTGTTATAATCCGCACAAATTAAATACTAATAGCTAACAAGAACCATAATTTATCTAAGAATCGGACAAAAACCTAAAATAAATCAATAGAAAGAAAAATCAGAATAAAACCTAACCTCTGATCGGATCTGAGAAACTCGGTCTACCTAAGAACCTGTTGTTCGAGGAACCCGGTCTGAACTAGTCTCAAGTGGTTTCGCTACCATTGATGACACTTCTCGACAGGGAAATTGAGATTTAGTGTGTTAATAAAAATAAAAATTCCTGAACAGGGGAATTGAAACTCACCTAACAAAATGAGGTTATATTGCCGACAAAAATCAAATACAAATACAAAAGCTAAAGTATGCTCTAACTTGGTGCATCACAACCATGATCAAAACAAAAGTGTTGGAAGGAATAGGAAATTCGGTGTTGCAAGCAGCAAACTGCTTTAACATGAAACTTGACAAAAAGAAAAAGGCAACAAGATAAACGTCGCATGTGTTTGCATTGAACTGGTGAAATGTGAAACATCTATGCTTCAACACTAACTGCATCAGCATTCAATTCCTGCTCTTCCAATTCTTTGACTGCTTTGATCAGACCTCGAGTTATACCATTGAGATACAACCCTTTTTCATTCATCTCTTCAAACAACTTCTCAGCGGTTCTCCAATCCAAAGCCTTAAGGCAGAGAGACTGAATTATCTTATTGTATTCATCAGCATTGGCTTCAACACCATTGTCCTTCATCTCATTCAACAACTCTAAAGCCCTATCAAATTCCTCCAACTTACAATACCCACGGATGAGTGTATGGTAGGTGACAGGGGTAAGCTTCAAATGCTTCTCCTTGGCTTCTGATAGTAGTTTGAGTGCCTCTTCCATTTGACCCCCTTTCGTATAACCACTCATAATAATAGTATAAGTGTATATATCTGGTCTCAACCCTCTACCTTCCATCACCTTTACCAAGTCCTTAGCCTCCTCCATTTCTCCAGCCTTAGAGAGTCCAGTGATAACCGCATTGAAAGCTGCATTTCCAGGAGGCGGGCCTTGACTAATCATTTTATTCAACAACTTCTTTGCGTCTTGAAGTTTTTTTATTCTACACAGGCTACGAAGAACAATGGAAAACGGCTTAAATGCATACTTGCGAGCCTTTCCTGTGAAATCCTCCAACAACTCCATAGCCATCTTCACAGTGTCGTCTTCTTTGCATAGAGAACTAACCAGAAAATTAAGGTGAGATATTGCTGGGCTTTTGTTTTTCTCCTTTGCCATTAGATAAACCAAGTGAGCATCTTTCGCCTTCTTTCCTTTACAAAAACAGGTTATGATATTACCAATCTTCACACTATCCGGCAACTTTCCAGCATTTAGCATCTTCTCACAAACCAACCAAGCCTCATCAAACATCAAACGCCTGTGAAGCGCTTCGATAGTGCAATAGTACGAATTTGCATTTGGCTCACACCCGAATTCCTCAAACTTATTAAAAACCTCCAAACCAGCCTTACCCTTACCTAACCTCCAAAACAAAGAGATTAATTCATTAAGTATCTCAGTGTTCAACACACCCTTTTCTTCCCTCTCCCCAATCTCCTTGACCAAATCCCACAAAGCATAAGCATCCCTCTTCTTCAAACTAACACATACAGCCCTAACAATGCAACCAAGGACACGAGTAGTCATCGAAAACCCAGGTTTCTCAGAAGCCCATTTGAAAAACCCAATCAAACTCTCCCCAGGAACAAGTGGGGTCTCAATAACTCTCACTAAAAACTCCTCATTCACACTCAACTCCATCTTCTCTAAGTTATCCTCCAAAGACCCATCTAAACTACTCTGAAGCACAGACAACACTTTCTCCACCTGCGCCATATCAATCTCCTGAACTTGTTCAACAACAACTACTGGTTCCTCTTCTGCCTCATCCCCGCCACCTATAAACCCCTCTTCCTGCGAACTAAAGCTAGGGTTTTCTCCCTCATTGCCATCAATACCAGGGGTTTCATCGAAAGTTGTCGAAAGGGGTTCTGATTCTTGCGAAATGAACTCTGGGTTTTCATCCGAAAACGATTTTTCATTATTAGAGATTGAGTTCTGAGAGAAGAACCTAGGGTTTTGTAATGCATAAACAGGTGTTTGAGATGGAATTACGAAGTGGGGTTGAGAGAGAACCTGGTTTCGAACAGCAGAAGTCAATGATCCAGTTGCACATCGGAGGAAGAAATCGAGCTTTTTGGCTTTCCATCTCCACATTTCTTCTCTCTCTGTGAAACGCAAAGCAGAGTGAAGTGAAGCTCTCTCTTTCTACTCAAGAAGCTATTGGGTTGGGTGGGCCGAGCCCAAGTTGGACTTCCGATCATCCAATTGTCAAATAAAGCCCGAGGATAATGTGGTAATTTGAACACTTCAAAATTTTTTTTTTAACATTTTAAACCATTGATTCATCTCGAGATGCCAACTATCAGTTACCTAATTAAGGATTAATCCCTATTAACCAACCATTTCATTTGTTACTACAGTACCTAATTAAACAGGGTCGCTTGGACTCATGGATCATTGAAGCATTGGCGGTTCTTCATGTTTTTGTAAGAATTCAGAAATGCCTCGAGTCTTTAGACACAAGGAGACTTTCCATTCGACCTTGCAAGATATTTGACAATGCAGAAATCGAAGGTCTGCAAAATCAGCTTTCCATGTTGCTAATGAAGAAGTTCCATCAAGTCTTTTAGCAGATCAACCAGAGTTCAGATTGGATAACAATCTACTTGCAATGTGTCTACTGCAGCTACCATAACATATTATGGTAGAACTTAGCAGCAGACAGAACAACACTTCAACACTGGCTTCATACGCAAGAAGTGATCACTCATTTTTAAGCTTGCAGCACTGAAATATCAGATGTGTTCCGTATAGTTTTTCAAATAATTCAAATAAACATGTATCTTCTTCGTCGATGAGTTGTATGTACTATATAGACTACTATTGTTTTTTCGACAGCCGCATGCGCTGAGAATATGCAATCAAGTATTCAACACATTCTCCCTGTCTTCAAATCCATGATTGATTTTTCTTCTTTGTTAGTACTACTGAAACATTAGCTAATAGCTACCATACGTCGGTATTGTTTATAACTTCTGTTACAGTAAATTTATAAAGCAATACTGATATTTTCATCACTTTTCTCTCAACAACATTTTACATCAACTGTGATTGAATTTGAAGACGAACCAAAATTTACAGTAGAGAAGCAAACCCGACGACTTGTTCAAAGCACTTCGAGATGAAGAACTTGTCAAAACCTCATGTACAAACACCCACTACGCCAAAACACAGTCCTCACTAGTGCATTCCTTATAACTTCACTCTTTGTTACCAAATATAGCGTCCCTAGTCACAAGCTTAATCCCCCTCACCCACATTTCAGCTGCTTCAACCCCACCTTCACATACAAAGTGAAACTCTTTCTTTTTAGTAGTTACAACACGAAACACCCCTGGTTCGTATGCATCTCCCTTTCTCCGTCGGTTCCTTTCAAATGCTGCACTTGGGCCTACTTCTGCCTCCTTGCAGATTACGTTCCTCTTACTTGATTTACCCCACCGCAATACCCCTACCGCACCAACCATTCTCATTACCTTTCTATGTGTCTTTCCCTTTCCTCCTTTTGTGTGTTTTCTCACACTAGCTCCATTTAACACGAATACGCGAGCAAGCTCATCCTGGATCACACGCTCTACTATTTTGCTCCCAAAGCTTGTGTTCTTCCTAGCAAGCGATAAAGCAGTCTCACCTTTGGCAGTCTTGATGTCACATCTGGCTCCCTTTGAGATAAGGAACTCACACATGCTTCCATGACCTTCCCTAGCTGCTAACATAAGTGGTGTATAATCATCTCCGTCAGGAACGTTGACATCATAACCCCTACTTGTTAATAAGCGCACAGAAGCTAAGTCCCCACGGCGAGCTGCAGAATGTAGGACAAAGAATCCTCCAGTCCCATTGTTTCCCTTTTCAAGAGCAAGCTCAAGCAAAACCTTCTCAAAGAGGTCGCGCTTCTGGTTAAGTTCAGATAAACCAATCGCTGTCTCACCTAATTTGTTACATAACTTTACATCAGCCCCCGCATAAACAAGCAAGCGGAAAGCTTCTACATGGCCCTCCATGGCTGTAACCATCACTGCTGTGAATCCTTTGTCATCTTGGTCGTTAATTCCTATATCAGGCAACTTGATCAGCATTTTCAAGGCCTCAGTATCACCTAGCCTTGCAACAAACATCAGAGGCGAAAAGACTGATACATTACTGGATCGTACAACCTTTCCGGAATGAATTACACTTAGCACAGCTTGCTGAAAACCCAAGCTCCAGCAGTTGGACCCCGCAATTGAACTGGCACATTGGCCAGAGGAACTCACCAGACCAAAATCAGTGCCAGCTGATGCTAGAATTCGGAGGCACTCCTCTCGTTTATACTTGGCACATATCATTAGAGCTGTCTCACCAGATTCGGTCCGCAAGTTGAGGTCACAGCCAGTATCAATCAAGCGCTGAAGGATTCTGTCAAACCCAAGTCGAGCTGCCATGTGTACTGGATAAAACAGAGTCCCTTGAGTTGTTTTCACTGGAAATTCACCATTAGCACCATAATTCAACACGACATCTAGTGCTCCAGCATTTCCACATTGAATAGCATGGTGTACAAGGGTTCTTCCGTAGTGTGGGATGTCAGGAGAGTGGTGTAGAAGGAGCATACGCAAGATAGCACCTGTTGCTTCAAAATACTCTACAGCACACCAAGTGATGGCATAAGGCTCTGCTAAACCTGCTCCAACCCTGAACTCTTCACCTGAACTGGTGTCCCAAGACCATGCTCCCAATCTTACTTTGAAGTCTGTTCTGACACCAACCTGTGAAAGAGAAATCAAGTTAAGTTCTGCATATCTCTAGCGACAATCAAGACAATAAAGTTACAAATATTCAACCACCCATCTGCCATGTACAAAATGCTCTCACTGTTCAAAGTATTTTAACAGGCTTCGTAATTTCAACCACATGAGCATCCAATTGAGTTGATATTCAATGGTAGCAGTTTTGAGTTTAATCATGTTTTGGCCCTGTGCCCAATATGAAGAATTGTGAGGTAACTGGTAGTGTGACACCTTAATCCAAGTCTATGCTTAACTTTCAGTTGACTCAGTCTGAGTTAATAAAGGAAAATAGCTTGTGCCAAGCAAGCCATCTGAACTTTGGTTGGGTGCGCCATCTGAATGGCTCCTCATTGCTTATCTCAATTCCACTATCAAGCGGTTGTATTTTTGTCAATAATAAGAGGTGCTGATCTATATGGGCACCCAATGACCGAATAACACGGGAAGCCCGTGACCCAAACACTATATCCTTCCCTTGGTAAGATATTACAGACTAGCATTTCAATTATTTTTCTATTAAGCTAATTCCAAATTCACGAGTCTTAAACCTGAGGATCTTGCATATGGGGTCCTCACCTCACCACCCAAAGGAGCAGTGTCAGGGATGTGTCCCTTGTAAAGTATAAAATACGGAGGGGTCCCACCAGTTACCCATCTAAATGGCATTCAAATCTAGAAAGAAGATACAGTACTAAGGTGATGGCCCCCCAGTATAACCATAAAGATCCTAATAATTCATGTACCGATTACCAACAGACATTTATTTGATTAATGAAAACCTGAACAAGTAATGCAAATAAACTGTTTTCAAGTAATACCTGCAATAACTGGCGAACAACGGAAACCTGCCTACTAACGACTGCAGCCATAAGTGCTGTGCAATCAGCATTTGTGTGGAGAGAAGGTTTTGAAGACTGGAGCAGAGCACGATCAACTGCATTTGCATCAACTCCACACTACACAAATATAAATGAAAACAAGGCAAGGTCATGAGTCATGAGTCATGACCACAGGATTAAACAACGAAAATGCAACCTTGAAAGTATGTCACGGATCTTAACATTACATCCCAAAATATTGAGTCGTACATAGTCCCTACTTTCATATTGTGCAACTAAGAATTATCTAAACAGCCTGTTTTCACATGAAGTGTATCTGCATTGTTCATGTCTCTCCCTTTGGAGTTTGGACAATAGGCCAATAGCTACTATTCTTTTGAAACAAATAACTAATGTTGAGTTTCCATTCATCCACTCTAGAGGAATGACCATTATTCACTTCTTACTTGCAACTTATTATTAACGATCAGTCATTCAATCAAAATGGGCAGATAGTTCCATCAATCAATGTGAGTGCAATAATTCTATTACCTTCATCAATGCATCCACAACATTGGTGAACCCTCTGCAGCATGCTGTGACAAGTGCATGCACGGCAACATGGGGCCTGATCATGTCGGAACCCATGAGCAGTTCAGAAAGTCTTGCTCGTCCGTGACAGCTTGCTTCCAACAAAGCCTCCTCACATGCTGGCTGCGATGCTCCGGAATTGAGTAGAATTTCCAAGATCTTTAGGTGGCCTTCCCTCACAGCTGCTGTTGTTGCGAAGCCCCTGAAGAGTTTTTGGTTTACATCAGCTCCAACACTCTGTCATCAAGAAAGGCCAAAAATTCAGTAATTTGACAGGGCCCTAAAACATGTCAACCCTTTTAAGTTCATACACCTTCTACTATATTGAGAAATTATATAGAACTACAACAAAGAAAGATAGTAATCACTTATTTTACAAGAAGAAATCACCAAATACAAGCAATTAAGGTGGGGGTACGTTCATGCATGATAGTTGTGTATGTTGGGTAGTGGTCAATGGTCAGAAATATCCAAAATGAGGCTAGTTAAACACAATAAAGAATAATCTTGTCCATAACTATGATCTCACATGTCCTAGTTCTGGTGTTGAGCTAAATAATCTGATGTTATACTTCAACATTTGAGATAAGGGCCACCTGGTTCAGTAATTGTACACCAAATTCATATTCATAATATTGCTCCACTATTGTTCTATTGTCTCCTCTCTTTTTTTTCCTGTTATTTTATGTTATAATTACTATATTTATTATGATCATACTGTTTAAAGAGAAAGCTATGGATAACAAGTCACAAGAGACTTCAGGACAAACTCCAGCAGAGTGACAGAAGACAACCATGGATGCATTGTAAATTTATTTATCTCAATCAATTTGTATACATCCCATAAGAGGAGGGAGGGGCCAACTGCAGGTGTAGTCCAAAAACATCAATTAATTTTGAAAGGACAACCCCACTGTACCACTCTGTGTACTGATCCAGAGTCTGTTTTCTTATACCATGCCACGAAGAACCCCAGGGCCCATGGTAGTCACTATGCCTTGTGGAACTATTGGATCCACCACCTCAAGGACATTGGACCCTTGGTACTTACCACATTATAAAATCTTTTTCACACCAAGAAAAGAATGAAATGTTCTGGGCCTTGGGTTGGAGGATAGAATCTGTATGTATGGACACCTGGACGGATACACATGTAGGAAGAAATCAACATGTGCAGGACTGGTGAGCCCTTCAGCATGTTACTCATGAATCAAACACTTAAGATCAAGAACAAGTTGTAAAAAATTTATCAGTGTTTTTTTTTTTTTTTTGTTGGAAAGCAAGCTGGGTTTTTATAGGATCCCGTAACCTATCAACAACGTGCGACCTACAGGTCAACACCATAAGAAAGTAACCATGCCGCTTGCGGATCTCGAACCTAGGAGGTCAGGGATAAACCCACACAGGCCTAACCACTCGACCATAACATCATTGGCAAGTTGATCAGTGTTAACCTAATGGATTTAGTTCTGCATTAAGGCAGCACTGAAGATCTTGTACATGGGTATTTGAAGAGCGGGCGTGATATACTCATTGGATGGGAGAACAACCCATCTTAAGACAGTTGTACGTTTGGAGCTAGAGTTCAGCCTTCCAGCTATACTGTAAAGAGAAGCTGTAAGGGTAAGATATCCTATCACATATTTCTCAGGATTTTCTGTCACATACAGAGGACATATAACACCAAATAGTGACTGGTTCAACTAAAGATCACGAGGAACATGAGATATGTATTTACTTTCTGCAGCTCGCCAATATAAGTTCTACTCAAAGATATTGTGGTACCCTGTATCAGTAAATCCCACTCAACGGCATGGCTTTATCAGTTAACTGACCACCTAACAGGCTAGCATAGAGAAGATCAAACCAATAACATAAATAGCCTCGATGATTTCAGGAACAAAGCTTGCTGCTTCAAACAGGCTGGCAAAGACCATATGATAAATATTCATGCACACCCTGAATGAGAGAGAAAAAAAATTCACTTGCCATTCTGATATGGCTCAAGGTTATTATCCTGGGTTAAATATTAACAACACACTCCTGATGTCGTGCAATCAAAATTTGCTCAAGCCCAAAGAGTTCAGATATATTGTCACATTTTATGAACCATCATACAAACTGTCTACTTGATCAATGATTCTCACTATTAGACATTACAATTTTCTTCATCAGCTTAAACGGTGTTTTAACCCTATCTGCCCCTTGGTAAAAAAAATTGAAAACAAAACTCTGCAGGTGATTTATCAGGCTGACTGACATTACTGGTGCTTGGTTCATCAAGGAGATGCGGACAAAGACGACAAACTTTCCTTTGTTATAAAATTATGAAAAAAAATATTTAGAGTCGGGGCCAAATAAAATATTAAGCAACTAAAAACAAGTTCATAGACAGAGACGTATGTAGACAACCCGATGACTAGGAAACTGTCACAACACTTTCTAATTGATATGACCATCAATTATATCTTAGAAAGAAGGCTGAATTTGATGGTTTAAATCCTGTGTGTTGTGATTTTAATGATATTGAAGGTTAAATAAGGTGGTGAGTCCCTATTCAATAAGATGAAATACTGGTTACAAATTAATGAAAACATACAAATCTAGAAAAAACGAAAATTACATACAAAACCATAATGGAGAGCAAAAACTAGGACCAGGAAAAAAAAAACTAAATGCATATTTTCCTAGAAATTAAACAGAATTGACCAAATAGTTATAATTTTGAAACCGAAGATTATTAAAAATTTCTCGAGTGTTTGCTTAAAACAAAATCAACTCCTAAAATTTCTAAGAGGAGGTTTTTTCCTTCATAAAAATTTAGAAAGACCTGATAAACTTCAACTTCTCAACCAATAAGATATAATATCTTTCTACGAGACAACCCACAAGCAAGGAAAACAATTTCAAAATTTCTTGAGGGGAAAAAGAAGATGAAAACGGGAATTAAGGTTGTGTTTGTTTCATGGATAATTAATTTTAGGAATGTTTATTTTTAAGAATTTAAATTTTTCAGTGTTTGTTTCGTGGAAAATTATAAATCTTTGGAAAATATTTATTCCAAAAGAGCTTGGAAAATCAACATACCAATTTTTAATGGGATGTTAAATTTTCAAGATTTTCCTTAGTTTTTTACTCACCATTTCAACTCTAGAACCACGCCATAGCACAACACCATACCACGAGACCAACACCACCATCGTTGCCAATCTGCCACTACCGCCACTACTAATACTACCACCATAACATAAATACCACCATCACTACTACCACCACCATGACACAACCAACATCGCCGCCATCACCCCCACCACCACCACCACCACCATGGCACAACCATCACTGCCACTGTCATGCCACAACTTACTTCCACCACCAACGCCACTACAACCACAACCACAACCCCAACCACAATCGCTATTATTTTTACAACCACATCAACTACGAAATCAACAATCAGCTCCCCTATTGTCTTGTCACCACAGTAAACTCAACTATTGTTCCACATAATAAATATTTGATTATTTGAAAATTAATTTCCATACACAACCAAACAACATGAAAAATTTCAGGAAAAATAAAAATCCTTGAAATTTTATTTCCCGAGAAAAAAAAATTCCTTGAATATTTATTTTCCGTACAAAAAACAGAGCTAACAGCAAAAGTCTTATTAAATAAAACCAGGATTCCAACAACAAACAGGAAAAAAAAACCTCAAAAGGAAAAGGAGAAAGAGACAATGGAACACACAAAAGGGGAAAGATTAGATAAAACATCTACAGCATTTATTCGGAATAACATCCGCGCAGAACTTGAAATTAAGATTAATTATTCAAAACTTTGAGTTATTCTAAAGCAAAGACACCACTAAGTATGTCAAAATCAAAGTACCCTAATTTTACGCAATTTCAAATATTTGAATTAAACTCTATTCTATTCAACTCAAACATCCTATTGAACCCTAATTCCCTAATTTGAACAGATCATAGAGATGATCTAGTTTGATAGTTTCGGCAAAAACAAATTAAAAAAAAAAAGCTTGTAAACTTAATCACAAAACAATCTAAGCAGTAACGAAGTTTGGTGATGATCTCACCAGGAGTTTGCGGACGAGAGTGAGATTTCCAGTGTGAGCAGCGAGAAAGAGAGCAGTGACGTCAGTACGGAACTCTTCATACTCGATCCGAACTTCAATAGCGGACTCGTCGTGCAAGAAGACCTCCGTCTTCTTTGATTTCAAGCAAACAGCGCCTATGTAGTTGACGTCAACAAACGGACTCGCTATGCACTCCAATGCTGCCTTCAGATCGCTAGTGTGCGACGCTTCCACTAGCCTTTGCGACACTTCCGTCTCGCAGTCCACCGGAAACACCTGCTTTCCCGCCAGATATCCTCCTCCTCCACCTCCTCCTACACTGTGTCCGAACACCGTCATTGTCAAGGCCGTTCTCCGACCAACAACGAAGTCTCTCTCTTCGCTCTTCGCTCTTCGCTCTTCTTCAAAGAAACTTAGAGAGATTTCATTGGTTCTCTCTTTCGCTCTCTTTGTATTTCTCTCTGATTGCTCGATCACTCAGAGTCACTGTAGTACTGTGTTTGTTTGGCTTGATGAGTTAGAAAGAAAACTTGAAAGAAGTGAGCGCGAGAGAAGAGGAGAGAGGAGAGAGGATTTTATTTATGAGTGGGAGAAGATTGATTTTTAACCATGGTTAAAACAGACAGATTGACCAATGTCACATGTGGGCCACGAAGTACGGCCTTTTTATTTATTTATTTGGTTTTTGTAATCTGGAGAGATTGTGGGAAACGGCAGATCTGGCTTGGGGTCTTTGATCGGCTTTGCTCGGAATGGGACGGCTTTTGTATAAGATGCGACAGCTATTGGAATTTTAAATATTTTTATTTTTGTTAAATATTTTGTGTTGATCATCTGTATCACTATCCTATTTTCGCTCTCAATCAATATTGAAGTATAAGTTCATTCTAAGGTAAAAGTATATATTATAAATTTTAGAGTTAAATTCAGTCAAATTTGAATGAGCTTTCCCCCAATCTTTAAATTCGCCAAAACATGAAATTTAGGATTTTTGTTTAAATGTGCATTAAGATGTTTGACTCATTTTTTTTATGGTATGATCATTTTGTCTCATTGCTTTGAAAAATATTAAAAAATAGTAAAGACGTGAAATACATTATACGTTTTCTAATTATAAAAAATATATTTTTAAAATTATAGTGCTTGTAATGATTATTGATTTTGTTGGAAAGATCTTCAAAAATGCATTTCAACGATACTAAGTTTACCAAAATTCGACAACAATGTAGATAGTTATGATAATTTTCATTTATCCAAAAGGAAAACACAATATTTTATTTCTCCGCCACTTGTACATTCCACCAACTTTTTTCAAAAAAATTTCATTATTTTTGTCATTCTACATGTTTTATATTTACAAATATGTCATCATAGGAAATGAATCTCAACCCTCAAATTCAATGCATTTCTCAACTTTCAATCCTAACCATTGTTTATCTCTAATAATTTCGATTTGATTTTGTCATAGTCAACAATGAATAGTAAAACATCACTCTGAATTGTAATATAGACTAGAGTATGTTTCGTGCTGTTGGCACTCCACATAATTTTATTTTTGCTAATTTTTTTGTGTTGAACACCTCCATCACTGTCCCCATTTTCACTCTCAATCAGTATTGAAGTGTAAGCCGATTCTAAGTGTAAGCTTATTCGATCAAATTT
Source organism: Berberis vulgaris (assembly GCA_963556465.1). Classification (NCBI taxonomy): domain Eukaryota; kingdom Viridiplantae; phylum Streptophyta; class Magnoliopsida; order Ranunculales; family Berberidaceae; genus Berberis; species Berberis vulgaris. The sequence goes on along the minus strand of OY747132.1, from coordinate 5,500,916 downwards.
GAATTAGCTCGAGGAAAATTTTAAACGCCGAGAATGAGTTATCCCCCAATATTTGAATTCGCCAAAACATGAAATTTAGGGTTTTTATTTAAATGTGCATTAAGATGCCCGACTCATTTTTTCTGGTATGATCAGTCTGGCTCAATGCTTTTAAAAATATTGAAAAATATAAAAAACGTGAAATACTTTATATGTTTTTTAATTATAGAATATATATTTTTAAAATTTTGGCATTCGTGTTGATCATTGATTTTGTTGGAAAAATCTTAAAAAATGAATTTCAACGATACTAGCTTTACCAAAATCCGATAACGATGTAGATAGTTATAATAATTTTCATTTTGCTAAAAGCAAAACACAATATTTTCTCTCTCCAACATGTACATTCCACCAATTTTTTTCAAAAATTTTTCATTATTTTTGCCCTTCTACATGTTTTATATTTACAAATATGTTATCATGGGAAATGAATCTCAACCCTCAAGTTCAATACATTTCCCAACTTTTAATCCTAACCATCTTTTATCTCTAATTCTTTTGATTTGACTTTATCCCAATCAGCAATGAATAGTAAAACATCACTTTGAATTGTAATATAGATGATTTTTAGCTAGGGTATGATCTCTCTAATTAAATTGTTTAAGAAATTGATGTCAAGGTGATTTTGGGTTTGATCTATTCAAAATTTATAAAATACTTGATTATGCGTCCAAATCTGTTGCTGTCGATTTCTGACAGTGACCAATTTTATGGTGGTTGAAGGCACTCTGATGTTAAAGTCAGGTTACTGAGTAAGGATGAATGTAGATTGTAAAATTTGGTTATCCCTTTGTTCAACTTATATATCAAATATTTCACTATTTCATTGACTCTATCGTCGAGATATGATGGAGGGACGGGATCTCACTCGAAATCTTACCGGTTCATGAAAAGTTGACTTCAACACTTGACTCTGTTTGAGACCCAATACTTGATTGGATCAAGAGCTGTGAAAAATGAATTTTGGGCTTGTGACAGCTCAGATATCTGTGTTCAAGTTTTATCGTCCTGGGCCAAGGTCCAAGATTTGCACACGTTGGACTCGTGTAGTCTGACTTAGATGCTTGACTTACGAGCTAAACAATGACTAAGTTGAACCTGAGTTAGACCATACTTGAGACTGCGGTGAGGTCTTTTTGTATTAGGGTTCAACCGTGCCACGTGTATGGTTGGGGTCGGGTTAATGTTTGATGTCTCGTGACTTGAGCTATATACTCGCACTATTGAACAAATGTAATAGGACACGAGTAAATTTTTGCTGATCAATGTGAAATTGTACAATATTCATGTGAAAGTGTTTCTCCAATCAAATTCACCCAAGATGTGGATTGAGCATGGGACATTTGTTTTACGAAGAAAACACCCCAAACACTTGGCTGGTTGGTATCAATTGGTATACCAATAAACAAGGAAGTACTAAATGGTGTAAGAGAATAAATACATGCATGATGGTATCACACAGTTCACATGTTCATCGTTGGATTTTCAATTTATTGTCTCTGATCCATGATGATAAAGAAGAAATATTGGTTGGGTATTCAAGAGCATGTGTTGGGGGTCATGAAATCGTACACTACACCCCTTATGACTGATCAGTACTGAGCTGAGTACAGGTTATATAGTAATGTCTAAAGTTGAAAGGTGAAATAAGGTCAAAGTTCATTCCTCAGTAGTTACAGTTCTTCATGCTTCTAAAGAGAAAGTTACAGCTCAAGAAACAATGGCAGCCATGGTTGCTGGAGTCTTTGTGAAGACACTGTCAAGGAGAGACCAACCAATCTAATTTCCATTTCTACCTTCATCCCAAAATTTTGCAGTGTCTAGTGCTCTTCCACTTTGGGATCTAGGAATGGAACTTTTATACGGAGATTGGGGAGAGAGCATTGACAAGTGTGTGGGTTTGTATTCAGTACATGAGTTTTAACTTTATCCCCGTCTTCATTTTTCCAAATTTATTGAGAGAGGGGTAGAATTGACACGCACGTATTGTATATCCTCCCCAGACACTAACCAGACTGAGTAGAACTTTTACTAAGATTTACTAGCTTGAATTGGTTTTTTTTTTTTTTTTTTTGAAAAACAAACGGGGTTTTAAGGACCCCTTAACCTTTATATAATGAAACAAAAGAAAATACAGAAACAATCTCTCACAGGAGAGAGAATTCACCATTACAGGCCTAAACAGTGTACAAAGTCAATATTTGTACATTTTGTTTGCTTTCTTATAAAGTCTTTGGTGTAAGCGATTGCAGCCGATTCTATAATTACATCATCATTAGAGAGGCCTGGCTCGTGATGGTCAGAACCTGCTGCACCCTTGAGCCATTCGACTTTATCACCAAATTTGTCAATCCAATCCACTGAAGCCAAAAATCGATCAAGCCGACAAATGATAGGTCGATCTCTTCGATTTGACCATGTGAACTTTCCCCCTTTTAGACTGAAATCAGCGAGTTCCACATCATTAATGAACTAATTGAATTTTTGCATGCTTATGAACCTCTTTCTGCAACCTTTTTTTTCATTCATATGACGGACAACATTGAAGTCTCCTGCTAACACCCATGACGATTGCACCCAACCGACAATGTCATATAGTTCTTCCCAGAAGTGTTCTCTTAGCGAAGGATCACACAGACCATAAATGTTAGTCCCTGACAAAAAAGAGTTGTCCGAGATCATTTGAAATTGAATAGAAAGTGAAAAAGCCCATTTCAACACTTCCCTCATATGCAAAAGATTCGCATCCCAGATAGCTAAAAGGCCTCCCGAGCTGCCAGTGGATTCCACCATAGCCCAATCAAAAGAGCTATCACCCCACAATTTTCTGATAAATTCTCTAGAACATCTATCCAATTTCGATTCCTGAATGAAAACAAGATCTGGACGATTCTCTGAGATTAATCTACGACAACCCCTTTGCCTCTCCTTATTCCCGAGCCCCCTACAATTCCACGAAAGAATTTTGAGGTCCATGAAGGACCTTCGACCCTGAGGTTGCTGCACTTGTCCATTGATTTGTCAGATACTGAACCTTGCGCCGCAGCTTAAACCATATCTAAAGCCTTTTTTTCATCTTGACTGAGATTCATCCTAACTTTAAAAGGCGCTTCTTCAAGTGCTTTGGCTCGATCATCTTCATTCGTGAACTTGAAGAAGAAAAATTATCTATTCAATGTAACCTCAAGATCTCCTTTTGGTTTCCACTTCTTCTCCACAACTGTATTGACTTGGCTGAATCGAGGAGGTTTCTCAAGGAACATCCCCACCAATTGGTCTAACCATATATGTTTGGCATTTTCTCGAATACATGGAGGGCATACTAACACACATTCCTCAAACATGAGATTTGAGTAGTAGATTGGAACTTCCAACCCATCCCAATTCCTGCTTTCACCGAATAAGTGAGTCCATTTCAGCAGAGATTAGCTCTTGACAAAATCTTCTCCATCTCCACTAACAATCTCTTCTCCGCCCCGGATCTGAACCGGTGGAGGCCATGAGAGTCTATAAAAATGATGCTTCAGGGCAATGGAAGTCATTGAATTGGTTTTTGCCATACGAGAACAACCATATTACCATTTCAATCACTTTCAAAGATGATTTGAGACTCGACCTAATGCCGAGGGTGCATGTAGTAAGCAACTACGCAAGGTCTGTATTATGACGCTTATATGCATCATAATGTCATAGTGTGTGTATTTCACAACTGATTGTTGGTGCATATTACTGCAAAATTATGTAAAAATTACTGCAATCATGATATTTGAGAAAGTATAATTGCGAACCAATTCATTTATCCGTTCTACTGGTAATTTTGTAGACCATATGATCAGCGAGTCATTTTGTTCGACTTAATGGACAGTTAAGATCATCTTTCATCTTTACCAAATCTCCATACAATACAAAGTTCTATTAATTCCTAAAATATGATCACACGGAAAAAAAAAGATGGACTGAGCAAGAGATTGGCTCAAGCCAAGCCACAACCTTAGTCAACTAACCAGACTACCATTCGCACGAAACGAGCTTAAACGCGTGCCTGCGTGATGACTCTCAATGCCTCCAATCAAGGCCGGATTTAGCCTGCATGCATCATAACTGTTACCAACTCTCTGGTGGTTAACTTTAACGACCATATAATAACAACATAAATAAAACAAGAAAAATATACATTTTTTATTTAGTTACTAAATTAATACATTAGAAATGGATACCCTTAATTTATTTATTTATGACTAAAATATTAGTAAATTTGCGAATAAATTAGTAAGTAAAGTAGTAAACAATGTAATATGGCTGTCGACTTATTGAAGAATACACCAAATGTTGCTAATAAGCCACGAAGAACAAAAAATGTTTGGACTCTACGCTTGCCAGCCCTGTTTGTTTGTTTGTTTGTTTTTGTGAATTCTAGTTTTCATTTTTAGTTCTTGTTGCTTTGAGACAATGGAATGGCTCCACAATATTTTGCACTTGTTATAGAATCTATTATGCGGCTGCAATTGACTGAGTCATATATATCGCAAATAGAAACAAGTTGCTATCTCTATTTTTATCGTTAATGGATACTATCTCAATCATAAGCTTGTGACGGATGAAATCACAAGTCTAGGATGAATAGGTTGGAGACCATGTATGAGAGATTCTATAAGCTAGAATATATGTCTCTATCTTTTACCTTCTCCGAGTCCTTTTTGTTCATTTATTATACAAAAATATAAACAAGAGCACGCTTGAAAGGCCATGTGAGCCTCCCATTCCCCACCCCATCCCATGTTAAGGGAGGGTCCTAACTTGAGCACTTGACCAGGTCCCCCTCCTTATTCCTATTCTCTTCAAAGTCAAGAGTATTCCCAAGTACTTCTTCCTCACTTTGGGATCCAGTCCACCCCTTTAAGGGCACCCTCCCTCCTTCCTACCACCTCGGCCTCCTACATTGAGCATGGGGGTTCCTTAAATCTTTTCTTTACTGACCATCCTGTATGTGCTTGTCTCCTCCTAAGTTGGACTCATTTCCATGAAAACTATTCTTTAGAGGGCACAGCCCATGTCACTATGCAGGACTCTGGAGGAACATTTATAAGGAAGTTTCTTTGGTTATAATGCGTGTCCAATACACTCAACCATCGATATACCATGAAAGAAACATAATATATGACATGCGCTGTGATCGACGTACTTTGATATAAGCTCGATCTGTACAGTGGTCTATGCCCATGTTTGTTCATTTTTACACACCTTATACATATGCATGGTTGCATGTTATATGGTCTTGGGTTGAATTCTGAATCTCACTATTGGAATATAAGAAACTCAAACCAATCATACAAACATGAGCCTAGATTCATGTAAACCTATATTGTAATAAAAGAGGATATAGATGAGTTATCATATCTAATTAGATCCACTAAATTGGCTTCATCGTACTCATCAATAATTGATGAGGTCTAAACCAAGGAGACAAAATGTTCAAATACATCTAAATCATAGAGTAGTGTTGACCATAACATATAGTCAGGTTATATTAATCTTGGCGTTGTATTCAAGAGATGTGTTAACATATTACAGCTAGAATATTTCTTTGGTTTAGGGGTTGATTTTTCTTTATAAATATACTGATACAACAATCAACAAAGGCGGATTTTGCCAAGTTATGGGCAAGAACATTCAAATTCCCATTCACTGTTGAAATTAATATGCATGCATCCTAATACTATTGATCAAAAGAACCCAAAAGTATAGTTTTCGTGTAGGTGAATCCCCCCAAAAGCACCGGCGCTCCCATTCTCTATTTCAAATAAAATGAGAGCGGCCTAGATCATATATTAACTTGCTATATAAAATCTTAAAATGAAAAGAACGCGCTTGGTGACCCCGGTCTTGGCCCAATGTAATGGGTGGAGATCATTGTACTTGTCGACCACATCTTGGACAAAGGCGGTCTTCGTGCTTTGCCTGCAACAAAGGTGGATGCCAAAACCTGCAAAACAGGGTCCCCATATCCATTAGAAATAAGAATCCAGACCAGAGACCCCATACAAATCATGCACAAAATGCAAGCAAAGGGGATGGAAATCATTTAGATATGGTGCTGAGTTTTAGGACCTTTTGGTCACAAGAGACACTCCTCAGATTTTCAACTGCATTGGCTCCATCTTTTGCTGCAGCAAGGGTTCCATGACCCACTTAAAACACTTTCTTCTTCCTGATAATCAAACCACCTTGAAGAAAAAGTAGATACATATTTGAAATTTTTGCTTGCATTTTAAAATGCAAAATTGTTAGAGCATCCATAGTTGTCGCCGATATGGACCACATTGTTTACGATTTCCATGTTCTTATACCAAAAAGCAAGAATAGTTTTCCCTGACTCCGTGTAAATTTTTACATCCATATATAGTGGCACCTGTTTTAATCAAAACTTAGTGGCACCTGTTTTAATCAAAACTTTTGTTATGAAGAAGCATTTATAAGTTAATAAGGATCACTTAATAGGATTGACTTCATAACATTTCAGTAAAATGCTTACAGATATAGAACCCACACGACAAGCCTTGCAAATTACGCATTTGCCTTAGTTGTTACTCTAGCAAAGAAGCAACTATAAATATAAAAAATGCACCTCATAAAATTCAAACTTATCCATGCATGATGTTCTTAATATGTCATCCACTACAAAATGACTTTCATGCTTTGATAATTAGGCCCAAATTTGCAAACAAAAAAGGAAGTCTAGGTAGTGTGAGAAACACACAAGTGAATTTATCTTCCATGGCCATCCTTGTCTCAATTCAAATTTGAATGAGAGAGGTCATAAACAAGAACTTGTTCTAAAGTGGGGAGGCTGAACTCATCCCCAACCAACCCACCACCACTCCTTATGTTGCTTGTGCTTGAAAGCTCCCCAACTCAAGCAAAACCATCACTTTATGTCTTATTTCAAATCATAAGTGCTGCCATGATCTCCTCATTTAAGATGGTTTTCTCTTTCACCATATAAGAAAGAAAGGAGGAATCAGTTTATGTACTAAGTGGGCTTATTCCCATCATTAAGGGATGGACCAAAACATATGAGGATATAAAGTTCATGGCAGAGAATATTTGTGAATTTGAAGGGAAGTTATAGGACATAATTAGTTGATAATGATGCTTTGAAACTTACAAATCACAGTTTTTACAAAAGAATATTATAAGATAAGAAGTGTGATTTTCGGTATATAGTAGTACCGGTCCCGAGGGTAGGACCAAGAGGCCTGGGCTCAGAGCACCAAGTTAAAAAAAAAGGGTTAATTGCTCTCTCCCCTATATAAATAGCTAACTATAGAGTAATTTCATAATCATTTTGTATTGCACTATGTCTCTAAGAGTAAAGATTCACGTGTGTTAATCGTCTGTTTTTAAAATAGATTACCAAAATATCATTGACAAATCAAAGGTTGCAATTGTATCTCATCTCGAAGAAAATCGCAAGGCTCAATTGAAATTGTAATTGTATCTCGAGAAAAAAATCAATAATTGTTAAAAATGTATTTCAAATATCTCATCTCGAAAAAAATCGTAGCGTCCAATTGAAATCATAAACGTATATGAAACACTCCTAAAAGAGTCTTGTTTTACCCATAATTTTAATTGAAAGATCATATACCATTTAGGTTCAACCAGGGGTAACATGGTTAGTGACGAACATACACCGACCATGTTACTGTTCATCAATTATTTTTGCCTAAGGCAGCTGCTACAGTGGATGGTCAGAACGAGGATATATACCTCCTCGTTTACCAAAACTTGGGTTGTTAAGATTCAAATACGACATTTATACTGCAAGGTAAGTCAAAATAACCCCATGAAATAAGTACATTTGTCTAGACCATTTAGAGTCATGAATCTAAATCTACCTCATAAGTAGTTATTAGCAACGAATGTGATTTCTTGAAAAATGTAGAAATTTTATCGGATATTTTTCTTTTTCTAGTTAATGAAATTTCTTTCGTATTTCGAAATATTAATTTCTTTTGTTAGATCAATCTTAATTTTTCTACATTTTAACCCGTTTTAACTTTAATTTAATATTGAAATTTTGTTGTAAGTGATTCTTATGCAATATATTGTTTGTAAAACATTTTGAGTCTTGTAGTATTTAAGAGTTTAAAATACTTAAATTATATTAATAAATTTAAAATTACAATCAAAATTTTTACATTTTTTCTATACACAATGAAATATTTCTTAAAATCAACTTATCAAAATTACATCAGAATCCTTGAATACTAGTTACAAGTAGAGAGAATGAAAAAAAGGGAAAGAAGATAGTGAGTTGTGGTGGGTTTCAATGAGCATCTGAGTACAACTGATGCCGTGGATTGAAAAATGCCCATGGACGACATAAGTGGGCTTCAAAAAAACATCCATGAACACTCTAAAAGCAATCAAAATTCATCAGAAAGTCTATATAACATTCCATTTCACTTGTCCTAGATATTCAATTTCAGCTGTTGAGAGATGTATCGGTAAATTAAGATTTATTACTGCTAATTCACTGATTGAATTGATCAATTTAGTTGTGAATGCAGTTGAATTAGGTTTCACTGTGCGCCTAGTTCAATCTTTAATTGAATTTTCAGTATAGTTAGTTATTAATCTTAAAAAAAAAAACTTAGCCGATGTCTTAAAAATTAGGGTTTTACCGTTTCTGATGAAATTTGGAATTTTATATTCTTGTTCGTATGATTTTAGGATAATTCATCTTCATCCGTTGTTGAACTATTACATTCTTGGCACAATGCTGCGAATTTTTTGTGTGGTGGTCGAACATGGAAGATTGGATTTATGGCAGGTTATACGTAATCTTCCACAAAGAAAAATTGAAGAAAATGTATATAAGGATGTATCGTACAATTAATTGAAAATTGACAATTGCATGCCTTGCATATTTTTTTTTCCTTACCCCGCGATTTAAAAGAAAAACTGGTATTTATTGATTTTTTATTTTATTTTATTTTATTGGGTACTGATTGTTTGGGGAGAACAAGATAATGAAATAGGTCATATTGAGTTTACATGCGGAAAAAAAAAAAAAAAAAAAAAACTGTATCATTTTGTTAGTGAACTAATTTTGAAACTTTTTATGTTTTGCTGCAACTCACAAGCTGCATACAAGCTGAAGGCACAAGGTTTGAATGTCACTTTATTTGAAGTTGAACGAAGTGTTGAAGGCACAAGGTTTGAATGTCGCTTTATTTGTGATGCCTTGGCATTTCTTGATTCGATTTGCTTCAAAAGTGATTTTTTTGGTATAGTTAATAAATTGTCATTCTACAATTTTGTTATAATTTATTGCCCCCTCTACAACAACTCATTTTACAACAAATATCATATTTTCATCTCTCATTTTCTCTCACGTTGTCATGCACACGACACTCACAAATTAGAGAGAGCAAGGTCAACTTATAAAGTAAGTTTTTGTTGATATATATATATATATATATATATATATATATATATATATATATATATATATATATATATATATATATATTTTTTTTTTTTTTTTTTTTAAATCAAATTGGGATGTTGACCCATTTTATTCATTTAAAAATCTACACCCGAAAGCTACATGACTGACCCTATAGGATTAACTAAAAAGCCGAAACAAACTTCCACAAAAGATAAGATTCACCAATAGAAGCCTAAACAATAATCAGTCTTTGTACCTGTTGTTTTCTTTCCTAGTTCTATTGGATTTTCGGGGAAAAATGCTGATATCTTTGGTGTGACGCCTCTTATTCATCTTTCCGTCTGACATAGCCCCTAAATCCAAATAACTGTTTGCTGCCTGTGGACCTAGCTCAGATTCTGAGTTGACTTCATCACTATACTCACTAGTACTTTCGAGTGTATCGATATTCAATTTCGGTAGTCGAAGTAGCTTATTTTCTTTGAACAAAGATATAACCTTATTCAAGTTGTCGTCGACTCTTTTATAATCCGAGGAAGTTTTCATAACGTATTTGTCAAAATGTCTTTTTAACCTGAGCAAAGACTGAAACTCATCATCCGAGGGTTCCTGCACTTGCTGACCCTGCATAGCATCCCCTAGCTCTGTGCTAGTAGCACCGAAAACAAACTCTGGTGTGGTGCAGGGCGCTGGCTGAGGCGAAGCCACAACCCCTGTCTTGGTGCAGTGCGCAGACTGGGGCGAGGCCATGTCCGCTGCCTTGATGCAAGGCACTGGCAGGGGCGAGACTATGTTCTCTGGTGTGATGCAGGGCGCTGCCTTGGTGCAAGGCGCTGGATTGGTGCAAGTCGCATCCGCTGCCTTGGTGCAGGGCGTTGGCTTAGGCGAGGCCATGGCCCCTGTCTTGGTGCAGCGGATGCGGAATAGGTGTATTGAATAAATTAAGATTATAAAAGCATGTAAATATGTAACAATGGTTCTTGATTGAGAATAAGTATCTAGCTTAACTTTGAAATTTTATTCAATTCTTTAAGTCTGATCACTTTCCTCCACATTTCTATGTTACATGATGAGTTGATTGTAGATCAAGTAAATTAACATCAATGGCACAATTACTTATTTCACTACCTACTTATATAGTTATATGAGCTCAAAGGAAATTTCAAAGACAATGATAATGATATGTTGATGTTTTAAAAGAGAATTGTTATCTCTAGAACATCCAAGAGTTGATTTAGGGTCAATTTTAAATGGATGCTCCTCAACACTTTCAACATACTAATATTGCATATGACACAAATTATGGATTGTAAATTATTTGCTAATTTTATTTTTATTCAGAAGATAATAAATGTTATGAAGTGGAAAGTTCAAGTTCAAACAATTAGTCAGTCATTATTACTAGTGGTTTAATCCACAAATCTACAAAACAAATTAAAAAAAAATTGTTGGAATTACTGACATCTAATGTTAGCATCTTTGACAGTTTGATTAGTTGTAATTTGAGATATAATGCAAGCTTATTACGTGAATTCATAGTTGAGTATGATGATCCCGCCTTACACTGTGTGTGAATTGTCTGATGAAAGATCCCATTGGAGTTTGCTGATTTGATCATGGCTAGAGGATCATAGCAATGCAAAAAGACTTACTTCACAAAGTATATTTTTTAGTTGTTTTAAAATTTGTGTTTTCCCCTTTGTTATTTCATTAATGATTTAATTGCTTAAATTTGCGTCGAGGAGGATATCAGTAGGTTTGACGAAGAATTGTAACTAAAATTAGGATCACCTCATCAGGACTAATATGATAGTTTAGTTCAATGAAATTTTTTCATTTTCAGTTTTGAGTTTTGAACTTTTGGTTCAACTGGGGAGTACCGCACTCCTATAAAGATATTTAGACTAATAATAGTAACATAATTTTAGTCAAATTCTCAAAAAAAAAAAATTTATTGTTATTATTAATTATTTTTTTTACTGAACATCACTATTCACTTTGCCCCCTTGTTGAAAGTCCTGGCTCGGCTACTGTCTCTAAGGTGAGGGGGTTATTCAACATTTGGGAATATTATTATCTTGTATTCCAGTCTTTACATTCTGGTTGATCCAGAGCTCAACAGTGGAGACTTTTCTTTAATAACACCAATTTAAGCAAACACACAACCCAAGTTCATCAGTTCACATGGCATCACTAAAATAGGTTTTAAAATTCGAACTTGATGCCTTCCACAAACATGCTCCCACCTCCTTACCTTGTTTAACTTTAAAAATTTAAGGAAATCAATTCAAATCTGAGGGGCATTTGTATTTGCTTCTGACTGAGTTCTTAATCAAAATTTGGGATTGTCTAACTGGCGAGGTAATCAGCGAGGAAACGCGTGGGGATGGAGACTCTCCCTCGCACGTTTCCTCGACAATTAGAATTCCCCTCAAAATTTTGATCAATATTGAAAAGGTTTGGTTTTGCTTTTTAACGACTTTTAATTAGAAGCAAAACTTCTAATTCTAATAAGCAATTTTTTTTATTTCTTAACGAAACTCTAATTGCTTAATTTAATTAGAAGTCAACTTTCTTTTAGTTCTTAATGTAAACAAAAACCATTTATGTGGCTAGGAAGTGCTTTGATTGATGAATCATTAGCTGATTAATTATTTGAAAGGCTCCAACTGCACAAGAGCTACATATATCCATACTACCTTTGGCCATTAACCCAGGGAGACAGCGCATGTTCAATGGGTCTTACTCAATAGATATTTGATTTATGGTCTACTTATATAAATACTTTAGAATCACTCTGAAAATCATTATATTGTTGTGATAATGTTGGTTTGAATAATCACATTTCAAGTAAAGATGAGTTGTCACTAAAGTTTACAAAGATATGATCCACTCCCTGATGTATGACACCCACATAAATTCTTATGACCCAACATATATGTACATATAGGATGAATTATGGGCAACCACATAAATTCTGAACTTCTTATGTTATTGTGAAGACAAGTTATTCTCACAGATTGTGCCACATCATCACCTTTAGTATGTATGAACATCTTAAATGGCTTCCTCCAATCCATGATCCATCAGAGCTTGGACATGAAAGTCCATGGTCTTAAATTGCATCCATATGAGAGATTGTTTGGTTTTTTAATGACACTAAGAACATTCTGCATACAAATTGTCCCCCTAAAGTTGAGAGGACCAAGTATGCACTTTAAGCACATTTTTTTTGGATGAGAGCATTAATACCTTGCCCTGTTAAGTGAACTTAGATTAGACATGAATAGAAGCCAAAAGCAAATCCAAAATCCCTAGCAGTTATTTTAATCATGCCCATATCTTCTTTTGAAGTTTTTGATCTTTTCTTTTGAAGTTGTTTCACATTTTCAAAATCTCAAACTTTACATACATGACTCACTTGTCTTGGTAATGAGGTTGAGATTAGATTAAGCTTTTATAATTCAAAGATGCTGCTTTCCTATGTAGATTTGTCTTTGGTTATATAAGTTTCTTTTTGTTTTATGTAAATGGTGAAAAATTTGTCTCCTTGTAAACAAATCCTCATATATAATCATTAACTAATTTCTTTTTATTCTATTTTATAGTTACAAATATTTTAATGGGGGGAAAAAGAAATCCCTCGGATAAGTTGACCTAGATTGAGATTGTCAAGTAGACTTCTTGTTTTGGTAGCCATGCCATATTGCCATTTCAGATCACTCCAAACTGTGCAGGGATCAAATAATACAAGAAAGAGTGTCCATGAAATGACCAAGAGACCAGATCATCATTAAAACTCATTTCCGATACTCTCGCAGAAATGACTAAGAGACCAGATGAGATAGCAAAATCCAAATCATATAAAACACCAAGTTGCTATCAGGATAGGAAGCAGGGCAGGGCAGTTGTGAATTCATTCCCTTTCTTCCTTCTCATCTTGGCCAAGACATCTCTTTAGACAGCTGGGTTTTTTTTTGTTCAGTCTTCAGATAGCACTGCCAGACCCACACCTTCACCATCCATACTAACTCATTTTCCCATATAACCCTTGTTTTAGCTTGAATATGTAGATAATCAATTAAGATTCTCTGAACAAATTCAGTTATTATATCTTCCAAGGGACTATGTGTTGTGTACCAAGACACAAATCTTTCTGCATGCTTGAGAATAAGGTGCTCAAAAGTAAGGGAAATATTGTTTTCTAGTGATTTCTTTTTTCAAGTCCAGACTTTGATATAAACTCATTATCGCATACCAGACAAGATACATGTGGTTCTTAAATATAAAATAGTTTAGATCTTATGCACCGTAACACCGCTGTTTCCATAAGAAACATGACCATTTATGGTTAATCACTTAATTGTTGCTGTTCGAAGAATCAAGGTTGTTCAAAGTATATGAGATGAAGTAAAATTTATAGAGTAAAAGCATCTTTTAACTACACAATAGAGTAAAATGAGGTGCTAACTAGCTGGTAGAGTTGTGGCCGATGGAACTGTTCAAACCCTGCCAAAGGCATATGTTATTTTTGATCGATACCATTAGAAGTAAAATGATGCCACAAAAAGGGTGTCATAATGTCATGGTAGTCTTTTGACTAACAATCATGATCATATTGATTACCAACTATTACAATTAAGACCCAAACCAGGGGCATTTGTAGACAACCAGATCAAGCAAAACAGCTTGACACATTCACCTCTGTAGTACACAGTGTCAGAGTAGTACTCCTTCCCTTCCTTCCTCTTCTATAATGCTGGGTTTTCTACTAATCTTTGATGAGCCAACCATGTGGTAGCAGTTAATGCATTTACTACTGCAACCACCAATCTCTCTCAAATCCTATTTCTTGGAGTACATCCAAACATTTCCAGTTTTAGATCTCACCACATGTTCTTGTGTCTCTCCAAACTCCCTTGTTGTCACCCACTTTGTTTCTCCTTCTTGGGTTGTTTGCAACTTCACTTCAGACCTTGCATTTCTGGAGTTTCTTCAAAATTTCCTTAGTGGGATTTTCTCAAAACTCCTGGAACTTCAATATTGAGGTTTTTTTCTGCAGTTTCATCAATGGGGTATTGTTGTTCATCTTTGTTATTTGGTCTTTCATTGTGTTTCTTACTAATAACTAATACCCATGAGTTGCAATCCTCTCAAGCCAAAATTCTTCAGCAGCTGAGGAAGCACTTAGAGTTCCCAAAGCCACTGGACATATGGGATGACTACACTGGAGATCTTTGCTACTCGCCTACGTCTTCGCAGACAAGCATAGTTTGTGAGGAGAACATGGTTGCTGAGCTTAAAATTATGGGAAACAAGCCTGCTCAAGTTCGTAAGTTTGAAGGATTTCCAATTCCCAATCAGACTTTATCAAATAGTTTCTCCATTGATTCATTTGTCACTACTTTGTCAAGGTTATCTAGTTTGAGAGTGCTTAGTCTAGTATCTTTAGGAATGTGGGGGCCTCTCCCGGATAAAATTCATCGATTATATTCGCTTGAATGTCTCGATTTGAGTTCGAATTATCTATATGGTTCAGTGCCTGCTAAGATTTCTTCTATGGCAAAGCTTCAAGTATTAACATTGGATGGCAACTTCTTCAATGGTAGTGTTCCAGACTGGTTTGATTCGTTGTCGAATTTGACAATTTTGAGCTTGAAAAACAACAAATTGAATGGTCCATTTCCTTCTTCATTAGGTAGAATTACTACACTTACTGATCTTGCTTTGTCAAACAATGCGATATCCAGGAAGTTGCCTAATCTAGGTGGGTTGAGTAGTCTACATGTATTGGATTTAAGGGACAATCAAATAGACTCTGAATTACCCATCATGCCGAAAGGGTTGGTCAATGCGCTTCTTAGTAATAATTCATTCTCCGGCAAGATTCCACAACAGTTTGGTGAATTGAGTCAGCTTCAACACCTTGATATGTCGTTCAATTCTCTCCAAGGATCACCTCTTCCAGCATTGTTCTCTTTGCCGAATATGAGTTATTTGAATTTAGCTTCCAATATGCTGGCTGGGTCACTTGCCAACCAAATAAAATGCAGCAATGCGCTTGGGTTCATTGATATATCCAATAATTTGCTAACTGGAAGATTGCCTTCTTGTTTAAACTCTGCTTCGGGGAAGAGACTTGTTAAATTTGGTGGGAATTGTCTTTCTGCTAAGTTTGGGCACCAGCATGAAGCATCATATTGTGAAAAGAAACTGGAGCAATCTGCGAGACACAGTGTAGTAGGATTGAGTAGCAGCACTGGAGTATTAGTTGCAGTAATTGGAGGGTTGATCGTCTTCCTTTCATTTCTCGTGTTTGGTTGTTTCATTTTGTGTAGAAAATGCTGTCCGAGAAGGGCATCTAAGCAAAATTTATTGCCTAAAGCAGCACAAGAAAACTCGATAACAGGATTCTCTTCTGAGATTCTAGCAAATGCAAGTAAGTTTTTTTGGGTTTTCAATGGTGTTTTATGTGAACATACTCCTGCCATTTAGTGACAAATTAATTGTCATTGTCTTCTATTCTCCAGGGTACATATCTGAAGCTTCAAAGCTAGGTACACAAGGTGTCCCAGCCTATCGAGTGTTTTTTATAGAGGAGATAAAGGAAGCAACAAACAATTTTGATCAGTCAACATTTTTGGGTGAAGGTTCTATTGGCAAGGTACACTTTAGTACTTGGAATACATTCCCGTTCTTTAATTGAAATTTTTGATTGGTGTAAGATGCCGATATCTCTTGATCTAGTGTACATTCTGGTTGCAATATTACTAGCCTGGTATATAACTCATTCTAGAATGAGAAGCAATGGGATTGAATGAGAAAAAAAAATTGTCATGAAATAATGTTCAGCTCCCATTCTCTCCTGATCTGTGATAACATATATACTATGTGATTGGTTTTCTCATGAACGATAAAGTTCTCCGTTTGCTACATAACATTCCCTTCAATATATTTGGTCATACAAAACAAAACATGTTCACTCTGTTGTTCTTGTTCTAGATCTACAAGGGAAGATTGGAGAATGGGACCTATGTTGCCATAAGGTGTTTGGCATTGTTTAAGAGATACTCAATACGAAACCTGAAACTTCGACTAGATATGCTTTCAAAGCTTCGCCATCCAAATTTGGTTTGTCTTTTGGGGCACTGCATTGATGGTGGTGAACAAGATGATTCCAATGTCAACAGAGTCTTTCTTGTATATGAATACGTCCCTAATGGGAATCTTAATACTTATCTCTCAGGTAACATACTAAAACTTGGAAAATGTTCAAATTATTTTTTTGGAAAGCAAAATGTTCATATTGATTATCTGCGAGTTGAATATGTAGACGGCCATTGTTCTCTAAAGCACACACATTTTTTTTTTTTTTTTTTGCATAGGGAATGATGGTTAATTCAATATCAGAGCAACTTTGTCTTAGTGTCTTAGGCATACATATTTCTGTATAATGGAAATCATATTTCATAACAAGAAAATGCTTATCACGACTATCTACATGAATTTCCCTGTCTTCTTTGTATCACATTCTGGTTTATCAAGATTAGATGATCTAATCTCGCTTGTTTGTGCAGAGGATAATCCGGAGAAGGTTCTCAAATGGTCAGAGCGACTGACAGTTTTAATTGGCATTGCTAAGGCTGTGCACTTCCTACATAATGGAATGATTCCAGGTTTTTTCAACAACCAACTGAAGACAAATAATATATTGCTTGATGAGAATCGGGTGGCAAAGCTGAGTGACTATGGGCTGTCGATTATAACAAATGAAATTGAAAAGCTAGGGGTAGGAACTGATCGATATTAAAATGTACATTGCTAAAGTTCATATCAAACTCTAAAGTCATTATTCTAACGTCTTTATTCTAATTGATTTCCAGGTGAAAAAAGAAGGCCATAAATCCTTGTAAGTGTCTACAACAGTTGATAGAAGTCTTGTCTGTTTTTTATTCACAATTTTTTTTTTTTCTAAAAATTTTATTATCTGACCTTTTTTTTGGTTGCTGTTGTTGTTCAAAAAAGAAAGAAAGAAAACATAAGTCCTCGATCTTCTTACTTGCTTTTTGTCTTCTTGAATTTACAGTCGATGTTCACATATTTATTGAATAATTATGCTGCAGTTCAGTAGATCCATAGTTATTTACAGAGAATTGAAATTGTACATGTTTCTGCTTTTGCAGGGAGCCAAAGAAATTAGAGGATGATGTTTATAGCTTTGGCTTCATACTACTCAAAATGCTGGTGGGACCTTCTACAGCCGCAAAGGGAGAAGCTTTTCTGCTCAATGAAATGGTAAATCGAAACTCTTCTAATAACATTTTACCTAAAATGTGATGAACGTCCTCATTAAACGAGTTATAGGACAACTCTGTGCTCGAGAAAACTCGTGTATCAGGTCAACTCCCTAACAATGCTATCAGGTTTTCCATTGGAATCCTCCTACTAGGTGAGAA
This sequence comes from Berberis vulgaris, assembly GCA_963556465.1. Classification (NCBI taxonomy): domain Eukaryota; kingdom Viridiplantae; phylum Streptophyta; class Magnoliopsida; order Ranunculales; family Berberidaceae; genus Berberis; species Berberis vulgaris. The sequence goes on along the minus strand of OY747132.1, from coordinate 5,482,964 downwards.
GGACACTAACATGTCCATCAGTATGAGGCGTGTTCATCATATGGTTATTTCTGCATTAGTTCTATTTAGGCATTCAAATCCTTAACCGAAGTTTCAACTTTATCACAGACATCATTTAGCAGTCAGGATGGGCGAAGAAGAATTGTGGATCCAACTGTACTCAGTACATGTTCGGAAGAATCTTTGTCAATTATTATCTCCATAACAAGCAAATGCATATCTACTGAAACATCATCACATCCTTCTTTCGAAGATGTCCTCTGGAACTTGCACTATGCGGCTCAAGTCCAAGCTACTGCAGAGGGTGATTAGAGATCAGATGCCTCTTGATAGCCTTGAACACACATGGAGCATACTAAACTATGCAAGGACGCCATTTCCTTTCAGACCTCACTCAATGTGCATAGATGGATCATGTCAGTTGGGGTTCAGTAAACACATGAACATTGTTATGGATCCTTGCTTGTAGCTATACCTTTTTTTTTTGACACTTTTCTCACGAGGAATTGTAATATAAACATCCAGTGTACGAAGAATATAAGTCGTTCCCCGAGTGCAAGTCCCTGGCATAACTTTGGAAACTAGACATGAACTATCTAGAATTAGAACTAGGGGTGGGCATCCCATCTCGCAATTCCGAACCCGTCCCGTCTCGATTTTTTTGAGTCCTTTTGGGATTGATCAAACTCATCCCGATCCCTTTCTGTCCCGATCTAAAGTGGGATGAGATCGGGATGAAGATTTTTAATCCTGCCTATCCTGTCCCGTTCCGAATTTATTTATTTAATAATTATTATTAATTTTAATCAAAATACTTTTCTAAATTAAAGTTTAAGATGTGTTGAAATTAAATCAATGTAAAATGAAATTCTATATGAAATCTAAATGAATTAAATCATTAATTCTAAATAAAATTTAATATTTATTTTCCTTTCAAAAAAAGTTTAATATTTATTTATTTAATATATATTATTATTTATGAAGTAATTTATATGTATATAAATTTGACATTATTGGTGTGTAAGTATTGTGAGATAAAACTCTTTTTGTTATTTTTTATTGGAGGAATATTTAGTACGTGCTCATCCGTCCCGTCCCGTCCCGATTCCAATTGAGATGGGACGAAGTCGGGATGAGGTCTATCCCGTCCCATCCCGCCCGATTCCGAATGAACGAGATGGGATAAGGATATGTCCATCTCGTCTCATACCCACCCCTAATCAGAACCACTGATTCTGATACTGCCAGTTTTTGTGCGGTTGAATGTAAAAATGAACCACAGATATGGAGAGTGATCCATTGCCCTCTGAATGTTAACCATGGTTTTATGTTAGTTACAAATTTATCTCCTGACTTTATGACCATGTTCATAAACTATTGAGTTCTTTAGAAATCTCTATTATGAACAAGAGCTGTTCTACACAGCGAGGAAACGGGCGAGGGAAGGGAGGTGGTGGGGTGGGGACCGTCCACCCCGCTCGGGATGCATGCCATCGTTTTTTATGCGCGCATCCCGAGCGGAGTGGACGGTTCCCACCCCGCTACCTCCCTTCCCTCGCCCGTTTCCTCGCCATTTAGAATTTCTCTATGAACAAACCGAAAGATAAGCACATAGGTAAAAACCTATAAAAATATTGTCGTTGTCATTTAATATTCTAATTCAAAAATTGAAACCCAGTTTTTTTTTTTTTTTTTTTTGTTGAAAGGCGCTTGGGTTCTCGAGACCACATAAATTAAATCAAAAGCATAAAGGTACATCAAGTTTTCACCACTCACTTATCCCTTCATCATACCTTGCAGTGCTAGATTCGGAAACTGGGAGTGGCTGATGAGGGTCGAGAGACGAGAGGAACCATAATTTTGAAAAGTAAACGAATAAAAGAACCTAAACCTAGCAACGAAAGTTAGCCCTTCGTTAAGAGATTCATTTCCAAACCAAAGCATTTAACAAACTCTTGAAACAGTTTATATATAGGAAAGTAAATTCCCTTTTAAAAAAAGTTGTGAACTAGAATCATGAATTTTTTTTTCTTTCTAAACATACTATTTATTTTGGTTGGTGGCTCCATTAATTTAAGAGTACGTACCTATAAAAAAAACAAATGTTTGGTGGTGGCGGTAGGGGAGACCCCATCCATCCACACCTTCTGATTCCTCTCATTCTCACAATCAATTACAAATTAATCACCTAACAAATTAGGCAACACAAAATTCTACCGTAAATTTAGATTATCTTTATGTATTTGCTTATAGTGCCAATTATCAACCCTTGAAGATCACATACGCGCCATCACGAAGAACATCCAACGGTCACCAGCACACTATAGTTGGCAACAAGAGTTGGATAGATCTAACGTGGACTCTCACCTTTTTTTTTTTTTTTTTTTTCAACAAATGAAACTCAATTTTCATTTCTCAACACGTGAGTGCCAACTTTATCTCTCTCTCCATCTCTTCCAAACTCATGGAGAGAATGATAGAGTTGGCACATGCTAGACATCCTCTCCATGAATAATGATCAAGCTGAGTAGAAACAATGATTTACTTCTAACTTTCATATGGAGACACTTCATCTACCATCAAATTTCCACCGTCCGATTAATCAACACACACTCTTTACTCTCGCATGTGTCCTTTCCTCGTCCCAACCTGTCACACTTCGCTATCATACGCTGGCTTACATAATCCACGCCATTCTGAAAATTCATGCACGGTATGTTTGGTTAGCCATTTTTCTCGAGAAATAAATTTCATTTTTCTTGTTATGCAGATTCGCTATTTGGTCATCTAGTATTGGACAAAAAATCGATTCTTGATAAAACTGTTTTTTCATGGGAATTCAAGTCCAAGAAAAAGGCATCGAAATCGAATGAAAACGGTTTCAATCTTCATGTCTATTTTCTTTGCAACCAAAGAGACTCGCAATGTTTTCCTAATTCTCAACCTCTGGCGTATTTTAGCACCCACCACTGTTCAGACGGACATGATCTCATCATCTTCATCAAACTACCCACTCGTCGAAGATGAACGGTCATAAACAACTAAATCTATGTTTGATTTTGACTGAAAGCAACACTAAACAATTGAAAACGTCGGCGAGTGAATCCAAATTAGCTCATAAAACTAAACTAAACCAAACCAAACTAAACAAACAATTAATTAATCTTCACTCTAATTATTGTTTAATTTTAACTAATAAACCCCACTTTTTTGAATTAAAAAATTCAATTAAAAGAAAAATCTAGTGTCGAGGAAACCAGCGAGGAAATGAGCGAGGGGAGGGAGGTGGCGGGGTGGGAACCGTTCACCTCCCTCGGGATGCGTGCCATCTTTTTTGTGCGCGCATCCCGAGGGAGGTGAACGGTTCCCACCCCGCCACCTCCCTCCCCTCGCTCATTTCCTCGCTGGTTTCCTCGACACCTAGAATTACTCATTTTGTCAGAGTTTGCTTTACTATCTTGACTGAGTCACTGACAACGTTCTTCTTTGTTCTCTCTTCTTCAGAAATCTTCACCAATGGCGATGTTTACAAACAACCCCATTCGGCTGCTACCTTCAGCTGCATTCTTCTCCTGATTTCGTCTCCGATCTTTGCTGGTAAAGGTCTGATTTTTCTGTATTTTTTGGTAATTTTTTGTGATTTTTTTGGTGGATATTTGGTCATTGTGGTTTTAAGTAGTTTGATTTGGGGAGATTTGGGGTTGTTTTTGTACTAACATTTGTGTTAGTTTGATGGGTTTTTGATGATTCAAGAGTTGTGTAGTTGAATGTTGAGGTTCTTTCTTGTTGTGTTGTTGGTTGCTAGATCTAGTGAAAGCATGTTTTATTGTGTGTTATATTGATGATTAGGTAATGTGAAGAGTGGTTTTGGATTTTAGTTTTGAGAAATGAGAACTTTGGGTTTTTGAGCTCAATCAATCTAATGAATTTATGTTTATATTTAGAAATTGTTTGTTAAGTTGAAGTTGATTGAATGTTTAAGCTTTGCTGTTAAAATCGGCTAATTTGTCGATGAAAAGTTTGTGGTTTGTTCATTGGTTCCTCATTGAGAACTGTCCTATAGTTGTGTGTGGAATTGGTTTTGTTATTAAAAGGGATTCTTTTAGTGGAGGGTTTTTGAGGTTGCTCTCTGGGTCTGAAAATGTTGAATGTCTGAATCGGGTTTTATTTATTTATTTATTTTTTATTATTGTTGTTTCTAAATGTGGACAACCTTAGAAAAGTGGGATTTAATGGCATAATTATCACTTATCTTGGATCAATGTTGGCACTGCAAGATGCAAAAAATTGGGTCTATTTTTTTTAGCTTAGGTGGTGCCCCTTGTTAAGATCTACTTATGATTGTGTATGCAAAGTAATTAGGTATAGTTGCTATATTATGTCAAGGGTTATTTGAGAGGGAACAACCACTAGAGTGCAAATGCAACTTAGCCAGTGATGTATCTCTCGTGAATGTAGGCACATTGTTTAAATACTCAAATCATTTGGATTCTTAGCATTCTTGTGTGTGTGGATTCTTTATTTTGTTCAAGGGGCACAAACAAGATTCCAAATTGTATTAAATCAGCCACATTTTTGGCTGAGTTGAGGTGTAATATGGAGAGATGTGAGGTATCCTTCTGGAGTAACTTTTATCAGAGTAGGGTCAATTTGTGATGGTAGCAAAGAAATCTAGAGTGATGGTTGAGATTGTGAAGATTGACAGACGAAATAATTTCTCCTTGTGTAATCAAAGCATCAAAGAATTGAAAAGTACCAGGAGAGAGCTATGCAGAAAATCCAAGAAGTGTCAGGACTCCATATTTTTCTTAGTTTTTTACCGAACTCATATAATCACCTAATTCCTATTATTCTCTATCAAGTGACTTTAGGTGCTTAGTGGAAATGTGTAAAAGAAAATGTATAGAGGAGAAATATATCCAACTAAGGGTGTATTTGGTTGCATGAAATCTTATGCCATGGGAATCCATGAGGGGACCCCTACATTTTAGGCTAAATTGATATATCACTCCACATCCACCATTTAATTTTGTGATCTATGGTGGGAATGGAAGTCCTATGAACATGGAAATCCCACTCCTTGGTCCCTCAAGGCATGTGATTTCCATGTTCATGGGACTTCCATTCCCATAATTGATAACAAAATTAAATGGTGGATGTGGAGTTATACCTCAAATTAGCCTAAAATATATGGGTCCCCTCATGGATTCCATGACATAGGATTCCATGCAGCCAAATACACCCTAAGAGACATAATAAGGCTAGTCAGTGACAAACTTAGATTGATAACTGTAAAGTGTAAACTCTTCTGTGTGTGTGTGTTTGATATTTGGCTTTTACGTGTTATGAATGTTTATTCGTGATGTCTTGAATTGAGGATTCATCCGTTTTCCTTTTTTAGTTTTGTGTGAATTAAAGTAGATTATGAGCTGAAACTTGTTGGACTTTTGTTCATAATTCATGTTGCAGACTTTCGGTCTGCATCTATACCTTTAGGATTTTATCATCTGAAATTCAGACAATCTTTTATTCATATTTGGTTCATTATTTCGGTATTCTAGTTGTTCTTGCTCTTAAATGAGAATGGTTGTGTTGAATGACATCCAGCTATTAAGTATATCATAATTTCGTAGTGTGTTCTACCGCTATTCATCTGATCCACATTTCTCATTTGAAAGATTACTAACTATTGCTTCCTTCTCTGGATTTCAGAACGTGCTTCATTTCTGATACATCGGAATATATACAGCCATGGTTCTTGGGCTGAGGGCAAAGAACAAGAAGGGAACTTCAATCCATGTTGATTACATTATCCATATACAGGATATTACACCATGGCCCCCATCCCAGTCTTTGAAGTCCCTCCGGTCTGTACTAATTCAGTGGGAGAATGGTGAGCGGAGTTCTGGATCAACTAATGCTGTTGTCCCTTCAATTGGAGCTGGTGTAGGCGATGGAAAAATTGAATTCAATGAATCTTTCAAACTTTCTGTCACTCTATCCAGGGATATATCTGTACAAGGTGGAAATTCCGATGTATTTCTGAAAAATTGCCTAGAGTTGAACTTGTATGAGCCTCGAAGGGATAAGACTGTGAAAGGTCAGCTTTTGGGAATGGTAGTTGTCGACTTGGCAGAGTATGGGGTTCTTAAAGAAACTGTATTAATAAGTGCTCCAATGAATTGCAAGAGAAACTTTAGGAACACAGCTCAACCACTTCTATATATTAAAATCCAGCCGTTTGATAAGCATAGCTCCAGCACCTCATCAAGAGGAAGTCTGTCAAAAGAAGTATCTCTAGACAAGGATGATAGGGAGTCTGTTTCTGCCTTGATGAACGGAGACTATTCCGAGGAAGCAGAGATTGCCTCTTTTACTGACGATGATATGTCATCTCATTCCACACTGAATACTTCCTCTTCCGCCATTGAGGCTGCTAAAGATTCACCTCCATTTGAAAAGGTATTTATACTGTGGCTCTCCCTTTGTTACCTAGACCACCCTACTAGTTGAAGCTTAGGGTATATTGAACAATGTCACGCCTTTGTCGATTTTGTCTGATCTCAGGTAGTCAGGTTTCATATAAAACTGACTCTTTGTAGGCTTTCTCCATATATTAGCAATGTGAAATATCATTTGGTTGATGTGGTGTGGATCCTGTGAAACTGTTGGTCATACATCACAAAAATCCCATTTGAAGGAAACGTTCCTTTATTAACGAATCTCATCTAAGAGGCTTTTAGTCCATAAAAATCTGGTGTTGTTGGAATCCCTTTTTTCTTTTTTACTCCTTTCCTGGCCGAGGTGATTTTTTTTGTTTTTTGTTTTTTGTTTTTTTTTTTTTTTTTTAATTTCAAAAATTTTCTTGCTGAGAAAGATTTGAAGGTGGGAGCTGGGATTCTTTGATGGTTGTTTGTGCACTTACTTTATAATTTATATATTGTTCTTAGGATCAAAATGTGTATACCTTCCATTTTCCTATATCAAATGTAACACATAGCTATAAGTTGCGTAATAATTGGTTACCTGCAATTGCAGAATGCATTAGAATCAGCAAAAAAGGTAGGGGTTAAGGATGTAACACACTTACCTGTGAAAAATGAGGTGAAAGCGGTGAGTGCTGCCCAGAAACAACTCAATGGAGGTTCCTCCCATTCTTCTTCAATAGATTTATCTTCTGGAGCAGGGAATCTAGAAAATGATCAGGCGTCTTTTTCTAACTTAGACAAAAGTTCAAGATTGTATATCAAACAATCTGTTACTCAGAGCATTCATTCTTCTTCTTCATCCTTACCTTATGAAAGTCCAGAGGAAGAGTTTGCATGCAACATCAGCAGACAAAGTTCTGACTGCAAGGATTCAGTGCAAGAGTTTCATGAAAAATTTACTAATGGAAAAAGTGAAATCAAAGGAAATGTTCAGCATAATGTGAAGGAAAATAACACCACTTTTCTCAATACAAAACCTGCAGACATAGATCTTCATGTGGTAAGTAGGAATAATTCACAATCTGATCTGATGCAAGACAAGGATGGAAAGCGTTTAGGAGAAAACGGACAGAAAGAACAAACTGGAAACAATGAAGATCACTCTACGGAAATTGATGGTAGCAGAAAAGCAGGGCCATTTGTAGGAAATACAATACCCAGTGAGAGAGGTATTGGACTATCGAGTAAATCTTTAAGGCAAGTTAAGTCAGTTAGATCATCGATAGATTTGGCTAGAAACAATGGGTCTGCAAGCAATGATCTGTTTATGGAAGAAGTGGAGGAAATTGATAGTATAGAAGATGCTCACACTGGAGGTAAAAGCTTTAGACCAAAAGAAGGAAAAGACGTTACAAGTGCATCCAGAGAAACAAGAACCAATTTACCTGATAGCAAAGTCCAGCAGTTGGAGCAGAAAATAGAGAAACTTGAGAGAGAGTTAAGAGACGTTGCTTCCCTTGAGGTTTCCCTTTACTCAATAGTTGCTGAACATGGGAGTTCTGCGAATAAGGTCCATGCTCCTGCTCGGCGTCTTTCTAGGTTGTATCTCCATGCATGTAGGCATTGGTCCCAAGCAAGTAGGGCTAGTGCTGCTAGAAGTGCTATTTCAGGATTAGTTTTTGTAGCGAAAGCATGTGGAAATGATGTACCAAGGTACGCATTATAAACAGCTATTGCCGCATATATTTGTTTTGTTTCGGCATCTTCCTGCCACACATATCTAAACGGTGGAAGAGTGCTTCTCTAGAAACCTCCTTATTTCTGCCGTTTCACCAGTTCTGCTGTCTTCTGCACGCAGGTTAACTTTCTGGTTGTCAAACTCTGTTGTACTGAGAGCGATTATCAGCTTCTCTCTCGGGGATCCACAGGTACCAGGTTCAGCCGGTCTCCATGTCAAAAGTAATGGTATGGGCAATGGTAAGAGATCTTCTTCATTAAAGTGGAAGGATTCATCTCCTAGCAAGAAGGCAAACGAGTTTAATTTTAGTGAAACTTTAGATAATTGGGAGGATCCGCAGAAATTTACAGCTGCACTAGAGAAGATTGAAGCCTGGATATTCTCGCGAATCATTGAATCTGTGTGGTGGCAGGTCTATATTTTGTCTGAAATATTAATTTAGATCTCCCTGTTCAGTTGAGGTATCCATCCATAGTCTTGCCAACTTTTCTTATTCTTACCCTTTTGGTTCTTCAGGCCTTAACTCCCCACATGCAGTCTGCTTCCAGGGAAAGCGAACAAATAAGTTCGAGCTTGGCTAAAGATCATGGAAAGATAGCCATTTCCAGTGATCAAGAACAGGCGGCCTTTTCTTTGGAACTCTGGAAGAAGGCATTCAAGGATGCTTGTGAAAGGCTTTGTCCGGTTCGAGCTGCAGGTCATGAGTGTGGTTGCTTGCCTATGCTGGCTAGATTGGTAATATACATTCCACATTCTTTTTGTATTGCTTTATGTTTCTCTTCTTATAGATCTAGAACCTCCAGAAAGCTTTGATTTCAGCATATCCTTGATATTTGCATAATTTGGACTTTCTATATTCATAGAAACAACAATTTCCATTAAATTTTAACTGTCAGGAAGAACATTTTCACCTGATCAAATTTGTATTTCTGAATTTTAGTTCATTGTAATTTTGGAATGTGATCCATCTATGCCCCCAGGTAATGGAGCAATGTGTGAGTAGATTGGACGTAGCTATGTTTAATGCTATTCTTCGCCCATCAACTGATGAAGTTCCAACAGATCCTGTGTCTGATCCTATTAGTGACTTAAACGTTCTCCCTATTCCAGTGGGGAAATCAAGCTTTGGAGCTGGCGCACAACTAAAAAATGCTGTACGTAATCTTTTGGTGTAATTTTCCTATTTCATGTCATTCTATAAAGTAACTTTGATTTTTTTTATCAGAATCTTACAACTAAAAGGAATAATTGAAAAAAAAATAATAATAAAGAAAAATTGAAAAAACTGATACGTAAATAAGATGACAAGTCCTATGTTCAATCCTACAAATGCATTACTTGCTAATGTTACCTGTTGAGTGGATAACGTAAGATTTTTGCTATTATTTGGTTCCTTCCAGATTACTTTACTGTTGGACTTTACCGAAATTTGATCAGGCATAACATAAAGTTTTTATTAATAAAAGAAACAGCTTAGTGAGTAAGGTGGTCACTAAGAAACCAAATCGAAGAATTAACTCTATCCAAAAATCCAGCTAATTTCTAATTTGGGTTTGATTACTTTAATGAGCCAAGCATGTGATAGATGAGAACCAATCCTATCTTCAAATAGTTTGTCTGGTAAAGATCTCAACCTAAAACTCTTCAAAGTGTTGGTTCGTCCTCAACGAAAATAAACATACAATTTTATAGTGCCTGGCATTAGAGCTTTCCACCTTGATGCTGGAGGCAATTAAAAATATTGAATAATTTGATCCATGCAAATAATTGATATGCTCTTGCTAAAAGAAACTAAACTGTTGTCCCTTTTTCCTTTGGTTTCAGATTGGGAACTGGTCTAGATGGCTGACTGATCTGTTTGGCATAGATGACGATGATTGTCATAAAGATGAGAACGAGATTGGTGAGGACCAAAGACAGGAATGCGAGACATCCTCCAAATCTTTCCATCTCCTTCATGCACTAAGTGATCTCATGATGCTCCCGAAGGATATGCTCGTGAATAGGTCAATCAAGAAAGAGGTAAATCTATTATTTCATTAATTTTTTTACTATTTAGTTTGTGCAAGTTTTGATTAATTGCTGATCACCATTCTACTTACCAATAAAAATCTTTGATTTTGAAGGTATGCCCTTTGTTTGGTGCACCTCTGATCAAGATAATTCTAGACAATTTCTCGCCAGACGAGTTTTGTCCAGATCCAATCCCAGAGGAGGTGTTTGAAGCACTAGATGCCGAGGTTAGTCCCTGCAGTAACACTCACACTTCCGTTCTCTCGTTGGTTACTTTTCAATTATCCAATTTGATGTGAATTTTGAGTCTTAACAATTTCACATAGAATCCTATACTTAATCCTCCGTTTTCAGTAATCGCAAATTTTCCACTTTGATAATGCCACACATCCTCATACAGGGATGAGAAAAGTAAATGTAAGAAATACCAGCAGAAAATAAATGTCTGATGATACACTACTTTCTAACCGTGTTTGCATAGTGTATCGTTCTATCTTTGAATATGTAGCTGCAACTCTGAAAAATAGGTCATTGCTTACAAATGTTTTCATTCGAATGCTTGTATCAGATTTATTTTGATCACTTTGTTATTTTCTATATACTATTTTTAAATTTAGTTTACCTAATAATATTCTTTTTCTCTAGGATCCTCTGGAGGTCGAGGAGGATTCTCTCAGTACCTTCCCCTGCAATGCTGCACCTGTCACCTATTCTCCGCCCCCTGCAGCTTCACTTGCAAGTATAATTGGAGAGGTTGGAAATGAAGCTCATCTGCGCAGGAGTGGATCGCTCCTCCGGAAATCTTACACTAGCGATGATGAGCTAGATGAACTGGATTCCCCACTGACATCCATAACTGATAGCTTTTGCAGCGCTTCTAAAACACCCTACTGGAAACAAAACCAGAACAGAAGTAGCAATGCTGTCAGATATCAATTGCTCCAGGAGGTTTGGCGGGAGGGAGATTAGTTGTCTTTTTGTATCATTCCGCACCCCCTGAAATGTACATCTTATCATCACGAGTATATATCGCTAGGCAAATAAATACACTAATTTTTCCTTCCCTTCTGGTTTCTGTAAATGTTGTGTGGCACGGAAATTCGATATGAAATTGAAACTGTTTCTGTGAATATGATTTTGAGCCCTTACCCTCAGATTTGAATTCCCATAAGTATTGAGAACATAATCTTATGAAGAATCGATTTTTTATCAATAAATAGAAAACCAAACAGTGGAAATATGCATGATAAGGAAAATGGCTAACCAAACAGACCAGTAGAAAAAAAATTTTGTTTCAAATTTTCTTTGGCATTTGGTTCCCCGTGCAAATAACCACTCCAAAGTCCAAGTCGCTGGAGACGTGAAAAATCAGCTCGTTCAGTTGGGCTAAAAATCCTTGTATTTATTTTTTTTTTTATTTTTTTTTAAGCGAAGGCATGTGCCTTTTTGTGATTATCAAGGAAATTCAATAGAAATTGAAATATATATTATATGTTTTGGCAACACGCCATATTACCCTTAATATGGACGATAAAATACACATAAAAAGCCAATGATAGCCTGATTGGATGTTAAGATTGTGGTGGTTTAACCCCACAACCTTCATCGACTCTTTTGACAACTCTCGGTAGAATGGCTCGGCAAAACAAAAAATCAAATAGCTAAAGTAGCCAACACAATTGAATGTTGCAGATCTGAATGTACATTTTTATCCATGATGTTTGCGATGTGTACATAAAAAGATGTCAATATTCAAAAGAATATGTTCTCATACATCAACACTGTTTTTTATCCCTTAACCTCGCCCCACACAATGCCGCTAGTAGGTATCAAATCCAAGATATGAGGATTAAACCACCAATGCCTTAGCCAACAAACCTGACCACCATTGGCCTCAAACATCAACACATTGTGCATTTGTTAGTCTCCCAGTAAACGGTGACACCCCGATTTTCTAAGAAAATTTGAACATTTCTTAAAAACCGAGAAAAGAAAATAACCAAATTCAAATACCACAAATATAAGTTTATTACATATTTGAAGTAAACAAAAACAGTTCAATCCTGAAACTGTTGGATGATGATATGATGAGCAGGTGACAGATATCTTACAGCTTTAATTCATATCCACCAGAGAGGCTTTAAAGTGCATCGTAGTGCCCATAACCATGATAAAGAACCCGAATAGGATTTTGATCCCCATATTCTTGACCATATTCTGCTATAATTTTGAGGTTTCCAGTGTTTTTATCCTTCATTAACACAGTGATTGGCATACTGCAAACAGAGATTGTTCTCATATTAATGACACTTGATCGATGAAATGAAATCAACTCCAAAGTTTGCATATATTAGAAGTTCAGTTAATCAGAATGCAACATTAACGAACACTAATTGCCATCTTCATTGTTATGTGCACAAGCCACACATTCATTTGTTCATGGCATCAAATCACCCTAAAAAAAAAATGCAAACATGGATGGCTCACTTGCAGATCTTCAAAAACAAGCGAACGTTAGTCAGATGGTTAGGATCATCAGAATGGGTTGTTCTGGAAAGTGCAGTAAATTGGGGGTGAATTTTCAACAAATCGGTACTGATTTGTGTTGGAAAAATGTTGACTTGAATAGTCCCACATCAAGTAAGGAAGAGTTGTCACAAAGGTTTATAAGGAGATGATTCACTCTTTAATAAGTGATTTTAAGTTGGGGACGATATCGTTGCTATGTATAGTGGACTAAGGAGTGCGCGCAAGTGCACGTTCACAACGCTCCAGGGGGACTTGATGGGCGAGGTGGAGGTGTAGGCGGCACATTGTTCAGGAGATAGGCGTAGGTGCAGGGCAGCGAGCCAGATCCAGGCGGGAGCGCAGGTCCTCCGGGTGAACGATCAAGATCCTCCATTTCTTAAAGAGAATAGGCACATGACGGTGAGCCAGACCAGGTGGAGCATCGCAAATCCACGGTCCGCCAGATGAATGATCCAAATTAGGCTCCAGATCTTTGCTGATGTGGTGTCCGAAAGTATCCTACAAATTCGGACGAGGTGAAGTTGGTGCGGGGATTGTGACTAGGTGGAGCCAACAATGCCGGGAATAGTCAAGCCCGTATACTAGGGATGGCAGTGGGGCGGATTTTCACGGATATCCGCCCCACCCAATCCGTTTGGGGCGGTTTTGGATATGGCTGAATGGGTTTTCGAGTGGTTTCGGGTATCCAAAAAATATTTGTTCACTATTCGGGGTGGATACGGATTTGGCCATATCCGCCCTGCGGATATCTGTTTATTAGGAAACATTACAACAATACCCTTCCCATATATAAAGGGATTAAACCCTTGATCCCTCCCTCTCCCTCATTCCCTCCCTCACACGCCCGCCTCTCCCTATCTGCCTCTCACACTCACACATCTCACACTCACACAGAGAGATTCGAGCCCTCTCTGCCTCTCACACTCACACAGAGGGATTCGAGAGTGAAGCGCCGAAGGCGCACAGGCCGACAGGCGGAGGACCACAGCGAAGGCGGAGCCGTCCGCCTCTTCTTCTCTTTCACAGCGAAGCAGCGAAGGCTCAAGGCGAAGCTTGTCCGCCTCTTCTTCTCTGATCTCTCTCACAGGCTCACAGCGAAGGCGAAGCTCAAGCTCGGCCCGTCGGCCACCTCTTCTCTCTCACAGCGAAGGCGTCGTCGTCCGGTCGTCTTCCCTTCTCCTTTTCCTTCTCCTTTAGATCCAGATCTCCTTCTCTGATCTTAGATCCAGATCTGCGATCTGATCTTAGATCCAGATCTGATCTTTGATCCTTGATCCAGATCCGATCTCTTCTTTGATCTTAGATCCAGATCTGATCTTTGATCCTTGATCCAGATCTGATCCTTGATCCAGATCCGATCTTTGATCCTTCATCCAGATCTGATCCTTTCCGTTCTCATCCTTTCCATTCTGATCACTTGTATTCACTTGAAAGGACAAACCCTTCCATTCTCATCCTCATCAGACCTCGATCTCATCAGAGCAGACCTCGATCTCATCAGATTTGATCTGATCTCAGATCTCATCAGATCAGATCTGATCTCGATTTCGATCTCATCAGATCTGATCTCGATCTCGATCTCATCAGATCTGATCTCGATCTCGATCTCATCAGATCTCGATCTTAGAGTTCAGATCTGATTTTGTTTTGGTAATTTGTTGTAATTTTAGATCGAATTTGTTGTAACTTTTAGATCGTTTTTTTTTTTGTAATTTGTTGTAATTTGTTTATATTAGAGATTCAGATATCTGATTTTTTTTTTTTAAATTTGTTGTATGTTTTTTTTTTAATGTATAAATGATCGTTGCAGATGTATAAACTAAGCAACACTATAGCAACAATATACCCATTCTCCCCCTCTCACTCACATAATTTAATCTGCAGATATTGTTATAGTGTTGCAAAACATCGCAGTGTTCAGAGAAAAAAACTAAAAATTATATCGGGCGGGGCGGGTCGGGGATTCTAAACCCGGGTATCAACCTATTTCATGCGGATATCCGGGGCGGGGCGGATATCCGCAAATCCGTCTGGGGCGGGGGCGGTTTTGAAAAATAATACCAAACGGATATGCGGGGCGGATTTTAATCCCCGCAATTCTCAGCGGGGCGGGGATGGATTTGCTTAAATCCGCCCCAATCCGCCCCGTTGCCATCCCTACCGTATACCGAGTGCTACCCACAGTATCGTGGTTGCACATGAGACTCAAGGAGGATGTGTACTTCGAGATGTTGCAGATCGGTGGATGGATTATAGGATGTGTGATGATAAAAGATGTGTGACGATTCGTGCCAAGGTGGAGATTGTTGGAAAAATGTTGGCTTGAATAGTCCCACATCAAGTAAGGAATAATTGTCATAAAAGTTTATAAGGAGATGGTCCACTCTTTAATAGCAACATGACCTTTTGGAGAAAACCTCACACCATCTAGGCCTAGATGGAAGGTCACACCCGATAAGTGGTGTTTAAGTAACCCCACACCACCTAGACCTAGATGGAAGGTCACACCCGATAAGTAGTGTTTAAGTTAGGGGCAGTGTCATTGTTATGTATAGTGCACCTATAATTTGCACATATACAAGATTAAAAATATAAGAGGGTGTCAATTAACTTGTTAACTACTGATCTCAATAAAAACAATAAAAATAGAAACTAGCTAGAAGAGTAATAGGATTATTTCATGGACACTAAAAGAGCTTTGTAACTTGAAAAACTTTCATTACTTGATATGATGAGAAGGAGATCAGTGACCTCATCTTTCGCCCAAAAACTCAAAGAAGAATGCATGAAACGAGGATTTTTCTATGTCTTGCCTTGTACATGGCAACCAAATATAGAACTATAACAGTGATACTTACTGCAGTACATGTGTGCACATGAGCAACTCTGGTTCTCCTCCCCAAGTGTGAGGAGCTCTCATCTGCCTAACATATGTGTCAAAGTCACCCTCAAGAAACCTGCACATAGAAATTAAGGTACTCTGATGTTTTTTCAGATTACAGCCTCAAGCATCAGGGATGTAATTCAGCCTATAGGATATCTCAGTGATCACTCAAAATATGCGACCTTGGTACAAACAAGTTCATTTCCCACAAAGAAGGACAAAGAAATCATTTAACAAGTGATGAATAAGTGATATTGCGAAACTTGAACAAATGCTACTCAAAGGAAACTAACCATTCTGTATCAGCACGCCTCTTAATGAACTCATCCACAACCTGGTTGAAACGAAGCACCAGTATATGTTAGAAAGGGTGCTATTGTTAACAAATGAAAAAACGAATATCAGAGCATACATTTGCTCTTAGCCTGTCTGCGAATTGATTTTGTAGGCTTGGAGATGACTTTCCTGCTTTCAATAATGCCCTAAAAATGACTGAGCGGAACAAACACCTTCCGTCCGCAGGTATGCCTGCATTAACAAAGTGCTCTTCATGAGAACTTGTGCACATAATGCAAATGAACCTAAGCACCCTGCACCTCTAGGATATGATATCATCTTCATGCCTATTCAGGCAGTCTTGCGCGAAATTATTAACTACTCAATTAAACAACATGTTTCTATAATGATATAGATAAAAGCATGATCTGTATTTACAATCATATTATTCGAATCTTGAAAGTGCTAAAATTCTCAAACTTCCTGATAAAAAATCTTGAAGAAAACTGATAAAAACATAGTGTAAGTTCTTTCATAATATTTCAAACTTATTGGACATTACAATAACTCAATACAAGCACAAAAAAGGTAATGGAAAAGAGACTATTATGAATAAATAAAAGGCAGTCTCATAATCTTAGAAAAGCTGAAGCTTGAATATTCAAACGTATAGTATAATCATCAACCTGATCCTTGCTCCATATTAACCAGGAAAAAAACACCCAGAGGCGAAATGCAAAACCAAAAATACAACAACAATATGAGTTGACAAATAGGAAAGATCTCTTTTTCCTAAACTACGCCACCATTGCCTAGGAGATAAGGTCAATGAACTTAAGGTACACTAGAAAACACAGTTTACAATTTTAAACCTCTCATAAGCCTTGCATCGGAGTGTCATCGGCCAACACATGGTGCTACTTATACCGGTCTAGATAAGCTGCGAGCAAAGAGACCAGGAAAAAGATATGCGGGAGAGGTTTACCTTTACGAGTGTTGTATATGCAAAAAAGTTTCTTTACCTGACTTATATTCTAGTATTTGTTTCCTAATCGGAACCGATGCACTGCTGGCCTGCTTGTCTTGAGTCGATACCCTAGATACTTGTCTTATCAGGGCTTAGTCTTATCTTATCAGGACCTACGAGTATTGGGCTTGACTGCGTGACATGTGGGCTTAGTGACACATTGCAACTCGGGTCCAACATTCTGAAATCTGTCAATTGCGGCCTTAACATTGTCTGGGCCTCACTGAATTGAATATGCCATCGAACATGCTTTGTTTTGTTGACAAGATCATCATGACATATATACGATACCTAGGGGTGGGCACGGGACGGGATGGAAAAAACCTCATCCCGACATCATCCCATCCCAAACGGGTTCGGGACGGGACGGGATCAGCGTGCTGCCTATGACTGCTGCGAAAATTATCATCATATAAGAGCGTGAAAAATAATTTTCTTATAATTAGATATAGATGTGACATGCAAATCTAAGGGTAACCACTAAATTCCCTAACAATGAAGTCGAGTGGCTAACTTTTAGAAAATGACATGATAAATGGGACCCACTAAGAGTATTGTGTTGCTGTGATGGCCTCCAAACTGATTTTACAATTTCATTACTGTGGAAAACAAAATTCATGGTTCCTTGACAAAATGACATTTCATCTTTTGTTAGGGAAGAAATATAGACCTATTGGTGATGCTCTAACATATTCATAATGGTTTACCATCAATACATATATTGTAATTATAAAAAAATATTTTTACAGCCCGGGGCATCTCAAATTCTTGGCTCTGTCCCCGAATGTTCCATTCTGAATATGTATTACTCAGTTAATTTTTATTTTTCATCTTCACTTGGGTATTATCAATATTTGTAAGTTAAATAATTGGAGCCACTTTTATTGGGAATTCAAGCAACAGTCTGCTATCTTTCTTTTGCTTAATGAATATTTATTTCTTGAAATAACATTTCTGTTACCACTGCAAACACCATGAGTTTCTGTCAGTCATTTGTAAGTTTATATGAATAAAAATAAATAAATAAATAAATATATTAATAATAAATATTAAAAAATTAGCTCGGGACGGGATAGGCGGGATAGAAAATCTTCATCTCATTCCATCCTATTCTAAATCGGGACGGGACGGGATCATGATGAAATTATTTAATCCCATTAAAATCCAAAAAAATCGGAACGAAATCGAGATTACAGGATGGAATGCCCACCCCTAACGATACCAATCATAAAACGATTCGGTATATCATTAATACCAATATCATAAAACACATACGAATCTTTCAATCTTACTGAGCGAACTATCAGAACCAGACATGATGCTTTTTTATGAGAATCGAATCGATTCTTCTCCACTCCACTACTCATGGTGCAAAACATTCTTTCAATCTGACTCAGAGAATCTAATTCGATTCTTCTTGGCGCGCCACAACTATTTATTCTGCATTTTGATGACTGTTTGCGCGCGAGGAAAAGTAGTCGTAGAAGGACCACCGTGAAGTCAATTGACCAATTTTGACCTTTCGAAATAGTGACACGTGGCAGAGCTATAATCGTCAATTAGGCCCACCACCCATATTTGAGGGGCAAATTGGTGTGGGGCCATCAGCACTCCGGGAATCTCATAAACAAATAAGAGTTGTCTCCATATTCCCTTTTTCTCATACATAAAATTCCTCTCTGTTTTTTTTTTTTTCAACTTATCTTTAATTCTTTGCAAATTCAATAAGGTTTTGATGGCATGATATCTTTTGGATGAGTGCAGTTTTCTTAACCAGAAGAACACATCCTTGCCATTGCCATGGAATCAAGGGCACCCATCCTATCAAAGGTATGTTCTTATATGCAAAGATTGTGATTTCACGAAAAATGTCGAAATTTCATGAGTTACTGAAATTTATTTCAAAATTCAAAATATTTATTTCTTTCATTAAGCCAATTTGAATTAATTACATTACATTTTAACCGATTATAACCTTAATTTAGTATTTAAAATTTATTATATAAGTGATTTTATGTAATATGTAGTTCACGTTACATTATGAATCTTGTGAGACTCCTTATATAGTATGTATAGTAAAAATGTTAAAAACTTAAATTATATTGATTACTTTTTTTTTTTTAAATATTGTTAGATATCTTTACCATCTACCGCGGCAACGAATACTCCCAGAAGTCGACCTTTATACGCTTATGGAGTTGCAGTTCTCAAAGTAGCCCACAAAGCCTACTCGAAAGCTCAAATTTTACATGGTCCGACGGCCTGCCTAACACAAAAAATGGAAAAACTCGTAGGACCAATTCTCTACCTCATGCAGTACCACTGGTTAGCAGCACTGGTCTTCGCAGATGATCAAATTCTAGCCATGGAACGTTTCATAGAGACCGTATTCCCTTTGTCGAGCTACGTTTTTGACATGATTCATGAGTTGGTGTACATCCCAGTGACCCTTGTACAGAAATTTGATGGGGTAATTATAGACAAGGTCCATGTGGTGATGAACAATGTGCCTTTGCTGAACTGGACCTTAGCCCAAATGATACAAACGTTGGATTTCTTGGTCACCATAGTAACTGATTGGGAAGTCTGTCATGCAAAAGAGAGAGATATCATGATTGACATTACTAATCACAATGACCATGACGAGCAACGAACACTCGAGACCGAATGCATTGAACCGGAAGAAATCGAAAAGCAGACTGTTGACATGAAGGACCCCAATGAACAGGAAGCAGTCGAAAAGAAAATTGTTGATGCCAAGAACCAAGATGAACAGAAAGGAATTGACAAACAAACTGATGACACAAAGGACCATGATGAACCGAGAGCAATGGAAAAACATACTGATGATACAAAGGACCCCGATGAACCGGAAGGAATTGAAAAACAGACAGGTGACACACAGGACTATGATGAACCGAAAGCACTCGAAAAACAGACTGATGACACAAAGGACCATGATGAACTGAAAGTAATGGAAAAGGGGACTGTTGATACAAAGGAGCATGATGAACCAAAAACATTCGAAAATCAGACTATTGACACAAAAGGACACATTGAATCGGAACCAATTGAGAAGCAGACTATTGACACAAAGGCCTACAATGAGCCGAAATCAATGAAGAAGCGAAATATGGACACAAAGGGACACACCAAACCAAAATCAATTCAGAAGCAGAAGCAAAAGCAAAAGCATACTGATGATACAAAGGGGCGCACTGAACCGAAATCAATTCAGAAGCAAACTGTTGACACAAAGGGGGTCATTGAACGCAAATCAATTGAAAAACAGACTATTTACATGAAGGACCACACCGAACCGAAACCAATTGAAAAGGATACTATGGATACAAAAGATAGCATTGGCACAAAGACATCAAACAATATAACTAAAGATAGCATACCTACTAGTGATGATTTGTTGATTAACAAGGGAGTTCTAAATGCCGAGAAGGAACCTGAGAAGATACACAAACAGATCAAGGAAGTACTACGGAATACCACAGGAGATCATGACACGGGTGTGCTAAATTGCAGTGGCGATGTAAAAGTAACATACAAGGAAATTCTGAAGCATGAGAAGGAACCAGAGAATATCTGCAAGGAGACCACGGAAGTAAAAAAGACTACAATTAAGGATCATGAAACGAGTTTGCCAAGTTGTGATCATGGTATAAAGCTAACATACAAGGAAATGTTGAAGCGTGAGAAGGAATCGGAAAATATCTGCCAAGTGATCAAGGAAGTAGAAAAGAATGCATCTAGAGATTATGGTAAGAATGTGCCAAGTCTAACATACAAGGAAATCGTAAACTGTGGAAAGGAACCGGAGAATATCTGCAAAATGATCAAGGAAGTAGAAAGGAATGCATCTAGAGATCAGGGTAAGAGTGTGCCAAGTCTAACATACAAGGAAATCGTAAACTGTGGAAAGGAACCGGAGAATATCTGCAAAATGATCAAGGAAGTAGAAAGGAATGCATCTAGAGATCAGGGTAAGAGTGTGCCAAATCTAACATACAAGGAAATCGTAAACTGTGGAAAACAACCGGAGAATATATACGAAGTGATCAAGGAAGTAGAAAAGAAGACAACTAAAGATCATCATACAAGGGCACGGAGTTGTGATAGCGGTCTACAACTATCTTACAAACAAATTCTAAAGGGTAAGAAGGAACCGGAGAACGTCTGCAAAGAGATCAAGGAGGTCGAGAGGAAGAAGGAGAATGACCTAACTTACAGAGATATGTTAAAGAAGGGAAGAAACAACAAGTGATTCTTGAAGTTGTGAAAGAGAGATTTATACAGACTAGTTTGGTTTAGCCTGGAAGATGAACACAATAGCCAAATGAGTTTGTATGCATGTAATCTATTTGCTTTGTTTTCGTTTTTCTTCTTTTCTTTACACCAACATGCACAAAATTGTATGTAAACGTTCTCTTAGGTAGCTTTTTGTTTATCTTCAATTTTTGTGGGACATATGACCTAAAATTCCACTGGAACTGTAATCATACTTGTACATTAAAGATTCAACTTTGAATTATACTTTCACAATTTATTCTTGCTTACTCATTTGGGTTTTGGTTTTGATACCCTTTGGATGAAGCAATGAAGTCATATCATATTGAATTTAGTTCATCATCCTTCGTGATACAAATTTGGATTTACATCCGCAGGAAGTCACTACTCACTAATCATTGTATATGTGCATCTGTGAACCTTAAGTAGACATCTTCTTCTCAAAATACATAACCTTAAGTAGACATCTTTTTGTCAAGATCACATGCCATATCTGCATCTGTGAACCCTTTCAACACGATTCCTGAATTACCAAAATATAAATAAAGTTTCGAAGTACCCTTCAAGTACCTTAGAATCCATTTAACTGCATCCCAATGTTCTTTTCCTAGATTATCAAGATACATACTCACAACACCAACTGTTTGAGCAATATCAAGTCTTGTATAAACCATCGTATACGTCAACCACCTTACAACAGAGGAGTATGGAATACCTGTCATCTCCTTCTTATTTTCATCAGTGTTACGAGACAATTTGATACTTAACTTGAAGTGATTAGCAAGTGGAGTGCTCACGGGCTTAGCATCATTCATGTTGAACCTTTCAAACACTCGTTCAACATATTTTCTTGTGACAACCACAACTTCTTAGTTTTCCTGTCACGTATAATCTTCATTCCCAAAATATGTTGAGCAGGCCCCAAGTCTTTCATATCAAAAGAAATAAACAAATCTTTCTTAAACCTGACAATCATATCAACATCTTTTCCAACAATTAACATATCATCAACATAAATCAAGAGAATAATGAAATTACTAGGTGAAAAATATCTGACATAAACACAATGATCTAGAAGTGTTCTCTTGTACCCATGATCCACCATAAATAAGTCAAACTTCTTATACAACTGTCTTGGAGCTTGTTTCAGTCCATAAAGATTTTTCTTCATTGCAAACCATGTGTTATTTCTCTTTCACTTCAAAACCTGTTGGTTATGCCATGTAAATTTCTTCATGCAATTCACCATGAAGAAACGTGTTTTAACGTCTAACTGTTCAATCTAATGATCTAATCTAGCTGCAAGACTCAATATGTCACGCCTCGATTTTCAAGAAACGAAATCCTTGTATTCACGTAATATTATAATTATTCGCTTCCCCAAAACTCAGGACGTGAAATTTTAACAACAGAAACATTAAATAAAAAAATTAACATAGGCAAAAATTCTAACTAGGTAACTTTTTGGAGATGATCGCTCCATAAAATAAATTGCCAAATATGCCGCCTCAAAACTCTATGACCTGAGAAAGGCTAAATGACTATGTTTCAATAAGAACGTACCCAAGAAGCATAAACTAACTTGGGTCAGCAAAGTACCTGGTATGAGTAATCTCAATCTCTTATAAATAAAAATAAGTTATATAATTTAATGTTAAAATTCATACACAATAAAATAACCCATCACAAACTGATAGTTCTCCAATGAGGCAAAAATTTCACACTAATAAGTTTTATCATGCTTAAAATATACATTTATTTTACCAACACTTACAAAGCGAATGTTGAACATGGTAAGTCCGACTTGCAGATGTTAGTAGACTTATCATCCTGCACGAAAAAATTGGAAACAGATGAATATTCGGTACTCATAAATACAATTTATTTTCAAACAACGATACATATCATAATTAGAATACATTATTATTAAATAGAGTTGTTACATGTACCCGACTATTTGATTCGGTTACACCAACTCTTTATTGCACCAACTTTTTGGGATGTTTCGTTTTGTTGCACCAACTTAAAATGCGTAACACCAACTTACATTTTTTATAAAAACGATTTTATTGGATGCGTATATTTATTTGAGCATAAATCAATGATATTCGAAATTGGATTTATTGGATTTATACATTTACATTGAATATGTGCTAGATTTCGAGATTTTTTATTCACAATGATTGCAATGCTTATAGAAGTTAGCTAATTTTTTTAATTATTTCAATGACATTTTTTATTTCAATAATTGGAGTTGTGAATCCATAGTATGGTTGCTCGAAAGAATAACTACTAAGTCGATGAACGTAGAAGATGGGGAGGAAGCTAGGAGTCATTTCTATTACTCCTAGCAATTAAGTATTGTTGTTTAAGGGTTAACAAATATTAGTTGGGTACACTAAGTAACTTTTATAAGTTAAATATGTAAACTAAAGTTGTTGCAACCGAGCCAAACGGTTGGGTATACGTAACAACTCTCTTATTAAAATATCAACAAAACACATTTTCTACCTTTAGGAAGACATGTAGTTCTTATTCAATGATTAAACGAACATTTAGTTTCTTCCCATAAGGCAACCATGCAAATAGACAAAATTTTCACTTCTTTTCCACAATCACATTCTCCTCCTGAGCCAAGCACACATCACCCAAGTGTACCTCCCTTGCCTTCGCAACCACTCGGAGCGTACATTTTCCAAGTGGTGTGTCACATCGAGGAACATGTCATCTCACCCGAAGTTCGATCAATGACAAACATTTTCTAAATATTATACGTACTACCGAACTAACATGGAACGACGTACCCATATGTAAACAAGTCTGCATTCCAAAATTATATATCACGTATACAAGCAAGTTTGTATATAAAAACATTGTTCATTTTTTTGTGGAAAAACGTACAAAAATTAACAAAACTCAAATGCAGCTTAGCAAGTCACGTGCATCACAATCAAATACTCATAATCTCTCTTGTGCATTATATTATCCGACCCTTAACATTTCAAGGATCACTATTAAATCAGAAGTCAATATGCATATCATACCAATCCAATTCAAGTCATGTTATGCACATACCAAATTACATAACCATACAATACTCAAATTCATCTCATCAAGGGATGAATCCTCGAAAATTCATTTCAACGCAACTTTATAACTTCATCCTCTAAACGTGCACACGCAGCAAAATATACATCCGCAAATATTATCACAGTTTATAATGTAGACATCTAATTTCAGTAAAAATATATTTATTACAATATTCATAATAGTTTGGCATGATCTATTCACCTAATTCTCATACAAAGAATAAATTACTTTAATGAATTAGTTTCAGATATATAGTTAACTCCACATGAATAAAAGTTGAGCAATAATCATATTCTAAACATAGTATTATAATTTCTCAAATTCACTTAAATGTGATTTTTATTCACAAATAAAAGCTTAAAATAAAAGATAATGAAAGAGTGAGAAATACTCACAAATTTGAAAAAGTCGTATCATGTTTCCGTAGAACCAATGAAAAATCTCCAAAATGTTGAGCACACCAAATGCGAATACATGCACACAAATCTCATATTTCAAGACAATCAAAATATCAAAATTCAACATAAAATCGAGCCCGTGTGCTCAAACACGTACTTGCACACACGCATGCGTGAGCACACCTTCATCAGTCAACTCTTTCCCTTTTTCTATACTTTCTTTTCACTCTGATTTCTTCTCGAGTGATTCTACCTGTCGAGGAAACCAGCGAGAAAACGCGAGGGTCCTCCCTCCCCCCTCGCTAGTTTCCTCGGCACTTAGAATTATACTTTTTTCTCTCTTATATTTTCTCTCCCCCTTTTTTTTAATATGAGAAGCAAAGCAAACTCCTCTTCACTTTCTCTTCTATCAGTCTGTTCACTTTATCTCTCTCCATTTCTTTTCTCTGTTTTTGGCGCAAACACAAACCCACATTACACTCTACAAACCAATTAAACTTGTCCATGCTTCTCTACATAATTGAAAGCAAAAGAACACAATGGAGAGAGAAACTGTAGTTGCAAAAACTCTGGAGATCTTTTCAAAGCTAGAGCAAAAATGGCTCTTGCATTTAGATGACAAGAAAAACCCGAATATCTAAGCATTAACGAAAGCCCAAGCTCAAGATAAAACATAATGAGCCCATACTCAAAAAAAGAATAAATAGCCCAAAACCATATTGTAATCGAACAAAGCCCAAACTTAAATTTTACTTATAATTGCTAAGCACGCCCACATTTTTCTAATATCTTTAACCATTATAAATAAAACAGGGTTTTGCACATTATATACAAAATACAATACATTCCAAATTAGTAAATAAATGGTATTTTATTTATATAATTAGGTTGGTATTATTTTGAAAGGTAAGGGAGTCATGGGAATTTTGAAAGAAAATACAATTTGGCAAATGAAATGAGATTTTAAAAAAAATTTACATGTTCAGATGAGAAATTATTCAAATCTTATACTCAAAGAAAAATTTCACATCATACATGGCCACAAACCAGACATGCATAGATACGAGGCTACTACCTGCGTATATCCATAATATTTTAACAAGAATACAAAAATAATAAATTTGAAACATTTTATTTACAAAAATATTTATTAAGGACAGTAAAAAAGTATAAGTGTTACATATATACACCTCAAAATAATCTCGTCCCGAGATTCGCTAGAGGGGGTAATTAGGTAATTAATTCTACAATAAGCCAACAATTTACCGAATGAAACAACACTAGAGCCCAAATAATAAACCATTCTAGAATAGATTTTCTGTTAATCCTCCTTAAGAAATAACCACACATCACATGGACAAACAAGTAGCTTATGTATATATCCATAACTTCATGAAGACAATTACACAAAATATATATTATAAAGATTTAGTAAGTTTAATTTTTTCTTACTGGATGCTACACAAAATTAATCTAATAGAGGTCATCTTCACAACGGGTGAGAATATCTCATCAAAGTCTATCCCTTTTTTTGTGCAAAGCTTTTCACTACTAATCAAGATTTGTGCATCACATTTTTTTCCATCACCATCATTTTTCAACTTGTATACTCATTTGTTGTTCAAAGATTTTCTACATTTTGGAATCTCAACTAGCTCATAAGTACAATTCTTATGCAAGGAACTCATTCCTTCTTGCATAGCCTTCATCCAACTATTTATTTTTATTTTTATTTTATTTTTTTTTATCTTTATGAGCTAATACTTGTTGCAAATTTTCTGGTTTGCCTTATTCCGTAAGCAATGCATAATCAGAATTCAAATACTTCTTTGATGGTTGACGCTCTATAGTAGACCTTCTTACCCGGGGCTCTATTATTTCTTGTTGAAGGGGTTGCTCTTCTTGCTCAGTTTCATCTGTTTGTACATGATCATTACCAACAACTTCATTTTCTGGCATGTGGTCACCTACTATATCATTCGACATCTCTCTTCCATTTTCAACATGGGACGAATGAGGAAAAAGTGGGGTAAGATCTGGTACCTCACTTTCTGTCAACTTGGGCTTCTCAACCTTCTCAAAATCTGCAATGGCATGATCTTCATAAAATACCACATCTGTGCTTCTAACAATCTTCTTATTCTCAGGGTACCACAATCTGTAGCCAAACTGTTTATCTCCATAATCAATAAAAATATATGGAAATGCATTATCATCAAGCTTTAATCTTTGTTCCTTGGGTACATGAATAAACGTTTTACACTCAAACACCTTCAGATGAGAGTATGAAATATCTTTACCTCTCCACACTCTTTCTGGAATATCAACATCCAAAGGAACTGAAGGAGACCTGTTGATGAGGTAACAAGCAGTACGAGCAGTTTCAACCCAAAACACCTTTGACAACCTAGCCATGTAAAGCATGCATCAGACTCTTTCTACAATAGTCTGATTCATTCTCTCTACCACTCCATATGTTGTGGAGTGCGAGAAAATGTCATCTCATGCCGTATACCATGCTCATCACAATAAGCTTTAAATTATTTTTGATGTGTGCTCAACCCTATTATCATCGCAGAGACACTTTAAAAATCTTATTGTTTCTCTTTCAACCTTGGCATGGAACTTCTAAAATCACTGAAAAACCTCCGATTTTTGGATTTGATGAAATAAATCCACACGTTTCTTGATACATCATCAACTAATATCAAGAGATGGCTACTACCACCAAGAGAATCTACTTCAATGAGACAACAAACATCAGTGTAAATTAAATCTAACAAACTCGTTTTTCCTTTTGATGATCTATGAAATGAAACTCTATGATGTTTACCAAATAAACAATGATCACAAATTTAGAGAACTATCACTTTCAGTTGCATTCAATCCACCCTTACACAACTTCACCTGAGTTTTGTATAAGGTGCAACACGCCTTGTCTTTTGCCAAAACAAGTGAACTTTTGGTAAGCCTCAAAGCACCATTACCAAAGTAATTCATATATTCTTGGTTCATCATCATCATCATCATCATCATATATTCTTGGTTGTCCAGAGCAAATTCAGAAATCAGATTTAGGCGAAGATCAGGAACATGACGTACATCTTTCGAAGTCAAAGTGCATAATGTGACCTGGTATACCACAATAATGACAATTAAACCTTGTATCACTTGACTTCGATCCCCCTCTTGACTTATTACGGCTTTTATCATGACCATGATATTTCTTATATTTGTCTCTCCCCCTGTCTTCAATTATAAGTGCTTGGGATTGATCAGTACCTGCAGACTTTCATGGTAAACTATCCCATTTGGTGCCGAATTACTAACAGACACCACCAATGTTTCCCAACTATCTGGTAATAAGCTGAGAAATAACAATGTTTGCATTTCATTATCTAACACTATATTCATATTTGATAATTGATTCACCATACTTTGCATCTCATTCAAGTGCTTAGCAATAGAACTACCTTCCTTGAATTTGATATTCACCAACTTTTTAATCAAGAAGGTCTTGTTCGCAGCGATTTTTCTTTCATACAAATTCAGGAGTTTAATCCAAAGAGAATTGGCATATGTCTCAGCGGACACATGATGAAATACTGTATCATCTAGTCATTGCCCAATATGGCCAATGACTTTTCTATTTCATTTCTTCCACTCATTTTTAGACATATCCTTTGGTTTGGCCTTATCCCCTTCAATCAGCATGCAAATCCTTGCAATATAAAATATCTTTATTCGCTTTCCATTTCATATAATTATAGCCATTAAGGCTAATCATTCTTGTATTGTTATTCTCTATGTCAATTCCACACACTAACAATCTCCCAGTTGTTATTCTCTATGTCAATTCCACACAGTAACAATATTTTAACAATTGCTCTGATACCACTTAATGGCGTGTTAGACATGTGCGCGCACCTTGATCCATTATACATAACAACGAACCACTATACATAGTCAAACGATATTGTCCTCAGGCTTCTGTGGTGTGGGGCTTTAGTGGATCATTCCTTATCTTATTTCATAACAACTTTAGTTGATGTGGGACTAATCAATCCAATTTCATCCCAACATATGTTACCAGCCAAATTCATAAAAGTAGAATATAATCCTTTTCTGGAAATAATGTGAAGATATGATGAAAAAAAGTTAAAAATTTTTTTTACAAGGATAACGGTAGCAATGGATATTGGCAAAAAAAAAAAAAAAAAAAAAAAATCGCCCACCGTGGGGCTCGAACCCACGACCACAAGGTTAAGAGCCTTGCGCTCTACCAACTGAGCTAGACGGGCATTTGTTTCAATTGTTACATAATAACCTATAATAACTTATAACAACTATATACTATAAATGCCAATAGTGTTATGGCTATGTGGGTTTGTCCTCCACGTCCTAGCTTCGAATCCCACTTGCGGCATGGTTACTTTCTAATGGGTATTAACCTATAGGTCGCCCAATTTTTTTTTAAAGGCGATAAGTCAACACCCATTAGAAAGTAACCATGCCATAGGTGGGATTCGAAGCTAGGACGTAGGGGACAAACCCACACGGTCCTAACCATTAGGCCATAACACCATTGGCATATAGGTCGTCCAATTGATAGGTTATGGAATCCTTAAAACCCAGCTCGCCTTAAAAAAAAAAAAAAAATCTATATACTATAAAGACCCACATATTGGTTTTAAATTATTTCTACTGTCCCTGAATCTTTATTTATTTACTAGCAACTGTGTGCATGGACGAATTAAGCTTTTGATTAGTGGGGTACATTTTGGCTAAAAATATGTGATTTAAAATTTTTTTATGTGTAAATACGAGAATTAATTTTTCTTTATATGTAAATAGGATTAAGGGTATGTAAATTGATAAAAAAAAAAAAAAAAGGAAAAAAAAAATCAAATTATAGTTTTAAATAAAATGTGCTTATTACTTTGTTTATCTTAATGATAAGTGTATATAATATACAATTTTTATAAAATATATAAAATAATTAAAATGCCTGAGGGTATACATGGGCTATATATATATATAACTTATTTTTCGCCATAGCCATGGAGAAAGTTCATGAGATCTATTCTTTGATCACTTAGATGGCTCCATGTTTTCTTTTTCCATCTCCATTATATCAATCCGTATATAGGGTCAAGTCATATACGTCAGGGAGCCTCAATACTTTCCATTTTTATTCTCATAAATTCACTAATAATCGAACACATACACACACAGAGAACATCTCCTGGCACTAGGGGCCTGACTCTCTAGAATTGGGGGTACTCTGTAGAGAGCTTCTTTAATATCTAAACTCGATGATATTGCAGAGACCCAAAGAAAAGGAAAAAAAAAAAAAAAAAAAAAAAAAAAACTCGCCGTTGCCGGGGATCGAACCCGGGTCACCCGCGTGACAGGCGGGAATACTCACCACTATACTACAACGACTTGAATGGTTGTGATGCAAACGTCATATAATAAAGATACTAAACTCTAGAGTAAGGCAAGAAAGTAAAATTGTAATGGATTTTGATCCTCAACCAATTATGAAATAATTGGATCAATCCTACTTGCACATTCAAATTAAAAAAAAAAAAAAAGAGAGCATAATCCTATCGATTATGAATTTTTCCATTACATAATTTTCTTTTCCTTAGCATCATTGGACATCCGGAGCATCGATCTAATCCCCCATCACATAATTGAATACAACTGCTTAGCTTGCTAATAATAACTTGTACAAATGAAATTAGACTTGCAGTGACAACTAAGTTTCAAGCTTCATTTCATATCGTTAATTTGATCAAATTACAAAATCACACTGATTAGCATCACTATTTGATCAATGGAGTCAAGTCTCATGTTCTTGTTTATATATTTTGTTTGTTGAAAATAAGAAAATATGGATTTCCCAGAAGAGTTGCAGAATAATTGAATTAAAAAGTTTTTGAAATTAATTTTTAAGTTATAAGAAAATCAAGTTAAACTAGAAAGAAATGGTGTTCAAAACAATGTCATCCGTGGTTTGTTTGTTTGTTTGTTTTTTTCAGTATGTGGCTAAAGTTGAAAAAGATAGATAAAATTACGTAATATATCATATAACATCAGCTTAGGTTCTAACCAAGTTGGAAATATTTACATCTGTAAGTCGATAAATTCTTATGGTATATAGATAGATTATCTTAAAGATGGGTGTTAGCAATTGTAAACATAAAAGAACTCAGAAGACTCTGGTTTCTGATGATTCAAGGCACCTTTCCTCTGTTAAAATGTGTTCATGACAATTCTAACTAAAATGCAAACATTCTCGAGAGATTGTTCTTAAGAGATAGAAATCTTTGCTCAGTTTACATTATTTCCTCCCTTAATTCATACAGATATTTTGAATCATGCTTCCAAAATCTGTTATTAGTGAGCTAATTAAACAAGTTTAAAATTAAAGAAGCCACTAATCCTTTTCTAATGTTGGCCATATTAATTTAAGAGAGCTAGAATTCTATTTACTCATTAAACAAAAGAAAAACACTAAACTAAACAATGTTAGGAACTAGATTTACTGAAGTATTGAACACATGTGGTATATGTATGTCAAGGCGAATTTGTCTAGGTAGCCGATTTTAAATTCATTTTTTGGTTAGGTTTGGAGTATTTTACATTTTTATCTTCTCTCTTTAAAATATATATAACCACAAACATTATCTATAAAAGGTGTAGAAATATAAAAAACTTAAAACTTAGCAAAAAAAATAACTATAAAGCTTGACTGATTAAAATTGAGGATGTCAAGGCATATTCAAGATTGAAGTACTAACAAAAGTTTGAAAAAGAAAAGACAAAGCTTAAACCATAAGTTGCATCATATAACAAACAAATAAACATGCAACCAAGAGCATAATTTATTCTTCTTGTTGTAGCTTCTAAGCATAATTTTCATGATTAATGGTTGAGAGACAAATATCCACTAATACCATTATTCTCAAAATGACAACTTTTGAACTTCTAAGCTGATGACCAAATATCCAACTACTGTCTCTTGAAATGGGAATATAGTAGTGGCAGTGGAGAGTGAAATGGGAAGATGGATAGAGAGCTTATTTAGTGGTAGTAGAGTGTTGTTAGTTGAGTGGTTAGTGGGAAGGCTTGAAAGGGAAATCTCCCTGCCATCATTTCTTTCACTCTTACCTTCCCTTCACCCACCCAACTGTCCTGCCTTCACTTGTTCATAATTTTCATTGATGACATCAATGAGTCATCCCATCATAGTTATAGAAGTGGCACAGGTCAATCCTAATACGGATAGATATTTGCGGTTTTAAGCATCGCAAGCATGGTCCTGTTTAGCCTAGTTGCTGTTCAGTCTAGTTTAGTTACTGTTCAGTCCGTAACTCAGGCGTTCAAGTTCAGATTATGCAGACCTAGAGTGGTGCAAATCTTGAATCTTGAAGTCGTCACGAGTCCAACATCCACTTGCACAATTCTTGACCCAATTAAGTATTAGGTTTCAAACATAGCCAAATATCGAACGAAACTCAGTCATGGACATGTAAAATTCTGAGCGGGATCTCCTCCCTCCATCACACCTCAATAATAGACACTACAAAAAAAAAGCTTCAATAACTACAAATATTAGAGACGGAATAAAAAAACCGTCATTAATGAAAAGCTTTGCGACGGCAAAAAACCGTCACTAAATCTTTTTGTAGCTGTCAACACCCAAAATTATAAAAACTGTGATTGTGACGGGAAAATCGTCGCTAAATTCAGAAAAACCATAGCGAATTAAAGCATTAGCCACGGTAAATGAGCCGTCGCTAAGTTTTACAAATAAAAATCATTAACTACGGTATAAGCCGTCCCTAATGGATTTTTTGAAAAAAATATATATATACACAAAAAAAACATTTAGCCACGGTAAATGAGTCGTCACTAAGTTTTATAAATAAAAATCATTAACTACGGTATTAGCTGTCCCTAATGGATTTTTTGAAAAAAAATACATATATACAAAAAAAAACATTTAGCCACGGCAAATGAGCCATCGCTAAGTCTTACAAATAAAAATCATTAGCTATGGTATATTAGTTGTCCCTAATGGATTTTGAAAAAAAAATACATATATACAAAAAAACATTTAGCCACGGCAAATGAGTCGTCGCTAAGTCTTACAAATAAAAATCTTTAGCTACGGTATTAGCCATCTCTAATGGATTTAAAAAAAATTATATATATATATATACAAAAAATATTTAGCCACGATAAATGAGTTGTCGCTAAGTTTTACAAATAAAAATCATTAGCTACGGTATAAGCCGTCCCTAATGGATTTTTTGAAAAAAAAATACATATACACAAAAAAACATTTAGCTACGGTAAATGAGCCGTTGTTAAGTTTTACAAATAAAAATCATTAGCTACGGTATTAGCCGTCCCTAATGGATTTTTTGAAAAAAAAAATACATATATACAAAAAAAAAACATTTAGTCACGACAAATGAGTCGTCGCTAAGTTTTACAAATAAAAATCTATTAGCTATGGTATTAGCCGTCCCTAATGGATTTTGGAAAAAAATATACATATATACAAAAAAACATGTAGCCACGGCAAATGAGCAGTCGCTAAGTTTTACAAATAAAAATCATTAACTACGGTATTAGCTGTCCCTAATGGATTTAAAAAAATACATATATACAAAAAAAATATTAGTTACGGTATATTAGCCGTCCCTAATTTTGCTTTTGGTATCAATCTATAGGATAATCCAATGGATGTGATCTAATCCAATATTTGTTGTTTTCTTTGTTGTGATCAACGGATGAGGATAATCCAAAGGAGGAGCCCTAATTTTTGCTCTTTTCTTTGTTTCTCTTCAGAATCAGATAAGGAGAAGGAGAAGCCGAGAATGAGCTAAAGGAGGGAGGAGAAAAAGAAAAGAAGAAGAGGAGGAGGAGGGCGATTCAGGCAAAGAAGGAGGAGGAGGACAGTGGTGCCATGGTGGTACTCTCTATCCCTTATTCTCTACTCTCTATCGCTTTCGCCCACTCCAGGCCCGCCATCTCCTACGTGTGTCTTCTTCTTCGGGTAAGAGATAAGCTTTAGTAATTCATAACCAAGGCTAACGTTTCTCGAATGTTTAAATCGCATACATTTGTCGAATGTTCTCTTTACCTTATATAATGATGGTTGTTACTTCACTGCGTGACTTAAGCAGATGAGGCTCATCGAGGGGAAACGTTCTCTGTAACAGTTTCTTTGAAAGATAAGCTTTAGTAATTCTTTTAGCTACAATTTCTTTACTACGGTATAAGCCATCCCTAATTGAAAAAAAATATATATACACAAAAAAATGAAGCTTTGGGCGCGAAGAAATCGCTCCCATCCTTGGGGGTTTTGTGAGAGATTTGGAGTTTTTGTGGGAGAGAAAAATCACTGAGTTGTGAGAGATAAGAAATCAAAGAGAAGAAAATCCATCCTTCTTCATAATCTTCACTTAAAAGAAGAAAACATATCAATCATGCATTAATGGTAGATAATAAATGATAAATAGGATTACTAACTCTTTATCATTTTTTTTTTCCTTTGATTGTTGCAGAAGCAACTTCCAAATTAGTCCTTCAAATATGAATGTGAGAGGATTTAGCATTGCACATGTTAAAAGCCACTTGCAGATATAAGAATGATTTATAAATTTTTTTTTGATCATCTCCTGCATCTTACCCATATTAACTGTTGCTAAGTTTTACAAATAATAACTGAAATTGCTACGGTATTTGCCGTCCCTAATGGATTTTTTGAAAAAAAATATACAAAAAAAAAAAAAAACATTTAGCCACGGTATATTAGCTGTCGCTAAGTTTTACAAATTAAAATTGATAGCTACGGTATAAGCAGTCCCTAATGGATTTTTGAAAAAAAATATATATATACACAAAAAATATTTAGCCACGGTATAAGCCGTCCCTTCCCCGCCTTTCCCTAGCTGCAAGAGATCTCAGATCTAAGATATTCTGTAAATAGAATTTATTTATTTATTGTAATTTTTTGTATGGTTTTTTGTAATTTTTGTATGGATTATGTGTAATTTTTTGTTATGCTTTTGATCAATTAACTCTCCTGTGAAGATAGCACATCCAGAGCTTTAGAGTAAATCTCCTGTGATGTTTTTGATCAATTAAGTTTAATTCTGATAGTTCCTGCTAATGATTGTCCATTTAGAAAATTAATAGAAATAGCTAATTTCATTATAAAAAATGAATTTTCATTTGTAATTTTTTTAGCCATGGCAAATACCGTCAATGTTTTGTCAATTTGATTTGCAACTTAGCGACGGCTTCGAAGCCGTCCCTAAATAGCCACGGCAAATACCGTGGCTGTTTTGTCAATTGGATTTGCAACTTAGCGACGACTTCCATGCCGTCACTAAATAGCCAACCGTCGTTATTTTTCAATTTGCGATAGCCTTAGCCGAAATTTTAAACAGCTTTAGCGACATAATTTTTCGACTTAGCAACGGTATTTAGCCGTTTCGAATTAGCTACGAGATAATTTACCATTGCTGATTCAAATAGCGACGATTGAAATAGCTACGGTATTGTGACGGTTATTGAGCTGCTGCTGATTCATTTTAGCTACGATTTTTTTTACAATTAGCAACGGTTTTTAGCCGTTGCTGAAATGAGTTTTTTTTGTAGTGAGCCAATAAAGGATTGAAATATTTGCTATATAAGGTGAATGAGAGGGATAAAAAAGGTATGTACTTACAATCTAATTTATAGTTTACATTCATCTTTACTCAGTCATTTGACTTCAACATCGGAGTGCCTTCAATCACCACAGTTGTGATCCTTAACTCACTACTATTTATCTTACAAGTCAGAAATCGACAAGAATGGATTTAGTCGCATCATTCATAACTATATTATATGCAAATTTTAACACATAAGGACACTTTCTTTCTTTCCATGTGGCCCTTTTCAGGGTTTAATGTGCCACATGAAACTATCCACATTTCTCACGTCTCATCTTGTGATCTTGTCACAATGTGTTTGGAAGAAAACTTAAAAGAGGCCCACTGTATATGGTTGACTGGTAGGTTTCTACAATGGAGTAATTTTTGACAATGATTTAGGAACTTCAGTGTTGCTTAACTATAACAGTGTTTGTCTTGATGAGTCTGCTTATAGTAGGACTTTGATTTCCTTGTGATATAATTGAGCATTAATACTGGTTTACCTACTGCTTTTAAAACCTCAATTCATAGCCACACAAGAATCTTATTATTGCTCATTAATGCAATTCAGCTTTACATAATTACAACATTACTTATTTTATACACATAATCCGTTTCATGTTATGATCAACACAACATCCAAATTGAATGAATTAAATCGTACCCTTAACCCATTCCATTCCGGATGCTGTCGGTAGGGTTCAAATTCTAGATATGTGATTCCATCCACCACAGATCTACCACTGAACTGATAACCAATTGGCACCATTCCTACATTCCCTGACACAACTTAATATCTTAATCCAGATCATATAATCACAAGTGAAATTTAATTGCAAAAACTCCTAAAACTCTCCACTAAACAAATAAGCTCTCAACCAACATCCCCATCATATATATTCTTATCAAAGCTTTTGCTCTTGCTTGCTTTTTTTCTACTCACTTCCCCTTCAAGTAATTTTTTTGGCGGGAGCCCGGCCCCACTATCCATTCTCACTATTAAACACCCTGATTCTCCTTTCCACCACCAAATTCTCCATTCTCT
The DNA here is from genome assembly GCA_963556465.1 of Berberis vulgaris. NCBI lineage: Eukaryota > Viridiplantae > Streptophyta > Magnoliopsida > Ranunculales > Berberidaceae > Berberis > Berberis vulgaris. The sequence continues at coordinate 5,446,513 of OY747132.1, read as the reverse complement.
CCATCCCAATTCTCTCCAAATGAACCTCCTCCTCCTCCTCCTCTTCAACCTCCTCCTCCTCCTGCACCCTCCCACCACCACCTCCGCCCTCTCATACGACGGCCTCTCCCTCCTCGCCTTCAAGTCGGCCATCGACTCCTCCTCATCTACCTTCTCAAACTGGAATGAAAATGACTCCAACCCATGCAACTGGTCCGGCATCTCATGCATGAACTTCTCCGGCTCCTCCGACCCCCGTGTTGTCGGCATTGCTATCACCAGTAAGAACCTCCGTGGCTACATTCCCTCCGAGCTCGGCACTCTAGTCTACCTCCGCCGTCTCAACCTAAATGATAATAACTTGTACGGATCAATTCCAGCACAGCTTTTCAATGCATCTTCACTTCACACCTTATTTCTTTACGGTAACAATCTCTCTGGCTCATTGCCGCCGTCCGTATGCCATCTTCGTCGCCTCCGGAATCTTGATCTTTCCAAGAACTCGCTCTCTGGATCGCTTACAAAAGATTTAGGCAACTGTCAGCAGTTGCAGCGGTTGATTCTTGCCGAAAACAAGTTTTCTGGTGAAATTCCAACAGGAGTTTTCCCGAAAATGGAAAATTTAGTACAACTGGACCTGTCTAAGAATGAGTTTAATGGCTCCATTCCGGCGGATCTTAGTGAGCTTAGCTCATTGACCGGAATACTAAATCTCTCATTTAATCATTTCACAGGTGAGATTCCAAAGGAGCTGGGGAAGTTGCCTGTAAATGTGAGCTTTGATGTACGAAACAATGATCTAAGAGGAGAAATTCCGCAAACTGGAGGTTTTGGGAATCAAGGGCCTACTGCTTTTCTTGGTAATGCAGGGTTATGCGGGTTTCCGCTTCAGAATTACTGTAAAAGCCCTATTAAGACGACTTCAGCTGATCCAAGTCCATCAAAGGAGCGGAACGGAAGCTCAAAGAAAGTGTTGAAACCAGGCTTGATTATTTTGATTTCCATAGCTGATGCAGCTGGAGTTGCTGTCATAGGAATGGTGATTGTTTATATATATTGGAAAAGCAAGGATTCTGGCACTTGTAGTTGTACTAGAAAGGAGAAGTTAGGTGGTGGTGGCGAAGGCGGGAAGTCGTGTTTGTTGTGTTCTTGCTCTTTTCTGAATGGCTTTCCTAGTAATGAATCTGAGAATGAGTCAGAGAAGGAAGAGGAAAGGGGAGCTGGTGGTGAATTGGTTGCGATTGATAAGGGATTTCAGTTTGAATTTGACGAGCTTTTGAGAGCTTCGGCTTATGTTTTAGGGAAGAGTGGGTTAGGAATTGTGTATAAGGTGGTGTTGGCGAATGGAATTCCGGTGGCGGTGAGGAGATTAGGGGAAGGGGGAGATCAAAGATATAAGGAATTCGTAGCGGAGATACAGACAATTGGAAGGATCAAACATCCCAACATTGTGAAGTTAAGAGCTTTTTATTGGGCACCTGATGAAAAGCTTCTTATTTCAGATTTCATCTCTAATGGAAACTTGGGTACTGCTATTCGAGGTGAGTTCATTAACAACTTCTTCCTTTCATTTCAATTACTTGATTTGTTTAGTATATAATTTGTACGAGAAAACCCAATCTTACTACGCTGAAAAAACAATACATTGACTCTATTGAATCTTGTGAGCTTACAATTAGGCCTTGCTTCCTGTTGGGGCAGTTGTTATCAGTCATTTATGTTTTTATCAAAACCATATGTTTGGTGTTCTCATTTAAGCAATCAAGGTCTTGTTGGTTGTCACAGTACCTCTAGTGCATTCATGGTTCGGACCCATCGGGTTAACAGGTCCATATGCTGTATTGCAAAGGTAGTTCATCTGACCGGACTATCGGTCCATGTCCAATCTGTTGGGGACTTTGTCAATTGTTATCCAACTATGTATTTCAGGCAAAACATTTCAATATTGCAACATCAAATTTGCTCGCACATCCTGATTTGTTAAGTAAACGGGGCAACCGTTGTACTGCATAGATGGTTGACCTGACCCGACTACTGGTCCAATTTTCGAATCATAGATCAAAGATGATAATGCTTTTGTAAAGCAAATATGGTTCATGTGGTCCACATGCATGCCTATCGTTTTTTTTCAATTTAAAGTTCCCAACAATCTTTAGGTGGAGAAATGGAGGAGAATATCAAATGATCTGAATTTACTATCAAAAAGCTTAACTTTGCTTGATAAAACAATCAAAAGTTTCAAGAAGCTTATTAGTTTCTGTTCTACCTATGCGCGATTCAATAAAACAATCAAAAGTTTGTTCTTTATTCTTTTGGATCAAGTCTCAAGAAGCTTATTAGTTTCTGTTCTACCCTATGCGCGATTCAATAGCAGGAACACAAACACAAAAACCTTCCCCTGTGGTTCCTGTTAGGTACACACTGCAGGGTCGTGTTGGATGCGTCGTGGGTGCACCACAAGCATCAGATTCTTGTTTGACCTTATATTCCCACCCACAATGTCTCGACCCACCACTCGCCAAATGCAAACACCACAGGCATCTGCAGCATGTTATGCTTGATCCTGACCCTAATACTAGAGACTATAGAAGAGTAGAGTCCAATTATTTTTTCAATAGTACTTAACACATGGGGTTGGTATGAAATCTGATCCTTGTTAAAGATCTCAGTTGGATTTTTTAAAACAAAAGTTTTGAAAGATCCAGAGTTGCTGATACTTACATCTTGTAAGAAATTCATGTAAATTCCTTTACGATCCGTTGGGAGGATCTCAAAACGCATCCAAACTTGCTTTTAGTAAATTGGACCTTTGAATGACACTATGGTATTATTTAAAACTCTGGAAAATGTAAGAGTAGCTTGCTAACTAAGCCGTAGGTAAAAGAACTATGGATGAAATCTAGACTTCATTATGTGTAATTAATCTAATTGCAATACTTTTGCAGGGAGAACTGGGCAACCAACATCAAGTCTATCCTGGTCAACTCGCTTGAGAATAGCCAAGGGAACAGCTCGTGGCCTGGCATATCTACATGAATGCAGCCCAAGAAAATTTGTCCATGGGGACATCAAAACTTCCAACATCCTCCTCGACACTGATTTCCAACCATACATATCAGACTTCGGCCTGAACAAGCTTATCAGTATCACTGGCAATGATCCAACATCCTCAGGGGGATTACTTGGAGCAGCATTACCCTACATGAAGCCCACCCAAACCGAGCGTTCCAACAATTATCGGGCCCCAGAGGCTCGACTAGCAGGAACTAGGCCTGCACAGAAGTGGGATGTGTACTCATTTGGTGTTGTATTGCTAGAGTTATTAACAGGTAAATCTCCAGAGTCCTCATCTCAAACCACTTCTGTCGCGTCTTCAAGTGAAATGGGTGACCTGGTGAGGTGGGTGAGGAAGGGATTTGAAGTGGAAAGTCCATTATCAGACATGATAGACCCAATGTTACTGCAAGAAGTACATGCAAAGAAAGAAGTGCTCGACGTTTTCCATTTGGCCCTAGCTTGCACTGAGGCAGATCCTGAGATCCGGCCTAGGATGAAGACCGTTTCTGAAAATATCGATAGGATAGGCACATAAGTTGTCCTGGTTTTGAATCCTCTTTGATTTTTTTTTTTTTTACTTTTGACATTTCCAGTGATTTTTCATTTGTTGGGGGAGATCAGGTGTCAGCTGAAATATCAAGGCTTTGTTTGGCTCAGATTAAATTTTGGGCTGTTTTTTTGTAGAGTAGTATAGCATATACAGATTTGTCATTCTGGTAGACCTCCACGATTTTTTTTTTTTTTTTTTGTCAAACAAGAATATTTTTATTAAAAGGGGAAAGAGAAGAACAAACAGAAAGGCACAATCCTAAAGTAAGGAAAGCCACGACAAAAAACCCCAACACACCAACTCTCTAAAAAAAAAGAAAAAAAAAACCAAACTAGGCTTGAACAAGCGCCAACCAACCACCCTAAAAAAAGAGCAACGAAAGCTAAAACCTCACGAAGAAAAACCTAAACCCTCGAACAAGACAAACCTCCACCAAAAAGCATGAACACACCTCAAAAGGCGAGAAAGAGACTCATCTTGAAAACAGAGCTTGCACCAAGTCCAAGGCCACCACGAAAAAATCCAGACCAGAAAAATTCGAGAACCACCGCTCACCATAAAAAAAGGCGAGAAAGAACCTCATCCTGAAAATAGAGTTTGCACCATGCTCAAGGCTCAATCTTCATCTTGACTGAGATCCACCCCAACAATATTGCCAATATCTCTGAATGTTGAACGAACTTCGTCCTCATCACTGCTAAGCTCTGATTGGACTGGACAACACCCAAAAACACTAAGATCACATCCTCGCTTGGTCCTTGAACACTCCCCAGAAATAATCCCAATGGGCTTATTAGAGGGGGCTTCGGTAGGCTGTTGATTATTCAAAGGAGCTTCAAAACCAGGTGGAGCTCCCAAGTGAACATGCGTTGACGATCTTCTCTCAATGTGCTTAGTGCAAGGTTCAAAACCTGGCGGGAAAAGAAGACTTTATTCTTGGATCGAGTTTGAATTTATGTTCCGCGCCAAATCAGCGGTGATACTATTATCCAATTGGTCTACTCGCCTCAATTTCCTAGAAACGCCTGATTTAACTTGCTTTTGTTTTAACATGAGAGTGGACCGGGTTGGGAAGACTGAGAAATTGGCCCAGATGAGAGATCGATTTCTTTGCGCCTTTTTGGCTTGTTTACGGGCCCTGTTATCTTGCTTTGCAAACTTGTTAATGAGATGGTCCAAATTGAAAATTTCCTTCTCCACTTCCTCGAGATACGAGATATGATTAGTAGCATTTCTATGTTCTTGAACACTTTGCTCAACTCGGTTCTTCTGCCCTTCTAGCTGAACTCCAACTCCCATTGAGTCAACACATCGATCCGAGTTAGCTACCAAGGTCGGAGAGGTAATTGAAAGGCATGTCCCCTTATCCAACAGACAAGGTTGTGAGGACTTGCCCGTCGAAGAAGCAATGCTCGGAACAAAACTCGGTTGCACAGGTGGTGGTAGCACAGGCTTTACGCCCGTGGGAGAGAAGGGTTGGAAGAGTTGGAAGAGTCCTGAGATTTGGGTTTCCAAACTTGATGTTGTTGTCTGCAAACACTCTGTTGGGTATTAACAAACACCAGCATTACGGATTGCCCACCTGGTAGCGCCACCGGTAACCAACAGATCTTGGAGTCAATCGTCGACCTCGCCAAAAAAGACCCCATTAGCTCCAACAAGATGCTCAACCTGATGAAGAGGAACCCCAACAACTATCGAGAGGAAAACAAAAGGAGATTTTTGCCTAATATTAGCCGATTTCTCCAACACTTTCCTAACAGCTGAGAAAATGGGATGACTGTAACTGTTGTTTGATATCGCATGAGCATAAGACCTAGGACAGTGAGAGGGATGCGCACTATGTTGAGTGAGTGAAGTTCCGACTTTGAAAGTTTGAGGCTTGGGCTTTAGCTCCTTCTGATGCATCAAAGTTGTCCCTGTCATTAGCTTGGCAAGAGTTAACCAACTTTTGCCATCTTGATCGGTTTAACCAACCTCTGCCATCTTGATTGGTTGGAAACCTCAAAGTCTTGGATCCAAAGCGCCAGCCAACCATGATTGAAAGAAAAATACTGATGCGAGCTTAACTAACCTAAATAAATAGGCTAATTTAATCCACTTGTAATAATCGCAAGTGCACGGTGTCGAACTGGTAGACAACGGCAAGTACGGGTCGATCCCACGAGGAGGGTGGATGCAATTGAAATTTATAATTTAATTTAAACTAATTTAAATGGAAAATGGGGTTACAACATTTTAAAACTAAACTAAAAATAAATTTAAAAATAAAAAAATAAAAGAAAAGAAAAAAGTAGATTTTGTGGGCTTGGACTCACCAATGAGTTAGCAAAAATTATTTAAATCTAAATTACTGAATTTAAAAACGAGAAGCTTTAGGGATGATAATCCCTTGCTTACACCGAGTATGTGATCGTTAAAATCCAATTAAATTATATCATGTTTCTATCAAACATTAACAAAGTATTTCAAGCAAAAACAATTTATCAAAAACTTTCAGAAATAAATTGTAATTAACAATTAAGCACACAATTCAGTAAAATCAATCACAATAAGTTATACAACCCATTTAGTTTGTCGCAAACTCGATGTGGTGGTACTCAGCAGTTGGTCCGAACACGAATCCCGAGAAAATGAAGTACACAAGCTCTGTGGTAGTACAGAGAGAAATCAGGGGTGCAAATAGCAAAATTAGATTTAAATCACTCCCGCGCCTCTGCTACAGTGCCTTTCGTCTCCAATGCGGCAGCGCCGCTCGCGGTGCCGTTCTTCGCTCCTCGCGAGCGTCCTCCTGCTCCAACCTGGTCCGGACCTGCAAAATAGAGAGAGGGATGGAAAATCAGTGAGAGAAGTGTTATGAAAACTCAAAAGAAAACAATACAGAGAGCAGTGGCGGAGCCCTGTTTTTGCTCCTGTCGCGGAGGTTGCGTGCTGGCTGACGCGCCACTTGCGACGGTGGTCGTGAGAGAAGGATGCAGGAAGGAGCTCGAGATGAAGAGAGGCCGAGAGAAGAGGAGGAACAGTGGCGGCGGCGAGGCGGAACAGAGCCGCGGTGAGGCTCTGTTTCGCGGCGTGGTGGTGGTTCTCGGTCTGTTGTGATGCGGGAACAGAGAGAGCGAGGTGGAGGAGGGAGAAAAACAGGAAGGAGGGCCGAGAGAGGGGAGTAAGGTCTATGGCGAGGCGGAGGTCTAACGCAAAACAGGGTTGTCACTCCCCTGTTTCGTGGTGGTGGCGGTTGTGTGGACAGAGGAGAAGAGCAGGGACAGGGATATGCTCGGGTGATGGTGGCGATGGCGAGGTGATGTCTGATGCGAAACAGGGTTGTCACTCCCCTGTTTCGTGGTGGTGACGGTGCTCGCACGGTGGGGCCGGGGTGAGGTGGTGATGGTGGTGGCTCTGGTGTGATGAAAATCACTTTGTGAGGAAGAGGGTTTGATTTTCTGTAAATTTTCTTTTCCCTTCTCTTCCTCCCTTTCTCATCCATTGAATTTTTGTATTTAAAGAGAATTAGGAGAAAATGAATATGGACAGGTTGAGGAGAGTGTTCAATGAGTGATTTAAGGAAAATAAATAAATCAGAATCTTTGGTGATTGAGAGAATGTGTCTAGGGTTTGATTGGGCTTAGCATTGGATTTGGATTTAAGTTATGGGCTTGGTTTTGGGTTTATGGATTAGGTTTTGGGTTTAGGTTATGGGCTTAGGTTTTGGGTTTAGATGTGTGACCCTCTACTTTGTACCACCGCTAGAATCGACCAATTGTCGTTCCTTAACTTGTCGCCTTAATATAATTTCATCGTTTACGCTCAAATTCCTACAAAGACATGAAAACGAAATAATTACTATAAAATATAATAATGGAAACACTAACATATATAAATTGAGGGATATATTATGTAATAATTATGTGAATATCAAATACCACCTCTGTTTGATTCCTTTATCATTATCATCCACTGATTCCTTTCCTTCCAGCTTGCAGAGAAGTTGTGTTTGCTTGCTGTCACAACTTTTTCGAGCTGAGAACCTAACCAAATTCCTATATTAGAATCCAAGAAAGCCTTAACCCAACATCTTGAACATGATTCAAAGAGGAAAAATCCATGTATGGTCTGTAGAGTTCCAAACTCCTTCCCTTCGATTTTAACCACTGATTGGCTATCATCGTCAGATGCCATCTTCAGATCGATCCACCTCAAAGTTGCCCCTTTCACGAGCCCATGTATCACATGCACCCGTACCTCCCTCGGATAACCATTGTGAAGTTAGTAAATCTCGCCCTTTGAGTCGGAGCAGGACTCGTACCTCCAAAAGGAGACGCTCACCTCACTCACTGGAACAGACCAGAAGAGATGCTCGCCAGATCTGACGCACCACGCTCACTAGTGTTACCTAACTAGAGGAGATAAAATGATGTGTTAATTGAGATAAAATTTGGCATAAATTGCTTTTCAGCTAGTTTTATCGGAGAATATGGAGAGTACATGCTATAAGATTTTACGAAAAACAACTTGTAACTTGATCTTGAGCTAAACATGGTACAAACATCCTTGGATGATATCAGATAAAATGATTTCTTCTAGAGACTCATATTTATGGTTGTGAATTCTTGAGTGGAATGGGCAGATATTTCGTCAAACTTGAGTTTGGTTGAAACTAGGCAACTCCTAGAAGGCATCAAAATATTCAAAAAATGTATAACATGAACGTATAACGCATGAACAACATGAATAGTTGCTAGTTTTTTTTTTGTGTGACCTGGTGATACCATCCGCCACTGCTCAATCACTGAGTCATCACACCTTTAGCTAATGGTTGCGAGTCTGCTCTTCATTCTCTTCAGCAATTCCATCAATTGCAGGTTACTCATACTTACCCGGATGGTTATGGCTTCAAAATTTCTTAAATCTGAGTTAGCTAAGATGGACGGGGTGGAAAATAGAAAGCTGGTCCTAGTCTAACTTGAATTGCAGGTTGGAATCATCTATTTGGAGGCTGTAGTACAAATTTGGTTAAAGAGCCCAAAAACCTATTTACTATGAAAACATTGCCATTGAAGAAGGGGTTTTGGTATATGCCGTGTCACATTTTTCTGCGTCTACGCTATACACCCTGTTAGTGGAGTAACAACGATATGCAAAGCTAAGAGTTTTTTTTTGGTATGGGGGTACAAATTTGAACATCCACACTCATTTTTGTGCTTATTTTGTTTATGAGACAACTTTATATTTTCATGCTCGTCCAAGCCGTCCTAGCTCAGTGGTAGAGCGCGTGGCTTTTAACCACGTGGTCGTGGGTTCGATCCCCACGGACGGCGAAATTTTTTATTAAATTTTATAAAGGTTGCCTGAGGACATATGCATTAAAATAGTTATATATATATAAAAGCAAAATTTAGGGAAGAACAATCAGTTTGATTTTCTGAAAATTTTCAATATATACATAGAGATTGATTTATAAGAAAATAAACAGATGAATAAATAAATAACAGGAAGACTTATATAAAATGGAATTTTTGATACCGTTAAAATGTTTACTAATTAGGAGGCTGAGTTAATTGTCAAATTAATGACTTCATCTGTAACTTCAGAAGAATCAATTCTCTTGACTGCAACTTCATTTTTTGCTTCCAAAATACCCTGCAGTTTCCTTCCATGGAATAGAAAAAAGAATGAAATCACTATAAATAACATACCTCAATGGCGATGGCATGCTTAACTTTGACGAATTCATGGCTATGATGCCCTAATTCTTATCATAGATTGTTTGGTTACTTGGGATTTAATTTGATTGAAATTCTTTGATAGTGTAGTCTTCTAAAATACTTGATTGAACAACCTCAAACAAACACATCATACAGTACTATAAGCTGATATGGTTCCCTATAACTAGTATGTACAAGACTACTCAATGTTTAGAAGCCAAGCTATAGAGCATTACAAGTAGTTTTTTCTTATTCAAACAACTTCAATAGAGTAATATCTATCTATCAATTTCTCTAAGGTACCTTAACTTGAGCTTTGGAGGAGCTTTCACAATGATGAAATTGCTCATTATTTGGCAATTCATCTACCAATTTCGATAGTTTCTCAACTATCTCCCCTGCATTAGGTCTCAAAGACGGGTCTTCCTCCACGCACGCTCTAGCAAGATTTGCTAATGTCACTGCAGTGTCATACGAGTAAGTGTCTCCTAGAGCGCGGTCCATCCATTTCCTCAAGTCTTCTTCATCATCAGATTGTAGTATGACCTTAATCCTATCAGAGAGTAGAACACTTCCTTCTTCCTTCTTTTCGGTCTTGGTCATGGGTGTTTGCCCAGATAGCACCTCAAGCAAGACCACACCATAAGCATAAATGTCAATGTTTGAAGAAATTGTACCATGTCGGATGTACTCTGGAGCTAAGTATCCTCTGCTCAAACAGGCTGGGTGGATCGAAACTGATTTCATTTCATCTGTTTCATCTTCACTGCACCTTGACATGCCGAAATTCCCAAGCTTTGCATTGAATTCTTCATCTAGGAAAATGTTTCGGCTCTTTATGTTCCTATGGACATAGCTTGGGTTCATTACATTGTGCATGTATTGCAAACCCATGGCTACATCAAGACAGATTCTTAGCCTTTGGTTCCATGTGAGGAAACAATAACAAGAGGCAATGAATTGACTCTTCATTGCTAATCCACCATGAAGCCAGTCCTTCAATGAACCATTCTTTGCGTACTCGAAAACTAGAAATGAATCCGGGCCATCGATCAAGCATGTGCCTAGAAGGCGGACAATACTAGGATGATGGTGATAGGCTTCTTGGAAGAGCTCGAATTCAATTTTGGAGATGGTTTCTGTTTTAGTACGCTTCACCGCCATGTTTTTCCCATTAAGGCGACCATGAAAGACCGCATCCTCAATGAGATTACTTGAACTGAAGTCTTCAGTTGCCTTCTTCATCTCCTCAAGTGTGTATGTCTCCACCACCATTTTATGAGGCGTTGTGTCTATGGTACGAGTGTCAAAAGGATCTTGAGAGTCCTCCGAAACTGTTTTGATCTCACTCTTAGTTCTGATACTTAGATGTTGGAGTTCAACGTCTCCACCCTTGCAAAAACTAGGCTTCTGCTTCCTCCGTTGTGTCACTATGATCACTGCAAGGGCTGCCACACCTAGCCCAGCCACGAGTACACTAATAGCAATGTAGATTCCAATCTTCCTCATTCTCAATTTTTTCAAATGATGTTTGGAAGGATTAGTATGAAAGCCTGAAATGGGTACTCGGGGATTCGGAAAAGGACTAGTTAGGATTGGTTTCTTGGCAAGAGGAATCAAAAGTGTTGTAAATGGTTCCAAGATCTCTGGTTTGAAGGCTCCTGATCTATTGTTTGAAGAAATTATGGCTTCTATACTAATACTGAACTTGGAAGCTAAAGTATAAATTGTATCACCTACACTTACAGGATAAGTAACTAGAAGTTTGGTTCCTTGACTGAGCTCCAGTGGAGAAGGGCATGCACATCTCAGTGAGATCGAAAGTCGAATTTTATCTTCAAGACCCCACGGAGACCGGTCTTTATTCTTCTCTTGGATGGCCTTGCAAGTTGTGAGTCCCTCCAATGACTCCGAAATCCCAAGGAAGCTCTCCCCTTTGATAGTAGTCTTCGTTACAATGGCCTCAAAGAAACCTCCATGACAAGCACAATCAACAGGAATCAACAAAGGCTGGTCCTTTGGAAGAATCTCAGTACTAGTAGAAATCCCACTAGCTTCCGCTACCAACCTTCGATCTAGGCCCAAGTAAGAACTCAGATTGAAAAGGGACGAATAATATGAATTCGTCCGGAGGATAACAAATGTATCACACTTCGCTTCTGATCGAAAACCATTGCACCGATACCCAAAGGCGTCTGCCGAACTAGTATCACAACTCAACAAGCTCTCCCCTTGTGCCAAAACACACACTAAGCTTAAAACCACAATAGCTCCCAACATGATCAAACCATCCATACTAAACTCACTACATACAACCCTTTTCTTGGAAAAACACACTGGTGTCAGAGAGATTAGTATTGAATAGTTTGAAGAAAGATTTAAAAAGGAGTTGAAAGCTTGGTGTTTGTGAACAAGATTCTTGGGTGAGGTAAAGAGTATATTTTCAAGTCTTTTGGGGTGGTTCCCCAATTACAATGGGGTTCATTCCATTGGAGGGGTATCCTTCAACTCCAAATTCTTCTACATATGTTTGTGCTAAGCTTATGAGAGATGGATCAAGGAGCCTTGTTTAACTAATTCAGAGGAGCATTGGGAGGGCTTCATCAACAGCCTTTTTGCACTTTATTAACAACCATTAAGAAATGGTTCCCAAGACACACACAGATACACACAGCTAGCTAGCCTACAGAGATCTTGCAGTGCATGTGTGTATTTATATACATGTAGACACATTTACATGCATCTGTGGTCAGTGTAGATAAGGTATATCTATGGTTTTGTCCATTTATACATGGAGGCTAATTTTACTTTTTAAATACCCATTGTTCACACTTCACTGGCATTGTGAGTTGTATCCTTTGTAGGTAACTTTGAGCATTTTCACTGAGATTGTAACCATCCGATTCACATGATATAATATTGTCTATTTTGGGTTTAAAACCCGCACGGCTTTAAAATGTATTGTGGCGGGATTCAAACTCGCACATATTTAGCAAATTTATTTTCTTCACCCAGGCAATGTGTGACTATAACTCCCTAATAGTCTGTCAGCCTTCGAGTCCGCCCACATAAGGTAACCTATCAACCTTATTAACCCGTCCACACATAGAGCTATAAGCCTTATAGTCCATCCACAAAAGGTAGTTTGTCAGCCTCCCGTAACATCCTTAAACTATTGGTAACTTTTACCATACATTGTGATGGTTGAATGTGTGAGCCAAACTAACTTTAATTTTGTAATGGTGGGAAGAAAAAGATGATAACAAGTTGAAGTTTTCTACTTCTAATGAGTAGTCAACTTTGCTTATGAAAGGCTATTTTGACTTATAATCTATATTATCAAATAGCTTATCTTTTTTGTGTCGTCTCAACTTTAAGCATGCATGGGAGTCTCATCAGTATTTTTCGGATTTTGATTGTTGGGACCACTCTCATCATCTCACATTCTACTCATAATTTGTCTCAACCACCCTACAGATTGAGCTTTGAGCTTCGATAAAAGGTAATTCAAAATTCCTTTAGATAAAAAGTAATTTTGATCCGAAACCGGATCTTTAATTTGTTAGTCTAAAAACAAACACCACCTTAGTCTTTTTACCTATTACATTCCAGTGAAGCTAGGGAATCATATTTTGCAATCATCATTAGAGGAGTTTTTTACAATCTCGAAATATACATAAACAATTTTGGAGATTTTATCATTCTTTCAAGATCACACCATGTCATCCTGATTGCAAAAACCTGATTTAATTCCTAGCATTTTCGATTGTACTTAGGATAGTCAAGGCGGTGAAGCGATGTGAAAACCTTGTTTATAGCTTTAAGATAAAGCGAAAATCGAAGTGATGACTTTACGCAAGTAAAGCAGTACTAAATAATGATTTTTATATTATATAAAAAATGCAAATATATGCATTTTGCTTAGATAATAATAATAATAATAATAATAATAGTAATAATAATAATAAGCGCCAGCTTTGAATGGCTTCAACAAAAAAGCGAGATGAAGCTATTTGTTATAGCTTGGCTTGACTTTTGGCTTTGGATGGCTTGACTACCTTGATTGTACCCGTAGATTGATACATCAAGTATGATTATCAACATGGCGTACTTACGGCTTACAATAGAGATCCACCGTGCTAATTACATGTTTTTCTTCTTATTTACTTATTTATTGAAGAGATCTCCAAAAGAGTATAGCATTCTCACCTGAGAAAACTCTATAATGAGTCAACCTATCATGAAGATTTCTTGGTTGGAGAACAAAAATACCAATGCCGCAAATATCAATGCAAAAAAAAAAAAATTCCCCGACAGTTTAGGCCATGATAACCAGCACATGAGGGCTCGTGCATCCCATTCATCTATCGACCAATGTAAACTTAAATTAACTCTCTGTTTTCAGTCTTACAAACCACTTGGGGCTGCAATTTCCAGAGGGACATGTTGATCAACTTGGAGGAGGTGAAGTTGTTGTTCAGTTAACAGTGCTAAAATACTTTCCAGCTAACTAAGCATTTACTAATCAACAAGTGTTCCATCAAATTAAGTTCTTGATCTAAATATTTATTTTGATTCTCAAGTACGTGTTCATTGCATATGTAATTAACACCACCAAAATAACATAATTCTTTTCTGGTAACTAGTTGTGTCACAACTTCATGTTATCAGCCTTTGGCTCAGGTGTTGAAATGTGAAGATATTGCGACAAAACTCAAAAAAAGAACTTAGCCATTAATTGAAATCATTCATATCCATGTAACATTGCAGTCGAATAAGAACAAATAGTACTGATATGAAGAGAACACTTATACAATTTGTTAAGATTGTCACAATTATAACATCCCTGTAAGCTATGTAATCTTGCACTCCTTACCTGAAATGGACAGGTGAGCGATAAAAAGGATATGGAACTTAAGAAAAAAATAGTTCTTATATTACAAGTATGATATAGTTTTTTAGATTATGAAACATGTAATGGTTCTAGGATTCAATAAAAACTAAACTCGCAATTAAATAGAATTAGTAATGGCAAGTCATTTCCCCTTTTCTTAAGTGCACTAGCCACCAGAAACCGTCCACTTGTCTCGAGGCAAGTGGACGGTGTTTGATGGTCATCAGGCACACCACCAGGCATCGTAGTAGTGCTCTTAAAAGTTAAAAAAAAAAAAGTTGATCTTTTTTATTCAAGAAACATAAGGAATCTCTATGTCTGATGAAGACAGAAAATGTTGTTGGATCATCTGTCCAGTTTAGTCTGAAATCACAATGATAAAACTTATCCAATGAGGAAGAAACCCACTATTATTTGTTTCCTAGGAGTGAGTGTTGCAGCAAGTCAGCTGGCCAATCTTCTCATGAATCTTCTTGTTCAATTTCAAAATAATTTTGCTTTGTTTGTTGTTGAGAGAACAAAATTTCATAGGCTCATAGCCTTTTTTTTTTTTTTTTTTCCGGTCAAACATGAAGATTTTTATTAATGAAAGAAAGGGAAACAAGTTACAATAAGAAACATTCCTATATCAAGGAATGCCAAGACACTATGAAAGTGTCAACATCCACATTTAGCAACCCTAATGACTAAAATAGCATAGGGTACAAAAGGGAGAGTTGTAGTCGACCAACAAACATGCGCTCTATCTTGATCTGATTTGATGTTTTGAATCACTTTGTTTGTGAAAATGTGTAAAATTACTTTATGAATTGTTATAGCTCAAAAGTGTTACTATTTTTTGGATTGTCACAAAAATGCCAATTTAGTGTAGTGACTGTCCACTATACATAGCAACGATATTGTCTCCAACTTAAACACCACCATATTAAACCATCATCTTGGGCTTTGGCGGTGTGAGGTTTTCTCCAAAAAGTCTTGTTGCTATTAAAGAGTTGATCATTCCTTATAAACTTTGGTGACAACTCCTCCTTATGTGAGACTATTCAATCCAACACTATCCCAACAAATGGCATCTCGAACGTACATTGTCGAGTGTTATAAGAGAACTTTACTTATTCCACTTTAACCAGTTTTATTAAATTTAGCAGACAAACCTGAATCTAACGATTCAAACCACAGTATATATGTTTAGTCAGAAGGAAAATGTTCTTTGTCGATCTCACTAAGTTTCCCTTCTAAACTATTCCAAACATGTTGAGAGAACTTAGACGTATTCAAATTTCTACACTACAAACAATATGGTAACAATACTAATTTGTATATGTGAAGTTGTCCAAAATGTTTATAATAAATAAATAAATAAATAAATAAAGGTTGAAGGGAACAAGCACATATGTAGTTAGAAAAAGTTGATCTTAACTTATTCATGAAAAACAAAGAGTGAAATCTGAATCTATGCTTGGATCTGAAATCTGGATTACCATAATATATCGAAATGACTCTAAATTCCATGTGATGAACATAGGAGCTCTGTGGACTAGGCTTGTTTGGATCGATAAGCCCTTTTTTAGCAAAACATTGAACTATCTATGATTCTATGTGGGTGAGGTAAAACTTAAATCTGCATTCGAGTTCAACCCATATTTGCTTACATTTAATGGGTAAACAAATGATCCTAATTAAGAAATATTGTCTCAACAAAGTAGAGATATTAGACATTTACTGTGGCAATAAAGTTTCAAATTCACACGATCAGGAGCAAAAACTCAACATTATCGATCAATCACAGCAGATCAATGTTGATACAAAGTTTCAAAGATTGTGAATCATTTCGCCTTTTTTAGTTGTCTGGTAATATCTTATTAGTGATAATCTGTTTAGAGTCTGAGCTTAAACCTGTGGGTATAATCACTTGATAATAATGACAGATCTGTTTTTTCATGTAAAAAAGAAGAATGAAAGGTATCCATGGTGGAGGAACAAATGCTTGTTGTGGTTTGTAGATGATCGTTAAAATCAAGTATTATAAAACATTAGAAATACTAAAAATGCAATGTGAAGATGTATTCATAACCAAACAACACAATCCATTTTAGCAATAGAAATTAGGGGTGGGCTCGTGATAGGATGTGACGGGATGTACCTCATCCCTATCACATCCAATTCCTTCGGGAGAGACTTCGGCTCGACCTCGTTCCTTTCCAAATGGCTTCGGAACGGGACGGAACGATATCAACACGAAATAAAACATTTTGTTTATTTCACATTGATGTTATTCTTTATTTCAAATGTAAATAATTGTATTAGCTTGAATAGTACTTATATAAAAGAATAGATACATATGATTGTATATATTAATATGTTTTGCTATGCAAATCCATGTGAACTTTTATAAAAAAGATTTAGTAAATTGAGTTTTTTGTGAATGAACATTATTTGGTACCAACTTGTGTTTTATCTAGATTAGAATACAAGTGTTATTTTTAACCTAAAAAAAATTACACGTTTTTTTGATAAATGTAGGCAAATTCCTAACAAAAATAAAAAAACAATATATCAGAGCCAGGTTTCGATCCTGGGACCTGTGGGTTATGGGCCCACCACGCTTCCGCTGCGCCACTCTGATTTTGTTGAAATGAAATCTGATGCTATATACTTATTAAATTCCAATTCAAAGATGATTTTAGAAAGCAAAGTAAAATCATGTATAATTACTATCTTATGAATATTACTATGCTTTCATGTGCTTGTTTCATTCAAAGTAAGACAAACAAAGAACCGAAATTCTAACTGGCCTGGGAAAAACCAGCGAGATTGCTGCCTGGGGGGTGAATTTACATTTTTGCCCTCCCTCTTTAACAACCTTTTTGAAAAAGGTGTTTAAAAATGTGGGGGGGGGGGGGGGGGGGCAAAAGTGTAAAATCTCCCCCCCCCCCCCCCCCCCCTCAGGCAGCAACCTCGCTGATTTCCCAGGCTAGGAAGAATTGCTCAACAAAGAAACAACAAAACCCAAAGATGATAAAGTTCTACAATGGTGGGGAATGAGCTAGTCAATTAAAACTCCTATTAGAACATCTCTAACAAAGAGCTCAACCTCAAGCTAAAAAAGATAGATGACTTTAAGGTTGATGGTGGATGTACTCCAATATATTATTCAACAAATCTCAAAAGATTTGTTAAAAACAATTTTAGAGGTGCAAATAATCTCCTTTATACTATTTACCCTTAAATATAGGAAGGGAGAGAGAAGAGAAAGATAGAAAATAGGGGCGGTGGCAGAGACAAGGCGAGGCAGTGATGGTAGCAATGAGGCAAAGTGGTGATGGCGGCAGCGAGGTGATGTTCTCTGGAGAAGAAAAAACAAGTGGTGGTGTCAAAAAACAGGTGGTGATGTTGGATAGAAAGGTGTTGAATAGAAAAGTGGACAGTGATTATCTCAAATAAGAGAAATAGTGGTGTCAAAAAATCATTGCATTACCTCAAAGATAATCGTCATACAATATTCTAATTTTCTCATTAATTTGTGAATGAATGTCCACTATAGGTTTCCAATCCAATTTGTGAAGAATAATTGGTCTCTAGCTTACCAAGCCCCTAATAGTAACTATGTATTTGTATTGGCAGCGATTATTTGGCACCACAAGTTCCTCTTATTCCCACCACCACCTAATTTTTTTTCTCCCATATCACCCTCTTTCTTTCTCGCACCATCACCTACCACTACCTCTCTTCCACACCACCAAATTCAAACCTGCAAAAACTCTCATTCTCTCTCCCAAATTCATCTTTTTCCCTCCCACTCGACTGAGTCTCCCACTTCCACAACTGTCACTCTCTCCCCCATTCTCTCAACAATTTCTCCTCCAATTTGGAATAATTTTCTTCCTCGTTCATAGTTACTTTCATTCAAACAAAATGAAGAGTATTGTCCATGACTTCCTAGATAAAGATGACCCTAATAAATAAATAAACAATTTATACACCCAATTGTGACCAATTCTCAAGCTCATCAAAACATGGAAATTGTACTACTCTTAGTTATCTAATCAACATAAGTTGAATGAGTTAAAATGTTATGAATTGAGCAAGTTATGATCATTTTACTACAATCACTCAAATCTGTCCAGCAAAGAAAACATGACACCATCCCTGACTTTGGCCAATTTATACCATCAATTGAGATTGTTCTTAAGATTATCAAAAATAATTGTTATAGTACTGTGAGTTGTCTAATCAACAAAATTTGAATTAGTTAAAAAATGTTTTCAATTGAGCAAATTATGGTCATTTTACTAAAATTACTCAAATATATTCAATAAAGAAAATAATGTATTTTCCATGACTTTAGACCAATTTATACCCTCAATTGAGACCTATTATCAAGTTTATCAAAATACAAACATTATAGTACTATGAGTTATCTTACAAACAAATTTTGAATCAGTTAAAAATATTTTGAATTGAGCAAATTATGATCATTTTACTAAAATCACTCAAATCTGTTTAGCAAATACCAAGTTGCAAAAGATCATGCGAATGTGAGTCTCCCATTTGCATGATCCACTGTGAATATAAGTCCCTCACTTGCATGATCCATTGCGAGGGTGAGTTTTCCACTCGCAAGTGCCTCTACGAGTGGGGAACCCATCCTCGCACAGGGCACCACGAGAGTGAGAAAAAACAGAAAGTGCAAGGGGAATGAGAAGGGCGACGATCTGTGCAAGAAGAAGAGAAAATGAGAGAAGAAAATAGAGTGGGAAAAGAAGAGGGGGGAACTGAGAACGAGTGAGAGAAGAAAAAATAGTGGGAGAATTGAGAAAGGGAAATGAGAAGAAGAAGATGGAGATGGAAAGGAGAAGAAGAAGATGGAGAAGGGGGATGATGGCTGCTATAGTTGTGGCTCCATCTCCTCTATCTCTTGTTGTCTGTGTTCATCTCTCATCGTCTCTCACAATCGATTGTCCCATTCCTCACTATCACTTTCATGTTGTCGTTGTTATTGTTATTTAGAAGGAGGGTGAAATAGAAAAATGATGAATAGTGTGGAAGAGTTTTTTTAAAAATGCAACATCAGAGCCAGGTTTCGATCCTGGGACCTGTGGGACATGAGCCCACCACGCTTCCGCTGCGCCACTCCGATTTTGTTGTTATGTAACCTGATGCTATATACTTATTACAATTCCAGTTCAAAGATGATTTTAGAAAGAAAAGTAAAATCATGTATAATTACTGTCATATGAATGCTACTATGCTTTCATGTGCTTGTTCCATTCAAAGTAAGACAAACAAAGAAACAACAAAACCCAAAGATGATAAAGTTCTACAATGGTAGGGAATGAGCTAGTCAATTAAAACTCCTATTAGAACATCTCTAACAAAGAGCTCAACCTCAAACTAAAAAAGATAGACGACTTTAAAGTTGACGATGGATGTACTCCAATATATTAAAAATAATTTTAGAGGTGCAAATATTCTCCTTTATACCATTTACCCTTAAATATAGGAAGAGAGAGAGGATAAAGATAGAAAATAGGGGCAGTGGTGGTTGCAGGGACAAGGCGAGGTAGTGATGGTAGCAATGAGGCAAAGTGGTGATGGCGGCAGCGAGGTGATGTTCTCTGGAGAAGAAAAAACAAGTGGTGGTGTTAAAAAGCAGGTGGTGATGTTGGATAAAAATGTGTTAAATAGAAAAGTAGACACTGATGGTGTCAAAGAAGAGAAATAGTGGTGTAAAAAAATCACTACATTACCTGAAAGATATTCGTCATACAATAT
The DNA here is from genome assembly GCA_963556465.1 of Berberis vulgaris. Lineage (NCBI taxonomy): Eukaryota > Viridiplantae > Streptophyta > Magnoliopsida > Ranunculales > Berberidaceae > Berberis > Berberis vulgaris. The sequence goes on along the minus strand of OY747132.1, from coordinate 5,426,556 downwards.
TCTAATTTTCTCATTAATTTGTGAATGAATGTTCACTATAGGTTTCCAATCCAATTTGTGAAGAATAATTGGTCTTTAGCTTACCAAGCCCCTAATAGTAACTATGTATTTGTATTGGCAGTGGCTATTTGGCACCACAAGTCCTTCTTACTCACATCATGACCTAATTTTTTTCTCTCCCACACCACCCTCTTTCTTTTTCGCACCATCACCTACCACCACCTCTCTTTCACACCACCAAATTCAAACCTGCAAAAACTCTCATTCTCTCTTCCAAATTCATATTATTCCTTCCCACTTGACTGAGTCTCCCATTCCCACAACTGTCACTCTCTCCCCTATTCTCTCAACAATTTCTCCCCTAATTTGAAATAATTTTCTTCCTCGTTCATAGTTACTTTCATTCAAACAAAATGAAGAGTATTGTCCATGACTTCCCAGATAAAGAGTGCCCTAATAAATAAATAAACAATTTATACGCCCAATTGTGACCAATTCTCAAGCTCATCAAAACATGAAAATTGTACTACTCTTAGTTATCTAATCAACACAATTTGAATGAGTTAAAAATATTATTGACTGAGCAAGTTATTGTCATTTTACTACAATCACTCAAATCTGTTAAGCAAAGAAAACATAACATTATCCCTGACTTTGGCCAATTTATACCCTCAATTGAGATTGTTCTCAAGATTATCAAAACATAAATTTGAATTAGTTAAAAAATGTTTTGAATTGAGCAAGTTATGGTCATTTTATTAAAATTACTCAAATATGTCCAGTAAAAAAAAAAGGTATTGTCCCTGATTTTGGGCCAATTTATACCCTAAATTGAGACCTATTATCAAGATTATCAAAATACAAACATTATAGTACTATGAGTTATCTTACAAACAAATTTTGAATCAGTTAAAAATGTTGTGAATTGAGCAAGTTATGATCATTTTACTAGAATCACTCAAATTTGTTCAGCAAAGGCCAAGTTGTAAAGGATCATGCGAATGTGAGTCTCCCATTTGCATGATCCATTGCGGATATAAGTCTCTCACTCGCATGATCCGTTGTGAGGGTCAAAATTTTTTGCCCTCACAGCGGCCTCTGCGAGTGGGAACCCATCCTCGCACAGACCACCGCGAGGGCAAGAAAAAAAAAAGTGCAAGGGGAATGAGAAGAATGAAAGGGGGGGACAGTCTGTGTAAGAAGAAGAGAAAATGAGAGAAGAAAATAGAGTGGGAGAAGAAGATAGGGGAACTGAGAGCGAGTGAGAGAAGAAAAAATAGTGGGAAAACTGATATAGGGAAATGAGAAGAAGAAAATGGAGATGGAAAGGAGAAGAAGAAGACGGAGAAGAGGCGACGGTGGCTGCTATAGTTGTGGCTCCATCTCCTCTATCTCTCATCGTCACTCGCAATCGATCATCCCCTTCCTCACTATCCCCTTTCATGTTGTTGTTGTTGTTGTCTTTTATAAGAGATGGTGAAATAGAAAAATGATGAATAATGGTTTAAATAAATGGTGTGGGAAAACATGTAAAAAAATTGAATGAGCAGTATAAGTGAGAGCAAATTGTGATGCCAAATATTCACTGCCATTTGTATTTTGCAGGTATTTCATTGTTTCCAACTAAAAAGAATTTGTTTCCAACTAAAAAGAATTTGTTTCCAAAAAATGAAGGTGTATAGGACTTTTTACCAAAGAGAGCCAATTTATCCATTTAAGATTGATAACTAATAAATCTACCAGCTCTTGACATCAACATCCAAGTTGTCCTTGGAACAAACTGATCTATTCCTTTAAATATTGATCGGAGTAATTTTGTTTCCCTAAAAGAAAATGAATAATGGATTCTACCTGGATAAGCCAAGCACAACTCTCTGCAATGTTCAAGGTTGCTGTGGACATTCACAAAGAGAAGATAAAATCTTCATCATCATCGTCATCTTTCCATGTTTGAACCATACATTATCATCGAAGTCATTGGATTCTTCTTTCATCTTTCCATATTTTGCGCATGCTTTAGGTGGTTGGATATAATCCCAAATTTTGTGATTCTTTATCTAATCATGTTTTGACATTGAATTAATACAAAATTTTGATTTTGTATCTTTTTGTGGAAGAAAATCTCTTATTCCATTTGTGGGACAATCTCCTTGTTGAGTATTTCAGCTCTCAGAATCAATTACAAACACTAATTTTACATTAGAATGACAATATTACAACGATACAACACATAAACACATAAATATCTTACATATATAAAAAAAACTCATCACTAAGCTTCTCCTTACAATGATCAAAGGCTCACAAGCCTGGATGCCTCAATCTCAATAATTTTTTTCCTATTTATAGTCTCACAATAGAGGTAAAGGAATGCTCTAGATAACCTCAATATTTGACCCTCTAAATTTCTCAAACATTCTCCATTTTTCTTCTTTTAGAAAATTTTCCCTTCATCTTCTCTTTTTCTCCATTTTTTCAATTTCTTTAGAAAATTCTTGAAACATCAATCAAATTGATGCTATTAATCTCAACACTCTTAATAGTAATTATCATGGGATCCTTTTGGAATTTTTTTTAGATTTTCTAATATATTACGAAAAACAATAAAGTCATCATTTTCATGCTTGTTTTGCAATTCTTTCCTCTCTTTACAAGTCTCTTTTTAACTTATCACTTCTTTCATTTTTTTTATATAAATTTCTAATTTTCTCTCTATCTTCACCGCCAAACAGAATATTGATGAATAATTAGTTTTTCATAAGATATCAGTATAAGGTGTTGAAGTGGCAGTCGACGTGGGCTAATGGTATCGTAAGGGTCCAACGATGTCATAATCTACAACATTAGTGACTCATAAACAATGCCCACATGAAAAATGAACCACCACGCACCATCCCATATGGAAATGTAAAAAAAATGGGAAGAACCTTTCTCACTTCTTCTGTTGTTGAGTCAAATTGAGGTATCCCATTTCTATTCATTACTTCAATTTCAAGTCCAATTCACTTTCTCTCTTCAGATTTCCTTTCAAGGTAGAGAGAGAAATAATTCCATCATAAAGACAATTTAATCAGTTTCCACTTCTACTTCTATTCCTCTATCTCTCTAGTCTCTCCTCTGTTTCCCCTGTTTTCATTCATTCATTCTCTCTGCAGAGGCAGAGGATCTCAATCCATGTTCTTCTGACATAGGTTCTCCTGCTTCAGTTGATAACAAAAACCCAGATTTAGATTCAGCCATGAAGTTCAGATTCTGTACTGGTTCTTCTAATAAGCCCAAGAAGAAGCTCTTGATCCCACAATCACCCATCAATGGGAAACCTCCCAACAATGAGAACTCAATTTCACAATTTGGTAAGACTTGATTTTGGTTCTTTTTTTTTTTATGTTATTTGATTCTCTTTGTATATGTTCATGTTATTTATGCAAAAGACAGAAATTATGGTTGATGATGATATCATTTTAGGTCAACTCTAATTTTCTGTCATATTTTTTTGTTCCCTCAAAATTTAGTATGTTTTTGGTGATGAGTGCAAAGTGGTTCTTTGGATTAGAAACATAGAATGCTCATTTCTTCTACTGTGTCTACAGAGTAAAATGTGATCTGCCTTTTTAGCATCTTTAAGAGTTCAAAGATGGTATCAGTGATTTTTGATCGAAATGGTTTACTGATTTCCTTATATTATTTTCTTGTTTTAGATTGAGAATTTGCACTTAAAATGCTAAAGAAGATATTGTACAGAGCTAATCAAAACTTTAAAAGTTCAGTGATTTTTTTGTGAGTCAAACAAGCTGATGAATGGTTCTTTTCGAATTCAATATACACAACACCGTAATTAGTTTATTTTTCTCCATGAGCGCAACCTTTATACTACAGAAGCAAAATATTTCCGAAGAAATTGTGATGATGATGATGTTTAAAACTAATGTGATGAAAGAAGGAGATGGTTAATGTAGCTAAAAAATTGAATTGGTTTCCTTCAATAATTCTATGTGGTGATGTCATACAAATGTGGCTAGTTATTTTAGACTATGCTAATCCATCCGTTTGAGACAGATTTTATGATGGGGATGTTAATTACAACGAAGATGACAGTAGTTTATATAGTACCTGTTGTACAGATTAAAGCCACAAGAATTTGTAAAAATATTGTCTAGTATACTGGGGATATTTAATTCTCAGAGCTTTCTTATGTGATATATAAAAAAAAAAAAACTCAATATATTAAACCATTATCAGTGTGCGAGTCTTATATTACTATTGCAAATTTGCAATTATACTTTACTTTTCCATGAAGAGATATGAGGGTTCCACAACCTACTGACTTTTGAATAGGATTCCAATTTTATTGAGTGAACATCAATTATCTTCAACTTTGTGAGATTGTCTACAAAACCACAACACATAGGACCAATGTCATCAATCAACAAGCTTTAGTTATGTTGGCACTTCTTAAGGTTCCTCAGCAGAATAGGATACGAACGGACGACCACAAAAATTGAAAATGGTGACTGATTTTTTCGATGAATGTTAGATGTTTTCTCTTGATAAATCATAAGAACATCTGAACGCCTACAGGATTATGTGTATTTGCTACATGAACTGTGATCTGGTGTGGATCTGAACATGCAAAAGAAACTAATCTACGGAAGGTCCACCTGATTTGTTATTTTGCAGATTCCGATGTTCATCTATAATGATGATTGATTCTCAGAATATGGAATGTGATTTCATACAGAAATGTGGTCTTAGTATTTTAATAAGAATTCAAGCTATATGCTCCTAGTATTTCTCCTATGACCGATACTCTATATGTTCACTGGAGGAGTCACTTTATTATACTAGTTTGCTTCTCTATGTTGTACAATACTCTGATCTGCATGGTGGCTTTAGCTGCTACTTTAACTTTGAGTCACTCTTCTTAACTTCGGTTCCCTAAACGCGTCCTTTTGTTTTCACAGGTAGTAAAGAGGAGACCTTCTTTGATTCTCAAGCTTGGTTAGAGTCAGATTGTGATGATGATTTTCTCAGTGTCAATGGAGGTACGAAAACATGAACTTAACATATTTTCTTTAGTTGTATGCTAGAAAAACTACAAGGTCTTCAATTTAATATAAATCTCGCAACCATTAATTTGGATAATGATATACAGTTAACCTCTTCATAAAAGCTCCATGGTCCAAAATTGAGTTGACGGAAAGAAATTTTGAAGATAAATTATAGTTTACTGGTCCAATCATAGGATGGTGCCTCAATAGTTATGTGTTCAGAAACGTTAACACAAATATATATGTCTATTATATTAAAAACCCAGAGGTTTGACCTCAGGATCACTCTCAGAGTCAATCTATGAGACCTACGAGCTAGCCAACTGTGCCCCCACCCCTTGTTGTAAGGGTATGAAAATGAATTTAATTACTTGGACAGACGCAGGATTAGGAGTTCGAGTCTAAACATGCAACTTTTATTAACTATCATATTGGTATTGTGTCAACATGAATATGCCTGGTCCAGTGAAATAATCAGTACAATAGACTTACAGCAATGTTTAATCACATGGTGAGTGATTTTCTGAATCACTTACCTTCGTGTTTAGAATTCAGAAGTTCTGTATGGATGCATAAATCGTTCACAAAGTGTTCATTTTGTTGTGTATTAGTTTTGGTTTCTTGGCCAGTCTCCAAGTTAGTTTTCTTCTTTGTTGTGCAGAATTTACACCTTCTAGTGGCAGTATTTTGTCAAATCATCATATCAGCTTCACAGAAAGCCCTCGTGTTAGTCAGTCCCATTTTATGGACAGAGCAAAAGGTGGAACCTCTCCAGGAGATAAGAAAAAGAAACTAGCTGAACTCCTCAGGGAAAGTCTTGGGGGTGATGAGGACTACTATCTTGGTCATAATAACAATAAGCAAGAAGCTAAACCAAGAAGTCTTTCCGTCCTTCCAAAATCAACAAATGGATCGCCTTGTATGTCTCAATCAAACTCAACCCGCAGTAGTGAGAAAACCCCAAGTGGATACTACAAATCCGAGAAAGAGAAATCAGGCAAGAATTCCCAGTGTTGTTTACCAAGTTTAGTTACAAGTCTTAGCTTCAAGGAAAAGAAAAAGAAGTTAAGTCCAAGTCGAGATGGTGAAGTATAACAAAGTCACAACATTTAGCATCAATAAAAGAACTGTTGCAGTTGTTCAGGTGTAAATCGAAAACAAAGACTTTCTGATCTGCTTTTACAAGTTATACTGTCAAATGAGGAATTTTTTTCAGGTATGTTTTTACTGCCAACATTAAGGTGAAGTTCTTGCATTCGTGTTATGGCAATTAGTAATTCTGTAAGGATTATTACAAACATGCATAAATACATGTTCTCTTTTGTTGTATATATGTTTATTAGTCTTCGACTGGATGGAAAATATATCATTGGACTTTGTAGTCCCTCTAGGTCGGATTTCTTCATATGGGCCCGACAAATATGTGAAGATTTATTTTTGATTGACCGTCTGTTGGGAACTCCCACTTGAATCCAAAACTACGAAGACACTAAGTCTATGAAATAAATATGATATGGGAGTCATGTTTGATGGCGGCAATGAGAGATTTGTGTGGAACAATGGAGATTTCCACAAGGGAGAAGTTATCGCAGTCTAATTCAAACATCATGAGCTTTGACTCATATCCAGCTTGGCAGTTTTAAAATATTTTAAACATTTATTTATTCAACAAATATTTTCAGTGAACGATAAGTGATGATTTCAAAGATTTAGACCAAAGACTTGGCCAAGTCTTCGAAATGAATGCTAGGCAAATGTATCACTACCACATATCAGCTTTTATTCATGTCCACATATCAGCCAAGTGCTGATCACTCCTTTAGCAATGCATTATATATAGAGGGAGTCCAGTATTCAGATAAGTAAAAAAACCTTTCTCAATTGTCCAAGAGAAGTACTAGCTAGGGGTTGCCATGAGAACCTCCATTTTTCTTCAACTACATTTTCTACTTTTCTTTCTGTTAGTGTTGGGTTTTCCTTACTTTGGAATCATTACACTCTCTTATTGTAATGAAACACATGACAATGTGTTCTGCCTAGAGAGTGAAAAACAAGCACTCTTGAAGTTCAAAGAAGGCTTATCTGATCCATCTGGCAGGCTCTCTTCTTGGCATGGCGAAGATTGTTGCACTTGGACAGGAATAAGCTGCAACAACAAGACCCGACATGTTATCAGACTTGATCTTGGAAGTGATTTGCCTGATAGCTCGCCCTTGGCAGGTGAGATCAATGCTTCTTTGCTTCAATTGAAACATTTGCAACACTTGGACCTAAGCAATAACAATTTCAGCGGAAGTCCAATTCCAGCATTTATCGGTTCACTTCACAAACTAGAATATCTAGATTTCTCTGACACCTGCTTTGAGGGACCAGTTCCTTCATCCTTTGGAAACTTTTCAAGTTTGTATTATCTAGATCTTAGCAATTTCTATTCTGGTTGTGAGAACAAGCTCAAAGTAGACGATCTTTTTTGGCTCTCTGGCCTCTCTTCGTTGAAATACCTTAACCTGTCATTTGTGAACCTCAGTACTGCAACAGCACATTGGCCACCACATGTCAACTTGCTTCCTTCTCTGTTAGAGTTGAATCTCGAAGGTTGTGAACTATCGACTATGAATTTCCTTCCCTTTGCCAATTTTACGTCGTTGACAACCCTCAACCTAGCTGTCAATGATATTGATTCTTCAATACCGCAATGGTTCTTCAACCTACCTAATCTTGAGACCCTTTATCTCTTTGAGAACACTTTCTGGGGCCCCATCCCTGATGCCTTCTCAAATATGACTTCTCTTCGAGACCTTTCTCTGGCTAGAAATGAATATATCAATGGTTCTATTCCTAGATCATTAGGTACACTCTGCAAACTAGAGAGACTACACCTATCATTCAACAGCATCGAAGGAGAGGTAAATGAGTTTCTGGATGGCTTGTCAACGTGTTCAGTGAAAGGCTTAAGGTATCTTAGCCTTCGAAGCAATCAGATGAATGGGACTATTCCAAAGAGTGTGGGGAAACTTTCTGAATTGGTCCAGTTGGATCTAAGCATGAATTTTTGGAAGGGTGTTATCTCAGAAGCTCATTTTGCAAGTCTTACAAAATTAGAAAATTTAGGACTCTCATCAAGATCTGTGGGTTCCTTGAAATTCAATGCTGACACCAACTGGATTCCTCCTTTTAATGGACTTGCTACCGTTGATCTGACCAACTGTCAACTTGGTCTTCCATTTCCATCATGGCTTCACACTCAAAAAAATCTCTCATATCTAGTTCTTAGGAATACAGGGATTTCAGGTTCTCTACCTGATTGGCTTGAACACTCAACAGAACTCTATGCTTTGGATGTTTCTAATAATCGAATCACAGGCACGTTTCCCTTTGATTGGATTGAAAACTCAACACACACTGACCAACCAATGCCAAACTGGATTTCTTCAATGAGGTTCTTATTTCTAGGGAGTAATCTATTGTCAGGTCCTATCCCATCGAACATCGGTGTGATAATGTCGGGTTTGGCTTACCTAGATCTTTCCGGGAACCTTATGAGTGGTCAAATCCCATCATCAATATGTAAAATTGATGGTTTGGAAGTTCTCAGCCTCTCAACCAATCTTTTTTGGGGGGAAATCCCGAAATGTTCCTGGAAGAATTTGGCATTCTTGGATCTCGGAGGGAACAATCTCACAGGTGAAATTCCCAATGAAATAGGCTTTTCACCATCCCTTCAGTATTTGAAGTTGAGCAACAATAAACTCTATGGTAAAATCCCTTCCACTTTCCGACAACTCAAAAAAATTGTCTCTCTTGATCTTGGAGAGAATAATTTCTCTACAGACATACCAATGTGGATGGGAACAGACCTTTTATCCCTGAAAGTCTTACGCTTACGATCAAATTCATTCAAAGGTCAAATCCCTCCACCACTGTGTGATCTCTCTTCTCTTCAGTTCTTAGATCTTGGGCACAATAAACTGTCCGGTATCATCCCACCTTGTGTTGGTAATTTAACTGCAATGGCTGTAGTTATAGGGAACAAAACCCAAATTGGTGTTTCGTCGGGGATGTATTACACTGAATTCTTTCAAGATGTGAATGTAATGGTTGTTAAGGGAATAGAACTTAATTATGGCAGTAATCTGAACTTCTTAAAAATCATAGACCTTTCAGGTAATGATCTCTTAGGTGAGATACCTGAAGAACTAATGGGACTTTCTGGATTGGCCATCTTGAATCTTTCCATGAATCACTTGACTGGGACGATTCCCAACCAAATTGGGCACTTGAAACAATTGGAAATTCTTGACCTCTCCGGTAACCAACTTTCTGGGATGATTCCTTCCACCATCTCTGATTTGACCTTTTTGAATCATTTCAATTTGTCAAACAATAATTTGTCTGGTAGAATTCCATCCGGGAACCAACTCCAGACCCTTAATGATTCATTTGTTTACCAGGGTAACCCTCAACTATGCGGGCCTCCTCTTACCAACAAATGCCCAGGTGAAGTAAGCGTAGTTCCAACGTCTGTTGCTGGTGAAGAAATACATACTGAAATGTTTGGGGTCTACTTAAGCATCGGTTTGGGTTTTGGTGTTGGTTTTTTGGGATTTTGTGGGAGTTTTCTTCTGAGCTCATCCTGGAGGCATGCATATTTTAAGTTCATTGGTGCTTGTTTGTAACGAGCGTGTTCTAACATGGTTTTTATGTAAGTTTCTTGGGTTTCTATGCATATCTACATCACTCTCGTTAATTGTAATGCACTTCGTTTTTGTTTGATACCTTGCATGTAAAAAATGATGGCACTTGCAATTTCACAGTTTTTAGCCTTACAAAATGGACTCTGTTGTTTATATGCTGAAACAAAATTCCTTAACCTGAAACCATTGGACTTAAACATGCTAATGTTGTTTGCAACAACACTCAGAGATGTCATTGAACTGGATCTTAACATGATATTGTGGCTATATGATGAGAGGTTGGAATTAGAAGGTTATGATAAATTCTTCTCTCCAAGAACTGAAAACATTTGTAATATTTGGATAGTAGGAGCTTTAAAATCAAATTCGTTTAAAGGTCACACGACTTACAACTGATATCCCTCCACAATTGTATCATCCCTCTACTTTGCAAACAATAGATCTTAGACACAACAAACTATCATGTACCATTGCACGTTAGTGCAATGAACATTTCCTGACAAATTGCGCACTCGAAAAAAAAAAAAATCAAATCTCCCACCTCTCATCTCAGGAAACCAAATTTCTGGAATAGCTCATTAAAATTCATGGTGGTGTGTATGTGGGGTTTCATTAGTGTTTGATATCCATAATGCCCAAAAAAAAAAAATGTTTGCACCAGCCGGGAATCGAACCCGGGTCTGTACCGTGGCAGGGTACTATTCTACCACTAGACCACTGGTGCAATGTTGACCAAAAGGAATTTAGGAATTATATTATAAATGAGTAAATTTCTTATTTTCCCTCCATCTTCTCCTGCTAAATAATGCATTGAATTGAGAGCAAAGTCTAAACATGTAAAGATCCAAACGAAATAAAGATAGAAAGAAACGAAATAAAGATAGAAAGAAACTAGAGACAATTTTTTTTTATATATATTTATTTCCGATCAAATTGTGTAGTTTGCGGCGGAACACTCCAACGAACTGGTGCCAATGATGTAATACAGTTGCATGTACAACAATATGTATGAACTGTTTTGGTGAAACAAGAATAGAATCGATCCCATCCTATAACTAGGTTCGTTTTCTTTTTCTTTTGTTTGTTTGAGATCATATGTGAAATGAATTACAAGGTTCAAGATAATTGATGATGTCCTTGATGATAAGACCACAATATATGCACCATAAAAAAAACAACAAAGTTGTCATCTCTTAATTTTGAATTTCTGAATCTATTTGTTTGCATGGAAAATAGACATGAAAATTGAAATTGTTTTTATAAATTCGTTTTCGAGACTTCTTCTCGAATTTTGATTTTCATAAGTAGTGAGAAAACAGTTTTATAAAGAATCGATTTACTATTATTAAATAGAGAACCAAACAATGGAAATTTACATAAAAAAACTAACCAAAATCAGAAGCCAAAGGTGCGATGACTTAGTAGCGGATAATATTACTAGATCACAGAGTCGAACTCAGCTGACAACATGTAATTGGGGGTTAAAGAAAAAAAAAAAAACCAAAATACGGAGGTTTCGTGCTGATGGATGGACCCACCAAGCCCATGCCTTGGGCCCAACAGAATCATAACATCCTGTATGGAGGAACTATTACAATCCTCAAAAACAAGTGTTCACACCTCAGATCTATTGCAAATTTCCACTATTCTCTGTTTTGAGCACCCTTGAAAAATTTCCTGAAAGATGGACAAAAATTGCCGATAAGAATGAGAGCCCAAAAGTGGGGCCTATATGTCAACTCTCAATCATTTTCAGAACCCCCGTTCTCATTGAGCTCATGTTCTCTTCTCTTCATTTTATCCTTCTATAAAAGGGAGTGTCATTCTCCTAAGGACTTCATCACAGCCACAACAAACCATCCCCCATGGCTCACTACAACATGTTGCTGGTAAGCCTTTGCTTGGTGGTCCTTTTCGTCGAGCCATATCGAGTATATGGTTCAAGTCGTGGACCGAATACTGCAGCTGATGGTTCGGAGGTATATGTACCAGATGGATTGTGTGCTTCATGGATAAGTCCACAAGGTTACAAGTGCCAGGAATTTCAGGTGAGAGTTTGATCAGTTCATCGTTATAACATGTATACATACATATTTAAATTGTTTGCATGTACATAACAAATGTGAAATTTCTTGTTTAGGTGAAAACAACAGATGGATACATTCTCAGCGTGCAAAGAATCCCAGAAGGTCGTTCTGGAAGAGGCCGCGGTGGCGTTGGGAAGAAACAGCCCGTACTGATGCAACATGGAGTTCTTGTGGTACAAATTCTTTTTTCTTCTTAGTGCCTTCATATTATGGTTTGTGATTAGTACTAAAAAGAAGACAACCCCACCCTTTAAGTAATAACTAGACAGGTAAAGTTATTAGAATCTTCTTTTCGATCAACTTTCGGCTTAAAATTAAAAACTTTATCCCAAAGTTTAGCTGTCATGATTCATGAAGATGGTGATGATGGTGGTGGTGGAGCACTGGAAAAAATTGCATTTTATTGCGACTTTTTAAGTACAAGTAACATGCATTCCATTGCATTTTATAGCATCCTCACTATAATGAATCACTCTGATCTGAACACAAGAAAAACTCAATTTCCTTGATTACATGACTTTAAATATGGCATTCACACATATAATGTACTGCGACAAATGTATGAATAGCAACGAGATATGTATCGTATAGCAACTAATTGGTTTTTGATTTTTTTTATTAGCGACGGCAAAAAACCGTGGCTAATTGGTTTTTTTTTTAAAAATTAAACACTAAAAAAGAATTTAGCTACGGTAATTTACTGTGGCTAATTGGTTTTTGATTTTTTTTATTACCAACGGCAAAAAACCGTGGCTAATTGGTTTTTTTTTAAAAAAAAATTTAACACAAAAGAATTTAGCTACGGTAATTTACCGTGGCTAATTGATTTTTGATTTTTTATTAGCGACGGCAAAAAACCGTGGTTAATTGGTTTTTAAAAAAAAAAATTTAACACTAAAGAATTTAGCTACGGCAATTTACCGTGGCTAATTGGTTTTTGATTTTTTATTAGCGACAGCAAAAAACCGTGGCTAATTGGTTTTAAAAAAAAAAAAATTTAACACTAAAGAATTTAACTATGGCAATTTATCGTGGCTAATTGGTTTTTGATTTTTTTTTATTAGTGACGGCAAAAAACCGTGGCTTGGATTACACTTATTATGGACTTTATCGTGTTCGTGTTTGGTTATGGTTTTGGTTGCAGGATGGAATGACATGGCTATTGAACTCCCCAGATGAATCGTTAGCATTTATCTTGGCTGACAGTGGTTTTGATGTTTGGATTGCTAATACTCGAGGGACTAGATTCAGTCTTCAACATACCACCCTTAATTATCGGCAACAAGTAATAATTTCACTCTCTCATTATAGGTTTTTCATGAATTGAATTATATGACACATTTTTGGCTTATAGGAGTATTGGGACTGGACATGGGATGATCTGGTAGATCATGATCTTCCTGCAACATTTGACTTCGTTTATGCTCAAACCAGGCAAAAGGTTCATTATGTTGGTCACTCACTGGTGAGCATCCCTCAGTGTCAACATCCTTAGTTTACCTTTTATATGCTACAGACTTTTGGTGCTTCAGTTATAGTCAATGTCATGCCTTTGCTATTCCATTATAACATGAAAATGAAAAATTGTTGATTGTTCTATTCTGCGTGCAGGGGACTCTAGTTGCTTTGGCATCATTTTCTCAAGGAAAATTGGTTGACAGGTTGAAATCAGCTGCTTTACTCAGCCCGGTCGCTTACTTGAGTCATATGACCACTGGTATAGGCATACTTGCCGCTAAAGCCTTCGTTGGTGAGGTATGAATACCTTGCCTCAAGAAATTTTTCGAAACACATTTATATGTTCAATCTATAAACTAATTGCTTATTAGATCCTTTTGTTCTTTCAACAGCTAACCACAATGTTTGGCTTTCCAGAGTTCAATCCAAAAGGGTATATTATTTGTGTCCCCAATCATCGTCTAATCTCTATGCGTACTCACTGTGAACTAAAGTTTTAAATTTCCTTCAATCAAACAGACCCGAAGTGGCGATCTTTCTAAAAGCTCTTTGTGCTTATCCTGGCGTCGATTGCTATGACTTAATGACAGCAATAACAGGTATATAGTACTCTATTGTTTACTGTCCATGGATTATCAATAAGTACTCATATCTCAAATTCACGATTCTAATATGGCTCGTAATTCGGAATACAAAGGTAAAAATTGTTGCTTGAATGGATCCACTGTGGAGTTGTTTCTCAGGAATGAACCACAATCAACTTCAACAAAGAACATGGTTCACCTAGCTCAGAGTATGACTCTTTTGGATATTTCATCCTAATAAAATGACTAAAAATTTTATATGATGAAAATCGAAAAAATTACTTTAACTAATCTTGATCATTTCATTTGCAGCGGTACGTCGAGGTGCATTAACAAAATTTAATTACGGAAGAGCAAGCCTTAACCTGGAGCGCTACGGGCAATCAACACCTCCAGTGTACAACCTCTCCAACATCCCAAACAACCTTCCTCTGTTCCTTAGCTATGGAGGTAAAGACGCATTAGCAGATGTAGGAGATGTAGGGACATTATTGGATAGTCTTAAACTGCATGACGGGGATAAGCTCACAGTTCAGTTTGTGAAGGATTATGCTCATGCCGATTTCATAATGGGAGTCTCGGCGAAGAGTATCGTCTACAATGCTGTTGTTGCATTCTTCAGACGTTGGTAAAGTACAATTGACATCACTATACAATATTGCAATGCGCAGATTTTGTTGCATGAGCTAAGTAATAAGAGGCTACAAAGGAGGACTAGTACTATACAAGACCCAAAACTGGGATCGTATATGGTTGTGACTTGTGAGGTTAAATGTTGTGGCCAAAGTTTTTCGAGTTTAATTCTAAGGAATCTCAATGAAATTAATGTTACACGTTTTTGTTTAAATGAACTATGAAGTCAGAGGGTATAAGCTTCATCTCATTAATTTGAGCTTCAAAACCTGTGATCATATTACAATGAAATCACTGGTGACATTAACATCTCAAGCGAAATCCAAACAGTTCATGATAATACATGTTGATGCAATGGGGTTGAGCGCATACGCTTCAATTGCATGGGTGATAAATTTGAACTACAAACAGATTCATCAGTATTCTTTATTCACATTGATTTTCTTCCATATCCCTCTTCCTTTTCCAACGATTTATCCTCACTGCTATGAGCACGTAGACCTTGTTCGTGTTCTCTTCCAGGAACCCAAAGTATGCATGTCTCCAGGACTTCTTCAGAATCAAAGTGCCAAAGAATCCCCAAACCCCCACTACGAAACCCAACCCCATACTGATGTAGAACCATAACATATATGAATCGTCTTCCTTTTCTTTGCTACGAACAGTGGGCACAAGAGCTGGAGTTGTTTCATCGCCTGGATACTTCCTGGCAAGCGGAAAGCCACAAAGTTTAGGATTACCTTTGTAAATAGATGAATCATTGAACGTTTGGAGTTGGGATCCAGTTGGAATCCTTCCTGATAAGTCGTTGTTTGACAAGTTCAAACGACTTAAATAATTCAGTGCAGACAAGCTTGGAGGAATCGAGCCAGAAAGTTGGTTTCTTGAGAGATCTAGCCCCTCAAGCTCCTTCAAGTGCCCAATATCTTCTGGGAGTTTTCCTGTGAAGTGATTCGCGGATAAATTCAGAATCCTCAACCCGACCAGTTTGGTTAGTTCTTCAGGTATCATTCCTGACATGTTGTTGCTTGAAAGGTCTATGCCTCTGAGCAGATTAAGGTTTCCACTGAACTCACGTTCAGTTCCTTTGACAACTTTCACAGTGATAGTTAGTGAGACTGGATTGATGATTACCCCACCCTGGTAACCAATGTAAGGAGGTTCATCCTTTAAATCACCAATGTAAGGAGCTTCATCGCTGCCATTCGTAGTCATGGAGGTTAAATTCTCAAAACATTGTGGAATACTTCCATATAATTCATTGTTCGCAACATCCAGCAATTGGATGTAGGATAGAGAGCATAGTTGTTCAGGGACATCACCAACAAACATGTTAGACCGCAAACGTAATACCTTCAGATTTGGAAGACCTGTTCCTATCCAAGATGGCAATCTCCCAGAGAAATGATTCTCCCCAAGATCGAGAACTATCAATTCTGTGCAATTCTGTAAGGAGGAAGGAACCTTCCCATGGAAACTATTATTGTTCAACTGCAGGTAGTTGAGCGAAAATAGTAAACCCATAGAACTTGGAACCGTACCGGATAAATTGTTGTTTGATAGATCTATTTTCGTTAAAGCGGCAAAATCCTTCCAACACCATCTAGGTAGTCCTCCTGATAAACGATTGTTTGAGAGACTGAGATCCGCCAGTTCTGTTATATTACATATGGACGAAGGGATTCTTCCATTTATCATGTTCCTAGAAACATCCAATTGTCTCAAACTTGGCATTATGTTACCGATGTTTGACGGAATAGATCCTGAAAACAAATTACTAGCAAGATTTAAGACAATCATGTCAGAAGTCCAAAGTGGCTCTAAACCGTCTGATTGGTCAGACCCCAGATCAAAACTTGTGTCACTGTGAAATTCTAATGGAACCTTTCCTCTAATTTTGTTATGAGAAAGGTCCAAATGATAGAGATCCGGAAATGAGTTTGTCAACCAATCAGGTATGACATCGGAAATCCCTGTGTTGTGAAGTATGATTACAGAGAGATTCTTTTGAGTTTTGAGCCATGAAGGGAATGAAGGGCCTAGTTGACAGTCAACAATGTTAATGTGTCGAAGCTGAAAAGGGCAGACCCAGTGGGAGCTAATATTCAGAGTCAGTGAATTCGGAGAGTGTAGGGATATTTGTAAAAATTCCAATTTGGTCAGATTTGAAAAGAGAAATTCTGATACATTGCCCTCCCATGAATTATCGTAAAGAGACAACTCTACCAACTCTGTCAGTTTTCGAAAAGATCCTGGAAGGGTCCCATTCATTTGATTGCTGAAAATGCTAAGAACTTTTAAATGTTTAAGATTTCCTAATGAGTCCGGAAAACTCCCAGTAAGTTGGTTATAATTCAAGTTTAATATCTTCAAGTTATTCTTTAAACAGCCTGATAGAGAATCCACAAATTCCTTTATCCCACCACTGATGTTGTTGTATGACAGGTTTAAGGTTTCTAAGTCACATAGAGTTCCTAAGCTTCTAGGTATCTTGCCATCGATATCATTTACTGACAAGTCAAGAAATTGGAGAGAAGGCATATTTCCAAAGGATTCAGGAATGGTGCCACTGATACCATTGGCTGAGAGTTTAAGAGTACGGAGATTGGTACAATTTGACACCCATTGCGGCATAGGGGAATCAAAATGATTGTCAGAAAGGTCAAGGACTACAAGTGATGTGAGATTGATATATGGTAGGGCGGAAGGAAGGTTTTGGAGTTCACATTTGGATAAATGCAACTCCAGAAGAGACGGATGCAGATTAACATGTTGTAGCCAAATCATTTGCTGCGTTACTAAGGTTCACACCTCTCATAGAGAGGTGTTTCAAAGAAGAGAGGCCAGAGATCCACTGAAGGTTATCCACTTTTAACGTGGATCCACACAAAATGCTTTGACAGTCGACACTGAGATACTCTAAACTTGAAAGGTTACCCAGGTGAGGAGGGATCATTCCTTCAAAGCAAGCATCAGAGAGATCAAGATACTTCAATTTACGGAGAGAACCAAGGAATTTGGGGATTTCAACGGCATTGAAACTGTTGTTGCTTAAATCTAAGTAGTTCAAATCTTTCAAGTGGAGCAGAGAAGAACTTACCTTGCCTCCTAGACTCAACATACTGTAAGCTTCTGTATCAAAGTCCAACAAGTCTTCATGGTACTGATGTGTTCCGGAGGTCAAGTTTGATAACATGGCCAGTCTGGTTACTGCATCCCACCCCTGCCCATTCGCAACAATCTTTACCACGCCATGAAGAGAGTCGCCCTGAAGAATCTGTTAGATCTTTTTTGAACTCTAGAAGTGCTTTCCTTTCAATGTCTTTACAGCCCAACTTCACGTTGCTATCACATGAACCAAGTTGAACAATCTTGAGGGAAGGAAAGCCCAATACCGTAAGAAGAAGAAGAAGAAGCTGAATAGAGCTATTATTACCCGTATTTCCCATGCTAACAATAATGCAGTGCCTAGCCATGATGTAGAAGTATAGTTTATATAGAAATCTCCATCAGATCCCTATAAAATACTGATTTTATAAGAAAGCCAACTTGATTAACAGGTTGATAAGGCACTGTACTGTCATGTTTTGTCCATTGAATGAGAATGAATATTAAGCTTCATTTCAAGTGAGACCTGATCTTAGCCATCGACTGGTGGCGGCTAGGGCTTCCACTGCGACAACCCTAGGCGGCGCACCATCCCATTGCCGGCCATTGCCGGCCAAACAAAGTATCTCTGGTCGCGACATGCCGATACTGGCCGACTTTGGTCGATTTTGGACATTTTCAGGCTCTTATCGAACAGATTCAGAAAGCCAACTCGTGTTTCTGTTCCCTTCTTGCCGAGGCACAGATCTGGTGCCCGCGTTTCGGCTGCAGAGTTTGTTTCGTTTCAGCCACCGATACGATTCAGGTATCGGTTTCTGGTACGACTCAGTGACAGGTTTTGTACCGTTTTTCCTGATTTTACGACTCAGTGACAGGTTTCGTATTTCCCTGATTTTTCAACACTGGCACCGAATTGGATGTGATGTCGGCGCCTCCTGCCGTCATCCTTCCTCCCCTGATGGGGAGATCTGCTAATGGGGGCCTGTCGAAGGCGCGGCTAAGCCCTCTTTCGCACAAATTTTGGGAAAAATTCTGGTGGCCGACGTCGTGGAGACTCCGGTTGAAGGCACTAGATTCCGTAAAGAGAGCGCTCCAGCTATTGGTATTACGGCAACGGATGAAGTCCGCGGGGAGGAGTTTATGGAACGACATGTTATCGTCTTAAAATTTTCTAGCTACCGCCCTACATTGGAAGACATTCGGGACTCGATTCACAGAACTTGGGGAATTATGGGCGATTTTTCGCTTGGCTTACTCAATCAACGGCATGTTTTGGTTCGTCTTCAATCGGAGGAGGAAGCAAAAAAAGTATTGTCGCGGGATTCTTTTTTGATTCGTGGCGTGCGGTTCAAAGCTTTCCGCTGGCATGATGGTTTCAGTCTGAAGGAGGACCCGATATCGGTGCCACTGTGGGTAGAGTTGCCTAACTTACCTTTACATCTTTTTCATCCCCCTATTTTAAAAGCAATTGTCAATTCTTTTGGTGTTTTTTTGAGAATGGATGACCATACTAGATGTTTATCGCGCCCGGGCTTTGCCCGCGTGTGTGTTGAGATGACTTTGGCGGACAAATTACCAAACAGAGTATGGATTGATAGGGCCAATAATAGAGGTTTCTGGCAGAAGATTGAGTACCCATGTTTCAAATATTGTGACTTTTGTTCCTTGCTCGGGCATCAGGAAAGTGTTTGTCGCAAGAAGCTAGGCATTAAGGGCGGTGGTCGGGTTTCGGAACTAGGTAATGTTGAGAAGGTAGCCAAATCAAAGACCGAAAGTAACAATACCAGGCAACAATATGTTCCAGTGATCAGAAAAGGAAATTCTTTGAACTCGGAAGTGGGTGTGAGTGGCACAAAAAATAGCAAAGGCGAGGAGATTTCGGAGGGAGTCGGGGATAGAAAGCAGGTGGCCTTTGATCCGGTAAAGGTGGGTTTGTCCAACACATTTGAGGCATTGATGGAGAATATTGAGGAAGATGAAGGTCCTCCAGCGGAATTACAAATAGCGGGTCACAAATTAGAGCATGCTAAAATCGGGGTCCAGCATGAGTCTACGGAGGAATGCCTACTAGAGACGGGGTATACAACTTCAGAAATTGATAATGTTCTTGGACAACAAAAAAAGTTATCCCCACACGAAGATGAGATAAATCCGGAAACAAAGAACAATCCTTCTATTCAAAGTGCAGCGTCGCAAACTGTGACGAATGATTTCACATGTGAAACTCAGATTGGGCAGACTGTTTCAGGGTCGCAGCAGCCAGTGCTCTACCCTCCAAGAGGGGCCATGATTTCTCCTCAGCCGGAGGCCATGGTCTCGCCCAAGCCAGCGCCATCCACCAAGGCTGTGGACGTGGCCTGCGCCATTGCCGCGCCATGCACCACACCAGAGAACAGAGTCTCGCCTCAGCCAGCGCCCCACACCAAGGCAGTGGAAGTGGCCTCGCCCCAGCCTAGTACCAAGACAGGGGTCGAGGCTTCGCCTCAGCCAGCGCCCTGCAACCCATTTATCGGTGCTACTAGCACAGAGCTAGGGGATGTTATACAGGGTCAGCAAGTGCAGGAATATTCGGATGATGATTTGCAGTCTCTGCTCAGGCTAAAGAGACATTTTGACAAATATGCTATCAAATCCTCCCCGGATTATAAAAGAGTCGGAGACAATTTGAATCAGGCTATATCTTTGTTCAGAGAAAATAGGTTACTTCGACCGCCGACTTATGACCTCAGTATACTCGAAAGTTCTAGTGAGGATAGTGATGATGTCAACTCAGAACCTGAGCTTGATCCACAGGTAGCGAACAGTGATTTGGTTTTAGGGGCTATGTCTGACGGAAAGATGAATAAGAGGCGCCACACCAAAGATATCAGCATTTGTCCCCATAAATCCAATAGAACGAGGACAGAAACCAAAAGGTTCAAAGACTGATTGGTGCATCCTATCTTTTGTGAGGCTGTGTTTCGGCTTTTTAGTTAACCCTATTGGGTCAGTCATGTAGCCTTCGGGCGTGGATTTTTATATGAATAAAATGGATGTTCTTTAAAAAAAAAAAAAAAAAAAAAAAAAAGTGAGACCTTTTCAAACCCCAAATTTATAAACGTATTATTTTCATCCCTTTAAAGGAAATTTGGACTTTTCAATAATTGGCAGAAGAATTCAGAGTTTGAATTGCATTATCTCGAAATTTTAGTAACAAGTATCATCGTGCATGTTTTGTTAATATTTTTATTAGCTGTAGATGCCAAGATGCAATAAATCAGGGAGGTGCATAGTTGAAAATGCAACAACTTGCAAACTTTAAAGCTTTTCTATTGTAAATATTAAAAAAAAAAAAAAAAAGTCCTCTGTGAAGACAATATAGTAATGGAAATTTGTTTTTGATGCTGCCATAATATATGTTCAAGATGCAAGCATGGGTACAGGTTAAATGGCTGAATAGAAAAAAAAAAGTCAATTTTGAAAAGAAACAGGGTACTTTAAAAAGAATTGGTATATATGCATAAACATTATCATTGTCATGTTCAAGTGGAATACTTCCATGTACGTAATCCATTATTGGTATATACACCGTAATCGTAATACCTTCAGAAATGAAAGAGTTCCAATCGATATTTGCAGCATCGGAGAAATAGTTCTCCCCAAGTTCAAGAATGACCAACCCTGTACAATTTTGCAAGAGGAAGGTACTTTCCCATGAAAGCTGTTCGTGTTCAGCATCAAGTAATTGAGTGAATACCAAACCCATTGAGCTTGGAACTTTACCAGATAAATTATATTATGTTACATATGGATGAAGGGATTTCACCATTTATCATGTTCCTAGAAACATCAAACTGTCTAAAAAAACTTGGCCTTATGTCATCAATGTTTGACAGAATAGATCTTGAAAACAAATTACTGGCAAGATATAAGACAACCATCCGAGAAGGCCAAAGTGGCTGCAATACTGAACCTTCAAAGTGGTTTGACAGCAGAGGAGAACCTTCTAAGTGCCTCATAAGTAATTCTCGATCTTGGGGAGAATCATTTCTCGGCGAAATTGCCAATTCTGTGTGGTGAGAGGTTTGAGTTGTTCACAGATCATAAGAATTTGAAGTACCTATTCACTCAGAGGGAGTTGAATATGAGGCAAAAACAATGGGTTGATTTTCTTAGCAGCTATGACTTCGAGATACAATATCAGCCTGGTAAAGCCAATGTGGTTGCAGATGCCTTGAGTAGGTGACATGCAGTGATGGCAACCATGATGATTCAGGAGTACCGAACACTTGAGACATTAGTTTCATTTGCAGTTCAGCCTACTTTCAGTACAGAAAGCAGCATGATAGCTGGTTTAGCAGTTTATCCGCCGTTGATCAGTAGAGTGGTAGAGAGACAGATCTCCGATCTAGTGATTATGAGGCAGCATGATCCATGGTCGAGGAAAGGTCATGAGTCGATATGGGTCATTGTTGATCGGTTGACGAAGTGTGCACATTTCATTCCGGTTAGTATGAATCGGACGACAGACAGTCTAGCAGTATTGTTCATTCGGGAGATAGTCTGCCTTCATGGGTCGCCTGTTTCGATTGTATCTGACCGAGATCTGATTTTCACAGCCCACTTCTGGCAAAGTTTTCAGCAAGCTATGGGTACTAGATTAGACATGAGTACAACATATCATCCACATATGTAGTGGAAGACATGCTTAGAGCATGCATTTTAGACTTTGGAGGCAGTTGGGAAGATCACCTACCGTTGTGCGAGTTTGCGTACAACAACAACTACCATGTAAGTGTTGGCATGGCACCGTTTGAGGCACTCTAAGGACGATCATGTAGGTCCCCTGTTTGTTGGGCAGAGATTGGAGAGTCAGTTGTGATGGGGTCGGATGTGATCAGAGAAACTACTGAGAAGATTGAGCTGATTAGAGCGCATTTGTTGACAGCCCAGAGTAGACAAAAGAGTTACGCTGATAGGAGGCATAAGGAGTTAGAGTTTGCTGTTGGCAACAGAGTTTTTCTGAAAGTTTCCCCGATGCGTGAAATTGTTAGGTTCAAAAGTCGGGGGAAACTTGCACCGAGATATGTAGGGCCCTATGAGATTACTGAGAGGATTGGATCAGTGGCCTACAAATTGGCTTTGCCGCAGAGTATGTCAGGTCTCCACGACGTGTTTCACGTATCAATGTTGCGGAAGTGTTTGGCAGACCCGTCACAGATTATGGAGTCCGCTGAGTTGGAGATTTCTGAAGAGTTGACTTATCCAGTAAAGCCAGTAGCCATTGTTGATGATGACGTGAAACAAAATTGAATAGACTCAGTATGTCATGTTTTACAGTAGATTGTCGAGTCCTGAGCATGTATGATTGTTCGACTCGAATGACTTTATTGTGGTGAATTGGGTCATGTTGGGACCCTAGCGTAGTTGTGGATTTATGAAAATTGCCTAACTAATTATGGTTACACATCTGTTATTTTAGATTCTGTATAGATTCGTTATGCATGCATGTTGATATTAGTGTAAGTGTCTTTACCCCGTTGTAATGCCTAGTGTGCCGATGCTTAGGAGCTTGTTCGCATCGTGACTTTGGCGGTGCTTGAGATGACTCGCACCTACAGACATTGAGGACGCTATTGCATGTGGCAAGTTTGCTGAGGTGCGGTGAGCTCCCGCACGCACTTGCCACTAGAGAGTGCAGTAGGACGGGTCCTAGAGGACGTGCCTCACAGCGCGCTTGAGTTGGATTTGTGTTAGGTTGGCAGTGTTAGGCCAGTCATTCGGGATGTTTGAGTTTATATCCGGACATATGACACCCCATTAACATACAAACAAGCTCGAAGTGGTACTGGTGCACGTTGTGGGATGTGTCTTGGTGAGACACATTCATAGGGTATGCGGATACCTACGATATGAGACACTTACGTAGAAATTTTATGGATTCGACTTGGTTGCCATACCTAGAAGGCTATGCAAGATTACAATATTGTTTTTGCCTTCATCACTTCATATTTACCATGTTTGAATCACCTGTAATGACTAGCATATCTCATAAATTTGTAGTTATTGTTGAATTTGAAATGCTTGTGTTGGTGCTTGAACTTAGAAATATTATCCTTAGAGACACGGTGTGATTTAGACTTTAGAACTTGTATATGGACACGTTTTCCATTTTATGGATCATGCATCTAAGATTACTCACTTATTCATTATTGTGTGATATGAATTTTCCCTATATATTATTCTGTTATTTCTATTTAGTTCGCTTGCACCAGCTAGCTTTGTGCTTTGCTGACCCCGCAGGGGGTGTGCTTCTATTGGAATGCAGGTAGTGTTGGCATTCCTGCTGATCATGGCGCTTATGCCCAGTTTCCAACTGTAGGCTTGTTTTGTGCTGTTTGGTCGTGTCCACCCTGTACGGGTATGTTTTGCTTCTTTTGTATTACCTTGTTAATTACTAGATGTTTGTATATTGGTTTTGTCGTTATGACTTTGGCGAGGTGAATCAAATACTCTTATTTTGTTCAAATTTTATCGTAGTTTTTATTTTCGTTTGATTCTCGTTTCAAGAATGTGTCATATTATGGTGTTGTGTCTGGTTGCGATCTGCCTGTATTACAGAATTAGTTCATGCATCGGCACGTTGTGGTTCCTGTGGCGGGCCGGGGCATGACAATGATCCATTCCTACATTGGTCACTTCAGTAGGCCAACATTCCATCCATTCATTTTAGTGTCAATGTGGAGGTTGTTAAAGGAAGTGAACAATTTTTTTTTGAAAGGCAATCTTGCCGCCGAAAGGAAGTGAACTTGAGTTCAGTATATGCCTCAATTGGTCAGAGAGATCAACCTTTCAAGCAACAATTTGTCATCCATTAGTCATCAAAGAGTATTGGCTTTGTACTACTTAGACTAAATGAAAATAAGTGTACAATTTCCATATGGATATTACATTCTACAAAATATGCTGATCTTTTTCGCATGCATCTAGGTTAAATGGGGAGGAACAATGTCGAGCGTATGTTCTGTTCGTTTCAAGACACGCAGCTTAGAGAATGCAAGAAAAAGTTTGTCCACTTCAAGAACATATTATTTTGACAAATTAATCCTACTAACACAGCTTTAAGCTTGAACATATAATGTAACCAATTAGAATTTTCCCCTGTATTAATTTTAGGGTGAATGAGTTATCTAATTACTAGACGATGTTAACATATGGTTGTCTAAGAAAAGATGTAATGGATCATTAGGATTCGTTTTCAGTAATAGCCCAGCCCAAGCTTTACGATATAGATGGTGGCCAAAGACTTATCTTTTGAATGACTTGAGGTCTTGCAAAGAATTGCCACCACACATTCAATTCCACATCCCATAGACTTTCACCAAGTCTATGAAAGAAAAATCCAAATGAGAAAGTGTGCAACACAGTCATCTAGATTCCATGAGATTATTTTGCTCCCAGCATAAGCCATTAGATATATTATATGGCTAGTCCAGTCCATAGACTTCGTCAAGTCTATGAAGTGAAGGCTACTGATAAGTGTTTAGACATTCATTTGAGTTTTCTCTAAAGTAGGGGTGGGCATTCCATCCCGTGATTCTGAACCTGTTCCATCCCATTCAAAATTTTTTGGGTCCTTTTGGGATTGATCAAACTCATCCCGATCTAGAGTGGGATGGGATCGGGATGAAGATTTTCAATCCCGCATATCCTGTCTCGTCTCAAATTTATTTATTTAATAATAATAATTATTATTATTATTAATTTTAATCAAAATACTCTTCTAAATTCAAGTTTAGGATGTGTTGAAATTAAATCAATGTAAGATGAAATTCTATATGAAATCTAAATGAATTGAATCATTACTTCTAAATGAAATTTAATATTTATTTGCTTTTCAAAAAAAAGTTTAATATTTATTTATTTAATATCTATTATTATTTATGATGTAAGTTATATATATATAAATTTGACATTATTGGTGTGTGAGTAATGTGAGATAAAACTCTTTTTGTTATTTTTTATTGGAGGACTATTTAGTACGTGCTCATCTCGTCCCGTCTCGATCCCGTTTGAGATGGGACGAGGTCGGGATGAGGTCTATCACGTCCCGTCCCAATCCCGAATGAACGAGATGGGATAGGGATGGGTCTATCTCGTCCCATCCCGTCCCGTGCCCACCCCTATTGTAAAGCATCATTCTCCTATTGTTGAATTTGAAATGTTTGTGTTGGTGCTTGAACTTAGAAATATTATTCTTAGAGACACGATGTATTTAGACTTTAGAACTTGTATAGGGACACGTTTTCCATTTTATGGATCATGCATCTAAGATTACTCACTTATTCATTATTGTGTGATATGAATTTTCCCTATATATTATTCTGTTATTTTTATTTAGTTCGCTCGCACCAACTAGCTTTGTGTTTTGCTGACCCCGCAAGGGGTGTGCTTCTATTGGAGTGCGTGCATACAGTGTTGGCATTCCTGCTGATCGTGGCGCTTAGGCTCAGTTTTCAACTGTAGGCTTGTTTTGTGCTGTTTGGTCGTGTCCACCATGTACGGGTATGTTTTGCTTCATTTGTATTACCTTGTTAATTACTAGATGTTTGTATATTGGGTTTGTCGCTATGACTCTGGCGGGGCGAATCAAATACTCTTATTTTGTTCAAATTTTATCGTAGTTTTTATTTCCGTTTGATTCTCGTTTCAAGAATGTGTTATATTATGATGTTGTGGCCGGTTACGATCCGCCTGTATTACGAAATTAGTTTATGCATCGGCACGCTGCGGTTCCCATGGCGGGTCGGGGCGTGACAATGATCCATTCCTACATTGGTCACTTCAGTAGGCCAACATTCCATCCATTCATTTTAGTGCCAATGTGGAGGTTGTTAAAGGAAGTGAACATTTTTTTTTTGAAAGGCAAGCGTGCCGCCGAAAGGAAGTGAACTTGAGTTCAATATATGCCTCAATTGGTCAGAGAGATCGACCTTTCAAGCAACAATTTGTCGGGATAGGGTTAAGGATGTTGAATTTATCCATGAATCACTTCACGAGAAAAAATCCAGAAGATATCGGACACTTAAAGCAACTGGTGTTGCTCGATCTCTCAAGAAACTGACTTTCCGGCCCGATTCCTCTAAGTTTATCTATAGGTTTATGTGAATTTGATATGTTTAATGCATGAAACTTATAAGTCCTTTTTTAGATGGTTGTCTAAGGAAAATAACCAATGAAATGGCCAATAGAACAGACTTGATTAACATCATGGTTTGACCAATAAAAAAATTTACATAACTGTTTTAACTGAAATATATGTAATATCAAAGGTGAAAATATTGTAGAGCTTAAGGTACTCGGCACCTTGGTTAAGATATTTTAAAGCAATATTATAGAATACGTTATTTATTCACTCTGAATGGATGAAAAATCATCATTTGTACCTATCTTTTTCCATTGTGATAAGGCAAAGACATATCTTCTTGACTGACTTGAAGTCTGCCAGACATTAATCATCAAAGAGTGTGTACAATTCCCAGACATTAAATGGGGAGGAACAACGACGAGCATATGTTCTGTTCGTTTCAAGAAACACAGCTTAGAAAATGCAAGAAAAAGTTTGTCCACTTGAAGAACATATTATTTTGACAAATTATTCTTTACTAATGCAGCATTAAGCTTATTGAACATATAATGTCAACAATTAAGAATTTGCCCCTGTATTAATTTTAGGGTGAATGAGTTATCTAATGACTAGACAATGTGAACATATGGTTGTCTAAGAAAAGAAGTAATGGATCATTAGGATTCGTTTTTAGTAATAGCCCAAGCTTTACGATATAGATGGTGGCAAAGACTTATCTTTCGAATGACTTGAGGTCTTGCAAAAAATTTCCACCACACATTCAATTCCACATCCCATAGACTTTCACCAAGTCTATGAAAGAAAAATCCAAACGAAAGCGTGCCACACAGTCATCTAGATTTCTATCTTTTTCCATTGTGATAAAGCAAAGACATAACTTGTTGACTGACTTGAAGACTGCCAGACATTAATCATCTCCCTGCCTATTGACACTATTTCTCATTTTTCCTATTTGCCAGTCTATTATTCCTGTCTTAGGACTATTTCCAAACACCCCATGATGTGACTGTGGACTCTTATTTTAGCATTTTAGAATGACTTGAGGTCTTGCAAAGAATTGCCACCACACATTCAATTCCAAAGATAGACTAATGACTTCACCAAGTGGTAGTCATCAATGAAATAAGCGCGTTTGATGATGACAACAAGAGACATTATCAGCTTTTGCTAATGTCCAGACTAAGAGTAGAGATAAGTCCTCATCACTCCCTCAGAAATGCATTATATATAGAGTCCAGTATTCATCTTTAATCATCAGAGTTAGTAAAATAAGCCTTTTTCTCAGTAGTTTAAGCTCTATAAACTGTATGTTGCCATGAGAACCTCATTCCATTTTCCACTTTTCTTTCTGTTGGTGTTGTGTTTTCCCTACTTTGAAACCATTAGACTATCTTCTTGTAACGCCACACCAGAAGAACATGTTGTTTGCATAGAGAGTGAGAGACATGCCTTGCTAAAGTTCAAAGAAGATCTAACTGATCCTTCCAATAGGCTCTCTTCTTGGGGTGGTGAAGATTGCTGCAGTTGGGCAGGAATAAGCTGCAACAATGAGACTCGACATGTCATCAAACTTGATCTTGGATGGTACGATGGGGGGACACAATTAGGAGGTGAGCTAAACCCATCCCTGCTTCAATTGAAACACTTGGAACACTTGGACTTGAGCAGTACCAATTTCAGCGGACGTTCAATTCCAACATTCATCGGTTCGCTACACAAATTAAAATATCTTGATCTCTCTTACACCCACTTTGGAGGATCAGTTCCTCCATCATTGGGAAACCTTTCATGCTTGTACTTTCTTGATCTTTCCACTGTTGAATCTCGATGTGATGACCTTCATTGGCTCTCAGGTCTCTCTGCTTTGAAATACCTTAATATGTCTGAAGTGGACCTCAGTAAGGCAACCAAATGGGCACAAAATGTCAACATGCTTCCTTCTTTGTTAGAGTTGAATTTTGGAGCTTGTGATCTCTCTTCTATCCCTGACTTCCTTCCTTTTGCCAATTTTACTTCCTTGAGAGTCCTCGATCTATCTTTCAACAGTTTCAACTCATCAATACCACAATGGTTGTTCAATCTCACCAACCTTGAAACCCTCGATCTATCTTACAACAATTTCAACTCATCAATACCAGAATGGTTGTTCAATCTCACCAACCTTGAAACCCTTAATCTCTATGGAAACCAACTCCAAGGTCCCATCCCTGACAACTTCTCAAATATGACTTCTCTTCGATTCTTTAATCTCGCAAACAACCAATTCATCAATGGTAAGATGCCTAGATCCTTGAGCACCCTTTGCAAGCTAGAGGAACTATACCTATTTCGCAACAGTATTACAGGAGGGATAAATGAGTTTCTGGATGGTTTGTCAACATGTTCTGTGGAAAGCAATTTGAGGGAGCTTAGTCTTTCTGACAATCAACTTAATGGAACCATTCCAAAGAGCCTGGGTAAACTTTCCAAATTGGTCGATTTGGATCTAGACAATAATTTATGGGAGGGTGTCATATCTGAAGATCATTTCGCAAGTCTTACAGAGTTAAAGGGTCTGCACCTAAGACTCTCACCAACATCTTTGACTTCGTTGAGGTTGGAGATAGATTCCAAGTGGACACCTTCATTCAGTCGACTTTATGAGGTCGATTTGACAAACTGTCAAGTGGGCCCTCTACTTCCATCATGGCTTCTTTCCTCTCTAAAGTATCTCAAAATTCTAGTTTTGAGAAATACGAGTATTTCAGATTATCTACCTGATTTGGTTATAAATTCGTCGAGTTTATATTTTTTGGATCTTTCCGATAATCAAATCAGGGGTGAGTTTCCAATTGATTGGTTTCCAATTGATTGGTTTCAAAAGAAACCACCATACCTATATGGCTTTGCTTTCTTCTTAAATCTAAGGAGCAACTTGTTTTCAGGAGCAATCCCCTCCAACATCGGTGATGTCATGTCAGGTACAACTTACCTAGATCTTTCTGGGAATCAAATGAGTGGTGAAATCCCACCATCGATATGTAAAATTGAAAGGTTGCAAGTCCTCTCCCTCTCAGCCAATCTTTTTTCTGGAGAACTCCCCAAATGTTCTTTTAAATATCTGGAGTTTTTGGATCTAGGAAGCAACAATCTCACAGGTAAAATTCCCGATGAAATTGGAATTTTACCTAATCTTAGTGTTTTGAAGTTGAGCAACAATACACTCCATGGACAAATTCCACAATCTTTTAGACAACTCAAACTAAACTTTCTTGATCTTGGAGAGAATAGTCTCTCAGGAGAAATACCAATTTGGATGGGAAGAGACCTTTTAGGCTTGAGGGTATTACGCTTGAGGTCAAATTTTTTCAAAGGTCACATCCCTTCACAATTGTGTCATCTCTCTTCTTTGCAAATTTTAGATCTTGGACAAAACAAACTATCAGGTACCATTCCACCATGTGTTGGAAATTTAAGTACAATGGCTATAGCTGATGAAAGTATTTATGATTTGGGTACTGAATGGTCTTTTGGTCTCGAAGAAGTCGATGACGAACCAAATGTGATAGTCATGAAAGGTCGAGAACTTGACTACAAAAGTAATTTAAAGTTCTTGAAAAGCATAGACCTTTCACATAACGATCTCTCAGGTGACATACCCCAGGAGTTAACAAGGCTTAGTGAATTGGGTATCCTGAATCTTTCCATGAATCACTTGACAGGAACGATACCCAAACTAATTGGGAAGTTGAAGCAATTGGAATCTCTTGACCTCTCAAGAAACCAACTTTCTGGTATGATTCCTCCCAGCATATCTGATTTGACATTTTTGAATCATTTAAATTTGTCAAACAATAAATTGTTTGGGAGAATTCCGTCAGGGAACCAACTCCAGACCCTCAATGATTCATCCATTTACCAAGGTAATCCACAACTCTGTGGGGCTCCACTTACCAGAAAATGTCCAGGCGATGAGGTAAGCCCAGGTCCAAATCCATTGTCCATTGCTAGTGAAGATGGAAATGCTGATGAGATGGTGTGGTTCTACATTGGAGTGGGATCTGGCTTTATTGTTGGTCTTTTGGGGGTTTGTGTTAGCTTGATTTGGAGTAAGCCTTGGAGGCGTGCTTATTTTCAATTCATTGATGAGATGAAAGATCATATCTATGTGGTTATTGCAATCAGGATCGCTCGTTTGCAGAGAGCTTTTTTTGATACACAGTGATGATTTGCCCATAATGATGTATCCATTTAGTACTCTTTGTAATGTGTTTTCATTTGCATTTGAGGCATTGTATGTGCTAAGCCTCCACAGTTTAGTGTTGTCAAATTGTCTATGTTCTCGGAAATCTATGCAATAAAATATTTGCATATCTTGTTAGCATTTGATATCGTTTGCATGTCAAAAAATTGTTAGCATTTATGGTGCACATTTTTTTACTTTTCTTATGTTTGCATTTGGTATGTTACACATTGAAGACACTCAAATTTGCCAACATGTGGACAATGCACTTGTTAAAAAAAAATTAGTATGACATGTCGACGTATCCCCAAGTCCTTGTTTTTTTAAAATTATCAAATCGATGTATCGTGTCCTTGTCGAGATGGCGCGCATGTTTGTGTCCATGCATCCTTGCTATTCACGCTCTTAAGATGCAATGTATGCATTAGACAACTGAGAAAGGTTTGAACTCAACTCTTATCAAAGCTGGAATATTGGACTCTTATCTATAATCCATTGCCAAGGGATCACTATAAGAAATCTGGCCATTAATAGCGTTTCAAAAACGCTGTGTCTGCCCAAGCTATAATAGACCCATTATAGCGGTTTTAAAACGCTATAATAAGTTGGCTTTTATAGCGTTTCAAAAACGCTATGGTAGAGTCGACCATAGCGTTTCTGAAACGCTATGATAGACTCTACAATAGCATTTCTGAAACGCCATGGTAGAGTCTACCATAGCAGTAAGTATACGTAGCAATTTTTTTTTTTTTTTTCTATCGAATGACTTATTATTTACATACACATTTTTCATGGATTATATGAAGCTATCTTTCATTGCTTTTCATAATCACTACATAGGAATGTTACTTACATATGTGAGAGCCAATTAGTAATGGATATTATCTAATGTGATATTTTCTTCATGGGATCTGCACAATCAAGCATCCACAAAATGACAGCAAACACTCAGCCTTTACAGAGAAAGTAAATCAGTCATGAAGAAAAGAAACTTATTTCTCAAAACGTAGTTGCCATGGCTAGCTTAAAATGGCAATACAACAGATGAAACCACTTGGTTTTAACTGGATGTTACTTTCACAATGACAAAAAACGACTACACAACACTTCCCCAAAAGCGTATTCTTGCCCTCAACAGCCTCCTGATAGCCCTGGACCTCTGTCTAGTATAAAACTGTAGCTATATCATTGTTTTCGGAATGCCCGTGCAAATGGGTTGGTTGCTGCATGCACCACGCCCTGGACAAGGTTGGCGTTTGATCCTTCTGCTTCTTGTTCTCTTTTCATTGTCAAAGTAATCAGACCCTTAGTGACACGCAACACGTGGACACTAACTTCTTGGCCAACCTTAAGTGCAGACACTCTTTTTATAGGCAAACCCATCATCAGATTCCAACCAGGCACATCCATTGAGCCAGAGCCAGTCCTGCAAAAATAACATATATATGAATAAGACTTGAGGGACCTAATAACATTAAATTGGAAAAAGCTTTGAGAACTACTAGGAGTCAACAGTGTAAATCAGCTATAGTGCAACATAAGCTTAATCATCTGAATTCTCAAAGGAGAAAAACAGAAGTGAGAACATATATCATATAAGTTATAACATGCAACAACAGATTAGCAGATTGTTCCAGTCATGAGATATGCAGGATAAAAAAACTTCAGGCGTTCTGTTCCTATTATCCCATACCACTACAAGTACTTACCGTGTCCTCTATTTTGTATTCCTACATCCATTATACAGGGGAAAGTCCCATTGCTATCACTAGAAGGACTACATCAGCTACACATTTTCATTTTTGTGTTGGCAGTTGTTCATATGATGTTGTGTGTCACTACAATGCTTCTTGGAGGGGCAAAAGTAAGTTATCACTTTATTCTTCTACCTATGGTTGGGAGGCAGTACACTAAATGAGCTACATAATCAGACTTGTTTAAATTTTTTCAGGCTGCGTGCAGTAGGGTATCGGAGAAAGTCATTCAATATATCATACAGAGGAATGTCTGCTGGAACCCTAGTAATAATCAAGGGATGAATACGTCCCAATATATGTCAAGAGCAGGTTTGAAAAAGTTAAAAGACAAAAAAAAGGAGACAATGCACTTTGAGATTAAAAGATGAGAAGCAGAATAACTCTTGAATGAGCATACCGTGGTATTCTTCTGATGGAGACAGCACTAACTGGGGTCTCAGTTTCTGCCCGTACTGTAAGAAGACTTTTGACCTGTGATGGAAGGAGGGAAAAAAATGAAGGTCTTGATAGTTTTACAGTGAGCTAATTTCTGTTACCGAGATATACATATCAATTGTAAATACTTTTATAAGCCATTACTCACCAGCAGAAGTCCAATTATGTTCCTCGGATTTCCATAATAGTCAGGAACACGACTATGACCCCGAGCAAGAATTTTTCCAATTGCTTCCCTGTATTTTCAAAATACCATGTTCCTCATTAGCTTTTGTCTCAGTAATTAGTTGTGAACAACTACAGTGTAAGAAGCACAAACATATGATAGTTACTACTTACTCACTAGAAGTCAACTACCTAGCAAAACTGAACAATATGTGAGTCTGCCTTTTTTAGGAAATAACACAAGTTATGCTTGCATTCTTGAACAAAGCACATAGCAAAATATGATCTTTATGTCCATAAAAAAAAATCTCTCACAGACCATACAAGAACATCAAACAAAGGGTCCTGTTCTACATTGTGGCTGTGGTCGATTGGTTAAGGCATTGTGGACTTGTTCCACAGATCCTTGCTTCGAGACCCACTGGAGGCATCTTTATTTAGGGGTGGTATTCGACCCGTAGGTCGCATCTCGGGACTAGGTTACGGATCCTAGGCTGAAAAAACCGGCTTGCCTTTCAAAAAAAAAAAAAAAAAAAAAAGGGTCCTGTTCTTCTCTTCTTCTTTTTGGTTGGTTTTTGGAGGCATAATTCAAATTCTTCAAAAATATCACCAAAAAAAAAAAAAAAGGTACTTATACTGGTGTTGCTCATACATTTAAATGTAGAATTTTCCTCCATTTAACTACTCAAGATAGAACAAACATGCATATTTCAAGCAAGATCAGTGTAAAAAGAGAGAAAAAAAAAGAGGGAAAAAATGGGTTTTCTTCATCAAACTTACCCCAAAAATATAAACAACTCCATTGTAGCAACAAGTTGAGTGACCCCATCTCTCAGAGGGACTGAAACCTGAAACCTTTGGGTAAAGCCACATTGCCTTCTTCACAATCTCACCTCTTCCCAAGGACTTCATTTCTCAACTTTTGATCCTAACTTCAACAACAACCTATTTGATAAGGGAAGAAGAAGGAGAGAGAATAAAGAAGCAAAGAGAGTCAAAAGGACATGAACAAGGCAAGTGATATATCAAATATCAAATCTACATGGATAAAGATAAGAAGGGTTCTTTCTTTCAACTCTAAATCACTGTGTCAAACCAACAAGGAACAGAGAAGGTGGTCTCACAGGCATTTCTTCAAACACCAATAGGTTAGAAATCAACATTTCATACCACCCGTTGATGGTGTTGCTGTTGTTGTTGATGGTCAATAAGAGAAGACGAACCTCCAGCTTTAGAAATACGTGACGAAGACGAACCTCCAGCTTTAGAAACCAGATCTCACCCGTTGATGGTGTTGAAGTCAGAAATGGAAGCCATGGCTTCTCTTCTCTTCTCTGTCGAGTTTGGGGAGAGGGAGAGTTTCATCTTCTCTGTGGAGATGGGTTTGGGGAGAGGTCTTCCTTCTCTCTCTGATTTTCTCTGTGTTTTGATCCCTCCCTCCCTCCCTCTTAAATTTCAGCAAGGAAATTCAAACATGATTTCCCGCTTTTTTTTTTTTTTTTTTTTTTGAAATTTCGATCGGGCACGTGCGAGACACCCTCCCTATGGCACGTGCCTGGGAGGGTCCGGCCATGAGTGGGCTACAAGAGCGGGCTCTGTAGAATTATTCGAGAAATGAGAGTGGGGTGGTGGTGGTGAGAGGGGTCAAAAGGCTCTTTTATGGTTCAATTATTTCCAATGTTTTTTGTCCTCAAATCAAGCAGAGGAAACCATGGGGGCCTTTTGGGTCATGCTTCTTCATAACTCTCAATGACTTTCCTTCACACACCCCCCACCTTTACCTTGCCTGCCAATTTGCACTACAATTGAGTCCCCCACCTAGAGGGGGGCATGGGAATGAAGTGACCTTAGAGCATCCCCAAGAGAGCGTCGAGATATGCGATTTTACATGTCACGAGGTCCATCAATGGATGCTCAGTTTGTGAACTGCTTGAAGCTCACGTATTATTTTAGAGTGAGGCTAGGGAATCAGGTTTTATAATCAGAATAATGTGACATCATTAGATGAATTTTTACAACCTCGAGATATACATAAACACTTCGAGAATTTCATCTAGTCTTTCAAGATCACACCACATCATTTTGGTGGTAAAAACCTGACTTCCTAACATTTTCGATTCTTTTAATATCGATACTCCGCTTCTTACACTGTAAAAAGTTTGAGTATACTAACCATTCATAGTAGATGGAAACCATTCCAAAACCAAAATTAAAGGTTAAATAAGAAAAGAAAAAACCCAATGCACCAAACAAATGACCAACTAATATGGTTTCAGTCAAATTATGATTGTGACTAGGTTAGGTTTGAAATGTTAAAAAAGCAGAGTTACTGGAATCTTGCCATTGCAATCTTGCCTATCCATTTGAAGTTATTTAATTATCCAGTTGAGACCCTTGACAAGGACAACATATTAAAGCAATTGTTAATCAACTTTCATGCCAACTATAACTAGTGGTGTTGTAGCTTAAAGGGACCACCTTAAAAAACATTACTTTTGATGAGACAAGGTATGGAGTTTAGGTCACTCAAAGGATTGTGAGGTATATTTTTATGTGCAAAGATGGAGAAAGAGAAGTTATAATGTATAGTTACCAAAGCTCTACTTCTCAATCAAGAATGAAACACAAGAATACCATATGAGATTTCATGGGGGATTAAAGCCAAATTTGATTCGAAGAACCACTTTAGGATTTTTTATTTTTTTTTAGTTAGTTGATGACTTCTTCGAGTAGGATGTCGTTGATTGGTCGTTAGATGCATTGGACTAAAGAGAGTTTCAGAACAATATTGTTGATCGCCATTTCAAAACAATACTGTTGATCTGAATGGTGATCGATGATCAATTGACCACAAAATCCTTTCTTTTGCAATTAAATTGAAAGAAGCCATTCATGGCCTCTTTGGTTGGACTATAAAGGAACCTATTGTTATTCCAATGAAATGTAGGTTTTGGTCTCCTTTTCATATCTTAATACCACAACATACTCCACAATTTATGGGCTTGTAAGGTGTTACTTTAAAACAACTGTATAAAGGATCCCACTAATCCAATCTACAATTTCATTAAAATCTGTCACTAAATATCATTTCCACCACTAATCTAATTCCCATGTCTCTCCCTTGTGCTTTTAGAATGAGAATGAGATGACTGTCGTTTGAATCTCAAATGAAAATTGCATTTTACAGGTTTCCTTGTAGATTTGCATGTTCCGTCAAACACAATCTAGGTAAAGAGCAAAGCATTCAGTAAAGAGGCTGATGTTACATCAAATCTACAATTTAATTCTCTCTTGCGCTGAGATATAGAATCTTTCAATCTCAACCGAAAGTCAAAGATGTGATGGCTCAGTAATTGAGTATTGGCGGATGGTATCACTGGGTCACAAAGTAGAGTAAAGTAAACCAAGATACCAATGAAAACAACCCCATAATTCAATGCAGAAGATAATATGTAAGCATGGCTAGCCCACCAACTCTTATACCCCTTGTATATGTACTAGTGTAATACCCGTGCCGTTGGCACTATTGCAGATTACATCCTACATTCACGGCTATGTCGAAAGAGACATGCACACAATATAATCATTTGCAAAAAAATGTCATTTTTTGAATAAAGTAATTTATCTGAACATGTCATAAGAAAATATACTTCACATAAGTGACTATAATGACAATCAATATCATGAACAATTAAAAAATCAAAATGTCGACAGAGTTTCCTCTGTATTTTTCAATATTGAAACCTGTCTGAACCTGTCATAAAAAATTACAATGGCAATCAATGCCATGAACACCACATAATATCTCCAATTGCAATTGGGTTTTTACGACTATTGGAGATTGAGAGACGCTGCATGAATCTTACGACTATTGAATCTCTTTGAACCCATTTAAAAAAAAACACCAAATTAATCTCTACGATACCCAGTACGCTATAGATATTAAAGTTGCATTGCATGATATCAATAAGCAAAACAACTCAAATATGAAAATTGTCGTGTCATACCTATTAGTGCACCAAAAGCAGCAGGTGGCAATGGATCAAACTCCATCCCAAGTATCAACCCATCTTCTCTAACACGCTCCCCTAACTGTGCATCAACAAACTCTATAGCTCTTGCTTCCGTATTTCACCGACAACTCTGCCCTCAACGAATCCGGCGGATAAGTCTCCATTGTTTCCAATTTAAAACACACAAATCAAAACCCTAAACAAACAATCAAATCAAAAACATAAAAACACACAAAATCAAAACAAAATCTTCCAACACATGAAAATGTACAGC
This sequence comes from Berberis vulgaris, assembly GCA_963556465.1. NCBI lineage: Eukaryota > Viridiplantae > Streptophyta > Magnoliopsida > Ranunculales > Berberidaceae > Berberis > Berberis vulgaris. Next base: position 5,388,951 of record OY747132.1, on the reverse strand, counting down.
CATCAAACAATTGGAGAAATTTATAAAAAATATAATTTAAACTGTGAAGATAATGGACTAATGCCCAGACACCACTTTAATTTGAAACTATCTAATGATAAGAATATTCCAACAGAGTTGAGTAAGTATATGTAGCTCAAACCATAACCCCAGACATGCTAGTAAAGCATATCAATAAAAATAATGAAGACTATGATTTTCAATTTTATCCAAGTGTTACGAAAGGATCTAGAGATATTGCACAGTAGTCGAGTATATAAACAAAGTCCTGAGCTCTTAAAGGAATGTTTCCATGGCTGAGATTTGAAAGTAGGTTGGAAGCTCTACCTCTTTCCCCAATCGAAGTGCACTAACAATTTGAGATTGCAATGACCCTGTGATTGAACCCGCACCAAGTTCGGCGTGAATGGAACCTGAAACATCGTAGTCACTAACTCATCAAACCAAACAACAACCACAAAAACAAAAAAAAACTCACTCCAACTTCAAAGCTCTAGATACAAATGAAATAGCTCTATTTCATTAAAACAATCTTAAGAGAGTGAGGAGAATAGCGTGAGGGTCATTGCAATCTTCAACCAATCAATCACTCACCAGCTCTATTTGCGAAGGCGTCTTCACCGAATCGAAGAATGAAAGGAGAGAGTGAGGAGAAGAGATCTGGAAATTAAAAAAAAACGACCAAATCAATAACACTTTTCAGCTTTAAATTTCATAGATGAAAAACTCGTCAAGAAACACTTTTTTTCGAAAGACATCACAAAATACTTGCCACTTCCAGCCATGGAAGATAAATCAGGGCCATTTGGGTGCCATTGTTGTGGATGGTAATCACCGTTTTCCTGAAGAAAAAAAATACACGCTAGAATCCAACATTAAAACTTTAGAACAAAAAACCTGTTTAGAATTTGAGAATTCAAGAGATTGGAAGTGATTGAGTGAGTGAAGAAGATGGATCTTACGATTCTTGCCCGGTTTGAATCAACATGTTCATCTCAAATGGTAACCTTAACGCCTTCGTCTTTGAGAAATTGAACCTATATTTTTGAAGTAAAATCATTTGAACTCCGTCACTATCTGAAAAAAAATTAATCATAAACTTAAAAATTATATATTGGAATAAACTTGATCAGACACAAACAAAAATGTTTTCCTCTTACTGTTCGTTCGATATTGGAATCAACTTGAGCAAACATCATCATTTCAGAGTACAGGGGTCTCCTTGTTGGGAGTTCCATAATTATTGTTCTAAGACAATACAAAGAAAAATGAAATACTATTAGAATTTCTATATGATTTCGAATGAAAAGGAAAAAAAAGCCCAAAATAAATAAATAGATAAATACTTATCTAAAGGGAAAAAAATTCAAAATAAATAAATAGATAAGGAAAAAAATACTTATCTAAACGACTCTAAACAAAACACCAAATAAATAAATATGAAATCCAAATAAATATGAAACCCAAAATAAATAAATAAACGTCTCTAAAATAATGATGACTCTAAACAATTATCCATCTTTTCCACAACTTCCACACTAAAATATGCGAGTGAGTTGACAGTTAAAAGAGCCAAAAAAAATGAGATAGGAAGAACCCAATTATGCCACAGAAGCAATTATCCATCTTTTCCACAACTTTCACTCATTTGTCAACCATGATTTCACTCCTGTTGTATTTACACATTTCCATGGCTACACTGCAATCTCTGATTTTTGAATACTTAACTGAAGATCATTGTGCAATGTCTCATTCTAAACCCATCCCTCCAAATAAACATTATCTCCAATTCCCTCACACTTTATAATGACTAAAACCTTACTGTTACCATTAATGGTCTGAAATATCCTTAAAAACTCGATTGGGTAGCCATGATCTCACCTTCTCTTTCACTTCTTGAATTTTGCTTTTCAATTTCCTCATTTTCTTGACTCATGAACCGCTGAAAGTTTGAAAAGGAGGGAACAAATTGTTCATAAAAATTGTTTGTGGCACTAATTCAATAGGTGGTGACAATAATTTCAAGAGAGGTTGAATCCTTCAAAAAAATGTTTGTGACAATAATTCAGTAGGTAGTGACCCACTACCATCCAATAACCATACACTATCCATTTGAGTAAATCTCTCTACAATGGATAAAGCCATTTATCATGAATCACAATTATAACATGATGAAAATCCAACATTCATGTAAGGTCTCATATTGAGATAACCAATGGACCACATAGTACGTAGTACCAACATTTGATGGGTATAGATTTTGGCTAACATACGTATGGATTCACACTTACAGCCATTTCTATTGAATGCATTGTATGCATCGCTACAACATAATGCTACAGCCTCCATTGTCTACATGCAGTGGCAGCTCTCAACCACATCTACATGTATGGTTTTACACATTTATTCAAAGCAGGAAAGGGGTAGGAGGTATAGGTTTGCCATTTACACTGTTATTTGGACAGGTGTTTGAAGTATACATAATGCCAAACCATATCATTCCAAGGCCATTATCTGTATAGGGTTTAGGCTAAATATATTGGGTTTAGGCCATTATCAGTAAATATATGTTAAAAAAGAAACATACACATCCAAGAGAAATGAAAAAAAAATTGAAGTAGCTCCTAAATATAAAAACATAAACTTAATAGGTGATTCAAGTAGCCAAAAATCACAATCACGTAACAACAATATGCAAAAATCAAATAGCACAAATTGAAGCAAATTAATAAATGAAGCCTAATATGGATGAAACTCCATCAAACCCAATAAATTGATGAATAAACAAACAAACCCCATCATGTTACTATGAGTATTTTTGCCAAAAATTAAGAAAAAAGCAGTAAAAGGGTTTAGATCAAATGACTTACAAAGACTGAAAGCGAGCGGAGGAGTTTGGTTCGAAATGGGAAAACCCCTAGGCCCCAATCTCTGCTTTACTGCAAAAACGACCTTCTTGATTTCAAATTAACGAATCTTGTGTCTTCTACTTCTTTTCCTCTTCCCTTGATATATACAAAAATACCCAATAGACAAAAACACACCAAGATCCAAACTTGAAAAGTAAAAGCTGTAAATTTGCAAATAGCAGTCACATGGTTCACATAATGGTTCCAATAATGTGTAGTACACAGATACATAAATTAATACCTTGAATCCTAATCACAACTCTGTCAACAGTGATTAACTTCTTCTCAGAAATTTGAGCAGATATACCCCCACACCATTATTAAATCACCAATACATTGTTATCAGTTTCTCAAAATCACCAACTTAAGTAATTAACCTAGAAGTTTCAAAAGTGCCAGAAAAAAAATACGACTAAATAAAGAAGAGAAAAGGATAATAGTTCTGATTGGCCAAATTACCCTCTTATCGGCTTCTCATAGTTCCACCAATGTGCAGTGTTGAAAATCAGTACATCTGCATCCTTTCACCGCCTAGAAGTCCAGTCCATTTGATCCAAATGAGAGCCAGCAAAGAAAAAATTCCCATTGGTTTCTACCAATTGAATCACCAACAAAAACTACTCTTCGGTTCCTCAGTTTCTCCAACATTGTCTTTGCATCAAATCTTCTTTTACATCAAAGAGAGACGAAACAAACCCAAATTAGTTGCAACCTTAACATAACTTAAACCAAAAACCCCTCAAATAACACCTAAAAGAACCAAAACCTACCCACGAAGGGGAAATTTCTTTGCATCCAATCTTCTTTTGCATCAAAGAGAGACGAAACAAACCCAAATTAGTTGCAACCTTAACATAACTTAAACCAAAAACCCCTCAAATAACACCTAAAAGAACCAAAACCCACCCACGAAGGGGAAATTTCATACTTTGGAAATCAACAAAAAAATAAGAAGAAGAGATCAACAAAAAATAAGAAGAAAATCAAACTGTTTTGCTTTGCTGAAAGAAAAAAAAAAAAAAAAAAAAAAAAAAAAAAAACTGAAACAGATCTGAAGAAGAAGAAGAAGAAGAGGAGATCTAAAGAAGAAGAAGGATCTCACCTAGAAGGAGATCTGAACCGATTTCCTGTTCATCTTCATTTCGGTTCTCTCAATCAGTGTGTTCTTCAGATCTGAAGAAGAAAAATAAGAAGAAGAAGAAGAAGAAGAGGAGGAGGAGGAGGAGGCGAGAGGCAGCGAGGTTAAGAAGAAGAGGCTGAGTTGGTGGTCGATCGACGGAGGATGTAATAAATGTTTGGAACAATAACAAAAAAAACAATAATAAGAACAAAAAATAGTCATTTTTTAAGGAATTTTTCTTCTTGTCAACTATTGGGATGTAAAACAATAAGGGATCAATGGAAACGGCAAACAGATATGATATTGCAAAAATCTTATTTCATTTTTGAAGAAATGGACCTCGTGGGTCAAAAATCTTCCTCCTGATCAAAACACATCAAACACAAATGTCACTGTAGTGTAAAATTGAAAAGGTAAACTCTAGAATGTGTATATTGGAAGACTGACCATAAGACACATCTATATAGCAAACTTCTAACGAAAATGTCCAATATGTCGAGATACAAGGATATCCAGGAAATCAACCAGCTTTCCTAACTCCTAAGAACATAATACCAATGCTACATCCAATCTAGAGAATGAATATGTTTATAGAATCACCTAACTTGCTCAGTTTTGGCCAAGAAAACATTTGCTGATGCACATAGATTATTGCAGTTTTACATACTAGATCATCACAGCAATCAACAAAAGTATATTTGATCTGTTTCATTCTTACTTGATGTTATCATCATATTGGAGTCTGAAAAGCCACCACTTCATGTAAAATCATGAAAATCCCAATGAGGATTTAAAATTTAACCAAAAAAATAAATAAATAAACCTTACATTTGTTTTAAAACAAAAACACAGCATACCTTGAGCTCCTGAGAGGGCAGAGCTCGCTCTTTTGCTAGCGGATCTTTGTTTTATCACCAATTCCCCACAGTTTTACCTCCCTGTATATGTCATTTACAAAATGTTCAGAAACGAGATTTTCTCATTTACAAGAGAAAGGAGGCAACATCTACCTTTTTTCCAGGAGTTTGATGCAACAAGAGAAACTTCATACGTTGTCTTGGGACCAGGACCTTTAATAATATCATCAAAGCTCTGATAATCAAAACACCTTCCAGAGATTTAGGAGAAAAGGAAGCGACAATAAACTTAATAGAAATCAGAACACGTAATACCTTAAACACAGGTTCCCCCACCAATGCCATTCTCTTCATACAGTCTACCACTATCAAATTGAACCTCTTTCTGTGAGGCACCATTTTACCATTGTCATTATCAACACTTTCCTAAATCTTGAAATCCTCTTCGCTGTCACTGTTGTGGTAGAAGTTATCGGTTGTGCTGACCCTTTTACTTGATCCTTCAGAATTCTTTTTAGCTACTCCAAAAACTTGCCGACCACCTGATGTACTTGCTTTGGGACTTTCTCTGATATTTGAATCCTCCAGGTTCTTCATTGAATCCTCGTACTCTTCAAGAGCTATCTTAGCTTCAGCAAAAGCTTCCTCCTTTCTCTTTTTTAGCCCACGGACCTATAGAAAATGAATTGAAAACATTTTTTTTTAAACTTCAACAATACCATGGTATGTGCAAGAATAATTATTGAGGATGTAATGTGAGAAAGTAGTAGACGGGAGATACACAGTGATGCATGGAGTCACAAATATCTCAATTGAGATAGAACCACACAAAATCCATTAAAGAAAAGTAGACGAAGCACCTAGAAGGAATAGATAGAGCTATACCATGAATTGCAAAGAAAGAACTCCAGACGTAGGAGTTTCATCTTCTTCTTCCATAGCTTTGATGGTTTTGCTCCTTTGCATTTGTGAGTAACTTGGAAGCCCCATCCTGTTCTGTACTAAGTGAAAGCTCTTCGTCATCCTCATCATTACTTTCATCACTGCTACTAGAATCCTACATCCAATTCATTTTCCAGGGTACTTCATCGAATTCATTTTCTCGGATAGAAGGTTATGCTGATGAAGCTGTTTAGAGATTGCAGCTCGAGTTCCTTCATCTTGGGCATGCAGATCATGCTTCGTAATACGCTTTGCCCACTTAGACTTGTTCTTCTGCTTCAAAGTCGGACGCTCCTGTAAAATGCAAAATTAGAAAAGAATAAAATAATAACACTTCATATATCGAATGCACGAAACCTCTCCATTATAAAATGAAATCAGCAGGCTATGATGATTTGTAAGAAAGTCCATGTACTAAAGCAAACCTATTAATTACCTCAGCATGCTTGAACTCCTGCTTCAATGCCTGTTCCTTGGCAGCTTCAGGATCCATTTCCATTTGAGCAAGTGTTGACTTCATTTTATCCTTTTGCTGAAGGTCAGATTGACTGAATTCTCCTCCCAATCCCCTTGAACATTCTTCCTCTTTTGATAAGAAATATATTATGCATGGGTAAGACTGTAACTTCTAAAGCTAAAACCTTGTGTCTTTCCAAGGACGTTTTATTGGAGACCACCTACAAAATGGTTCAACTATAATGATAACTTTTTCAAAGTTTTAACAAGGTTTACAAGCTACCAAAAATCTTTCTATTAGGTTAGACGGATGAGTAAATTATATTATCTAAAGGAAACTTGTGTAGAAAAACAACCTCTAAAATTGGAGTTGGTGACAATTAAATGTAAAAAAGTTGATCTCACATAATATAAAGGAAAATTCTAAATGGCGAGGAAAGGGGCCAGGAAATCTCGAGGGGATGAGCAGTCACACCCACCCCCTCGCCCGTTTCCTCGACGCCTAGAAGGGCTGTAATATAAAACAACCTCTAAAATTGGAGTTGGTGACAATTAAATGTAAAAAAGTTGATCTAACATAATATACTTGATAAAGGGTAAGGACATAGAAATAGAAGGCGAGGAATGGTTGAAAAACAGAAGGCAAAAGTATTCTGAAAGACTCGAAGGAAATTAATCCAGCTACATATGCTACAGGTTCTGAAACTTCTAGGTCACTCAATGATTGCCAAATCATATGCGACATGAGGAAAATAAACTAGTAATTTGCTTCTTTGAAGGCAAGTGAAATTAGATGCAAATACATAGAAGTACAATCCAAAGTACATAATTTCCAAAGAGTAGGTAAATTTTAAGAAAAACGTAGGAAATATGATTGTAGAACTGATAGGGGTAAACAATCCAATCAGTGAGTGCAAATTTAGGAAAGACGACAGAAACAGAAGCAAGAATCACCTGCTCCACGTGGACTAAACTTTGCTCGTCCTTGTAATATTTTGAATGTGGTGGGACCAGTTTCTTCAAGTCATCAAAGAGTTTTACTACTTCTTCACAGTTTACTTTTTTGTACACAAATGGGGCATTGTATGCCATCATTGCATCATGAGCAATTAACAGACGTGCAAGTGTAAGCTTTCCAATTTTGCTGCAAATATTAGAAAGAACGGAAATCAGAAAAGATGAAAGGGAATTGAAAAAGGTACAGCAAGCTATAGCCATAGACCAAGTTTACATCATGGTGCACTACAAGAGGGAGAAAGCTGGCTCATGGATTGAACTGAGTACATCAATCAACTCCACCAGTTGGATGTGAATTAATTATTGCAGATATGGAAGTCTAATTGATAACTTACCAGTTGGTTTCTAACAACAACTCCCGAAAGAGAGCAATCTCAAATATTAGTGTCTCTACAACCCACGCAGAAGCTGATGGCCCATCATCTTTGCTAATCCTAAGTTGATCCAAAGACAAGATTGGACTGAAGCCTTGAAGAAGTTTGTCAATAGTATGGAAATTTTCATCTTTCCATGTCACCATATCTGCACCTGTGCCACCTTCAGCATGTCCTGACTCAATACACCGCGTACTCACTGTAAATGCAAACTGTGAGGGAAAGCTATAGTTGGAACCACTTGAAGAAATGATGCCCTTAGAATGTCCAACGCTAACCATGACTGGATATGATTTATGAGAAGTATCTTTTGCATCAGGAAATTTTAGGTCTGTTACCCAAGCATGAGCTTTCCCGGGGCCACTTGTTGAAAGTGGTCTCCAAATAAGTTCTTCGTCGTTAGAGGACATGTACTTGACAGTTACAGTGGATGAACATACACCTTCAACCGCTTCATTGAAATAAAGAATAAGAGGAAATTTTCCAGCCTCCGAATGAAAACTTGCAAATGGAGACAATCCATGACCATCATGATTCCCTTCAAAAGATACAATAAGATCAGTATCATGTATGGGCCAAGAAGAAATCAGAACAGGAGCGTCCGGGGTAACTGTTTGATCCAAAAGCCAAAGATGATAAAACCAGCTACTCTGATCATCTGGATCCGTAAAAATTGCTTGGTGCACCAGCTCATACTCTTCTTTCAAAACTTCTTCTTTTGAAATGAATCCGTCAGCCTTTTGTTTCAGCAAATTGGACAAAATGACACTGGAGAAACCCATTATATTGTAAAAGGCAGTCACACAAAGAAATCAAACATCAAATAAGCAAAAATGCATCTGAATGTCAACCATTTGAATGAGCAGAATTGAAAAAATCTACCAACGGAATCCATACATTTGTCACTCTGTAAAATACACTCAATCCAGTCCCATGTTCATTTCTTACACATGACAAGCTAGCCTGAGTTGCATGAACAGAATGAAAGTTATCAGATAAGATTATGCTAATCTAAATGCTAATTAACATATTGGCAGAACTTGTACTGAATCTTAAGCATAAGAACTGAATTGGGTCAAGATCAAAAACCCTAATTTTCATAAAATCTACTACATTGGAGAGAAATCACCAATCAGATCAACAAATGAAAGTATCCAATGAGATGAATTGGGAAGAAACTTACTTGAATCTGATGAATTGAGATTCATTGGTGACTCCCCGACCCCAACTTAGTAGAATCAGTAAACCCCAAACCTCCAAAACCCTAGATCTGAAGATAAAACACATCAAAGATTTAACAAAATCACCAAATACAAACAGCAACTCTACTGTAACTTGGCTAAATCAAACAATTCTACTCAAATCAAACACTAACACTGAAAAATTGGGAAGAAACTTACAGAAGATTGAAATTTGGATTTCACCCATTTCTTCAGTGCTTTTCTGATTGCTGAGATGGTTTGGTGGGTTACCTTTGTAGAAGATGGAAGTTGTGGTGCCTCCATCAAACCTTCTCTGCTTTGCTCGCCCGAAGAGAGTGAAGAAGAAGAAAAGGGGCAGAGGAGACGAAGGATGTTGTGAAGAAAAGAGGTAGAGGAGACGAATGATCTAGGGTTTTGAGAAGAAGAAAGAAGAAAGACCCTTCTTCTCAGAGTCTGAGGAAAGTATCGGGTGATGGCGAGAGAAGAGCGAGAGAAATAAGGCGAGGTGGGAGAGCTGCGTTTGTGAGGGCTACGTTGCGTTTGTGCGAGGGAGAGTTCTAGTGAGGGAGAGTTGCGTTTGAGGGAGGAGATGAAATCGTGGGCCAAAAACGCGCGGAATGATTTTCGCCCTCCCGCTCACTGTTTTTGCGTTTTCAAATAAGGGGAACGAAATTAAAAACGCTATATTAAAGGGTAACGAAATTAAAAGGGTTTTTAACAGCACAATTCTTAAAAATGCTATGCTTTTGTGCTATTAATAAGCATTTTTGTTGTAGTGCAATTTATGGACTTTTAGGCACTAAACTGGCCTAAAACCTCTATTAATTAACATATCTCTCCCTTGGCAATGGATTATACATAGAGTGCAATATTTAACCTTTCTCAGTTCTCTAATGCATACAATGCATCTTAAAAGCATGAATAATGATAGAGGCACCGTCCTTGTTTCCATCAAAGCACCCATTCAACGCAAACTTCACTTTGCACACTACAAGAAAAAAGGCCTTTCATAGCATTTCAACGCTATGGTAGGATACCATAGCGTTTTAGAAAATGTTGTGTCTGCCGGAGCTATATAGCGTTTGGTAGACTCTACGATAGCATTTCTGAAACGCTATGGTAAGTATACATAGAAATTTTTTTTTTTTTTTTTTGCTATCAAATGACTTTTTATTACATCTTATAAGTTTTATTTCTAGAAAATAAAAATTTAAATGTGCCAAACTTAAACATTTCCATGAATGAAGGCAAAGTAATATAATTAATGAGATAATGTATTACATCGAGTCACAAAATCTATCAAATTAATAATAAAGATCAGCTCTCTGTATTACATCGAGTCACAAAACATTTCCAGCTTTTCAAAACCTAAATAAAAAACTAAATATAAAGTACCACAGCTCCTTGTATTAACACCTTAACCACCTCAACAGAACCACAGTCATCTTCATCAGTCCACCTCAACAGAACGCTCCATTTTCCAGCCTCGCTCAATCAGCAAATTCCCTGAAAATAATGTATAAGACTGTCAGATAGTTAAGGGAAAAATTAATAGAAAATTTTGTAACAAAAGTAACCATCTAAAAGGAAATGTTAGTCAGGAAACTTGCAATAATGCAACTTTAAATACAGCTTATTCAATATTTCGTTTCAATAATAATAAACAAGATAGCAACAAAAAGTTGCACCTAACGAGTTTAAACAGATGGCAAGGCATAGTACAGTCATTGATGTTTAAGTTAATTTGTGTAAATCGTCACCCTTTCTTTGGGACGGCAGCAAGCCTGGTATACATCCTAGCCATTGACTGATATCCCCTAACGTCACCAGAACGCAGAAGATTTCCTGTTTTCAAGTGGAATGGATATGTTAGCATGTTTTAGCTTGTTAATCAAGAACTCATAACATGGAGAAATTACTTGGTTTGCATAAAATGCAAATGCATCGTATTTCTGAGTTGATTGTCTATGGAAGTAAACCTACTTATAGGCACTTTTAGCTTCTAGTGATAAATTTGTAAGAGATACAAATTTAGGAAGAATCTCCTATGTTTTTCATGTCTATTGTTTCAGTACAAGAATTCATAAATGGGAGTGTCAAAATCCATGACTAAATTTTCATTTAAGGAGTCTGACAACTGGAATGCTCTCAAATCTCATGCAAACCGGACGCTCTTAAAGCAATATTTCATGCCAATCTGAATATGATTCAAGATCTGTGCAAATAGGCACGAGTTCATTCATGCACAATAGTTAGTTGATGTTAGTGAATTAACTTAGTTACATGTTAACAAAATCTAAATGAAACAAAGTAGTTATCCATTTGATCAGGGACTTAACAATCAAGTGTTACGAACAACTATAGGTCCATCAAAGATGCCAATTTTACAGCTAAAACAGAACACAGAAAAAAGTTATACATTAACCACAAAACAACTTGCCTGAATCACAATTTGAGTGAGCTATCAGGTTCTGGATGAGCCATTAAAGCAATTATAGCCCTACAAACTGACTGGAGAGTCCAAGCAGGGCTCCATGCAGTCTTCAAGATATCTAAGCAAATCTCTCCTGTCTGCATATGAAAAAGGAAATAAGAACAACAGAAAGTGGAAAACACAAAAAAGTTGATCAAAAAATTAGAAAGTTTGAGAAATTCTCAGTCTCACATACTTTACTGTAATAAGATGTATGATCATTTTTTACATAGCCACGTCCACAACATACAGTATACAAAACCAAATAATCAAATGTAACAGAACTATGAGCAATTCATCAATAACTTGAAAAGAAAAAGTTCATGGTATAGATATTAGTTTTAAAAATCAACTAAAATTTTCATGGTTAAGAATATTAATTCTACAATCAATTTAAATCTTATAGTTTAGATTTTGATTAGCAAAATGGAGAATGATTCATTGAATTGAGAAGGTGAGTGAGGAACTCACGGTAAAGTACAAATACTACATAAATAGACAACATTACTAAGGACTAAAGAGATTTTCTGATGCTAGGATAAACTAACTGAACAGGGAAGTTGATGACACCAATGCCATTGCCCAGCACCAAATCATACCAAGGAGACCCAAGCACTGTTTCTGACCTCTCTTTTTCTTCCCCTTAAAGTATTCTTTCATTTCTTTCTTCCCAGATGGCAACCACTGTTGCCATTAGTAATTTGACCCACAGCCAATTGCCTCTAGCACCAATACTCTTACCATTTCAATGTCCAATGATCTACTACCCAAACAGATAGCATGTCAGAAGTTGTGCATTAGCCTCCACAATTGACTGCCACCTTATTCCACACATCTCTAGCGAAGGTACACTCAAAGAACAAATGATTTATACTTTCCATACTCGTCTCGCACAGGCAGCACCTGTTGGTAATGGTAATGAGTAAACCACGTCTCGCCGAGTTATCAATGCTTACAAAAATTTCCATGTGCTAAAGTCCACAGCAAAAAATTTACTCTTGGTGGGGTTTGGCTATTCCATAGTACTGGAGATGAGAAGCTGAATCCATTGTTGGAGACGTGGAGCTTGGGAGATGGTTAAGTCATAGCAACTATTCACTGACAACTGCTTAGATGAGCTATCCCAAACCCATGTGTCAGCGTCGAAAGTCAGTTGTCCTCCTAGTCATGTAGATTTCTTCAAAGAGTGGATGGCTGGAGTTAATTTTCTTGGGGACCTCCTGCATCCGAATTTAGTTAAGTTGATTGGTTTTTGCATTGAAGATGATCAAAGGCTGCTGGTTTATGAATTTATGCCTCGTGGAAGCTTGGAGAACCATCTCTTTAGGAGGTCCCTACCTCTCCCGTGGTCCATCAGAATGAAAATTGCACATGGTGCCGCTAAGGGGCTTGCTTTTCTTCACGAAGAGGCTGAAAGGCCAGTGATATATCGTGATTTTAAGACATCCAACATCCTTTTGGATGCGGATTATAATGCCAAACTGTCCGACTTTGGACTCGCTAAAGATGGTCCTGAGGGTGATAAGACTCATGTATCTACCAGAGTTATGGGAACTTATGGATATGCAGTTCCAGAGTATGTGATGACTGGGCATGTGACATCAAAGAGTGATGTCTACAGCTTCGGGCAACAACTTCGAAGCCTCTCTATCCCAAATGGTCCGCATGTTTCTCCTTACCATCGCCAAAGCAGAGTGGCAAAAAGGCATAGCATTTGTTTCTGTTTTATCTAGCATTTGCTATTTTTTTTTTCTTTTTCTCTTCTCATAATATAAGTATATATCCTGTGGGGAGCATTTGAGTCTTGGGGAACTAGACAAGGATTGGAAGAGATTGTTGAATTTGAGCCAAATAGAATATCTTAGAATGTTGAAAGGGTCAATGGGTGTTGGAGTAAAAAAAAAAAAAAAAAACAGAGAACTCAATTTGTAACGTCACTATATGTGTTAGCAAATTGAGCAACTATGTCTTTCTTCTTCCTGGTGATGCTCAATATATCACCAAATTGTTCCTTCAAAGGTTTATGCGCATGCCAAAATAATAAAATAAGAAAGCAAAGCCAAAATAATAAAATAAGAAAGCAGTTGTAATTAATCATATGCGCATGCACCTACCTGAAAACCAAACCTAGGGACAGCCCATGTCTGATGAAGTCGATTCCAAAGTTTGTAGAAAGATATCAAGAAGGTCTTTGATGAAGCCCACATGACCAGCATTGCTACAAAAGCACCTGGCAATAGTGGCAAAGCTTGAAGAATAATGAAATTGTCCCTGTGTGAATAAAAGTTGAACGAATTAACTGAATACTAATCAATTGGTCCATCGTATGCATATCCGAAGAAAAAAACAGTTGAAGGAATTATTAAAAAAATTAAGAAAACAATATCTATATACTGTATAGGTACATACCAGTCCCATTCTTTATCTATTTGCTTAAAATCGACACCTTGTTGGAGAATGATACGATTTCTAGTGAGAAATAACATGTTGCTAAAAGAGTACCATAGTTGATGAATAAGAGCTCTGAGGGCACTAATTGTAAGGATATGTAGGCACCAACTATCTCTAGAGGTGCCTGCTTCCCATTGCCTTGTGTAGATGACTTTTGCCACAAGAGGCCCATGTTAGCAACTGAAAAAAACTAAGTATACTCAACATTAACAGTCAACGCCAAAATTAAGCATACTTCTTTCAGTTCTTCCTCCGCTTGCCGATGGAAAACTAAGTATATGCTAGTTGTTAATAGCCTCCAAGGAGTATGAAGTTCAACACTACTGAATATACACTCCCACAATGCCATTGGCATGCATCTTCTGAGCATACCATTGATGGCAAGAGGTAACTGTCCTTTGCAACTGCAAGAGATCTGTCAGAGAAGAGAAGAAAAAGAGGAGAAAATCAAAAGACAGAGCAGACGGCAGAGGAGGAAGAGTCGAAAAGATGCAAATTCCAAGTGAAGAAGAAACAAACACGAAAGGAGTAAGAATATGGAGAAGACATTACCCAGGTCAGGGTTATCAGTCCAAAGAGCATGCGACACAAAATAAAGATAAGCCTGGTAATTATAACACAAGGGTAGTAACTTGAGATGGATCAGAATGAACTTGCTTTCTAGATGTCAAAATGTCACACATTCACCTTGTAGAAGAAAAAACTCTTTTAAGTTTCACATCAAAGATAAAGGGGTGGTCAGTCATGCATGCCACTAAACTTTTCCTATTTATCAGATAACATCTTATGTGTTTCTAACTATATGAATGTATTTCAGGAAACAGTAAGGACCTGAGTTGACAGTACTGACAATGCGGCACTTATGAATGTTGCGGCGCTCGGAATTGAGAGTATCCAAGGTCTCCCTCATTAACACTTTAGAGAAAGAAAATGCATAAGCATAAGTACGATTATAAGAAAAACTTGTATGCATTGCAATCTTACTAACATTTATATCACCAACATAACTGATTGTGAAGGCTACCTATAAGGGTGTCCAGATGGGAAGAATTTGTTCACAAAAGATTCAGCCACCTTACGAACTACAGGTCGTGAGTCCTCGATCACCTTGACCTACACAAGAAATAAATTTTGTAATATGGTTTAGAGAAAGCATTATTGTGTTCAACAAGCAAATGTTTCATACGACGTTACATACATTTTAGTTGAAAGAAGCATCACAACAAGAATGATTCTAATATAAGGAGGTGAATTGGCAATTCCAATTTCCACAAATTTATTCTGTAAGAAAATAAGAAGAAATGCAGGGCATAAGATGAGAGATAGTGAGAAACATTTATGGAGTGCTAACAAACATCAGTAAGAGCACCCATCATTAACTAAAGTCAACATATTAATTGAAATTGTAGACTATTGCACGGTATAGTGAGTCTCGCCAAAATATGAAAGAAAGGGTATATTGCCACTCGGATTCTTCTTAAAAAAAATTCAGTATATAATATGATAAATTTCCATTTGGGTTTGTCAACTACAATCACTATAATACAAAGAAGAGATCGATCACCGTGTAATGAGAACATAGTACTCTATTTTTTCTAAGTTCATACTACACACCTTTGAGAGGTTGGTGGTGTTCGCAACATCAAGTAAAACACTCCTAATTGCCAAAATTTTCCACCTCTAACTCCGATCTGAACTCAAAGCAACAAAAACTCAGAATGAACTAGTGCGAAATGCAGAACAAAAACAACTAAACTATCAAAAGATCATGAACTCTAATATCTAAACAAACTGAAGTAAAATCAAAACTAGTTCCGAAAAATTTGAGAACTAAGAAACCTAGAACACCACCGAAACCGAGCAAAATGAAGGCGAGGCACACCAGATCTGAGACTTACCAGACAAATGTGATCCGTCAAAGCTCTAAATCTACCATTCCTTAACTGCAAAATGTGAGACAAATTCAATCAAACAAACAAAAGAAAATGTTTAGAGATCCGAAACACAGAGTCAGCAAAACAAACTGAAAATTGAAAAAAAAAAAAAAAAATCAATCAAGAATTGAAAAAAAGGAGACATAACGAAATCGAGATATTCGATGGCGTTGAAAGCAAAGCAAAGCAAGAAAGGGTAAGTTGAGTTACCTTGAATGAACATGAAAGCTCAATACGAGAGAGGGAGGGGTCCAATCGTCACAAAATGGTGCGGTGATTTCGTGTTAAGCTGAAGAACATCAAGCAAACCCACCGCACCCTTTTAATTGAAAAAGAGTAAACGATTTGCTCTGAAACTATCTCAAAATCGATCTCGTTCAATCCAACTCACCGCACTCAACAAACAAGTCAAAATTTTACTTCAATCCAACTCTATTGGGCAAAAACCAAGCAAGCCAAAGAGAGAACAATAGGGAAGTTATCTTGCTTCGTTCTAACTTGGTCAGTCGTCATTGAAGAAATTCGCCATTGAAGAGATGAAACGAAGAGAAAGAGATGAAAGATGGGATTTGGGTGTGTTGAGAGGGGAATCGAAATCGAAATGGAAGAAGAGATTTGATGTTAAACTTGAAATTTTTGTCTTAATTTAGGTTTGAGGGAGAGAAGAAAAATGGCGCCATGTCAAATATTTGGCTGAGCGCTCTTTGGCGTTTTATAATCCCGCCACAGCGATAGCGATTTTAGATGCAACTTAATTTTTAATAGCAATTGTGCAAAAAACGCTATAATTAAATGCTATAAAAGTGGACTTGTGGTGTTGTGGCACTTGTCTTTGTGGTGTTAGGTTTACATTACCTTGATACCATTAAGCTCTCTTATGGTAGTAGTGTAGTACATCTGCCAATGTTCTTTGCATATAGAATGAAAAACAAGCTCTCTTCAAGTTCAGAGAAGGCCTCACTTATCCATTTGGCAGGCTTTCTTCTTGGCATGGTGAAGATTGTTGCACATGGCATGGAATGAGCTGCAGCAACGAGACTGACACTACACTAAATTAGAATTTTTGCAACAACCTTCAAAACAGTAACACTTTTGAGCTATAATAATTCACAAAGTTACACATTTTCACAAACAGTGTGATAAAATAATTGTATCACCATGAATAATATGGTCTTACAAGTGATACTATTTACGATGATATAATTTATTGTATCACTTTTTTTGTGTAACTGTTTTTCATTTTTTTGACTAAATTTAGTTTTGACTTGAAATTGTTTAGTGTATTGTAACAACTAAAAAATGTTACTGTTTTGGGAGTTGTTACAGATATGCCAAATTGGGGTAGTGTGGACAAGTCGTCAAACTTGATCTTGGATGGGATTTTCTATAAATGATGAGATGTCGCAATTGGGAGGTGAGATAAATTATTCTTTGCTTCAGTTGAAATATTTGCAACACTTGGACCTGAGCATGATCAATTTTGGTGGAAATCAAATTCCAGCATTCATTGTTCACTTCACAACTTAAAATATCTTGATCTCTCTAACACATGCTTTCGCGGATCAGTTCCTCCATCATTGGAAAATCTTTTAAGCTTGTATTATCTTGATCTTAGCTCCTTTTGGTTTCATTGTGAGCGAAAGTTAAAGGTAGACAACACTACAAAAAAAATACTTAATAGCTACAAATATTAGAGACGGTAGTCTGATTCTGTCTCTAATTAAAAGATTTGAGATAGCAAAATACCGTCACTAATGCTTTTGGTAGTTGATGAAGACCATAATCATAAAACTGTGCTTGTGACGGGAAAACCGTGGCTAAATTCAGAATAAACCGTAGTTAATTAAAACATTTGCGACGACATATTAGCTGTCGCTAGGTTTTACAAAAAAAACTGATTGCTACGGTATAAACTGTCCAAACTACAAAAAACTGTGCTTGTGACGAAAAAACCGTGGCTAAATTCAGAAAATCGTAGCTAATTCAAACATTTGGGAAAAAATTTGGGCGCCAATAGGTTTGGGAGGCGAGCCCAAAGCTTTCTCTTTTTTTAAGCCAAACCCCAGTAGAGCTATATCGCAAGAGAACATCTCATTGAGAGCTCCTAAGATGAGAGGGAAGACCATCGCTTAGAGGGAAGAGCGTCAATGGTTAAAGGTGGGTACAATTTGGGGTACAATTGAAGAATAACATCTCCTTCTTCATCTTCTTCTTCTTGAACTTCAAGGTCACCCGCTGAGAGAAGAATAACATCTCCTTCTTCATCTTCTTCAACTTCAAGGTTAAAGGTGGGTACAATTTGGGGTTTTTGTGCTCTGTTCAGGGTTCAAGGTGTGTAAAAATCATATCTCTCACTTACCCATCTATTGTTGTGCAAATTTCGTTCAAATCTTGAATACTCAGTTCAAATTTATGCATTTTCCTTTATCTATCTTGTTTGAAGGAAAGTGCTCCTGGTTTTTCTCGAGAATATGATCTGTCTCTGCATATTTAATTGGTTTTATTCTTACTTTGGCATTTCTAGCTTTAGAAGTTCTGGCATTTCTAGCCACTATTAAGGTGCTTTGTTGTTTGAATGATCTCTTTAAATGCAGAGAAGTGTGGTAACATTAACAGACTTTAGTTTCAGGCAGTCTGTTCTGATACAATGGGGTTCATTGTTATGAATGATTTCTATCTAAAAGCTTTGTCTGGCACCACCATTGCCTTTGGCAGACTCATAGTTGATGCTGGACCACAATGCCTTTGTCCAGCCGCTCTGCTTTACAACTCTAGCCTTCTTGGATAATACATACCACTGTTGTATGTAATACCTTGACTAAGGATTCCACATCAAGGACTCTGCCATACAGTGCGCGGGCTAGCTTGAGTCGTCGGTTTCAAGTAGTGTGCCATGATGCGGCATGACTAAGATGGGCCACAATCAGGGGAATAGGGTTATGGACTATCCAGTGAGGTTTGGTACAGTTTGCATATAACTGTAATTGGGGTCTGTTTCAGTTAAATGGTATACTAATTGATTTCATATGGAAGAAATAGGTGTTGTTATAGTATCTCTAATCATGTATATGGTCATATAGACTTGCAAACATAAGTGAGGCTCTTTTTGGCAATGGGGATATGATCTATAACGATAATTAGATTCTATTCCATAGAGTTTGTATGTTTCATCCCCCTTTGACTAGAATCATAATGGTCATCTCAACTTGATGAGATGGTGAGGAAGAAAAGGTGAAAACTATACATCCTCCCATAATTGAATCACACTGAAGAGTTCTCTAAAACTTTGTATTTTGAAGAAGGATGATGGGTTGTCTTATCTCCCTCTGTATTTTGTTGTGGAGCCTTTCATCTACTTTTCTAAAAGCATATGTTCTACTTCCCAAGACTGGTCAGAACTTTTAGTCTCTTTTTCTGGATTATGACAATGGGTGGTTGTAGGGGTCCTATTAAGGATTGATTATAGAAGCAAAGATAAATCATTTTTAATGACAGTTAGTGCTCCCTCTAGTTTAGCTTTCCATGCAATCTATTTATGTGGTTGGTGATGATGTTAGTAGGAGCACTTATTAGATTATATGGTTTGAATGAGTTTATATATATTGGCTTGGGATCAGGCTTTGTTGTTGGTCTTATGGGAGAATGTGGTAGTTTGATTTTGGGACAATCTTGGAGGCATGCTTATTTTTAGTTTATTGATGAGATGAAAGATCAAATATATGTGCTATTCGTAACAAGGGTAGCGTGTGTGCACAGAGCCTTTGTTGAGAGTCTGTGATTTGTCATCAATAACAATAACTTGTCGATGTTTCTTAGTTATTACTTATGCAATAAAATGCCAGCCTTTCAGTTAAAGTTCTTTGTAATGGGATTTTATTTGTGTTTGATATCTTTTACAGGTATGTTTTTTGATATCAGGGTAATATGTATGATGGCTAATTGGAATATCTACACTACCTTGGTTACTCTTTGAATAGGCTTAAATATTGAGGTTCAACAGTTGGAATGTGATTACATGGTTATATTCTTGATTTTGGTCAGTTTTAATTTCAGTGTTTTTGGGTTTGCTATCTGCATGAATGTTGTTCCAGGTGCCGTTTTTATTGAATTGTGAAACTCAATGGAAACAATTCAATGGTTCAATAAAGTCAGATCAGAGATGCTGGGAGGAATTATTCCATACAATTTGTTTCTTGAGAGATCGAGATATTCCAATTGTTTCAAGAGCCCAATTTGTTGTGGAATGGATCCTGTCAAATGATTCATGGAAAGATTCAGGATGCGCAGTCCAATAAATCCTGTTAGTTCTTGTGCTATCTCACCGAAGAGATCATTACTTGAAAGGTCTATTTTTTCAAGAACTTGAGATTACTGCTATAGTTAAATTCTATGGTAGGAAGGAGTAAATTAACCATAGCTAGCTGAAAACTAGAACAATAATCCACGGCATGATAGAAATAACAAGTAAATTAACCATAATTAGCTGCAAGCAATAACATCCAACAACTAATTGACAGTACTGCTGCTCTTCTCTCATACTCCTAATTAACCACTAACCAGTTCTTCGGACTTCATGGCCATCTATGTGATACCAGAATGGTTGCGTTCCGTTATCATTACCCAGCTTTGAAGGATCACAGTTCACATCTGAATTACAGGCACATCACCCAGAACATCATGGGCATTCAACGTTATCACAGTTTAAGGAAACAAAGAAGTGGGCATTACATGCGAAATTGGCATTACACCCATATCCATCAGCCCAAACTGTGTCAAAGTGCACTACATCAGTTGTATCTAGAAAGGGATCAGATTCTTCAATACCAAGCAGCCCTTCAGAGTCCAAATCAGGAACATTTGCCAACCATATTTGTCCTTCTTGGTTAGACAAAAAAACACGATTAGACCCATCAGGATGAGACAGCATATTTATGTATGATCCATTCCCAATTCTCTCAAGGCACAGACCCTTGGGTGGATCCGGAGTTAACCAGTTGACCACCAAAACATACAGATTCACTATCAGCAGACTTAGATTGCTCATCAGTTTGAATGAGGTGAATTAACCTTGCAGTGAAGGGGCAAATGGGGAGTTCAGTACAGATACATTTTGACGTGTATACCATACCTTTTCACAGAAGTCATTTGTTCCATCATTAGATTGTGAGGAATTAAGTGAAATGGTGGAGTTGCACAGAACAGGAACACATTCAACTTTAAATAGCTCTGCTGAGAATTGATCGCAACTTTGATAACAATGAAATCTGAGTTAACAATAATAAAAATGCTATTTGGTAAATAGAAACTTATCAAAGAACACACAGTGTTTGACAATTCGGTACCTGTTTTATATATGATATATGTTATATGATCTCTTCCTAGAATTATTGAAGACCTGTCAACAAAATTTTTGATTTATAAGGAACAGAACCACTTAACTATTTAAACATATAGATACAAAAAACTTAAAAAGAAAGATGCAACTTACTCAACCTTTGATGAAAACCCTAAATTCAAATGGAAAAGAAGCAGGGTATACAATAACCTTTATCTTTATACTATTCTTGAAGCATTGTGCTCAACTACTTTGAAGAGGACTGTATATCTAAAATATTGAATGCAGATCACATACATGGTGTAGGGTTTTCGACATTTCAATTCGGACCTCCACTTAGTCTCACCCAAGCTTCATCCTGGTCATGGATAGATAACCTAGGTTCGGGTCCATAAGCAATGACAATTGCCAATGAAGACTGATCACTTTTGCTATGACTCCGTTAGATTCCCTTAACCAAGTCATTGCCTATGAGTAGTCGGCTCATTCTTCAATAGGTAAGTAGGCAGTGTCTAGGCTCCTCCACTACCCGGGAACTTACTAAAGAGATTAATTGTAGTCTCGCCATTATATTTTATGTATCACCAAATTAACCTTTAGAACATTGTTGCAGCATGTTCAAGT
The DNA here is from genome assembly GCA_963556465.1 of Berberis vulgaris. Taxonomy (NCBI): domain Eukaryota; kingdom Viridiplantae; phylum Streptophyta; class Magnoliopsida; order Ranunculales; family Berberidaceae; genus Berberis; species Berberis vulgaris. The sequence goes on along the minus strand of OY747132.1, from coordinate 5,367,257 downwards.
CTCACATCAAGATGGGAATTTTTTTTCTTGGTAAAATAACATAAGCACCACGTGATAATCACATGATGTTCCGCCTTGAAACTTAATGGTTGACTATTTTTCTTGAGAAATGGATTTCATTTCCCTTGTTATGCAGATTTCCGCTGTTTGGCTGAATTAATCAATGACCACATAGTTCATTGAGTATATTATAAGCCTCTTTGGCTGAAATCTATTTGATCTAGACATTGTATTTGCTCACTGATTACCATATGGTCAAATATAGGTGCTGCGCGAACTTGACCAACAATGTGATTGTGGCAGTGATTTTTATTTGGTTCAAGATGAAAAAGAAAAGGGGAACAAGGTTCACACACATCACGCAAGTGACATGGTTCCCATATTGAGGTAAGTCCCACCATTGACTCATGTATTCGGCCTATCAACTTTGCTTAAAAATAGTGAAAGGAATGCAGGGGAGAGAAGAAATTAGGCTAAAAGGGAAATGCAGGAGAGAGAAGAAATTAAGCAAAAGGGGAAAGTCATTAGCTGATGCCCATGCCAGCATTCATAATTTATCATAATGTTATGTAATTCCTTTGGCAGAAATTTTTTGGTCATATTATATATTTTTCTCAAGATGTATAAAACCATCGACTTTAACTCTTTGAATTCCCCAACATGCCTGCCCTTTTCAAGACCAAAGACTTCCAAAGTCTAGGAACTCCAATTAACGAGTGTTTGATTGTGAAGACAATATAAAGATTATGGCGTGTCATCCACAAGACACACAAGACTTTGAAGTTACAAATTTATAATATTAAAAATAATTCAATCAGATATCTTGAAAAAAAAGGTTTGCAGTGTTAAGTATTCAGGCAGGTTGGGTCTGGGGTCAAGGCATTCTTCACTTACACTGAGTTCTAAACTTCTAATTAGATCTAGACTCTTTCATGTTGTTTCCCTGTTGCACGTGCTTCTATTTTTTTTCACAGAGAGGAGGAGACCTGCTTTTTCCGTAATATGCTTATCTAGAATTAATCTCAAGATGATTTTTCGAACATGAAGGTTCTGTGTCATTACTGTAACTAGTGCTTCAGTGTACATGCATCAATAACTGTATGATAGAAAAAATTTTGTTTCTTTCTTTCTTTCCCATTTTTCGCTTTTGGAAAATTTATGGATAAAATTAATGGACTTTTAGGCACTAAAACTGAGCTGAAACCTCTGATTACTGTATCTCTACCTTGGCAATGGATTATATATAGAGTCCAATATTCAGCTTTAATAAGAGTGAGTTCAAACCTTTCTCAGTTATATAAAGCATACATTGCATCTTAAGAGCATGAATAGTGATAGATGTACCATCCTTGTTTCCATAAGAACCCCCATTCAACGCCAACTTCACTTTGCACTTGTCTTTGTAGTGATTACCTTGCTACAAAGGATTGTGATTTCGTTTTTCAAGTTAATTTCAGTCTCTTGATTTTAATATAAATTTTGGTGTGTAAAGAAAAAACGTAAAAATTTCAAGGCTATATGAAATATAACCCCAAACCTCCACTACGAAACCCAATCCCATACTGATGTAGAACCATAAAATATAGGGATCGTCTTCCTTTTCTTTGCCACGAACAGTGGGCACTGGTTCTGGAGTTGTTTCATCTCCGGGACACTTCTTGGCAAGCGGAAAACCACAAAGTTTAGGATTACCTTTGTAACTAGATGAATCAATGAACGTTTGGAGTTGGGATCCGGTTGGAATTCTTCCTGATAAGTCGTTGTTTGACAAGTTCAAATGGCTTAACTAATTCAGTGCAGATAAGCTTGGAGGAATCGAGCCAGAAAGTTGGTTTCTTGAGAGATCTAGCCCCTCAAGCTCCTTCAAGTGCCCAATATCTTCTGGGAGTTTTTCCTGTGAAGTGATTCATGGATAAATTCAGAATCCTCAACCCGACCAGTTTGGTTAGTTCTTCAGGTATCATTCCTGACATATTGTTGCTTGAAAGGTCTATGCCTCTGAGCATATTAAGGTTTCCACTGAACTCACGTTCGGTTCCTTTGACAACTTTCACAGTGATAGTTAGTGAGACTGGATTGATAATTACTCCACCCTGGTAACCAATGTAAGGAGGTTCATCCATTAAATTAGGGATGGGCCAGTCCAGGTAACTGGCCTGAAAATTAAAAACGAAACCCGAACCGATATTTTTAAGCCCAAAATTCTGAGGCCCAAGACCAGACCGAGTTGGGTCGGCTAACCGAATTTCGGGCTGGTCTCGGTCCAAAGCCCATTTCTGTACCCACACTGTTTTCAAGACTCAAGGACTCGAACTTCATTTACAAAACTAAGCTCCAAAATACATAGTTATTACAAATCTAAAACTTCTCCTTTTGTACGGAGACAACCAATGGGTAGAAGCCAACAGTGTCACTTCACAGGACAGATACAAATAAAAAAACCAACGGGTAGAAGCCAACATTTTCTTCAAAGATGACAATGACACTTCACAGGACAGATACAAATAAAAAAGGTACCTTGAAACTAGAATCTCAAGAATAGTGTGCCCCCTGGCTCCATCTCCTTTTAGTGAGAGTGAACCTTCGATGCACAAAACCTGCAAAATAAGGGAGACAGGGGAGTAACATAGGAGGAGGAGTCGTTGGATGATTTACGAGGAGACGGGAGTAACAGAAGAGGAGTCATCACAAGGGAGGCAAAAGAACCGAAGAAGAGTAGGATTTTGATGAGGAGTAGCAGGGGAGGAGAGGAGTCGAAAGGGTTGTTTAGAACTTTTGATCATTGCAAAGCCCTAATTTTTTTTAGATCTTTAATCATACCCGGTCCGGTCCGGTTATCTAACGGGTTTCAGAAAGTGTAACCGATGATCGAACCTGAAACATCGGTTCGGGCTGGGTTGTAAGACAGAATATTAAATAGCAAATAAAAAACTGATCCGAGCCGGCCCGATCGGTCCGGTTGTCGGTTCTGTCCGGACTTTCGGTCTGAGATGCCCACCCTTACATTAAATCACCAATGTAAGGAGCTTCATCGCTGCCATTTGTAGTTATGGAGGTTAAATTCTCAAAACATTGTGGAATACTTCCATATAATTCATTGTTTGCAACATCCAGTAATTGGATGTAGGATAGAGAGCATAGTTGTTCAGGGACATGACCAACAAACATGTTAGACCGCAAACGTAATACCTTCAGATTTGGAAGACCTGTTCCTATCCAAGCTGGCAATCCCCCAGAGAAATGATTCTCCCCAAGATCGAGAACTATCAATTTTGTGCAATTTTGTAAGGAGGAAGGAACCTTCCCATGGAAACTATTATTGTTCAACTACAGGTAGTTGAGTGAAAATAGTAAACCCATAGAACTCGGAACCGTACTAGATAAATTGTTGTTTGATAGATCTATTTTCGTTAAAGCGGAAAAATCCTTCCAACACTATCTAGGTAGTCCTCCTGATAAACGATTGTTTGAGACACTGAGATCCGCCAGTTTTGTTATATTACATACGGACGAAGGGATTCTGCCATTTATCATTGTTAAAGAATAAAAGTCTACCTACTTTACAAAATAGGAAAGTGTTCCTAGAAACATCCAATTGTCTCAAACATGGCATTATGTTATAGATGTTGGACAGAATAGATCCTGAAAACAAATTACTAGCAAGATTTAAGACAATCATGTCAGAAGTCCAAAGAGGCTCTAAACTGTCTGACTGGTCAGACCCCAGATCAAAACTTGTGTCATTGTGAAATTCTAACAGAACCTTTCCTCTAATTTTGTTATGAGAAAGGTCCAAATGATAGAGATCCGGAAACGAGTTTGTTAACCAATCAGGTATGACATCGAAAATCCCTGTGTTGTGAAGTATGATTACATAGAAATTCTTTTGAGTTTTGAGCCATGAAGGGAATGAAGGGCCTAGTTGACAGTCAACAATGTTAATGTGTCGAAGCTGAAAAAGGCAGACCCAGTGGGAACTAATATTCAGAGTCAGTGATTTCGGAGAGCGTAGGGATTTTTGTAAAAATTTCAATTTGGTCAGATTTGAAAAGAGAGATTCTGATACATTGCCCTCTCATGAATTATCGTAAAGAGACAACTCTACCAACTCTGTCAGTTTTCGAAAAGATCCTAGAAGGGTCCCATTCATTTGATTGCTGAAAATGCTAAGATCTTTTAAATGTTTAAGATTTTTTAACGAGTTCGGAAAACTCCCAGTAAGTTGGTTCCAATTCAAGTTTAATATCTTCAAGCTATTCTTTAAACAGCGTGATAGAGAATCCACAAATTCCTTTATCCCACCACTTGGTATCAGAGCCGATGGTTTGGCGAAAACTTGGCAAGTGGTGCAAGGCGGCATATTGTTCTGAGAATCAGGCGCGAGGTAGCGAGCCAGGTCGCATGTGTGCGGTCCGCCAGATGATCATTGCCAAGAGAAGGTATCATACAAGTTCGATCGAGGCGGAGTTAGTGTGGTGGTTGCAACTAAGGTGGAGTCAACAACGCCAGGATAGCAGCCCTTACACCGAGTACTACCCACAGGATCGTGATCGCACATGAGACTCAAAGAGGAGGTGTACTTCGAGATTGCAGATCAGTGGATGGATTGTAGGATGTGTGATGATTCGCGCCAAAGGTGGAGATTGTTGGGATGGAGTTGGCTTGAATAGTCCCACATCAAGTAAGGATGAGTCGTCACTAAGATTTATAAGGAGATGATCCACTCCCTCATAGCAACGAGATCTTTTAAGATAAAAATCCCACACCCGTAGCCCCGATGGTAGGCCCAAGATAGCGGGTGTTTAAGTTGGGGACAATATAACGTATTATGTGTTCGTCCCTTTAAAAGAAATTTGGACTTTTCAATAATTGGCAGATGAATTCAGAGTTTGAATTGCATTATCTCGAAATTTTAGTAACAAGTATCATCGGGCATGTTTTGTTAATATTTTTATTAGCTGTCGATGCCAAGATGCAATAAATCAGGGAGGTGCATAGTTGAAAATGCAACAGCTTGTTAACTTTTTTCTACTGTAAATATTTAAAGAAAAAAAAAAAAAAAAGTCCTCTGAAGACAATATAGTGATGGAAATTTGTTTTTGATGCTGGTTTTGTGCCATAATATGTGTTCAAGATGCAAGTATGGGTACAGGTTAAATAGCTTAGAAAAAGAAAAAAAAAAAGTCAATTTCGAAAAGAAACAGGGTACTTTAAAAAAAATTGGTATATATGCATAAACATTATCATTGTCATGTTCAAGTGGAATACTTCCATGTAATCCATTATTGGTATATACACCGTAATCGTAATACCTTCAGAAATGAAAGAGTTCCAATCCATATTTGCAGCTTCCCTGAGAAATAGTTCTCCCTAGTTCAAGAATGACCAATCCTGTACAATTTTGCAAGGAGGAAGGTACCTTCCCATGAAAGTTGTTCGTGTTCAACATCAATTAATTGAGTGAATACCAAACCCATTGAGCTTGGAACTTTACCGGATAAATTGTTGTTTGATAGATCTATTTTCACTAGATAAAGGAAATTCCTCCAAAACCATCTAGGTAGTTCTCCTGATAAACAATTGTTTGAGACTGAGATCCATCAATTCTATTATGTTACATATGGATGAAGGTATTTCACCATTTATCATGTTCCTAGAAACATCAAATTGTCTAAAAAGCTTGGCCTTATGTCACCAATGTTCGACAGAATAGATCCTGAAAACAAATTACTGGCAAGATATAAGACAACCATCTGAGAAAGCCAAAGTGGCTGAAGTACTGAACCTTCAAAGTAGTTTGACAGCAGAGGAGAACCTTCAAAGTGCCTCATTAGTAATTCTTGATCTTGGGGGGAATCATTTCTCGGGGAAATTGCCAATTTTGACAGGAACAAGTCTCTCATATCTGAAGGCACTACGCCTGAGCTCTAATATGTTACTTGGTGATATTCCAACGGAACTGTGCTATTTATCCACTCTTAAATATTGGACCTTTCCAACAATCGATTAGATGGAAGTATTTCACAATTTAAGCTCCATGACTTGCATCCAAACAAGGATGATCCTTCTTCCAAAGGTTGGATGAACGATGATCCATTCCTACATTGGTCACTTCAGTAGGCCAACATTCCATCCATTCATTTTAGCGTTAATGTGGAGGTTGTTGAAGGAAGTGAACCTTTTTTTTTTGAAAGGCAAACGTACCGCCGAAAGGAAGTGAACTTGAGTTCAGTATAATCCTCACTTGGTCAGAGACATCAACCTTTCAAACAACAATTCGTCAGGATAAGGTTGAGGATGTTGAACTTATCCGTGAATCACTTCACGAGAAAAATCCAAAAGATATTGGACACTTGAAGCAGCTGGAGTTGCTCGATCTCTCAAGAAACCGACTTACTGGCCCATTTTTCTAAGCTTATCTACTTTAACTTATCTAAGTCGTGCCTCTATAGGTTAATGTGAATTTGATATGTTTACTTATTAGTCCTTTTTTTAGATGGTTGTCTAAGGAAAATAACCAATGAAATGGCCAAGAGAACATACTTGATTAACATCATGGTTTGACCAATAAATAAAAAATTACATAACTGTTTTTACTGAAATATATGTAATATCAAAAGTGAAAATATTGTAGAGCTTAAGGTACTCGGCACCTTGGTTAAGATATTTTAAAGCAATATTATTCGCTTTGAATGGATGATATAGGGTCACTACAACAGATGTTTTAACCGGGGCTTCGAAAAGCGCCCATATAGGTAAAAATGTGCTGGTTTAGATCATTGGCGACATTTTATAAAGCGCCGGGAAAAGTATGTGTTGCCAAAAGATTAACGGCGCTTTAATAGAAGCGCCGGGAAAAGTCTACATTGACGGTTAAAGCGTCGTAATAGCTTATATAAGGGCTGCCAAAGAAATGGATATGTCAATTCCCAGTTGGATACAAACGCCGTATTTATAACCTTTTAATGACGCTATAAAGCGCCGAGAAAACATTGTAAAATCCAGTGTTTTACAACCTTTTAATGGCGCTTTAAAGCGCCGAGAAATATGGTTTTTGCGACGCTTTTAAAGCGCCGGTTGTGCTAACACCTTTTAATGGCGCTTTGAAGCGCCAGTTATGTTAACATACCAGGAAAAAAAATTCAATTTCCAGGCACCTCAACCTGCATCAATAAAAAATAAAAACCTGTCATTGGGACGGAAAAACAAACAGTGAATGTAAGAAACAGTTCATTAAGCAAAATCAATTATTAAAATTCACAAAACTTGCTTTGCGCTTACGGGTAAATTAACCACTTATCAACGTAATATCCACTTATCAACAAGTCAATCTAACTCAATAAACTAAATGCATGCAAAGGGAAACATTATTTTGAACCGAGAAATTGTGTGTATCAAATGGCTAGTACTCTCTAAACTACTACGGTGCATCAAGCCACTCGCATTTGAAAACACTGTAGATCTCCATGACCAGAGCGACTCTGATGTAAAACTAAGTGGAAACAATTTTGTTTGTTACCAAATAAAAAAGAGTCTGCAAAGGATTTTATATAGTAGAAAACCTAAGAGGATTCTTGTACTTCAATACATAACTTACAAACCGTCATTCACCAAACTAAAGGCCTTTATTTATAATATACTAGTAACATACTATTAACAACTAAGTAATCAAGTCTTTGTAAGGTGCTGATTTTTTTAGATTTAAGTTTTTGGTTTTCTAGGATGTTTGAGATGGCAATCAGGGTATAACATTTAACTATACTCTGTTAAAACATAAACCTAAAGAAAATGCAGCACAGCATAAGGGGTCGTGCATGGGCACGCTACATTCCTATATGGAGAGACAACGCTAAGACGCTAAATCAAAATGAACACAAAAACAAATAAATATTAAAAAAAAAAAAATCATCCAACCTGAAATTTGAAATTTGATACATAAAACCAAGTTTGATATTAGAAAACTTAGAAAGCATATAGTTCTATGACCCCGCCAAAAAAATCAATAAATAAATGCATAGAAGCAAGAACAATGCACTTATCTTCTGGATGCCAACCTGAACAGGTGTGAATGCACCACTACTTCCATATTGCTTTTCCTGAAGTATCAACGTAACTGATTCTTCTGTGCTGCTTCCACTTGCATCCTCCACAAGCTCTAATTGTTGTTTTGTTATCAAATCATTGGCACTGTATTTTGGGGTGTCAGCAGATGATGACATTGGATCATCCAAATTTTGAATCAGAATTCGAATCCTCATAAGCTCAATGTCGTCTTCTTGGTTCATGTTAACAGAACCAACAAATTTTAAGTTTACAGCTAGTATTAAGTAGTCACAAAAATAGGCGCCAGAATAGTTTAACTACATGTTCATTTGAGCAACACTCGTATGCCCTGGCTATGCTCAGCAAATGCCCTGTTTATACCAGTTTTATTTTAAAACTTCATCTTATAATTAATTAAGTTCATGCCAATCAAAATTAAGTGGTGCGGCTGAATCTATGGCAACCTGCAAAAAGTAATTAAAAAAGGCATGAACAATCAAAATTAAATTACAAAATTAAACTCTTTCTAATCTAAGAGCAGAACAAACAACATATGTTAGGGGCAAAAAGGCATGGCTAGTGCACAGTTACTCTATGCATTCTGTCGTTACATCTTCTAAGATAACTCAAGTTTTTGGAGCAGAATAAACATAATGTATAAACAATAAAGTGTGGGTAATGCACAGTTACTCTATACATTTTGTTGTTCCATCATTTCTGATTACTCATCAAGTGTTTGGAGAATATTACTAAGGCGATCACATCTCAGAAATTTTCAGATCAGCAAAGAAAAGAACCATCTATAGATAGCATTGGAACAACCTAAATGGCAATCAAGCATCCATTGCATACCTGCTGTCCACAAATCTCATGAGACCTACGGGAGATGCGCTCAGCAACACCATCCTCAGCAAATGTTACAAACCCAAAACCTCGATGCCCAGTTCTTTTGGGATCCTGCATATCCATTCAGAAGCTCAAAGAAATGAAAGTACGAAACACTGGTATAATCATCAGCTTATAATGCAACATCTAAAATTACCTTGGGAACATAAACATCAATTATGCGACCAAATCTGCCAAAATACTGGCGAAGATCTTTAGCGCTTGCCTCTTGTGGCAACCTACCAACAAATATCTTTTTGTCCATCCCTCGCATTGGAGCTGGTACCCCTCCTGCATCATTAAAACATCTCAAGTAAAAGCCCATAGAAAAATACCGCCTAAAATTGACAAAGAACATATTGCAGTCAGACTTACTTCCATAACCCGAGGCTGGGTGGTCATATAATGTTGGAGTACCTAGTGCCACATATCTCGTCGCTGCTGTAATATATGCATTGTAAGCTCCATATCCACCATGAGGCACTCTGCTAGGTGGTGGCCTAGCATCATCTTCCTGAAATTTCACAAACAGCACTTTAGCACGTGGACATATAATATATAATTTGCCGCAATGTCATGGATGTAAACGATGATAACTTATTGATGAATACTTGAGTATATGAACAAAAGAATCATGTAGAAGGGATCACTAGTTTGAAACATATGCAGGTAATGGTTGAAGTAAGATATACCTTAGGTGTTGCGTGGTCAACAACTATAGTAGAACCTTCTAATTCATGAGTTTCTCCCATCAATGTGTCCACAGATTCTGAAAACATTGGAAAGTAAATTTTTAAAAACAATGTGCAACCAAAGCAATTAAATTTACAAATCTAGAGCAGAATCAAAGAAGCTAATAAATGAATCATAATGCAAAATGGTACAATAAGAAGCTACATTCATGACTTCCTGCCATGGGGTTATTCATAACATGATAACTGTGAACCGGACAAATTCCATTGTCAACCTAAATAAGAAAATAGTTTTTAAGTTTCAATATTACTAATTAGGGCAGAGGAAACATCCTGTTTTACAAAAGAACCAAACTTACAACGGAATATAAACCAACATATAGGGGAAAAAAGCACTCCACTCATTCTAGGACTTGGTGAAGCCCAATGTCAAAGGATGCCGAAGAAATCAAACTCCCACCAGTCAGGAAATATGAAACATCATTACCTCTGAAATGCTGCCTCCGGGACAGATTGTGGGATCTTAGCTACAAAGATCCGAGTTGCTTTCTTTGTAGATGATCTCATCTCTTCCTGTCAACAAATAGATATGACTACGGTTCAATGAAAAAAAGTCTAAAGGAAAATAAGACAAATGTGGTACTGGTAACTTCTGTTTCCAAGGAAGTGCTCACTTGCAAGTGCAGTCTGTAACACAACATGAAAATACAGCAAACATAAAAGATGAAATGCCATTAAATAAATTAACGTGAAGCTAGTTCACAGTAGAAGAACGCGTAAAAAGCAGATTTAGACTTCCAAAGATTGTTCATCAGTTTGAATGAGGTGGAATTAACCGGTGCTTCACCTCTACCTTGCAGTGAAGAGGCAAATGGGGAATTCAGTACAGATACATTTTGACGTGTATAGCATACCTTTTCACAGAATTCATTTGTTCCATCATTAGATTGTGAGGAATTAAGTGAAATGGTGGAGTTGAACAGAACAGGAACACATTGAAGCCTTGATTCAACTTTAAATAGCTCTGCTGAGAATTGATCGCAACTTTGATAACAATGAAATCTGAGTTAACAATAATAAAAATGCTATTTGGTAAATAGAAACTTATCAAAGAACACACATAGTGTTTGACAATTCGGTACCTGTTTTATATATGATATATGTTATATGATCTCTTCCTAGAATTATTGAAGACCTGTCAACAAAATTATTGATTTATAAGGAACAGAACCACTTAACTATTTAAACATATAGATACAAAAAACTTAAAAAGAAAGATGCAACTTACTCAACCTTTGATGAAAACCCAAAATTCAAATGGAAAAGAAGCAGGGTATACAATAACCTTTATCTTTATACTATTCTTGAAGCATTGTGCTCAACTACTTTGAAGAGGACTGTATATCTAAAATATTGAATGCAGATCACATACATGGTGTAGGGTTTTCAACATTTCAATTCAGACCTCCACTTAGTCTCACCCAAGCTTCATCCTGGTCATGGATAGATAACCTAGGTTCGGGTCCATAAGCAATGACAATTGCCAATGAAGACTGATCACTTTTGCTATGACTCCGTTAGATTCCCTTAACCAAGTCATTGCCTATGAGTAGTCGGCTCATTCTTCAACAGGTAAGTAGGCAGTGTCTAGGCTCCTCCACTACCCGGGAACTTACTAAAGAGATTAATTGTAGTCTCGCCATTATATTTTATGTATCTCCAAATTAACCTTTAGAACATTGTTGCAGCATGTTCAAGTCTCACATCAAGATGGGAATTTTTTTTATTGGTAAAATAACATAAGCACCACGTGATAATCACATGATGTTCGACCTTGAAACTTAATGGTTGACTATTTTTCTTGAGAAATGGATTTCATTTCCCTTGTTATACAGATTTCCGTTGTTTGGCTGAATTCATCAATGACCACACAGTTCATTGAGTATATTATAAGCCTCTTTGGCTGAAATCTATTTGATCTGGACATTGTATTTGCTCACTGATTATCATATGGTCAAATATAGGTGTTGCGCGAACTTGGGACCAACAATGTGACTGTGGCAGTGATTTTTATTTGGTTCAAGATGAAAATGAAAAGGGGAACAAGGTTCACACACATCACGTAAGTGACATGGTTCCCATATTGAGGTAAGTCCCACCATTGACTCATGTATTTGGCCTATCAACTTTGCTTAAAAATAGTGAAAGGAATGCAGGGGAGAGAAGAAATTAGGCAAAAGGGGAAATGCAGGAGAGAGAAGAAATTAAGCAAAAGGGGAAAGTCATTAGCTGATGTCCATGCCAGCATTCATAATTTATCATAATGTTTTGTAATTCCTTTGGCAGAATTTTTTTGGTCATATTATATATATTTTTCTCAAGACGTATAAAACCATCGACTTTAACTCTTTGAATTCCCCAACATGCCTGCCCTTTTCAAGACCAAAGACTTCCAAAGTCTAGGAACTCCAATTAACGCGTGTTTGATTGCGAAGACAATATAAAGATTATGGCGTGTCATCCACAAGACGCACGTGACTTTGAAGTTACAAATTTATAATATTAAAAATAATTCAATCAGATATCTTAAAAAAAAAAAAGGTTTGCAGTGTTTAGTATTCAAGCGGGTTGGGTTTGGGGTCAAGGCATTCTTCACTTACACACTGAGTTCTAAACTTCTAATTAGATCTAGACCATTTCATGTTGTTTCCCTGTTGCACACGCTTCTATTTTTTCACAGCGAGGAGGAGACCTGCTTTTTTCGTAATATGCTTATCTAGAATTAATCTCAAGATGATATTCTGAACATGAAGGTTCCATGTCATTATTGTAACTAGTGCTTCAGTGTACATGCATAATAACTGTATGATAGAAAAAATTTGTTTCTTTCTTTCTTTCCCTTTTTTCGCTTTTGGAAAATTTATGGATAAAATTAATGGACTTTTAGGCACTAAAACTGGGCTGAAACCTCTGATTACTATATCTCTACCTTGGCAATTGGATTATATATAGAGTCCAATATTCAGCTTTGATAAGAGTGAGTTCAAACCTTTCTGAGTTGTATAAAGCATACATTGCATCTTAAGAGCATGAATAGTGATAGAGGTACCATCCTCGTTTCCATAAGAGCCCCCCATTCAACGCCAACTTCACTTTGCACTTGTCTTTGTAGTGATTACCTTGCTACAAAGGATTGTGATTTTGTTTTTCAAGTTAATTTCAGTCTCTTAATTTTAAGATAAATTTTGGTGTGTAAAGAAAAAACGTAAAAATTTCAAGGCTATATGAAATATAGCCCCAAACCTCCACTACGAAACCCAATCCCATATTGATGTAGAACCATAAAATATAGGAATCGTCTTCCTTTTCCTTGCCACGAACAGTGGGCACTGGTGTTGGAGTTGTTTCATTTCCGGGACACTTCCTGGCAAGCGAAAAACCACAAAGTTTAGGATTACCTTCGTAAATAGATGAATCATTGAACGTTTGGAGTTGGGATCCAGTTGGAATTCTTCTTGATAAGTCGTTGTTTGACAAGTTCAAACAACTTAAATAATTCAGTGCAGACAAGCTTGGAGGAATCGAGCCAGAAAGTTGGTTTCTTGAGAGATCTAGCCCCTCAAGCTCTTTCAAGTGCCCAATATCTTCTGGGAGTTTTCCTGTGAAGTGATTCACGGATAAATTCTGAATCCTCAACCTGACCAGTTTGGTTAGGTCTTCAGGTATCATTCCTGACATATTGTTGCTTGAAAGGTCTATGCCTCTGAGCAGATTAAGGTTTCCACTAAACTCACGTTCAGTTCCTTTGACAACTTTCACAGTGATAGTTAGTGAGACTGGATTGATAATTACTCTACCTTGGTAACTAATGTAAGGAGGTTCATCCATTAAATTAGGGCTGGGCCGGTCCGAGTAACTGGCTTGAAAATTAAAAATCGAAGCCCAGACTGATATTTTTAAGTCCAAAATTCTGAGGCTCAAGATCAGACCGAGTTGGGCCGATTAACCGAATTCCGAGCCGGTCTCGGTCCAAAGCCCATTTCTGTACCCAAACTGTTTTTAGGACTCAAGGACTCAAATTTCATTTACAAAACTAAGCTCCAAAATACATAGTTATTACAAATCTAAAACTTCTTCTTGTGTACGGAGACAACCAATGGGTAGAAGCCAACAATGTCACTTCACAGGATAGATACAAATAAAAAAACCAACGGGTAAAAGCCAACATTTTCTTCAAAGATGACAATGACACTTCACATGACAGATACAAATAAAAAAGGTACCTTGAAACCAGAATCTCAAAAATAGTGTGCCCCTTGACTCCATCTCCTTCTAGTGAGAGTGAACCTTCAATGCACAAAACCTGCAAAATAAGGGAGACAGGGGAGTAACATAGGAGGAGTCATTGGATGATTTACGAGGAGACGGGAGTAACAGAGGAGGAGGAGTCGTCACAGGGGAGGCAGAAAAACCGACGAGGAGTGGGATTTTGATGAGGAGTAGCAGGGGAGGAGAGGAGTCGAAAGGGTTGTTTAAAACTTTAGATCATTGCAAAGCCCTAATTTTTTTCAGGTCTTTAATCATACCCGGTCCGGTTATCCGACTGGTTTCAGAAAGTGTAACCGAGGACCGGACCCGAAACATTGGTCCGGGCTGGGTTATAAGACCGAATATTAAATAGCAAATAAAAAACCGATCCGAACCAGCCTGATCGGTCCGGGGTTTCGGTCTGAGATGCCCATCCCTACATTAAATCACCAATGTAAGGAGCTTCATCGCTTCCATTCGTAGTCATGGAGGTTAAATTCTCAAAACATTGTGGAATACTTCCATATAATTCATTGTTTGCAACATCCAGCAATTGGATGTAGGATAGAGAGCATAGTTGTTCAGGGACATGACCAACAAACATGTTAGACCGCAAACGTAATACCTTCAGATTTGGAAGACCTGTTCCTATCCAAGCTGGCAATCCCCCAGAGAAATGATTCTCCCCAAGATCGAGAACTATCAATTTTGTGCAATTTTGTAAGGAGGAAGGAACCTTCCCATGGAAACTATTATTGTTCAACTACAGGTAGTTGAGTGAAAATAGTAAACCCATAGAACTCGGAACCGTACCAGATAAATTGTTGTTTGATAGATCTATTTTTGCAAAATCCTTCCAACACTATCTAGGTAGTCCTCCTGATAAACGATTGTTTGAGACACTGAGATCCGCCAGTTTTGTTATATTACTTACGGATGAAGGGATTCTGCCATTTATCATTGTTAAAGAATTGAAGTCTACCTACTTTACAAAATAGGAAAGTGTTCCAAGAAACATCCAATTGTCTCAAACATGGCATTATGTTACAGATGTTTGACAGAATAGATCCTGAAAACAAATTACTAGCAAGATTTAAGACAATCATGTCAGAAGTCCAAAGTGGCTCTAAACTGTCTGACTGGTCAGACCCCAGATCAAAAGTTGTGTCACTGTGAAATTCTAACAGAACCTTTCCTCTAATTTTGTTATGAGAAAGGTCCAAATGATAGAGATCCGGAAACGAGTTTGTTAACCAATCAGGCATGACATCGGAAATCCCTGTGTTATGAAGTATGATTACATAGAAATTCTTTCGAGTTTTGAGCCATGAAGGGAATGAAGGGCCTAGTTGACAGTCAACAATGTTAATGTGTCGAAGCTGAAAAAGGCAGACCTAATATTCAGAGTCAGTGATTTCGGAGAGCGTAGGGATTTTTGTAAAAATTCCAATTTGGTCAGATTTGAAAAGAGAGATTCTGATACATTGCCCTCCCATGAATTATCGTAAAGAGACAACTCTACCAACTTTGTCAGTTTTCGAAAAGATCCTAGAAGGGTCCCATTCATTTGATTGCTGAAAATTCTAAGATCTTTTAAATGTTTAAGATTTTTTAACTGAGTCCGGAAAACTCCCAGTAAGTTGGTTCCAATTCAAGTTTAATATCTTCAAGCTATTCTTTAAACAGCGTGATAGAGAATCCACAAATTCCTTTATCCCACCACTTGGTATCAGAGCCGATGGTTTGGTGAGAACTTGGCAAGTGGTGCAAGGCGGCATATTGTTCTGAGAATCAGGCGCGAGGTAGCGAGCCAAGTCGCATGTGTGCGGTCCGCCAGATGATCCTTGCCAAGAGAAGATATCCTACAAGTTCGATCGAGGCGGAGTTAGTGCGGTGGTTGCAACTAAGGTGGAGTCAACAACGCCAGGATAACAGCCCTTACACCGAGTACTACCCACAGGATCGTGATCGCACATGGGACTCAAAGAGGAGGTGTACTTCGAGATATTGCAGACCGGTGGATGGATTGTAGGATGTGTGATGATTCGCGCCAAAGGTGGAGATTGTTGGGATGAAGTTGGCTTGAATAGTCCCACATCAAGTAAGGATGAGTCGTCACTAAGGTTTATAAGGAGATGATACACTCCCTAATAGCAACGAGATCTTTTAAGATAAAAATTCCACACCCGTAGCCCCGATGGTAGGCCCAAGATAGCGAGTGTTTAAGTTGGGGACAATATAACGTATTATGTGTTCGTCCCTTTAAAAGAAATTTGGACTTTTCAACAATTGGCAGATGAATTCAGAGTTTGAATTGCATTATCTCGAAATTTTAGTAACAAGTATCATCGTGCATGTTTTGTTAATATTTTTATTAGCTGTCGATGCCAAGATGCAATAAATCAGGGAGGTGCATAGTTGAAAATGCAACAGCTTGTTAACTTTTTTCTACTGTAAATATTAAAAAAAAAAAAAAAAAAAAAAAAAAAGTCCTCTGAAGACAATATAGTGATGGAAATTTGTTTTTGATGCTGGTTTTGTGCCATAATATGTGTTCAAGATGCAAGCATGGGTACAGGTTAAATAGCTTAGAAAAAAAAAGTCAATTTCGAAAAGAAACAGGGTACTTTAAAAAAAATTGGTATATATGCATAAACATTATCATTGTCATGTTCAAGTGGAATACTTCCATGTAATCCATTATTGGTATATACACCGTAATCGTAATACCTTCAGAAATGAAAGAGTTCCAATCCATATTTGCAGCTTCCCGGAGAAATAGTTCTCCCCAGTTCAAGAATGACCAATCCTGTACAATTTTGCAAGGAGGAAGGTACCTTCCCATGAAAGCTGTTCATATTCAACATCAATTAATTGAGTGAATACCAAACCCATTGAGCTTGGAACTTTACCGGATAAATTGTTGTTTGATAGATCTATTTTCACTAGATAAAGGAAATTCCTCCAAAACCATCTAGGTAGTTCTCCTGATAAACAATTGTTTGAGACTGAGATCCATCAATTCTATTATGTTACATATGGATGAAGGTATTTCACCATTTATCATGTTCCTAGAAACATCAAATTGTCTAAAAAACTTGGCCTTATGTCACCAATGTTCGACAGAATAGATCCTGAAAACAAATTACTGGCAAGATATAAGACAACCATCTGAGAAAGCCAAAGTGGCTGAAGTACTGAACCTTCAAAGTAGTTTGACAGCAGAGGAGAACCTTCAAAGTGCCTCATTAGTAATTCTTGATCTTGGGGGGGATCATTTCTCGGGGAAATTGCCAATTCTGACAGGAACAAGTCTCTCATATCTGAAGGCATTACGCCTGTGCTCTAATATGTTAGTTGGTGATATTCCAACGGAACTGTGCTATTTATCCACTCTTAAATATTGGACCTTTCCAACAATCGATTAGATGGAAGTATTTCACAATTTTTTTTTCACAATTTAAGCTCCATGACTTGCATCCAAACAAGGATGATCCTTCTTCCAAAGGTTAGATGAACGATGATCCATTCCTACATTGGTCACTTCAGTAGGCCAACATTCCATCAATTCATTTTAGCGTTAATGTGGAGGTTGTTGAAGGAAGTGAACCTTTTTTTTTTGAAAGGCAAACGTACCGCCGAAAGGAAGTGAACTTGAGTTCAGTATAATCCTCACTTGGTCTGAGACATCAACCTTTCAAACAACAATTTGTCAGGATAAGGTTGAGGATGTTGAACTTATCCGTGAATCACTTCACGAGAAAAATCCAAAAGATATTGGACAGTTGAAGCAGCTGGAGTTGCTCGATCTCTCAAGAAACCGACTTACTGGCCCATTTTTCTAAGCTTATCTACTTTAACTTATCTAAGTCGTGCCTCTATAGGTTAATGTGAATTTGATATGTTTACTTATAAGTCCTTTTTTTAGATGGTTGTCTAAGGAAAATAACCAATGAAATGGCCAAGAGAACAGACTTGATTAACATCATGGTTTGACCAATAAATAAAAAATTACATAACTGTTTTTACTGAAATATATGTAATATCAAAAGTGAAAATATTGTAGAGCTTAAGGTACTCAGCACCTTGGTTAAGATATTTTAAAGCAATATTATTCGCTTTGAATGGATGATATAGGGTCACTACAACAGGTGTTTTAACCGGGGCTTCGAAAAGCGCCCGTATAGGTAAAAATGTGCTGGTTTAGATCATTGGCGACATTTTATAAAGCGCCGGGAAAAGTATGTGTTGCCAAAAGATTAACGGCGCTTTAATAGAAGCGCCGGGAAAAGTCTACATTGACGGTTAAAGCATCGTAATAGCTTATATAAGGGCTGCCAAAGAAATGGATATGTCAATTCCCAGTTGGATACAAATGCCGTATTTATAACCTTTTAATGACGCTATAAAGTGCCGAGAAAACATTGTAAAACCCAGTGTTTTACAACCTTTTAATGGCGCTTTAAAGCGCCGAGAAAGATGGTTTTTGCGACGCTTTTAAAGCGCCGGTTGTGCTAACACCTTTTAATGGCGCTTTGAAGCGCCAGTTATGTTAACATACCAGGAAAAAAAAAATTCAATTTCCAGGCACCTCAACCTGCATCAATAAAAAATAAAAACCTGTCATTGGGACGGAAAAACAAACAGTGAATGTAAGAAAAGTTCATTAAGCAAAATCAATCATTAAAATTCACAAAACTTGCTTTGCGCTTACGGGTAAATTAACCACTTATCAACGTAATATCCACTTATCAACAAGTCAATCTAACTCAATAAACTAAATGCATGCAAAGGGAAACATTATTTTGAACCGAGAAATTGTGTGTATCAAATGG
This sequence comes from Berberis vulgaris, assembly GCA_963556465.1. NCBI lineage: Eukaryota > Viridiplantae > Streptophyta > Magnoliopsida > Ranunculales > Berberidaceae > Berberis > Berberis vulgaris. The sequence continues at coordinate 5,348,494 of OY747132.1, read as the reverse complement.
CTAGTACTCTCTAAACTACTACGGTGCATCAAGCCACTCGCATTTGAAAACACTGTAGATCTCCATGACCAGAGCGACTCTGATGTAAAACTAAGTGGAAACAATTTTGTTTGTTACTAAATAAAAAAGAGTCTGCAAAGGATTTTATATAGTAGAAAACCTAAGAGGATTCTTGTACTTCAATACATAACTTACAAACCGTCATTCACCAAACTAAAGGCCTTTATTTATAATATACTATTAACAACTAAGTAATCAAGTCTTTGTAAGGTGCTGATTTTTTTAGATCTAAGTTTTTGGTTTTCTAGGATGTTTGAGATGGCAATCAGGGTATAACATTTAACTATACTCTGTTAAAACATAAACCTAAAGAAAATGCAGCACAGCATAAGGAGAGACAACGCTAAGACGCTAAATCAAAATGAACACAAAAACAAATAAATATTAAAAAAAATCATCCAACCTGAAATTTGAAATTTGATACATAAAACCAAGTTTGATATTAGAAAACTTAGAAAGCATATAGCTCTATGACCCCGCCAAAAAAATCAATAAATAAATGCATAGAAGCAAGAATAATGCACTTATCTTCTGGATGCTATCCTGAACAGGTGTGAATGCACCACTACTTCCATATTGCTTTTCCTGAAGTATCATCGTAACTGATTCTTCTGTGTTGCTTCCACTTGCATCCTCCACAAGCTCTAATTGTTGTTTTGTTATCAAATCATTGGCACTGTATTTTGGGGTGTTAACAGAACCAACAAATTTTAAGTTTACAGCTAGTATTAAGTAGTCACAAAAATAGGCGCCAGAATAGTTTAACTACATGTTCATTTGAGCAACACTCGTATGCCCTGGCTATGCTCAGCAAATGCCCTGTTTATACCAGTTTTATTTTAAAACTTCATCTTATAATTAATTAAGTTCATGCCAATCAAAATTAAGTGGTGCAGCTGAATCTATGGCAACCTGCAAAAAGTAATTAAAAAAGGCATGAACAATCAAAATTAAATTACAAAATTAAACTCTTTCTAATCTAAGAGCAGAACAAACAACATATGTTAGGGACAAAAAGGCATGGCTAGTGCACAGTTACTCTATGCATTCCGTCGTTACATCTTCTAAGATAACTCAAGTTTTTGGAGCAGAATAAACATAATGTATAAACAATAAAGTGTGGGTAATGCACAGTTACTCTATACATTTTGTTGTTCCATCATTTCTGATTACTCATCAAGTGTTTGGAGAATATTACTAAGGCGATCACATCTCATAAATTTTCAGATCAGCAAAGAAAAGAACCATCTATAGATAGCATTGGAACAACCTAAATGGCAATCAAGCATCCATTGCATACCTGCTGTCCACAAATCTCATGAGACCTACGGGAGATGCGCTCAGCAACACCATCCTCAGCAAATGTTACAAACCCAAAACCTTGATGCCCAGTTCTTTTGGGATCCTGCATATCCATTCAGAAGCTCAAAGAAATGAAAGTACGGAACACTGGTATAATCATCAGCTTATAATGCAACATCTGAAATTACCTTGGGAACATAAACATCAATTATGCGACCAAATCTGCCAAAATACTGGCGAAGATCTTCAGCGCTTGCCTCTTGTGGCAACCTACCAACAAATATCTTTTTGTCCATCCCTCGCATTGGAGCTGGTACCCCTCCTGCATCATTAAAACATCTTAAGTAAAAGCCCATAGAAAAATACCGCCTAAAATTGACAAAGAACATATTGCAGTCAGACTTACTTCCATAACCCGAGGCTGGGTGGTCATATAATGTTGGAGTACCTAGTGCCACATATCTTGTCGCTGCTATAATATATGCATTGTAAGCTCCATATAAAGTGTTAATAGAAAGAACTAATTTCAATATAAAAAATGAATTTGAATTAGTAATTTTTTGTGCTACAGCATGTTAGTGTTAGCAAGTTATAAAAAATGTCGTCGCTAATGAATTTTTTTGAATTTGATTTGCAACTTAATCCCGGTTTGAAGCTGTCGCTAAATAGTCACGGCAAATGTCGTTGCTGCTTTGTCAATTTGAATTGCAACTTAGCCACGGCCAATGTCATCGCTGTTTTGTGAATTTGATTTGCAATTTAGCCAAGGTTTGAAGCCGCCGCTGATTTGTCAATTTGATTTGCAACTTAGCCACGGTTTTAGGCCGTCGCTGTTTTGTGAATTTGATTTGCAAATTAGCCACGGTTTACGACCGTCGCTAATGATTTTTTTTGAAAAAAAAATAATTTATTAAAAAATATATATATATATATATATATATATATATAAATTTTTTTTTTTTTTTTTTTGGGCGCGAATAAAAACGCTGAGAGATTTGGGGAGAGGGAGAGACCACATAGGGGAGAGGGAGGACGCAGAAAGCGATTTGGGGAGAGGGAGGACGCCGAGAGATTTGGGGAGAGGGAGAGGACGCAGAGAGATTTGGGGAGAGGGAGATGGAGGACGCAGAGAGCGATTTGGGGAGAGGGAGGACGCAGAACCCACTTCAGTAAGATGCACACCATTTGTTTGTAAAAATTTCTTTGAGGAGAACCATTTGTGAAGGAAAGCATTAGCTCATTTGAGTTGTTTGTAATTTTTATGTTCATTGATGGTCATATAGTTTCAATGCATTTGTCAGGGGGTTGAAGGTGAAAATGGTGGGTTTTACTCTCACTTGTCTGTAATGCCACTCAAGTCTGATGGTCCACTTTGCATCATGGAAGCTCTTAGTAGATCACAATCAGAAGGTTTGCAACACTTGCTCTACCACTTCTCTGTTTCTACTTGATTTGAATCCATTTTAGTTATAGCTTGTTTTGAAACTATTTTTGTGTTAAATGCGTGAAGGGATGGTGTCAACTACAACCCCAAAACTTGAGACGTTTTTGGGTGGTGCAACAATGGGTGCTCATCACTATGGGAACAGTGAGAGGGAAACAATGGGCCAAATTCGTTATTCAAGATAATACTTATTGCTGATCTGCACTATGGAGAGAATGCTTGGGATGATTGGGGTCCCCAACACGATGCCGCTTCTGATAAGTGCCTCACCACTCTACTTGATTCAGAAAACCCCGGTAACTTTTCTAAGCATTAATTTCAACCAAAATTCCCTGTTTTTGATTAGTTTATTTATTTGGTGTTATATAAAAAGTGAAGATATCTTCATGGGAATTCAAGAACAGTAGTGGAAGTAAGGGTGTTGTTGTCTATGTTCAATGGTAGTAATATATATGATAGATTGCACATTAAATAGTTCATCGAAGGTGTTGTAGTTTTGGTGTATAATTTCAGTCCTCATATACATATATATTGTACTATCATAATTTTTTGTTTAAGTAGTCGTCTTCATTTATATTTTTTCCAAATTCCATGGACATATATATAATATTGTTTCTCACTTTCAAAAATAAATACTATCATAATTTCAAAAATATTGTTTCAACAGGTTTACCAGGTGAACAAATAATGTTGCGAAATAGTACCTAAAATGGGGTTTGAATACATTTAGATTACTAGAAGCATGTACTGAAGTCCTATAATTTCTGATGTCAGGGGAAGATAGTTGCAGATTCCAAGGCACACATCGTTTAGATTTGATGAAGAATGAAATAGAAAAGAACCCATCCTATTCTAAAAGTGGTCCTCCAAATCTTTGGCCTGGTGTTTCTAACTATGTGCTCATCAACTGCTCAAAATCAACCCGTTGCATTTTTGTATTTTTTTTTATTCTGGTGGTGGTGCTAACCCATCAATCATATCAAGTGCACAAGTAAGTTGGTTTCAGAAGACATCAGGGGAGGTCAACCCAAACTCAAGGTAGAACAATCAGTAGAACATTGGTCTTTTCTGTGCTTTCATTTCCTAGGTTTTGATTTATAACGATTCCTTTATGTTTAACTTTGTAGGGTCCCTGAGTTAATATTTTGGCACATACCAAGTCAAGCTTACGCTGAAGTTGCTCCAAATGGTAACATTGCAATGCCTTGTGTGGTTCAATGAACAGGGACAAAGTTTCATCTCAAGATCGTGAGTTGGGGATGATGGAAGTTCTCAGAAATAGACCTTCTGTAAAGGTGAGGACATGGCCTAGCAGTCCTATAAGTAATGCTTTATTTTTATTTTATTTTTTCACCCTTTCCATCCTATGACCACATCTTCAAAAATCAATTTTGTTGTCTGATGGGGGAGAAAAAACAGAGGTGATCGTCAATACTCCACAGGGTAGAAAAGCATTTATATACTCTCACTCCATCTAAAATATATGTGAAAGAATAAGTAATGCAAACTCTTAAAACATATTTCATATTAAAAACTGCAGACTAGTCCATCATAATTCGTACCAATGATTGTATCACAGAATTTACAGAAAACTATTTTCTACCTAATTGGCATTGATGACGTGGGTGTATATGTTATCATGGGAGTGAAATGTCAGGTCTGTATCTCAGGTGTACAGTTTATCTTGGTAAAATCTCTAACCATTCACTTAATGTTTGATTACAACTTTTATCTATTGTGTTTTGTATTAATTAATTAAATTAAATGATTCTTCATTGTTGATTAGGGGGTTATGATATGGAGGAGAAAGCTGCAAGAGCTTATGATTTAGCAGCACTGAAGTATTGGGGTCCCTCAACCTACATCAATTTCTCGGTAACAATATATACTGATCGAATTAACATGCTGATATATCGTTTATTTATATGTTATGGAACTTAAGGTTACTAATTGGTAACAGTTGGAGAATTACCAAGAGGAACTGGAAAGCATGAAGAACATGAGTAGGCAGGAATATGTTGCTCACTTTAGAAGGTATAATTTAATTTCTTTTTGTTTTTTTATGGCTTACTTGTATTTCACTGCATTTTGGTGAATATAATGAATGTGTTATTATTTTGTCTTGTAGGAAAAGTAGCCAGTTTTCGAGAGGCGCCTCAATATACCGAGGAGTAACGAGGTTTTTACTAATTTCTTTGTATAAAAAACCCTTTAATTTGAATACAAATATGAACTTTCCTCTGATATCTACGCTTCCCCGTGTTTGTTAATTTGGCAGGCATCACCAGCATGGAAGATGGCAAGCGCGCATTGGCAGGGTCGCAGGGAACAAAGACCGCTACTTGAAGCTTTAAGATACTTGAATACTTGAAGTAAGGGTCGCAGGTACCTTTATCTTGGGACATTCAGTAAGATACTTGAAGCTTTATTCAAACAATTATTTCTTGTTATCATTATTACCATCATTGCCTTTATGCAAGCATCTTCATCAGATATTCATTTTTGAGAGATTAAAGAGAGAGCTCTTAAAGCATATGTATAAGGCACTCCATGCTCGTGAAAGACCATCTTTTTAATCACTAGGGATGCTTTTATAAGGTTGAGTTTCAACCCAATATAAGACTGTACAAGCTCCATTTTTCAGCAACTAGACTTTTATAAGGCTGATATCTCTTGGATCATATTAAAGAAAGAGAGAAGGGATTTCTTTGCGCATTTACGTGCTCCACCAAAGACTAACTTTAACGATTTCAAATTCTTTTTTTCTTTATTTATTATTTATCGGTCAATGTTCTTAGATTCTAATATGAACATGATTTTCAGGTAATGAGCCCAATGAGCGTCGGGTTCCTTTATGCAAGTAAGCTCATTGTACAAGATTATTCTCACTGAGCATGCTTATCATTTGGTTTATCAAGCGAAAGCAAAAGTTAATAGATAACGTTGTCATTGCAGGAATTTCAAGAACAGGTTAAAGCAGCAGAGCAAGAAGGATAAAATGAAGTGGAAGATACTTGTTAGGAAAATTGTGAAAGCGAAGAACAATACTGGAACACCATTTTTTTCGTCACGCATTGCTATTAGTTCCTGACAATAAGTGACTGGTCCATCTGATTATTAACTATAATCATGAATTTATGAGCCATTTTGGTGCAAATCGATCATAATGTTCCATTGTATCTCACAGTTATATTAATAGAGAATCACTACCTTTCAAGGTCCTTCATTATGTTGGTATTTCTGATAGCTGCACATTACGGAGGTTTGAGGTCATGTAATTGTGTTTGGGTTTGAAATATTTCTTCTGAATATAATTGTGTTCGGGTTTGCGAAAATTAATATAATTGTGTTCGGGTTTGAAATGTTTCTTCTGAATGACAAAAAAAAAGCAATGAAAAATCTGAAAATGAATAGAAATAGCTAATTTCATTATAAAAAATGAATTTTCATTTGTAATTTTTTTAGCAACGACAAATACCGTCATTGTTTGGTCAATTGGATTTGCAACTCAGCGACGGCTTCGAAGTCATCCCTAAATAGTCACGGCAAATACAGTGGTTGTTTTGTCAATTGGATTTGCAACTTAGCGATGGCTTTAATGTCGTCGCTAAATAGCCACGGCAAATACTGTGACTGTTTTGTCAATTGAATTTGCAACTTAGCGACGCTTCTATGCCGTAGCTAAATAGCCTCGGCAAATACCGTCGCTATTTGTCATTTTGCGAGATTTCAAACAGCTTTAGCGACGGAATTTTTCGACTTAGCGACGGTTTTTAGCCGTTGTGAAGTAGCTACGGGATAGTTTACCGTTGCTGATTCAAATAGTGACGATTGAAATAACTACGGTTTTGCGACGGTTGTTGAGCCATTGTTGATTCATTTTAGCTACGGTTTTTTGATAATTAGCCACGGTTTTTAGCCGTTGCTGAATTGACTTTTTTTTGTATTGCTTGCAAAGAATTGCCACCACACATTCAATTCCAAAGATAGACTAATGACTTTACCAAGTAGTAGTCATCAAATGAAATAAGTGGACTAATGACTTTAATTACCAAGTAGTAGTCATCAATGAAATTAATGCGTTTGATTAAGAGTGTAGACTAATAGTTTGCTAATATCCAGATCAAGAGTAGAGATAAGTCCTCATCACTGCCTCAGAAATGCATTATATATAGAAGAAATTAAGCAAAAGGGGAAAGTCATTAGCTGATGCCCATGCTTGCAATCATAACTTATCAGAAAGTTATGTAATTCCTTTCGTGAAAAAGTTTTGATCATATTATATATATTTTTCTCAAGACATATAAAAGTATTGACTTTAACTCTTTGAATTCCCCGACATGCCAAATACTTCCAAAGTCTAGGAACTCTATTAAGTATTAACGCATGTTTGATTGTGAAGACAATATAAAGATTATGGCGTGTCATCCACAATACTTCGAAGTTACAGACTTTGCAGTGTTTAGTATTTGAACTCTATTACACGCTTCTATTTTTTTCTTTTTTTTTTTCACAGGGAGGAGGAGACTTGTTTTTTCCGTTATATGCTCATCTAGAATTAGTCTCAAGATGATTTTCTCAACATGAAGTTTCCGTGTCATTAATGTAACTAATGCTTTAGTGTACATGCATCAATAACTGTATGACAAAAAAAAATTGTTTGTTTCTTTCTTTCCCATTTTTTGTTTTTGGAAAATTTATGGATAAAATTAATGGACTTTTAAGCACTAAAACTGGCCTGAAACCTCTAATTACCATATCTCTGCCTTGGCAATGGATTATATGTAGAGTCCAATATTCAAGCTTTGATAAGGGTGAGTTCAAACCTTTTTCAATTGTATAATGCATACATTGCATCTTAAGCATCTTAAGAGCATGAATCGTGATGGAGGTATTGTCCTTGTTTCCATTGAAGCCCCCATTCAATGCCAACTTCACTTTGCATTTGTCTTTGTAGTGTTAGGTTTACCTTACTTGCTACCAAGGAATGTGATTTCCTTTTTCTCAAGTTAATTTCTGTCTCTTGATTTGAAGATATATTTTGGTGTGTAAAGAAAAAACGTAAAAATTTCAAGACTACATGAAATATATAATAAATTTCGAGAGTACATGAAATATGTGAAAAAAAAATAATATGCAAGTAAAGAAATTTATTTAACACATTAAATGAAGCCTAAATACCAAGAAATGAAACAAATATTAAATTAATATATAATTAGAAAATCAGGGATTGGTTTCAAAAATCAATATATAGTAGAAGAAATTATAATTAAAAAATTAGGGGGTTGGTTCCAAAATCAGTAAATAATTAGATGAAATATAATTAGAAAAAACCCAAATTTTTTTTGAAAAAAATGTACTTTTTGGTTGCTGATTTTTGTTTTTTTACGAAAAGAAAAAAGAAATTTGGCGAAAAAATCCCTAAATTATGAAAAAACCTCAAAAAAATTTCGAAAAAAATGCATTTTTTTCGTACAAGAAAAACGAAATTTTCGTCGAAGATTTGCGAAAATACTTTATGATCGGTTCCCTAAAACATGGGATGATTGCAGTGTTAATTACTTCAACTATATGTGGTTTTGCTCTGAAGATGTCAACATGATGGTTAATAAAGGAAGTGAACATGGGATGATTGCAGCCATGCAAAGTCCATATCCCAAACACTTCACCAAGTCCTGCGAAAGAAATATCCAAATGCAAATGTACCACACATATTTAGCCATCAACATGCCAAAGAAATTACGATTTGTTCTATTCCCAGCGCAGCCGATACTACGTCTGAAGTTCTCTGGATATCCCTGATTGTTAGATATTAATGATTATCTTTTCCTAGATACTGTGGTAATCCTAGTTATGATACCGTTCATTCACACTATACCAAATTGACATTTTTGTAACAATTCAAAAAATAGTAACACTTTTGAGCTATAACAATCCACAAAGCAATTTTACACATTTTTACAAACAAAGTGATTCAATAATTGTATCACCACAAATAGTATGGGTCTACAAGTGATCTATTCATGATGATCTAATTTATTGTATCACTCTTTTTGTGTAACTATTTTTCATTTTGTTGACTAAATTTAGTTTTGACTTGAAATTGTTAGGTGAATTGTAATAGTTCAAAAGTGTTACTGTTTTTTAAATTGTTACAAATATGTCAATTTGGTATTGTGTCAGGAAATGCAGCAGGGAAAGCATTGGCGTCGTCGGCTGTGCATGGATCCCAGGTACTAGCTTTCGTACAGCCAACAGTGGCAGAGGAGACCATGCAGGCTGGTGCTACTCATGTCAATAAACCTTTGCTTGAGGTTGAGGCCAAGCTAGATGAAGAAGTTCCTAAGATTAGTCCAAGTAAAACTGTTTCGGGTGAGAATAATGGTGCAGCAGGATTGCAAGTGAGAAATACTGCTTCGTACCAGGAAATTACAGCAATTCAGGGAGATGATACTGTCAGAACAGGGGACGTAATGGTTCCTAAGATTGCCGTGAATGCTGCTCCTAGACTAGCAGTTGATGCGGTTACTAAAACAGGGGATGTAACAGTTATTAAATCAGCAGTGGGTGCGGTTAATAGATCAGCAGTGGATGGCTCTATTGAATAAACCCGAGGTAAGTCGACAAGCAACCGAAGATAAAAAGGAGTCGAAGTTCAGTCCGTCTATTGCGAATCACAATTTGGGAGATACTTTAGACAAGGTGATTTCTTTGTTTAATCCGGTTCCATTAGTGGAGACCTTTGGAAGTCCTAGTAGTTTAGGGTTTGTGGTTTGTCAGACTAACAGCGAAAACGAATAGGAGTCCGATACCAACATTTCGGATGAAGAAGATTTGAATGAAAACACCATCAGGTAAATGATAGTATCAGGTTTAAATAAAGACCACATACAATTAATGAAAAGATTCGATAAGAGGAATATGACAACAGAAAATTCGTTGGATCACGACTGCTTCAAAGACTTCAAGGTTTTTCCTCGAAGATCATCTAAAATGAAGAAATGTAACAGCAAGTACAAGCTTTGATCTAAGGGTTTGGTTAGTCTAGATTTTATATATTGGTCTTGTTTCTGTGTGTTCTCTCCCACTTTGTTTTATATCCTGTTTTGGGACTAGTAATTAAGGTATGACATCCTATAGTTGCATTTTCATAGCGGAGATTTAAAAAAAAAAAAAAAAAAATATGATATATATATGGAAGACTTGACTTCGAGTCTTAAAGTTTCCAACGCGTAGGCAAATTTTAAATTAATAAATTTTAGATTTATTTGTGAACATAGGTTCCATTGATTTCTTTAGTAAGTTCCCGAGTAGTGGAGGAGCCTGAACACTGCCTGTTGATGAATGAGCCGACAACTCCGAGGCAATGGCTTGGTTAAGGGAATCTAGCGGAGTCGTAGCAAAAGTGAGTCTTCATTGGCGAATGTCATTGCTTATACCCGAACCTGGGTAATCTATCCATAACCGGATGAGCTTAGGTGAAACTAAGTGGAGGTCTGAATCAAAATGTTGAAAATCCTACATCCGGTACATGATCTCCATTCAATATTATATATAAATCTCAAGGAAAAAAACTCTTCTCCAAGACCTCCTCACTATACCTCCCAAATGATCCAAAACAACTATTCAACTTGACATTATATCGTAACTTTATATTATTTTTATAATTATTAATCATTCAATAATTTAAATATTAGATCATTAATTTGGAGTTATTGGCTTAGTGCAATACCAAAATCGCCAAACATAGGACCTAAATGCAAAGTTGCACATACTATGGGATTTAAGTCTAAATTTCTTTATATCGGAGTCAATATACATTAAAAAAAATGTTTATTTAATTACTGGACGGAGTGTTGCCGGTCAACATAGCCTTGGAACCCATACTCAAAATTGAACAAATATAGGATTCATCTTGATGTGTGAACAAATATAGGATTCAAACTCAAAATTGGTCATGTTTGCATAAGTTATTGGTTGATATTGGTTATGTAGTCAGATGACCAATAGTTATTAGTTTAAAATAAACACAACCTAAAGGTTGTTGGTAGATCTAAGAAGTGTTCAAGAAAAACTTGTACATACTTCATGTGAATTGATTTCACAAATAATCTTTAAATCCTCAGTCCATCAAATAAGTAATTACAATTCAAGTTGATCCAAATTCCCGACACTTGCCTCAATTTTGATTTTGTTTCTTTCTTGAATTACTCTACTAGAAAATCTAATACCTATTTTTGTTTTTCTTGTGTTCGTTTGCCCAATAGAGGCAAATAATACTTCTTTTTATCTAATATTTAGTTATTGAATGATTAATAATTAAATAAAAAAAAGTTATGAAAATTGTCATGTGAAATAGTTGGTTTGGGCTGTAAGGGAGGTACAGTGAGGAGGTCTTGGAGAATGAGAGTTTTTTTTTTCTTAAAGATTTCACTGCAAAAAAAAAAGCATTATTAGCTACAGAAATTAACGACGATTTTAAAAGATATATAAGTTTTAATTATGGTTTGGCCTAATAGGTTGGGTGATGTTTTCTCCTGATGAGTCTTCGTGTGATGTGTACGACCATATATAAGCTTTAATTAGGTTCTAAAATTTCTTGCATATTTCAAATGTCAGAAATAGCTAGTTACGATTGGTGCATATAATAACTAATATAGATTTGGGTTTGGACTTACACACGAGTGACAATAGTTAGCATGCACATGTGAGAATGGACAAACTAGGGAGAGAAAATCGATAGCTTTGACTCAATTAATGGGTGATGGGAATGTTACATGCTTATTATTATTTTTGGGTTCAAGTCAGATTCTTGTGCGTGGGGGTGACTGATTACCTGCTGCTATAACTTATATATTATGGCTTTGCCTTGTTAATGATCTTGGACTTGGAACTTTTTTATAAACTAAATCACCCAGACCTTTACCATTAAAGATACTTGAACAACTCTGATTTGAATATATATTTGGAGGAATCTTAATACAAGTCAAAATACCTTGATATACATTTAAGTAATTTATACATTGATCCATCGATATGCTCATTAATTGACTTTTAGTTTTAACATTTTAAGACTTATTTCTGATGTTGTAAGAGTTTTAAATTAGTTATTGGTTAGGTTTCTAATATAATTTCCTCACAAGATATAATGGCACTTTGGTATGAAATTTCATAGTTGCATACCTTTGTTGAATGTTTCATTTATCTTTTATAATGGTTGTAGTCAACTCTCTATGTGACTTAAACATGTGAGACTCAACGGAAGAAGATGTTTCTATAAGAGTCTCCTCCTTAATGGAAATGCATTCGTGGAGGCGTATGTCCCTAAGTTTTACAAATAAAATTAATTAGCTATGGTAAAATACCATAGCTAATTTTTTTTTTAAATATATAAAAACATTTAGCGACGGCAACAAACCGTAGCTAAGTTTTACAAATAATATTTTATTAGCTACGGCAAAAAACCATCCCTAATAGAATTTTTTTAAAAAAAATTTACACAAAAATATAACCTCATCGCAACTATCAATAACACCAAAAAATTTTAGCTCAATCCAACGCACTAAACCAAACCACGTCACCGATCTGCGAGAAACAAACTCAACCAATCCCATTCAATTACCCCTCTCTCTATATAAATTTAATTTTTCTTTATATAGAAGAAGTCCGTCGTGGCAGATAAGACCCCAGCAGCAAAGAAAAAACCCAAAGCCGGGATAAAACTCTCACTCGACACCCATCCCGACCGCCTCCCTCTCCCCTCCCTTCCCTGCCTTTCCCTGACTGCAAGAGATCTCAGATATTCTCTTTGATATAAGGAGGACGACGGTGGTGCCGTGGTGGTACTATCTGTCCCTTATTCTCTACTCTCTATCGCTTCCGCCCACTCCAACACCGCCATCTCATGCATGCATCTTCTTCTTCAGGTGAGAGATAAGGTTTAGTAATTCATAAACAAGGCTAACATTTGTCGAATGTTCTCTTTACCTTATATAATGGTAGTTGTTAATTCACTGCGTGACTTAAGCAAATGAGGCTCATCTAGGGGAAATGTTCTTTGTAACAGCTTTTTTGAAAGATAAGGATTAGTAATTATTTTAGCTACAATTTATTTGATACGGTATAAACCGTCCCTGCATCTTACCCATATTCTCTTTGATATTCTTACTGCCTTCCACTCAATTTTTTACTCTTTTTGACTAGTTGAAGTGCCTTCGTTTTTATGCAAGGCAAAAGATTGTTTGATACTTATAAAACTTGCAGACGCTTTTCATCAGAAGGATTTCATGGGAGACAACAGAGGAGAAGCTCATGGAGCATTTCAACAATTATCAAGGATTACTAACTCTTTATCATTTTTTTTTCCTTTGATTGTTGCAGAAGCAACTCCCAAATTAGTCTTTCAACTAATGAATGTGAGAGGACTTAGCATTGCCCATGTTAAAAGCCACTTGCAGGTATGAGAATGATTTAGAAATTTTTTTTTTGGATCATCTCCTGCATCTTACCCATATCCTCTTTGATATTATTAATGCATTTCAATCATTTTTTACTCATATCCTGCATCTTACACATATCATTTTTTTATCATCTCCTGCATCTTACTCATATCCTTCATTTTTTTCAGGCCGAAAGATTGTTTCATTTCTTTAAAAATTGAAGACGCTTTCAATTTGGACGGGGTTTAAAATTTTATTATGATTTAAAAGGCATGGATACTCCGAATTTGTCTTTCGAAAATTCAATTTGTTATTTTTTGTTAAAACTTGATTCAAAATTGGTAAATTTTAGTTTGTCTTTGATTGTAAATCCATGTAAGTTTTCTGCTTATGTAGCCCCCTGAATCATATATATATAATATTAATTTGAGGTTGATAGAGTATGAACTTGTTTGGGATTTACAAATAAAAACACTTTGCTACGATTTATGTTGTCCATAAGTGTTTATTTGAAAAAATAATATATATAAAAAATTACTTTTTTTTAGTCCATTTAAGTTAAATTTTATTATTTATTAATTCATGCCCGAAGGCTACATGACTGACCCTATGGGTTAACCAAATCAGGCCCGAAGGGGTAATTGGTGAGTCTCGAACCCGAGACCTCTTATAAGGAGAGTAGATGTCTAACCAACTGAGCTACAATTAATGGACATTTGCCATATTAACTGTAGCTAATATTTACAGTTATTAGAAATCTTAGCTACGGTTTTTGCCGTCCCTAATCGATTTAAAAAAAAAATTGCACAAAATAAAAACCTTTGGGCGCGAATGAAATCTTAGCTACGGTATTTGAGAAGAGCGTATTGCATGGGAAGAGTTTGAGAGGACGAAGCAGTGAGAGGAAGAAGCTTTGGAAGAGCGATTTTGAAAGGACGAAGCTTTGACATCCCGCGTCACCCTATTTTGAGAGGAAGAAACTCTGCGAGGAAGAACCTGCAATTTTCAGAGGAAGAATCTGTGAGAGGAAGAACCGTCGATTTTGAAAAGAAGAACCCTATTTTGAGAGGAAGAACCCTCGATTTTGTGAGGAAGAACCCGCGCCGCGTCACCTGCTGAGGGGCCTGGAATCCATCTTCATCCAAGCTTTGGGCGCGAATTAGGAAGATCATCTCATTCTTCATCTTCTTCAACTTCAAGGTGGGAGAAATTTGGGGTTTTTGTGCTCTATTAAGGGTTCAAGGTGAGTAAAAATGAAATCTCTCACTTAGGTTTATAATGTTTTGCAAATTTTCCCTAATCATATTCTTTGGTTTGTGCAAATTCTCTTTTTCTTCTTATTCTTTGAAGATGTTCTTGCTATATCAGTGCAACTGCTCCTTTAACCTTTTATATTTTTTTGTTGTTTTTGAACCCAACAAAAATATTTCTTTTGACCAAAACTATGGCGTCGATGAGTATAGCGACAGTACAATCTTTGCAAGGACATACCACTGAGAACACAGCAGGAGAGGTATCCCTCAGTGTACAGTGTAAGCCATTCCATCTATTTTGTTTCATTTGTTCTCAATGTTCAGTGGATCTTCTATCTGCTGATACTATTCTACCATTTCCAAGGAATCAGTTTGCTAATAGTTGAATAAATTGCTGCAGTCAAATTTGTTTGACAAAATATGATGACGTTCATTTAGTTTCCATGAATGTTTTGTCATGTCATGATTTGTTGATTTGCACACTCTGATAGAATGATATGTATTCAATAACTCCAGATCACTGTTGACGAAGTGTCTAAATCATCTTCTTCAAGAACCAAGGAAGAAGTTCTTACTGCTGAAGCTGAAAATGTTTACTCGCAGCGTCTAGCTCTGGGAAGTGCCAATGTGTTACATGTGCTTCCTCCTAAGGAGACAAATGAGCTTACCCTTAAGAAGCTTGCAGAATCCATTTTCAAACAGTCTCAGGTCAGAAATCCCATTGATTTCACTGCTGCTAGTCCATTGCACTCAAAAATCCATTAACCACACCTTCAATTGTTATTATGGAACACTAATATTGCTACCTTCATTTGTCTTTCTGTTTTTCTGCAGAGGAGCAACACAAATTCCCATGTAGAAGGTGAGCTGAAAGAAAACAATCTTGCATGTTTTGGCATTCAATCACTCTGATATTACGCCTATATGTTTTGAGTGATGCTTTGCTGATGTTGATATTATTATTTCTAAACAGATATAAAAAGTTTGTCATGTTCAAATTTTCTCAGCGCAGAGCAATATTCTAAGGATGCATTTTCAGAAGAAGGATCATTTTTCTCGAGCATTCCCAAGGATTTTGTCTGTCCTTTAACTGGAGAGTTGTTTGAAGATCCAATAACTCTGGAGACTGGTCAAACCTTTGAGCGGAAAGCCATTAAAGAATGGATTGATAAAGGCAGCAGAACATGTCCAATAACTGGGAGGACCTTAGAGGGCCTGGGAATGTCTATTACCAACATCGTGTTGAATCGCACTATTGATAACTGGAAAGCAGAACACTGTAAAAATCTACTAGCTGTTGCATCTCAATTGGCAGGGAGCTCTATAGAGCAGGGGTCCAAATCAAAGGATGAAAAAGCTATTTTTATACTTGAGCAGCTTCTAATCAGTTTTAAAACAGATGAAAGATTGATGAATGCCAAACACCTAATTTCTCTAGGAGGTTTGCAGTTCCTAATTTTGAGGTTTGAATTGGTCAGCTTAGGAGATAAAGCACGGATAGTGGCACTTCTATCCTGTTGTATTGAGGCAGATGGAGATTGCCTGGGATGAAGCTAAGATGAAGGTAGTGATCTCATATTCCCTTGTCTTTCTTACTAGCATGATCTTTGTCGTTATATTTGTTCTTAGTCACGTCGCATCGCTTTTGACAGGCAGCTGAAGAGACTCTTCACAACCTAAACTCTACACTTGAACAGGGTTCTCAGAATGCAGATTCTTCCAGGCAAGTAATATAGCTGGGTTAATTTTTTTTTTGTAATATGAAACTTTTTTAGTAGAAAAACTGTGTGTGGTTTCTTACGTCTAGAGTCATCTCCAAATGGGTCCCTGGAGATTTGCATGAGATACACCTATGCATGTATGGTGAGAGTGTGACACTAGATTAAAAAATTAACAAGAGAAGTCCATCTGAACTCAATTAGTTAATCCTCAAAAGCTATGTCAAAGACATGGCGATTTTGTTAAAACCAAAAAAAAAAAATTAACACTTGAAGTACATCCATTTTATGTAGGCTCTTTATCTGAGGTACATCCATTTTATATTGACCCAGGCTACTCGGTGTTTTTAACAACTTTAGAGTCGAGTACAGTTTTCAGATAAAGTTAATCAAATTTCATTTGGAAGCTAGACTGAATCTGAAATCAAACATTTTCGGACTCAACATTTTGAGACCCCCACCTGACACACAGACACAAACGAAAATCTTAAAGATAGTTTTTTTAAAAACTCATCATTACACTTGCCACTTAATTTTGGAAATTTCAATGATTGCATATCCAGTGGTGTCTTTCAGTTTCAGTGTTTGTTACATTTCTGTCACGTTAAGAGCACAATAAATATTTTTTTTATTTTTTATTTTTTATAATAGCCCACCCTGAAAGTATTAGGAATGGGCTTTTGATGATGATGCTGATAATGACTCAAGTCATCAATTCTTTATGCCTTCGATATTCATTTTTTAGAGGGCCTCTTTTCATTATCAACTATCAACATTCCATATTAGTTTTATTCTGTATTAGCTTCCGGTACAGGATATGATCTTCTTTGAACTTCTCTGATCTTCTTTGATTTTCTTTGATCTTCTTTGATCTGATATTTTTTTATCTGATCTTCTTTGATCTTATTTGATCTGATATTCTTTGATCTTATTTGATCTTCTTTGATCTGATCTGATCTTATTTGATATTCTGTGATCTTCTTCGATCTTCTTTGATATTCTTTGATCTGATCTTCTTTGATCTTCTCTGAACTTCTTTGATCTTCTTTGATCTGATCTTCTTTGATCCGATCTGGTTTTCTTTGATTTTCTTTCATCTGATCTGATCTGTGCCACTGTTACATTTCCATGTGTGCCGTCATTTTTTTTTTCGAAATAATTGTTGTGATCAGTAGCTATGAATGGATTATTTGGTACATAAAGATGCAACGTGTGTAAATGCTGATGATCCTAGAAAAAGATCTAGGAGGACAAGAATGAAATTTGCCAAGCACGTAAGAGCTACTTCTTTCTCTTGTTGGTACAACATCTTTTGTTTTCCTAGCTGACAATAGAATTGAGTACTCCCTAATATTGGTCATTTTTTGCTGTGGGTTTGCTCCGTATAAGCCATCTAGTGGAATCTTATTAGTGTGCCTTCAATATCCTTCCACATTAGTTAATTTAAGATTAGCTACCCAGTCTGTTAATATATCGTTGTTCTCGTTTGTACAATATCTTGAATGGTTTAAGCTTTTCTATCAGTTTTTGTGTATTCTCATGTGTTTAATCTTTTGTAATTGTGGAATTTACTATTTGTTCGTCTTTTCAAGATAATATACATATTTTGTGAGCAGTGCTTTTTTTTTTTTTGGAAAGCGAGCTGGGTTTTAAGGACCCCAAAACCTTTATACAAATGAAACAAAAGCAAAAACAACAATAAAAAACAGAAACAAACTCTCACAAGAAAGATAATTCTAGTGAGAGTGAACATGGTTACTAGGCCTATAAAATGAGCAGTGTTTTTAAAGGCATGGTAGGCATAGGGCTATGATGTTCTCTTTTTAATAAAAAACTGAGATTAAACTTAAAACATCTTTCTAACGTTTCACAATGAAAGCATATGCTCTGTTAATGACTTCGTTCTTATTGTTCATATCCATGACTTGCAGAGAGTGCATATGCAAATATTCCTATGACTCCATATGAGCTTCCAGATGGACAGTAAGTTTCTGGCTGTGCATACCTTTGTTGGATTTGTATGTAATTTTCAGGGTACATATCAATATTAGAAAATCCTATCACAGCTTTAGCTCCTTTTGATACAGGAAGTATTACTCTGCTTGATTTATATTTTACGTTTTATTAATTATGCATGCTACAGGACTATTGAAATCGGATCTGATAGATTCAAAATACCTGATATTTTATTCAATCCATCTCTGGCTCAGGTAAGCATCCTCATTCCTCAGAAATTACGAAGATGAACTCTTCATATTGTTTGTAAATCTTCAAACCTGTAAAACTAAAATCTGCATATGCAATTATGCATGCATGTGCTTTACTTTTGAGATTGTTTTGACCGGCTTGGATTTTGTGTCCAGTTTCCTGAAATGCTGTTGTTTGAATGGTGACACAGTCTCCTTCATATGACCTACATAATTTTCATTGGCTCACGTAAACATTATGAAAAACACTTCAAAACAAGAGGGTGAAGCTTAAACTTAATGAAAAAACCTGCATTTTACGTTTTGGAACCTACATTCATATTTGTATAGCAGCATCCTGGTAAATTTCTATGTCATGTTGTCTTATCTCCAGTCAAGGGAACTGAATAGTTGTGCAAGTCAGACGATTTATCAAGAAAAACTGATTGATGTGATATTGTGATCCCTGGTTAATGATTAAAACCAAATTTTTACTATGAACCAGTTCACTAGCACATATTAATTGATGTAATGGACATGTAGAGTGGATCTTGAAGTGGAAAAGTGATAGCATTTAAAATCCAAATAGTAAGATGCAGGGTTGAATTTCAATACCTTGGAACCATTGAATATGATATGCTAGTGAGTCTTTAGACAGGAGAAGGCTTATCTGCCTAAATCCTCTCTTTCATCTTATTTCTGTTTTATCTCCCTCTGTTAAGTACTTTTATGAGAATTCAACACTTGGTAAATTCCTACCCACCAAAAAATATGCTTTAAAAATTTTCCAATCATCATTTCAAACTGTAGTTCTCCCAGCATGCATTTCTCGCACGTTTTGTAATAATGTTTCTGCTTTCTCCTTCATGCAGCTTTCTGGTGGTACAGCATCAATGCAGCAGTTGAAAGAACGTCTTGAGAAAGATTTGCTAGAGGTGATGTTTCTTAAAAGTGCATCATATTGTTGAAGATCTATAACTGAGTAGTGAATGTCTTGTCTCTGCCAATATTTATATGTATTAGGTGTCACACCCAGTGCCATTGAGAAACCAGTAAATGTAGATAGCTTCACCATAAATTAGAATTTTATAATTTGACTCTATACCTTATAAGAACGATTGAGCTTGATAGCAAGCGGATCAAGCTGCAAATCTGGGACACTGCTGGTCAGGAACGGTTCCGAACAATCACAACAGGTAATAAAGGATAGACATATTATTGGGTATTTCAATTCAATGTATGATGACTGTTTGCTTTAGAATACCATGCTAAAAGCGTTCTTCCCCTCGAATTGGCTATAAGAGTCACAAATGAAGGTGGAAAAGGGCCTTTGACCTGTACTATTTTCCCAACCTCCATGTGTATGACCTTAAGTTGATGTTCCAAACCATATTCATCTCATATGCTATATGTATGTAGGCTGTAGCTGTTTACCAACACAGTCAACAATAGGGATAAACATTGGATTATCTAATCGGTTATTTTGAGTCTATGATTTTTATGTTTATGTCCATCAATTGATCTTAGGCTATCATTCTCTCAGCAATCATTTATGTGTTGTTACATGGTTCAGAAGTTTAACTGAGAAATTATTTCTCCTATGCAGCTTATTATCGAGGAGCCATGGGTACTTTGCTGGTGTATGATGTTACCGACGAGTCATCATTTATCAGTATGTGCTGCACCTTAACGTTTACTATTTGTTATATTGTGTGAATATCTGATTTTCTATTAAAAATTCATGGTGCTCAAGTGCCATTACTTGAAAGAGAATTAGCTATCCATTCAGCTTAGTTTTGATTATTGTGAATTAAAATCTTATTCTTATCCAAATAACAATTGACATTCAATCTTAAATTATTTTAAGGGTTAGGATCAATGGACAGATTTGTTGACATTCAATCTTACAACAATTTTGGTAAGTTCGGTTGAATAAAATATTTGATATTTATGGTGAGGATGCTCTCCTCATCATATGGATCTTGCCAATTATAAATTGGTCAATTATGAGATCCCTGACCCTCTCAAATGTGGTTCAAATTTGATAGTAAAATGTAAAAGGTCTAAGCCTGTTAGAGTTGCAAGAAATTTTGGGTTATGGTCTTCTCAAGATGGAGGTTATTTCCACAAATATAGCACATCATCTTAATCCATATATTTTGGCCATCTTTTGATTTTTAGATTCTTTGTTTGTCAAGAAAATTGTGTAGCAGTAACTCAGTAATATTCTCCGATCCCGAACTTGGAATGGACTCTAGGTCAACCATTCTTATCTTTTTGCAATGCAATTGGTGAATGGAGTATATCTTTTTTTTCAATGCAGTTTTATTCTATGTTTCAAATCACTCATGTTTCTCTCATATTAAGACAGACATTAGGAACTGGATCCGCAACATTGAACAACACGCTTCGGATAATGTCAACAAGATATTGGTGGGGAACAAGGCTGACATGGATGAAAGCAAAAGGGTGATTTTCGTCTTCGATTCTCCTTTTGGTTAGTTGCAAAAGGTTGACTTGCATGATTAGTTGTGACACTGCATAAATGGTTATGGAACATGAGTCTGATAGGAAATGTTGCCCCCATCACATTCAGTGTGTAATTTGAATGAAATCTCCTTTTTCAGGCTGTGCCTACTTCCAAGGGTCAAGCGCTTGCTGATGAGTATGGTATCAAGTTCTTTGAGACTGTAAGAATTACGCTTTGTGGGATGATCTATATCGTGTGTAAGATCACCTGAATTGTTGTATGTATCATTTTTTTTGTATATCCCATAGCCGATCACTATGATTTATGTAGTTATTTAAGTTTAAGTGAGTGATATCTCAATTTGAGGTTGTCAGAGTATTTGAGATTGTATTTTTTTGTAATGGACAATTTATTAATTATATAAAAATTAATATAATTTTGTTCAGGTTTAAGATGTTTCTTCTGAATGACAAAAAACGAATATGCCAAATCTGAAAATTAATATAATTTTATTATAAAAAAATAAATTTTATTTGTAATTTTTTTAGCCACTGCAACAACCGTCACAGTTTTGTCAATATGATTTGCAGATTAGCGACGGCTTAGAAGTCGTCCCTAACTAGCCACGGCAAATACCGTGGCTATTTTGCCAATTGGATTTCAAAATTAGCCACGGCAAATATCGTTGCTAATGTTTATTTGAATTTACAACTTAGCGACGACACGAAGCCGTCGCTAATGTTCATTTGGATATGCAATAACCATCGCTAGTTTTTATTTTGCGACAGTTTTGGCAAAATTTGAAATAACTTTAGCGACAACACTTTTCGAATTAGCGATGGTTTTTAGCCGTGGCGAATTAGCCATGGATAGTTTTTCGTTGCTGATTCAAATAGCGACGATTGAAATAGCTACGGGTATGTTTTGCTTCATTTGTATTACCTTGTTAATTACTAGATGTTTATATATTGATTTTGTCGCTATGACTCTGGCGGGGCGAATCAAATACTCTTATTTTGTTCAAATTTTATCGTAGTTTTTATTTCCGTTTGATTCTCATTTCAAGAATGTGTTATATTGTGATGTTGTGGTCGGTTACGATCCGCCTGTATTACGGAATTAGTTCATGCATCGGCACGCTGCAGTTCCCGTGGCGGGTCGGGGCGTGACAATGATCCATTCCTACATTGGTCACTTCAGTAGGCCAACATTCCATCCATTCATTTTTGTGTCAATGTGGAGGTTGTTAAAGGAAGTGAACATTTTTTTTTTTGGAAAGGCAAGCGTGCCTCCGAAAGAAAGTGACCTTGAGTTCAGTATATGCCTCAATTGGTCAGAGAGATCGACCTTTCAAGCAACAATTTGTTAGGATAAGGTTAAGGATGTTGAATTTATCCATAAATCACTTCACGAGAAAATATTCAGAAGATATTGGACACTTAAAGCAGCTGGTGTTGCTCGATCTCTCAAGAAACTGACTTTCCGACCCCGATTCCTCTAATCTATTGGTTAATGTGAATTCGATATGTTTACTACATGAAACTTATAAGTCCTTTTTTAGATGGTTGTCCAAGGAAAATAACCAATGAAATGGCCAATAGAACAGACCTGATTAACATCATGGTTTGACCAATAAAAAAATTTACATAACTTCTATGACTGACTTGAAGTCTGCCAGACATTAATCATCTATTGACACTGTTTCTCATTTTTCCTATTTGCCAGTCTATTATTCCCATGATGTGACTGTGGACTCTTATTTTAGCATTTTAGAAGACTTGAGGTATTGCAAAGAATTGCCACCACACATTCAATTCCGAAGACTAATGACTTCACCAAGTGGTAGTCATCAATGAAATAAGCGCGTTTGATGATGACAACAAGAGACATTATCAGCTTTTGCTATTGTCCAGATTAAGAGTAGAGATAAGTCCTCATCACTCCCTCAGAAATGCATTATATATAGAGTCCAGTATTCATCTTTAATCATCAGAGTTAGTAAAATAAAGCCTTTTTCTCAAAGTTTAAGCTCTATAAACTGTATGTTGCCATGAGAACCTCATTTCATTTTCCACTTTTTTTTCTGTTCGTGTTGTGTTTCCCCTACTTTGAAACCATTAGATTATCTTTAATCTTCTCCCTGCCTATTTCTCATTTTTCCTATTTGCCAGTCTATTATTCCTGTCTTAGGACTATTTTCAAACACCCCATGATGTGACTGTGGACTCTTATTTTAGCATTTTAGAAGACTTGAGGTCTTGCAAAGAATTGCCACCACGCATTCAATTCCGAAGACTAATGACTTTCACCAAGTGATAGTCACCAAGTGACAACAAGAGACATTATCAGCTTTTGCTAATGTCCAGATTAAGAGTAGAGATAAGTCCTCATCACTCCCTCAGAAATGCATTATATATAGAGTCCATGGCCAGTATTCATCTTTAATCATCAGAGTTAGTAAAATAAGCCTTTTTCTCAGTAGTTTAAGCTCTATAAACTGTATGTTGCCATGAGAACCTCATTTCATTTTCCACTTTTCTTTCTGTTGGTGTTGTGTTTTCCCTACTTTGAAACCATTAGATTATCTTCTTGTAACGCCACACCAGAAGAACATGTTGTTTGCATAGAGAGTGAGAGACAGGCCTTGCTAAAGTTCAAAGAAGATCTAACTGATCCTGCCAATGCGCTGTCTTCTTGGGGTGGTGAAGATTGCTGCACTTGGACAGGAATAAGCTGCAGCAATGAGACTCGACATGTCATCAAATTGATCTTGGAGAGTTGCCATCTGATGAGGGCTCACAATTAGGAGGTGAGATAAATCCTTCTCTGCTTCAATTGAAACACTTGGAACACTTGGACTTGAGCAGTACCAATTTCAGCGGACGTTCAATTCCAACATTCATCGGTTCGCTACACAAATTAAGATATCTTGATCTCTCTTACACCCACTTTGGAGGATCAGTTCCTCCATCATTGGGAAACCTTTCATGCTTGTACTTTCTTGATCTTTCCACTGTTGAGTCTCGATGTGATGACCTTCATTGGCTCTCAGGTCTCTCTGCTTTGAAATACCTTGATATGTCTGGCGTGGACATCAGTAAGGCAACCAAATGGGCACAAAATGCCAACATGCTTCCTTCTTTGTTAGAGTTGAATTTTAGAAGTTGTAAACTCTCTTCTATCCCTGACTTCCTTCCTTTTGCCAATTTTACTTCCTTGAGAGACCTCGATCTATCTTACAACAATTTCAACTCATCGATACCACAACGGTTGTTCAATCTCACCAACCTTGAAACCCTTGATCTCATTGGAAACCAACTCCGAGGTTCCATCCCAGACAACTTCGCAAACATGACTTCTCTTCGATTACTTAATCTTGCAGACAACAAATTCATCAATGGTAAGATGCCTAGATCGTTGAGCACTCTTTGCATGCTAGAAAAACTAGACCTATCTCTCAACAGTATTACAGGAGGGATAAATGAGTTTCCGGATGGTTTGTCAACATGTTCTGTGGAAAGCAATTTGAGGTGGCTTCGTCTTTCTTACAATCAACTTAATGGGACCATTTCAAAGAGCCTGGGTAAACTTTCCAAATTGGCCCATTTGGAATTAGAGAATAATTTATGGGAGGGTGTCATATCTGAAGATCATTTCGCAAGTCTTACAGAGTTAGAGTCTCTGAACCTAGCACTCTCACCAACATCTTTGACTTCGTTGAAGTTGGATATAGATTCCAAGTGGATACCTTCATTCAGTCGACTTTATGCGGTCGATTTGACTAACTGTCAAGTAGGCCCTCTATTTCCATCATGGCTTCTTCCCTCTCAAAAGTATCTCACTATTCTAATTTTGAAAAATACGAGTATTTCAGATTATCTCATGAGTAGTGAAATTCCACCATCAATATGTAAAATTGAAAGCTTGCAAGTCCTCTCCCTCTCAACCAATCTTTTTTCGGGAGAACTCCCCAAATGTTCCTTTAAGCGTTTGATGTATTTGGATCTAGGAAGCAACAATCTCACATGTCACGCCCCGATTTTCGAGAAAAACGAAATCCTAAAATCCACGTAGGATTATCCGTTTCCCCAAAACTCGGGACGTGAAATTCAATAACGACAGAAACATTTAGCAGCAATGACAAAATATAGTTTAGAAAATAGAATAAACTAAAATTTTTAACAAAACTCTAACCAGGAAAACGGATGTTGCTAGCCCCACTAGCGAAACTCCCGTATCGCTGCTCAAAAGTCTCTGAACCTGAAAAGCTAATCGGCTACATTCCCAAAGGAATGTACCCAAGAAGCAAAAGCTCACTTGGGTCAGCAATAAAGCTGGTGTGAGAAATCTTCATTCCAAAAACAATAAAATCGCACGTGATACACATCAAGCTAAACACAAACAATACACAAACACACGGACAGGTAGTTCCTCCACGAGGCAATCACATTTAGTTCCTCAACGAGGCAATCATGTCATCATTCCAACTAAGTAAAATTGCATTTACTTATACGTACCTGATAGAAGTTGACTATGGCAAGTCTGACCTGCAGAAATATTAGTGGACTTGCCATCCTGCATGAAAAATGATTAGAAATAATATAAATGTGGTCTATTCATTTTTATTTAACTTTGATTCATCTTTTTAACGGATTGATCACTTAGACGATACCACACTCGCACCACCTCCGTGCCGAACATACATGCCCGTATGCCTCTCTCATATAAAGGAGGACTACTCCGTCATCCATGCCTAAGTGGGGACATCACATACAGGCATGCATCGCGGATACCCCTAACTATATGAGTACCAAAAGCCACCATTGGGCTATCAATGCGCATAACTCACGTCACATTTTTGACGGATAAATATCAAAGCCTATTTTAGGCATACAATCCACCACATTTCCGCAAGACTAACCCGAAGGTTATTTTAGTTTCTCTAGTAAGAAATGGGTGCCCCAACTCCGCAAGACGACCCGCAGGTCATTTAGTTTCTCTAGTAGGAGAGGGGAAAATAATAAACAACAGAGATGTGGTAGTTCTAAGTGATACAAGCCCAAGTGTTTTATATTTTCAGAAATCAATGTTTACTAATATCATTTATTTTGATATCTCACTTTTCTTTCACAATGACATTTTGTCATACATAAATTAGTTCACAATCTATCCACCCACATTTTTGGGGAAAAACATAGCATTTTGGCACATTACCAAATCATAATCAATCTCATCAGGATATCCTCCCATTGTTCCGGGGCAATCTACATTTCTCATATATAAACTTTATGTATCAACACGGGATATCAAGGCCCATTTAATACCATAAATAAATTTCTTTTCAACAACGCAGTTTGCATAACCAAATTTAAGTCATACACATACAAATACAACTTCATAGAATCATGCAAATACCCCAAAATATGAACCCAGCACGGTATGAGAAACTCATACATCAAACAGATCACAATAGTAAAGATCACACGTTTGCGATACAAAACACCACAAATAAGCCAAACAAATCCATATCTAATAGCCTTTCTTAAACACTGATTTAGGTGTGAGCTAACTTAGCTTACAGTGCCTTAATAAGAAATGACATTCAATATACCCAATTGCTCGACATAATGTGGGAGATTATCTCACATCATAATCAAGTTCTACTAAGTAATTGTAGAATGGAAAACCAGCCACACTTTAGTAGTAGCCATTAGAAGATCTAACCACTTACCATGACCTTGCGACATGATGACAATGAACTACACTATCATATTGATCATAAATTTATAACAATAGTAAAATAGAGTTTTAGCTTCAAAAGCAAGGTGTAATCCTCCTCTCTGTCCCACTCCTATTCTTGTACTAAATTACTTGTTCACAAATACAATTTACAAAAGATTGACAGGTCCTTGATTACACAAGAACACTGCATTGTGACTATTTGCCAAAGTTTATCCAATGACTTACAACAAATTTATGATCATCGATAGATTCATCAAGTATTGACTCGTGTCAAGGGCAACCCTTCGTAACCCATCTCTAATACAAACACTCTATTCGATGTTGCACATTCCAAAACCATAAATACTCATCAAAAGACAACAAGTGGAACAAGAAAACAAGTAACACAGCATAGGCAAACTGATAGAAAAGAAGGACTCAAAGTATAAGAGAACGAAATGAAGAAACTCACAGTAAAAGAAGAAGAATGAAGAAAACTCACTGAAATTGCAAATCGCAAAGGATTGTGCAGCCAACGCTATCGTCTCATCATTCACCTCCATTGAATCCTCCTCAACCCTCGCAAACACCAGTGTCAAAATCTGAGCCAGTACAGCCTTTGCACATATCTGATTAGTATTATTCTGGCTACCAAGATACACATTATAACAAGTCTCAATAATTTGAACCAAACAATCCCCTCGAATCAGAACACACGGACACCTCAACGCAGAAAGGAACACCTTCAACACAGCAAGCTCAAAGAGAACAACTTGAACAAAGATTCAAGTGCGGGTTCAACCACTTTAACCGAAGCAGTATACTCAAACCAAGTGCTTCACCATCAAACATGAAGCACCGCCAATTAATGGGTGGTCGAAAGCTATTCTTCAATCAACTGATGGTACTGTTTTCTCAAAATGGGTATTCGACTAAATCACACTTAACAAGCAAAAAGAAGAAGAAGCAAAAGCTAATGACCAAGACCCAGACTTTGTACAGAATCAAAGTGACAACATGTTATAATCATGTTTGAATATTAGAACTGAAACTAAAGCAACAAACTTCAAGTTCCAATAGTATCTTACCAAAACCCAAATATAGCACTCTAGCTAAAGCCATTATCTTCTCCTTCAGTGCCCACTGGATGGCTCAAATATTGTATGATTGTCAACTCCACATGACTGATTTGCATACTGTGGCATCTGATAAGGGTACACATCACCCTCTGCATTCCTCATACGAGGCAAAGAAAATTGAGAAACACCACCTGGCCACTGATTATGCATTGCTCCATCATAAACACCAACAAAGGTAGCATCGCGACCAGTCTCAAATTGGCTATGATCTTCAAGAAGCTCATTGGCTTGAACGACAGCGAAAGAGAACTCACCGGGAGAATGGCGATCAAGGTCTCGAGACCAAAGGAGCGAATCGTCCAATCCAAGACTTCCGATTACTGTCGCTGTCTCTCATCGTGATCTCAATCTCTTTCTACGCCTTCATCACTTGAAGAACTAATATCAGATGATGAGGATGAATCTGGATCAGAATCGCTATCTGATTTAAAAGATTTAGAATCAGATGAACTATTTGATTCAGAGGTATAATATCTTCTCCTCTTTCGATCATGTCCCCTTGGCCTTCTTCACCTCTGTTGCTTCCTCGAGTCATCACCAACGATCTCACGGATGGAAGTCTCCAATTCATCCGAAACCAATCTGATGGGATTCTCATCATCAAACTTGGAGATAGAAGATTCAGATCGCACAGCTGCCAAGCATGAGATCAATGACACAACACGGACAGCAATGAACCAGAACCACCACCACCACCCATCTCTTCTCACTTCGGCTTCGGCTTCGCAGCGCAAACGAGAGGGAAGAAGAGAGGTCGAGATAGAGGGAGGCAGAGAAATCTATTTAGGAGAGAAACATGAAGGAGAAAAGGGGAAAAGAAGAAGGATAAAGAAAAATAGGGTTTTTTCTCTTTACATAGTGTGGGGGGCGAACCCCCACTAACATTATGAGAGCATCCGCCTTTTAACTCACCAAATAAAACCCAAATTTCGAAATTCACATTTAATTAAATGTAACCCTATTTTATTTAAAAAAAATAAAATAAAATAAAATGTCTTTATGAAATTTAGGGGTGTTACATTATACACACGTTAAATGGAATCTCGTCCCGAGATTCGAAAGGTAAGAAAGTTAACTGAATTTCGAAAACTACTAGTTGTCAAACAAAAGAAGATTTTGAAACACAATTTCAATTTAATTTTAGAAACATAAATTATTTATTGTTATTGAAAAAGTAGGGGTGTTACATTATATACAACTCAAAAGGAATCTCGTCCCGAGATTCACGGAAAGTGTTAAGGGAACACTACGGATATCAAACCCCTAAAAAGAAAATAATACGGAATAATGTCAATCAAATATTGACATTATAAATAAGATTACTCGCGCACACACAAGTCAATGAAATCTCGTCATGAGATTCTCGAAGAAAATAAAACAAAACTAAAGTTTCCAAGGTTCACCCTTGTAACTTCATCTTAAGACTCCTACACTCCTACACACCCATATCCACATTCCGAGGATCACCTAGACTCTACCCCAGCCTAGGCTAACCAAATGCTCTGATACCAAACTGTCACGCCCCGATTTTCGAGAAAAACGAAATCCTAAAATCCACGTAGGATTATCCGTTTCCCCAAAACTCGGGACGTGAAATTCAATAACGACAGAAACATTTAGCAGCAATGACAAAATATAGTTTAGAAAATAGAATAAACTAAAATTTTTAACAAAACTCTAACCAGGAAAACGGATGTTGCTAGCCCCACTAGCGAAACTCCCGTATCGCTGCTCAAAAGTCTCTGAACCTGAAAAGCTAATCGGCTACATTCCCAAAGGAATGTACCCAAGAAGCAAAAGCTCACTTGGGTCAGCAATAAAGCTGGTGTGAGAAATCTTCATTCCAAAAACAATAAAATCGCACGTGATACACATCAAGCTAAACACAAACAATACACAAACACACGGACAGGTAGTTCCTCCACGAGGCAATCACATTTAGTTCCTCAACGAGGCAATCATGTCATCATTCCAACTAAGTAAAATTGCATTTACTTATACGTACCTGATAGAAGTTGACTATGGCAAGTCTGACCTGCAGAAATATTAGTGGACTTGCCATCCTGCATGAAAAATGATTAGAAATAATATAAATGTGGTCTATTCATTTTTATTTAACTTTGATTCATCTTTTTAACGGATTGATCACTTAGACGATACCACACTCGCACCACCTCCGTGCCGAACATACATGCCCGTATGCCTCTCTCATATAAAGGAGGACTACTCCGTCATCCATGCCTAAGTGGGGACATCACATACAGGCATGCATCGCGGATACCCCTAACTATATGAGTACCAAAAGCCACCATTGGGCTATCAATGCGCATAACTCACGTCACATTTTTGACGGATAAATATCAAAGCCTATTTTAGGCATACAATCCACCACATTTCCGCAAGACTAACCCGAAGGTTATTTTAGTTTCTCTAGTAAGAAATGGGTGCCCCAACTCCGCAAGACGACCCGCAGGTCATTTAGTTTCTCTAGTAGGAGAGGGGAAAATAATAAACAACAGAGATGTGGTAGTTCTAAGTGATACAAGCCCAAGTGTTTTATATTTTCAGAAATCAATGTTTACTAATATCATTTATTTTGATATCTCACTTTTCTTTCACAATGACATTTTGTCATACATAAATTAGTTCACAATCTATCCACCCACATTTTTGGGGAAAAACATAGCATTTTGGCACATTACCAAATCATAATCAATCTCATCAGGATATCCTCCCATTGTTCCGGGGCAATCTACATTTCTCATATATAAACTTTATGTATCAACACGGGATATCAAGGCCCATTTAATACCATAAATAAATTTCTTTTCAACAACGCAGTTTGCATAACCAAATTTAAGTCATACACATACAAATACAACTTCATAGAATCATGCAAATACCCCAAAATATGAACCCAGCACGGTATGAGAAACTCATACATCAAACAGATCACAATAGTAAAGATCACACATTTGCGATACAAAACACCACAAATAAGCCAAACAAATCCATATCTAATAGCCTTTCTTAAACACTGATTTAGGTGTGAGCTAACTTAGCTTACAGTGCCTTAATAAGAAATGACATTCAATATACCCAATTGCTCGACATAATGTGGGAGATTATCTCACATCATAATCAAGTTCTACTAAGTAATTGTAGAATGGAAAACCAGCCACACTTTAGTAGTAGCCATTAGAAGATCTAACCACTTACCATGACCTTGCGACATGATGACAATGAACTACACTATCATATTGATCATAAATTTATAACAATAGTAAAATAGAGTTTTAGCTTCAAAAGCAAGGTGTAATCCTCCTCTCTGTCCCACTCCTATTCTTGTACTAAATTACTTGTTCACAAACACAATTTACAAAAGATTGACAGGTCCTTGATTACACAAGAACACTGCATTGTGACTATTTGCCAAAGTTTATCCAATGACTTACAACAAATTTATGATCATCGATAGATTCATCAAGTATTGACTCGTGTCAAGGGCAACCCTTCGTAACCCATCTCTAATACAAACACTCTATTCGATGTTGCACATTCCAAAACCATAAATACTCATCAAAAGACAACAAGTGGAACAAGAAAACAAGTAACACAGCATAGGCAAACTGATAGAAAAGAAGGACTCAAAGTATAAGAGAACGAAATGAAGAAACTCACAGTAAAAGAGGAAGAATGAAGAAAACTCACTGAAATTGCAAATCGCAAAGGATTGTGCAGCCAACGCTATCGTCTCATCATTCACCTCCATTGAATCCTCCTCAACCCTCGCAAACACCAGTGTCAAAATCTGAGCCAGTACAGCCTTTGCACATATCTGATTAGTATTATTCTGGCTACCAAGATACACATTATAACAAGTCTCAATAATTTGAACCAAACAATCCCCTCGAATCAGAACACACGGACACCTCAACGCAGAAAGGAACACCTTCAACACAGCAAGCTCAAAGAGAACAACTTGAACAAAGATTCAAGTGCGGGTTCAACCACTTTAACCGAAGCAGTATACTCAAACCAAGTGCTTCACCATCAAACATGAAGCACCGCCAATTAATGGGTGGTCGAAAGCTATTCTTCAATCAACTGATGGTACTGTTTTCTCAAAATGGGTATTCGACTAAATCACACTTAACAAGCAAAAAGAAGAAGAAGCAAAAGCTAATGACCAAGACCCAGACTTTGTACAGAATCAAAGTGACAACATGTTATAATCATGTTTGAATATTAGAACTGAAACTAAAGCAACAAACTTCAAGTTCCAATAGTATCTTACCAAAACCCAAATATAGCACTCTAGCTAAAGCCATTATCTTCTCCTTCAGTGCCCACTGGATGGCTCAAATATTGTATGATTGTCAACTCCACATGACTGATTTGCATACTGTGGCATCTGATAAGGGTACACATCACCCTCTGCATTCCTCATACGAGGCAAAGAAAATTGAGAAACACCACCTGGCCACTGATTATGCATTGCTCCATCATAAACACCAACAAAGGTAGCATCGCGACCAGTCTCAAATTGGCTATGATCTTCAAGAAGCTCATTGGCTTGAACGACAGCGAAAGAGAACTCACCGGGAGAATGGCGATCAAGGTCTCGAGACCAAAGGAGCGAATCGTCCAATCCAAGACTTCCGATTACTGTCGCTGTCTCTCATCGTGATCTCAATCTCTTTCTACGCCTTCATCACTTGAAGAACTAATATCAGATGATGAGGATGAATCTGGATCAGAATCGCTATCTGATTTAAAAGATTTAGAATCAGATGAACTATTTGATTCAGAGGTATAATATCTTCTCCTCTTTCGATCATGTCCCCTTGGCCTTCTTCACCTCTGTTGCTTCCTCGAGTCATCACCAACGATCTCACGGATGGAAGTCTCCAATTCATCCGAAACCAATCTGATGGGATTCTCATCATCAAACTTGGAGATAGAAGATTCAGATCGCACAGCTGCCAAGCATGAGATCAATGACACAACACGGACAGCAATGAACCAGAACCACCACCACCACCCATCTCTTCTCACTTCGGCTTCGGCTTCGCAGCGCAAACGAGAGGGAAGAAGAGAGGTCGAGATAGAGGGAGGCAGAGAAATCTATTTAGGAGAGAAACATGAAGGAGAAAAGGGGAAAAGAAGAAGGATAAAGAAAAATAGGGTTTTTTCTCTTTACATAGTGTGGGGGGCGAACCCCCACTAACATTATGAGAGCATCCGCCTTTTAACTCACCAAATAAAACCCAAATTTCGAAATTCACATTTAATTAAATGTAACCCTATTTTATTTAAAAAAAATAAAATAAAATAAAATGTCTTTATGAAATTTAGGGGTGTTACATCACAGGTAAAATTCCCAATGAAATGGGATTTTCCCCTTTTCTTAGTGTTTTGAAGTTGAGCAACAATAAGCTCCATGGACAAATTCCTCAATCTTTTAGACAACTCGTCTCACCCATCTTTCTTGATCTCGGAGAGAATAGTCTCTCAGGAGAAATACCAATTTGGATGGGAAGAGACTTTTTAGGCTTGAGGGTATTACGCTTGAGGTCAAATTTTTTCAAAGGTCACATCCCTTCACAATTGTATCATCTCTCTTCTTTGCAAATTTTAGATCTTGGACAAAACAAACTATCAGGTACCATTCCACCATGTTTTGGAAATTTAAGTACAATGGCTATAGCTGGTGAATTATCTAATGATTTTGGTGTTGAATGGTCTATTGGTCTCTTAAAATTCGATCAAGAACCAAATGTGATAGTCATGAAAGGTCAAGAACTTGACTACAAAAATAATTTAAAGTTCTTGAAAAGTATAGACCTTTCACATAACGATCTCTCAGGTGACATACCCCAGGAGTTAACAAGGCTTAGTGGATTGGGTATCCTGAATCTTTCCGTGAATCACTTGACAGGAACGATACCCAAACTAATTGGGAAGTTGAAGCAATTGGAATCTCTTGACCTCTCAAGAAACCAACTTTCTGGTATAATTCCTCTCGGCATATCTGATTTGACATTTTTGAATCATTTCAATTTGTCAAACAATAATTTGTCCGGGAGAATTCCGTCAGGGAACCAACTCCAGACCTTCAATGATTCATCCATTTACCAAGGTAATCCACAACTCTGTGGGGCTCCACTTACCAGAAAATGCCCAGGCGATGAGGTAAGCCCAGGTCCAAATCCATTGTCCATTGCTAGTGAAGATGGAAATGCTGATGAGATGGTGTGGTTCTACATTGGAGTGGGATCTGGCTTTGTTGTTGGTCTTTTGGGAGTTTGTGTTAGCTTGATTTGGAGTAAGCCTTGGAGGCATGCTTATTTTCAATTCATTGATGAGATGAAAGATCATATCTATGTGGTTATTGCATTCAGGATTGCTCGTCTGCAGAGAGCTTTTTTTTATACTCAGTGATGATTTGCCCATAATGATGTCTCCATTTAGTACTCTTTGTAATGTGTTTTCATTTGCATTAGAGGCATTGTATGTGCTAAGCCTCCATAGTTTAGTGTTGTCAAATTGTCTATGTTCTCGAAAATCTATGCAATAAAATATTTGCATATCTTCTTAGCATTTGATATCGTTTGCATGTCAAAAAATTGTTAGCATTTATGATGCACATTTTTTTACTTTTCTTATGTTTGCATTTGGTATGTTACACATTGAAGACACTCGAATTTGCCAACATGTGGACAATGCACCTGTTAAAAAAAATTTAGTATGACATGTCGACGTATCCCCAAGTCCTTGACTTTTTAAAATTATCAAATCGATGTATCGTGTCCTTGTCGAGATGACGCGCATGTGTGTGTCCATGCATCCTTACTATTCACACTCTTAAGATGCAATGTATGCATTAGACAACTGAGAAAGGTTTGAACTCAACTCTTATCAAAGCTGAATATTGGACTCTATCTATAATCCATTGCCAAGGGATAGATATGGTAATTAGAGGTTTCAGGCTAGTTTTATTGCCTGAAAGTTAAAGTCCATAATTTATCCATTCGAAGAAATTTTCCAAAAGAGAAAAAGGGGAAAGAAAGATATAAACATTTTTTTTTTCTTTTCTATCATACAGTTATTGATGCATGTACACTGAAGCACCAGATACCTTAATGACACAGAAACTTGATGCTGAGAAAATTATCTTGAGACTAATTCTAGATAGGCATATTGTGGAAAAATGCATGTCTCCTCCTCCCTGTGAAAAAAGACAGAAAAAATAGAAGCGCGTGAATGAGGGATCATTATTATTGTAGACTATCAACAGGGAAACAACATGAAAGGGTGTGAGTGACGAATTCCTTGACCCCAGACCCAACCCGACTGCATTGCTTGAATACTAAACACTGCAAAAAAATTATTTTTAAAGTTGGTATAATTTGTACCATCAAAGTCTTGCGCGAATTGTTGATGACACACTATCGTCTTTATATTTTCTTCACAATCAAACATATGCGTTAATGGAGTTCCTAAACTTTGGAAATCTTTGGTCTTGAAAATGGCAGGCATGTCGGGGAATTCAAAGAGTCAAAGTCGATGCTTTAATATGACTAGAGAAAAATATATACAATATGACCAAAACTTCTCCACCAAAAGGATTACACGACATTCTGATAAATTGTGACTGCAGGCATGGGTATTATCAGCTAATGACTTTCCCCTTTTGCCTAATTTCTTCTCTCCCCAGCATTCCTTCACTACAAGAAAAAAGCCCATTAATAGCGTTTCAAAAACGCTGTGTCTGCCGAAGCTATAATAGACCCAGGGTCTATTATAGCGTTTTTAAAACGCTATAGTAATTTGGCCTTTTATAGCGTTTCTGAAACGTTTCTATGGTAGAATATACATAGCAATTTTTTTTCTTCTATCAAATGACTTTTTATTACATCTTATAAGTTTTATTTCTAGAAAATAAAAATTTTAATGTGCCAAACTTAAACATTTCCATGAATTGAGGCAAAGTAATGTAATTAATAAGATAATATATTACATTGAGTCACAAAATCTATCAAATAATAAAGATAATGTATTACACTTACACATTTCTTAACTCTCTTAATAAGATAATGTATTAATATGCCTATCTAGAATAGATGCTATACCACAAGGTTGCAGGGAAAGATGCTCATCATTTTATCCAGTGCAAAGCATAGTCACCACAGATGCATAAAAAAGAATAGACAAGCAATATTGATCCAGTAGCACCAGTAATGCTCTGTTGCAGTATCACCCAATCTTTTTTTATCAGAATTTGTACTATGTAATTCATCAAGGAAAACAAAACAGTATCATGATGAGTCTCAGTGAAATGCACACATTAAGAAGATTCATGAGGCAGCAAATATGATTCGATGGAAATTGTTACTAATTTGTTGCAAACACAAAGCTTAATTTCCAGTGGAAATATAAAGCGTGGTATTAAACTTCAAATGCAATCAGTTCCATTAAATAAGAAATTTAAATCAAAATAAAAACAAAGACAATGTAATGCATTTAAGAAAATTAGTCATCACAACCAAAATTGTAGCACATTGTGGGTTTATTGTTAGCTTATGCAATTACTAAACGTTCATGGCCAAACACTCAGATCATACTTAGTGATGTTTCAAGTGTTTTACCTAGTTGTGAATTTTCAGTAACTTGATGATCAACCTTACTAAGCTGATCCATGTTAAATCAACAAAAAGACTTACTTTCATACTACATTGGCTTACTGCCACACTACTTTCTTTACTTTCACACTACTTTCAGTAAGCCAAAGTAGTGTGCAAAAAAAAAATATAAACCATATTTCTGAAATCTGTCAGCTCATAACAAACGCAACTAATGATTCTTGGAGCCACTTCCATATACTGAAGAACACATACTGCAACTTTCAACACTGTAATGTTCAACTTATTCAACTGAACTGAAACCTAGACAAAGTGTTATTCCTGTGGAAGGAATTGTTTGCTTTAACAAAACGTTATTCCTGTATTTCAAAGAAGCTGCGTTTGAAAGGTCAGTTTTAATAACATGCTTAAGTAGGTTAAAAACAACAATGGAAGAGACTAGCACAGTGAAAACTGACGAGTTTTCCATATTGCAGAAATCATTCCTAAACTTGTCTTTGCTAACTCAAGAGTCATGACTGCTCCAAGAGTTTCATA
Source organism: Berberis vulgaris (assembly GCA_963556465.1). Classification (NCBI taxonomy): domain Eukaryota; kingdom Viridiplantae; phylum Streptophyta; class Magnoliopsida; order Ranunculales; family Berberidaceae; genus Berberis; species Berberis vulgaris. Next base: position 5,311,580 of record OY747132.1, on the reverse strand, counting down.
AGAAAATCCCAACTACAGATTTTAGTGACGGCCTCGCAGTCCCAACAACACTATAAGGAATAATTCTATTTTTTTTTTCAGATGGCACACTCTACCAACATTTAGATGGTTTACAAATCAAAGATTTATATTCTGAAAACATATTGATTTTCTTCTCATTTCAGGCAAAAAAAAAGGGGAAGAACCCCATCTTGTCTCTTGACTAATTGGCAGTTTTTTTCTTCCTTGAAAACGATGTCATTTCAAACAAACCCCACATCTGCAATTTGATATTGTACTGAGTTATCTTAATCATGACACTTTCCCAAATAACACTATGAATTTTGCAAAATATTGCATGTTTTGCCAATAACTTCAGAGTTTAGACCTCTAGCTAAAGAAGTATCATGGGCAGCAGTTGCTGCCAACAATGGAATATTGGTCATAGCCAAGTGATGACAAATATCTCGTCTATCTTCTAAACTATTATGGTCATATGTTATAAAATGCACTGCAACAAGTAAAAAACTTTATGATTACTTAATAATTCGATATTCAGTAAATAGAGTAAAATTGAAATAACTGCATGTAAGTGAAAGGAAACGAACCTGTGATCCTGATAATGTGTACGAGTCTAATAAAATGCGGAGAATTTCAAGAAATTGGCAATGCATGTCCTCCCCAAAATCTGTTATCATACCTTTGACCTGCATAGCACCAACCATCAGTGCATCATTTAATCCAGTACAAAACATAAATCAAAAGTGAAATAGTGGATAAAACTCTTATGAATTGAAAACAAAGAATAGCTATAGAAATAACTATGATACTTCCAATATATCGCTCATTCAAGTAGGTCCACGAGGTATACCTAAAAATTAATTCAACATAACAGCTCTGGGAAAGATCAACACATATCAGTTACTTCAACACTACCCTAAAAACATCATTTGCATTTCTTATAGGCGTTTCCTCATTGCACCCCCTCTTGCCTGATTGCATATGACACCCCAATTAGCATTGATGCCTCAAAAGACACCCCATCCTCAAATCTAATATCAAACAGCACACCACCCATTAAAAGAAAGAAAAATAATACAAACAAAAATATATTGGCAACAACAAATAAACAATAACAAGTATAGTGGATAAACATCTGGTGCAGTAGGTTTCCTATATGTGAGGTCTACTGGACAAGATGTAGTATCCAAATCGAATAACTGCTATTCGTGGAATTGGATCTCAGAAGGCACATCAACCTACTAGGAAATTGGCAGTTTGGCCTCTAGTTTGACCCAGACCACATTTCCTCAAGTGCGAGAAATTCAAAAGAAAGGCACCAAAGATTCTTATAGTCCAGCGTGCCTTTGTGAATTGAGTAAGTCAAAATAGCTATAAATTCCCACACATAAACGAGATAAACAGTGAAGTCTTTCCTCCACACCACGGTCACTAGGAATCCATTCTCACGCCTCACACAAAGTCTTTCCTCGAAAATTCTCATAATCCAGAACAAACCACCAATAACCAACTCCTGGCCACCATAAACTTGTAAGCAATAAAAACACCATACCTGGCTGACTCTAGCCCAATCCCCTGCTGAATTCCAGCACACCATCACGCTAACAGCAGAAAAAAAAAAGCAACAGAGTGCATAAGGACAGAGCACTCTGTCAAAACAGAGCGTGCTGTCCAGTGTATTGCAGCACCGAAAAAAACTGGACAGAGCAGCTCCAATTCTCGGCAGACCAGCCTTGCAAGCAAACTTCGCTGCTCCGAGTCCACGGCACCTAACAGTGTTATGATCTGACTTACTCTTATTATATCCTGCAGAAGGGAAGCGCATCAAATCTCGATTCAAGCCCAATTCTATGAGATATTGAATTGGGATTGGCTTTCCTCTAAAGATTTTGGTTCTGATCCAAATTAATATTCAAATAGAACATATAGATTACTATCAATAAAACATCATACAATAGGAAGACTGTTACAGGGATTTGTCAGACTCAAACACTTATAAATCTTCAAGCTAAATCACTATCACTGACTTCAGTTATATAAATTTGTACTTTCTAGTAAATGACCACTAAATGAGATCCCTGAACGATAAATATGTTGTGGCAGAGTTGAACTTGGATGGACGTAAATTATATCCGTGTACCAACTAAGGATAAGCTAAATGGAATAATAATACATATCTATTTTCCAACCGAAGTTTCCTATGTCACTTTCCATCACGCGCTAAAAGGTCAAAGAAGAATCCTTATGGTGTTCAGACTTAAGACATGATGAAACACAAAAACTCAGAGATTCAAATCTTGTTAAGTGTTTTCGATGGATGGTCAAGTCAACATTGTATTTGCAAATTGTTATAATTTTAATTTCCTTATTTTTGTCGCTTTGAAGAAGACGATAGAATATTGACTTACCAAACTAGTCAATCGACATGTAGAGCAAACAAATCAAGGTTGGTAATATATATTCTTGTCAGATATGCAAATTGTTGCCTGACATTCAATACAGCACCATATTTCGTTTGAGATGGTTATTTCATAAAGGAGTTACGTACCTGCCATTTCCACCCATGGGTTTAAAATCCACTTTACCCAAGAAGTCCAATGGCTATATTATACTGTGACCGAACCATCTGCATCACAGGCAAATCCACAATTTAAAAGCAACAGGTAAATGAAATTAAAATTACCTTTGCCAAAGATTACAAATCTAGAATTATAATCATTGAATCTCTTACGTGGGAAACACACAGAAAATACAAGACTTGCTGTTATATGTTTGTTTTCAATATGGAAGCTAGACCGAGTAGAATTAAACTTTTGAAATTAAAAGGAAGAAGTCAAAGGAAATAGAAAATGCCCCACTCGGTCGGAAAGAATTTGTTATAGTCCAGGAACATGTGTGTTATATCCTCTTGTATTAGTTTACTTGTTCAGTAGGTTTATAGGGAATAAGACAGGAAAGCAACAACTTATTCCAAGTCAAGTTGTACTTCCATTCATGTGTTCTATCCTTCACCTGTGAGAGTTCAGTGAACCTAAACCGAATGTTGACATTCAACACACCGCGTGTAAATTGGATCAAAATGGAAAACTGACTCATTGAAAATTTTTTAGTTCACTTGCTTTCAGAGAGAATGTGTGTGTTGACATCATTCTTTGATTAATCCACACAGTTGCGATTAAACTAACAAAAAATATCATTCATGGAAATAAGGAGGAAAACAAAAGGAAGAACGACAGAAACAGAAAGAAATCAGTACTTCAAAAGAACAAAGACTTCATCAGTTCTACCTCGGAATTATATTCTATTCTATTGTCGGATTTGGTAAAAAGAAAATTTTTATTGGTATAAAAAAAAATACTTGAGCATCTCAGTTGTGAAAAAATCCAGTGAATGCCACGTGCCTATGAAGCTGTGATAATTCCTACAGGTTTCATTTGTGCTAATAAATTTGAGCACGCACTACCGAGCCTCCAGAAAAGGCACGCGCAGCATATATTAGGATGTAATCCTGTATGAGCCATGCCTTTTGTATGTAAATTTCCCTCTTTTATGACTGACTTATGTTTATCATGCTCAAGTTTTCTCTGTCTCTGCAAAAAATAATTCTGACTAAAATAGCAACATCTAAAGATTGAGACAACAATAGCCAGATGGCCATGGCTTTTTTTGTAATTCAATTTGCTTGGTTTGTGTTCCATATCTCTATCCATAAATCGGTTCTGAAGTAATTGCCTATGTAATAAAGCCTTTGTTTAACTGTCCATAGTTGGTGTCTTTCTACTCCCTCAGTGACAATATTAATTAGTTCTACAATGAGTAGTACCCATCATTTGACAACATCGATAAAAAAAATTCAAGCTATTATGCACAACAAGATTTCATGGAGATCTACCTCGAAATTTATTCTATTATATTGTGGGATTTGGTAAAAGGAGAGTTTCCAATTGTATTCAAAAGTACTTGAGTACCGATTTCCCATTGTTGGAAGCTTCGGAAGATGAAGTCAGGGGCATCTCAATTCTGAAAAAAAACTAGTTGAATGATCGCACACCTATGAATCTGTGATACTTCCTATCAGTTTCATTTGTTTTAATAAATTTTAACACATGTTACTTTGCCTCCACCAAAGGCATGCATGTATCAACATATAATCCTGTATGAGCCCTTGCCTTTTGTATGGGATTTTTCCTCTTTTCACGACTGACTTACTTGACTTTCTTTCTTCCTCTATCTTGCTCTCACTTTCAGGTTACAATAGCTACCTCTAGAGCTTGAGGCTACAATAGCCACCTCTACAGCTTGAGGCTACAATAGCCAGATAGCTATGTCTATTGTTGGTTTGTGTTTCATAACTCCATCCCTGGGTTGCACAGATACTGGTTTGGTTGTCGGACTAGGACACAGATGTGGAGTGTCGGACATGGGTAATCTAGAAAGGAAGATTCAGGCAAGACACAGGGTAATCAATTCTCACAATATGTTACATTTCACAAAGTGTCACACAAGAATCTGTCATGTTGGACACTGGTATGCCACTCATTTAGAAGCGTCTGTGCAATCAATGCAACAGACACCGCTCCTTTGGAGATAGACTCTTTTCTACTTCCTCGATAGCAATATTAGTTCTACGTTGAGTAAATACAAGCTATTATATATGCACAACATGAATGGAATTAACTGCACCAACTTGGTGTCTGAACATGGCAACTGAAGCTATTAGAATATCAGAAAGTAATTAAAAAAATCAATTGATCATAAGACAAGGACCAAGTAATTAAAAATTCAGCACATAATAATGACTACAACAATGAATTAATCATAAGAACAACAATTAAAACAACATACAACAAAACCCGAAGCAATCAACTGAACATAAGAACAACTGAAATCAACTTAGGAAACGCCTAACTGAGAAATGCTTAGTAGGAAACAAAATTCAGATTGCTCAATCTAACCTTGGTATTGTTGAATTCTAATCATATTGCTTCGGCCATCTTTGTTTTTAATAGATATGGAGGAAAAAACAATATCAAAATTCCCCCATCTGTAACGCATAATAGTCTTGTGTTTCTGTTGCAGCATCATTGCCAGTAAGACCTTAATCTTGCGTAAATACATATATTATGGACATGATCAGACAGACTTCACTGATTCTGAACCCAAATAAAAAACAGCGGGACCGCATACATTGGATACAATATACAGTTTACACATGGCTCAAGATTTGCACACAACCAAGTAAATTCGATTTCAAAATACCTGTGACAGCAGTTCTCCAGCCCCAGATAGGTGATTGAAGCAAAACTCCATGTCATAAACATCATACGAACTATATTGAGGAGAAGGCAGAAACAGAAGTTCTGGATCAATCAGATTAGATGTATAATTATCTGCCAAGTTGGTTTCTTCCAACTGATCTCAAACAGAAAATGCCAATTACAAGCAACACCTATTCCTTACTAATTCCAGAATTATTTTGATATTCAGGAGAAGAAAACGATCTAAATAGTACATGCAATGAAATTGATATACCTTCCACTTTGCACCCTTGAAAAGTACAGAATTCATATCAAGTAGCTTATTGAGTTGTTCAAGCTCAATCATGGCACCTGCAATTCCATCCACTAATCTATTGTCATTTTCAGCATTAAAGAAACATCCACGATCCTTTGCATCTAGGACTAACTTCGTCCAAACTGTATCACTGTCGAGTAAAGTTTGCTCATTTCCCACAATCCATAGGCAATACCTGGAAGCAAATTACAAAATCCCATATGTTCATTTTTAGAAATTTGGGCACATCAAGTGAGACCATCAAAATAATGAACAGAAATAGGAATAATTATTTTCCATATTTACCTTGCTCTTGTCAGAGCCACATTTGTCTTCTGATGTTTGTCAAGGAAACCCACATCACCCTTCTCATTTGACCTTACAGTACTGATAATTATCACATCTTCCTCGCCACCTTGAAACCCATTAACAGACCGAATGCTCAACGAGAAGTTACTATCTGTCTTGTATTTGTCACCAAGCTCCTTTTGCAGCAAAAAAAACTTGTGATTTATACGGAGAAATAATGCCAACAATGATCTTCTGTTTGTTCGAACTTGCAGCTGCAACACCGACACTATTATAGACAGCTTCATTCTCAATTATTAAAAATTAAATAAGGGCAATTCAATATAACTGACCTTCATAAAGCTTTGCAACAATCTCAGAGACCACAGCTGACTCCACTGGATTTCTTGGGCTATGTCCATTAACTAAAACCTCATTCCCATACCCAACATTGATAAATGAATAAGGTCCATACATGTCTCCTTGAAGCAAATCTTTCTTGTAGATACTTTCTCTCACACTAGAAGCATCAGAAATCCGATTGCCATAGAACATGCTATTAGGGAATAAGCTTATGGCAGGGTGCATTCTGTATTGGACATCAAGGAGGTGCTTCCTCTGACCCAGCAACACCAATCTCTCAAACATACTTCTTCCAAAGTCAGCTTCCATACAAATCTATTAAGCAGAAAAAAATATTGTAACAATACAACAAATTGTGATCAAGCATGCAAAGCTAAGAGAATACAGACAATAAGAAGATAAACAAACCTGGCTTTTGATCATTGCAGGCAATTGACATTCATCACCAACTAGTATTGCATGCTGGATACCTGGAAGTAGTAGAGGAACAACTGATTCACACTCTTTAAGCTGGGCAGCCTCATCAATGACCAACATTTTCAATGTTTTCATTTCTTCTGTCTGTAAAGTAGACGAAGTCGATGCAGTGCAGAAGATAGAACAGGCATTTTGCAAACAAAATTCATTGATCGAATTTGTATCACCAAACTCAGGAACTGAAAGCGATTTACGAAGAAAAGTAAGTATTCGAACACACTCTGCTCTGTTGTTATGTAACAACTCAGACAATGTATTTTGAGTCTTTATCATTGGAAGGAATTCAAGAAACAACTCAGACAATGTAAAAACCAGTAAAACACCAGGATTCGATCCACTTCATATCTTAAGAACAAACAAAGAAATTCAAGCTCCACTACAGTGAATGAAATCCATAAAAAAAAAAAAAAAAAAACCTAGATCTTCAAACGGTGAATGAAATTCATAAAAAAAAAAAAACATAATTTTTTTCTTAATCCAACAAAAAGAACCCAAAAAGAAGAAGAAGTAAAACCCATCTATCAGAAGAAGAAGCTAACCTTGTTGTTGTTGAAGAGATGGAGGTAGAAGCTAACCTTGTTGTTGCTAACCCTGCAAGAACCACTAATTTCAAACCCCACAGAGAGGACAAAACTCAAACACCAAGCAATCAGAGCCGAACAACATGCAATCAGAAATGAGAACTAATTATGCAGAACCACCAATTCAAATCCCACAGAGGACAGACCTCAAACACATCATACAAATTAGAACCTCCACCCCATTTAGTCGGTTTTGCTTCTTAAACTTCATTCCTTCTCAAAGTCATTCAAAACAAATACAATCAACCAAACCGGCCCACGCCAAAATCCACCTAATCAACCCCCATTCACATAATCACCCAACAAACCAAGACCCCCAGATATCAAAATTCAACAAAAACAACCAAAATCCAACATGCAAATTCACAATTAACACAAACAAACCAAAACCCATTAAGAAAATCAAACCAAAAACACAATTACCTTCAAAACAGCAGGTTTTGCTGACAAACCATTGGGGAGGCTCTGAAGCTCAATAGCTCTCCTTGCAATCCGAATGGGGAGCTCCTTGTGAAGAAACTGAGAAGACCAACGGAGGTTACAAAGCAGAGGTTACCATGCGCAGAGTCAGTGAGTAACAGTTGTGGAAGAGAGACGCAGAGAGAGAGAGAGCTGCTCGAAGGAGATGAGAGGTGAGCAAGAAGTCGAGCAGAGAGAGGCAAGCAAGAAGGAGATGGGAGGCGAGCAAGAGGTCGAGCATGAAGGAGATGAGAGACGAGTTCTGTAGTGAACGGGGGTAGAGGAGAGATAAAGTCGCGAAATACCAAAAAAATTTGGGAGCGCCAAAGCGCCCGCCAATTGACTATAGCGTTTTTTATTTGCAAAGTCATTCAAAATTGACTTTTTATAGCATTGTTATAAAACACGCTATCGGCAAATGCTATTTGTGTTGTAGTGCTTTCACTAGTTTTAAGCAAAGTAGATAGACCCAATACATGAGTATGAGGGTCATACCTCAATATGAGAACCATGTCATTTGCATGATGTGTATGCACCCTGTTCCTCTTTTCTTTTTTCATCTTGAACCAAATAAAAATATGAAATGGTTCCCATATTGAGGTATGTCCCTGGACTCATGTATTGAGCCTGTGTGTACTTTGCTTAAAATGTGAAAGGAGTAGTGCAGGGGAGAGAAGAAATTAGGCAAAACGAGAAAGTCATTAGCTGATGGTGATACCCATGCCTGCAGTCATAATATATTATGTAATCCCTTTGGTCATATTATATTTTTTTTTCTCAAGACATATAAAAACATCGACTTTGAATCTTTGAATTCCCCGACATGCCTCCCATTTTCAAGAACAAAGACTTCCAAAATCTAGGAACTCCATTAACTTGTGTGTTGGATTGTCAAAACAATATAAAGACTATGGTGTGTCATCAACAATAAGCACAAGACTTTGAAGTTACAAATTTACAATATTAAAAAATAATTCAACAATATAATTAAAGACTATGGCGTGTCATCAACAATACGCACAAGACTTTGAAATTACAAGTTTACAGTATTAAAAATTCCAGCATTGCAGTGGGTCAGGTCGGGTTGGGTCTGGGGTCTAGGCATTCTTCACTCATACATTGAGTTCTAAACTTCTAACTAGATGTAGAACCTTTCATATTGTTTCCCTGTCGCTAGTCTATAATAATAATGATCCCTCATTGCTGCCAATGGGATATCAGCTACTTGGTAGAGTTGTAGCAAATGGAACCACAAGTCCAGCGTTCGAACCCGCCTAGAGGTATATGTTATTTCTGAGATAGTATGAGATATTGTTGATCTTGTTAAAAACAAATTAGTCTCAAGATGATTTTCTCAATATGAAGTTTCTGTGTGCTTCAGTGTACACGCATAGATAAATGTATGATAGAAAAATATTGTTTCTTTCCCCTTTTTCGTTTTTGGAAAATTTCTTCGAATGGATACAATTTATTGACTTTTAGGCACTAAACTGGTCTGAAACCTCTATTAATTAACATATCTCTCCCTTGGCAATGGATTATATATAGAGTCCAATATTCAGCTTTGATAAGAGTGAGTTCAAACCTTTCTCAGTTGTATAAAGCATACATTGCATCTTAAGAGCATGAATAGTGATAGAGGTACTGTCCTTGTTTACATAAGAACCCCCATTCAATGCCAACTTCACTTTGCACTTATCTTTGTAGTGATTACTTTGCTACAAAGGATTGTGATTTCGTTTTTCAAGTTAATTTCAGTCTCTTGATTTTAAGATAAATTTTGGTGTGTAAAGAAAAAACGTAAAAATTTCAAGACTATATGAAATATATCCCCAAACCCCCAGTACGAAACCCAATCCCATACTGATGTAGAACCATAAAATATAGAAATCATCTTCCTTTTCTTTGCTACGAACAGTGGGCACTGGTGCTGGAGTTGTTTCATCTCCTAGATACTTACTGGCAAGTGGAAAACCACAAAGTTTAGGATTACCTTCGCAATTAGATGAATCATTGAATGTTTGGAGTTGGGATCCAGTTGGAATTCGTCCTGATAAGTCGTTGTTTGACAAGTTTAAACCACTTAAATGGTTCAGTGCAGACAAGCTTGAAGGAATCGAGCCAGAAAGTTGGTTTCTTGAGAGATCTAGCCCCTCAAGCTCCTTCAAGTGCCCAATATCTTCTGGGAGTTTTCCTGTGAAGTGATTCACGGATAAATTCAGAATCCTCAACCCGACCAGTTTGGTTAGCTCTTCAGGTATCATTCCTGACATATTGTTGCTTGAAAGGTCAATGCCCCTGAGCAGATTAAGGTTTCCACTGAATTCACGTTCAGTTCCTTTGACAACTTTCACAGTGATAGTTAATGAGACTGGATTGATAATTACTCCACCCTGGTAACCAATGTAAGGAGGTTCATCCTTTAAATCACCAATGTAAGGAGCTTCATCGCTGCCATTCATAGTCATGGAGGTTAAATTCTCAAAATATTGTGGAATACTTCCATATAATTCATTGTTTGCAACATCCAGTAATTGGATGTAGGATAGAGAGCATAGTTGTGCAGGGACATGACCAACAAACATGTTACACCGCAAATGTAATACCTTCAGATTTGGAAGACCTGTTCCTATCCAAGCTGGCAATCCCCCAGAGAAATGATTCTCCCCAAGATCGAGAACTATCAAATTGATTTCACCAGAGACTGTTATCCATCAATTCTATTATGTTACATATGGATGAAGTGATTTCACCATTTATCATGTTCCTAGAAACATCAAATTGTCTAAAAAACTTGGCATTATGTCACCAATGTTTGACAGAATAGATCCTGAAAACAAATTACTGGCAAGATATAAGACAACCATCTGAGAAGGCCAAAGTGGCTGCAGTACTGAACCTTGAAAGTGGTTTGACAGCAGAGGAGAACCTTCAAAGTGCCTCATTAGTAATTCTTGATCTTGGGGGGAATCATTTCTCGGGGAAATTGCCAATTCTGACAGGAAAGAGTCTCTCATATCTGAAGGCATTATGCCTGCGCTCTAATATGTTAGTTGGTGATATTCCAACGGAACTGTGCTATTTATCCACTCTTAAATATTGGACCTTGCCAACAATCGATTATATGGAAGTATTCCACATTTTTTTTTCACAATTTAAGCTCTATGACTTTGCATCCAAACAAGGATGATCCTTCTTCCATAGGTTAGATGAATGATGATCCATTCCTACATTGGTCACTTCAGTAGGCCAACATTCCATCCATTCATTTTAGTGTTAATGTGGAGGTTGTTAGAGGAAGTGAACATTTTTTTTAAAGGCAAGCGTGCCGCCGAAAGGAAGTGAACTTGAGTTCAGTATAAGCCTCAATTGGTCAGAGACATCGACCTTTCAAGCAACAATTTGTCAGGATAGGGTTGAGGATGAATTTATCCATGAATCACTTAACGAGAAAAATCCAGAAGATATTGGACACTTAAAGCAGCTGGAGTTGCTCGATCTCTCAAGAAACCGACTTTCCGGCCCGATTCCTCTAAGCTTATCTATAGGTTAATGTGAATTCGTTATGTTTACTGCATGAAACTTACAAGTCCTTTTTTAGATGGTTGTCTAAGGAAAATAACCTATGAAATGGCCAATAGAACAGACTTGATTAACATCATGGTTTTTGACCAATAAAAAAATTTACATAACTGTTTTTACTGAAATATATGTAATATCAAAGGTGAAAATATTGTAGAGCTTAAGGTACTCGGCACCTTGGTTAAGATATTTTAAAGCAATATTATAGAATACGTTATTTATTCACTTTGAATGGATGAAAAACCATCATTTGTATCTATCTTTTTCCATTGTGACAAGGCAAAGACATATCTTCTTGACGGACTTGAAGTCTGCCAGACATTAGTCATCAAAGAGTATATGCTTTGTTCTACTTAGACCAAATGAAAATGAGTGTACAATTTCCATATGTTGTGGAAATAACATTCTACAAAATATGCTGATCTTTTTCGCATGCATCTAGGTTAAATGGGGAGGAACAATTGACGAGCATATGTTCTGTTCGTTTCAAGACACACAGCTTAGAGAATGCAAGAAAAAGTTTGTCCACTTGAAGAACATATTATTTTGACAAATTATTCCTTACTCTAAAAAAAAAACAACAGTTCTCCCTACTAACACAGCATTAAGCTTGAGCATATAATGTCAACAATTAAGAATTTGCCCCTGTATTAATTTTAGGGTGAATGAGTCATCTAATTACTAGACAATGTTAACATATGGTTGTCTAAGAAAAGAAGTAATGGATCATTAGGATTCGTTTTCAGTAATAGCCCAAGCTTTACGATATAAATCGAGGCAAAGGCTTATCTTTTGAATGACTTGAGGTCTTGCAAAGAATTGCCACCACACATTCAATTCCAAAGATAGACTAATGACTTTACCAAGCAGTAGTCATCAAATGAAATAAGTGCATTCAGACTAATGACTTTAATTACCAAGTAGTAGTCATCAATTATGAAATTAATGCGTTTGATTAAGAGTGTAGACTAATAGTTTGCTAATGTCCAGATCAAGAGTAGAGATAAGTCCTCATCACTGCCTCAGAAATGCATTATATATAGAGTCTAATGCTTGCAATCATAACTTATCAGAAAGTTGTGTAATTCCTTTGGTGGAAAAGTTTTGGTCATATTATATATATTTTTCTCAAGACATATAAAAGGATCGACTTTAACTCTTTGAATTCCTTTGTGTAATTCCTTTGGTGGAAAAGTTTTGGTCATATTATATATATTTTTCTCAAGACATATAAAAGGATCGACTTTAACTCTTTGAATTCCCCGACATATGCCAAAGACTTCCAAAGTCTAGGAACTCTATTAAGGCATGTTTGATTGTGAAGACAATATAAAGATTATGGCGTGTCATCCACAAGACTTCGAAGTTACAGACTTTGCAGTGTCTAGTATTTGAGCATTGCAGTGGGTCAGGTCGGGTTGGGTCTAGGGTCAAGGCATTCTGCACTCGCACTGAGTTCTAAACTTCTAGTTAGATCTAGAACCTTTCATGTTGTCCCTGTTAGTAGTCTATAATAATGATGATAGTGCATTGCACTCGCTTCTATTTTTTTCTTTTTTTTTTCACAGGGAGGAGGAGACTTGCTTTTTCCGTTATATGCTCATCTAGAATTAGTCTCAAGATGATTTTCTCAACATGAAGTTTCCGTGTCATTACTGTAACTAATGCTTTAGTGGACCTGCAACAATAACTGTATGATAGAAAAAAAAATTGTTTGTTTCTTTCTTTCCCATTTTTTGTTTTTGGAAAATTTATGGATAAAATTAATGGACTTTTAAGCACTAAAACTGGGCTGAAACCTCTAATTACCATATCTCTGCCTTGGCAATGGATTATATGTAGAGTCCAATATTCAAGCTTTGATAAGGGTGAGTTCAAACCTTTCTCAGTTGTATAATGCATACATTGCATCTTAAGAGCATGAATCGTGATGGAGGTATTGTCCTTGTTTCCATTGAAACCCCCATTCAACGCCAACTTCACTTTGCACTTGTCTTTGTAGTGTTAGGTTTACATTACTTGCTACTAAGGAATGTGATTTCCTTTTTCAAGTTAATTTTTGTTCTTGATTTGGTGTGTAAAAAAAAAACGTAAAAATTTCAAGACTACATGAAATATATAATAAATTTCGAGAGTATATGAAATATGTGAAAATAAATAATATGCAAGTAAAGAAATTTATTTAACACATTAAATGAAGCCTAAATACCAAGAAATGAAACAAACATTAAATCAATATATAATTAGAAAATCAGGGATTGGTTTCAAAAATCAATATATAGTAGAAGAAATGATAATTAGAAAATTAGAAAATTAGGGGGTTGGTTCCAAAACCAGTAAATAATTTGATGAAATATAATTAGAAAAAACCCAAAATGTTTTGAAAAAAATGTACTTTTTGGTTGCTGATTTTTGTGTTTTTACGAAAACAAAAAAGAAATTTGGCGAAAAATCCCTAAATTATGAAAAAACCTCAATTTTTTTTCAAAAAAAATGCATTTTTTTTTCGTAAAAGAAAAACGAAAATTTCGACGAAGATTTGCAAATATACTTTAGGATCGGTTCCCTAAAACATGGGATGATTGCAGTGTTAATTACTTCAACTATATGTGGTTTTGCTCTGAAGATGTCAACATGATGGTTAATAAAGGAAGTGAACATGGGATGATTGCAGCCATGCAAAGTCCATATCCCAAACACTTCACCAAGTCATGCGAAAGAAATATCCAAATGCAAATGTACCACACATAATTAGCCATCAACATGCCAAAGAAATTACGATTTGTTCTAGTCCCAGCGCAGCCGATACTGCGTCTATATATATATAAATCCCTGATTGTTAGATATTAATGATTATCTTTCCCTAGATAGTGTGGTAATCCTAGTAACTAGTATATATATATATATATATATATATATATATATATATATATATATATATATAGGGGATGATACCGTTCATTCACACTACACCAAATTGACATTTTTGTAACAATCCAAAAAACAGTAAAACTTTTGAGCTATAACAATCACAAAGCAATTTTACACATTTTCACAAACAAAGTGACTCAATAATTGTATCACCACAAATAGTATGGGCCTACAAGTGATGTTATTCATGGTGATCTAATTTATTGTATCACTCTTTTTGTGTAGCTATTTTTCATTTTGTTGACTAAATTTAGTTTTGACTTGAAATTGTTAGGTGAATTGTAATAGCTCAAAAGTATTACTGTTTTTTAAATTGTTACAAATATGTCAATTTGGTGTAGTGTCAGAAAATGCAGCAGGGAAAACATTGGTGTCGTCGGCTGTGCATGGATCCCAGGTACTAGCTTTCGTACAGCCAACAGTGGCAGAGGAGACCATGCAGGCTGGTGCTACTCATGTCAATAAACCTTTGCTTGAGGTTGAGGCCAAGCTAGATGAAGAAGTTCCTAAGATTAGTCCAAGTAAAACTGTTTCGGGTGAGAATAATGGTGCAGCAGGATTGCAAGTGAGAAATACTGCTTCTTACCAGGAAATTACAGCAATTCAGGGAGATGATACTGTCAGAACAGGGGACGTAATGGTTCCTAAGATTGCCGTGAATGCTGCTCCTAGACTAGCAGTTGATGCGGTTACTAAAACAGGGGATGTAACAGTTATTAAATCAACAGTGGGTGCGGTTAATAGATCAGCAGTGGATGGCTCTATTGAATAAATTAACCCGAGGTAAGTTCACAAGCAACCGAAGATAAAAAGGAGTCGAAGTTCAGTCCGTCTATTGCGAATCACAATTTGGGAGATACTTTAGACAAGGTGATTTCTTTGTTTAATCCGGTTCCATTAGTGGAGACCTTTGGAAGTCCTGGTAGTTCAGGGTTTGTGGTTCGTCAAGCTAACAGCGAAAACGAACAGGAGTCTGATACCAACATTTCGGATGACAACAGTTCAGATGAAGAAGATTTGGATGAAATAAAGACCACATACAATTAATGAAAAGATTCGATAAGAGGAATATGACAACAGAAAATTCGTTGGATCACGACTGCTTCAAAGACTTCAAGGTTTTTCCTCGAAGATCATCTAGAATGAAAAAATTTAATAGCAAGTACAAGCTTTGATCTAGGGGTTTGGTTAGTCTAGATTTTATATATTGGTCTAGTTTCTGTGTTTCTCTCCCACTTTGTTTTATATCCTATTTTGGGATTAGTAATTAAGGTATGACATCCCATAGCTGCCTTTCCATAGCGGAGATTTTAAAAAAAATAGTATATATATACAGAAATTCTAAATGTCGAGGGTTTGAGCGAGGAAACCAGCGAGGGAAATGAGGTGGAGGGGGTGAAAACCGTCCACCCCCCTCGAGATGTGAGCGTTGACTTTTTCGCGCGCACATCTCGAGGGGGGTGGACGGTTTCCACCCCCTCCACCTCATTTCCCTCGCTCGTTTCCTCGCTCCTCCCCTCGACAGCTAGAAAAGCTCATATATATATGGAAGACTTGACTTCGAGTCTTAAAGTTTCTAACGCGCAGGCAAATTTTAAATTAATAAATTTTAGATTTATTTGTGAACATAGGTTCCATTGATAAGATATTTTAATTGGACTTACTAAAAGTGATTGCTTTATGAAATGAATGGTAGACAAATGTACCTGAGCGTGTTTGATCTAGTCCAAATTAACGATAAAAACAATTAAGTTTTCACCAATCCCACCTTGGAAAACGTAGTATATATAGAGATTTAGGATTCGGTATAATCATCAGACTCAGTTGTCTAAGCCACGTACAGTTTAATAGGCGCTACTTACTGTTACCATGAGAACCTCGGTTCAACTTCAACTTCATTTCCTATTCATCTTTCTGGTATGTTGGGGTTTTCCTTGCCTCAATATCATTAGATTCTCTTCTTGTGATACGACGCATGATACTGTATTTTGCTTAGAGAGTGAGAAACAAGCTCTCTTGAAGCTCAAAGAAGATTTTACCGATCCTTCAGGTAGGCTCTCTTCTTGGCATGGTGAAGATTGTTGCACATGGCATGGAATAAGCTGCAGCAACAAGACTGGACAAGTCGTCAAACTTGATCTTGGAAGGGATATTTCGTATGATGATGAGACGTTGCAATTGGGAGGTGAGATAAATCCTTCTCTGCTTCAGTTGAAATATTTGCAATACTTGGACTTGAGCATGAACAATTTCAGTGGAAGTCAAATTCCAGCATTCATTGGTTCACTTCATAATTTAAAATATCTTGATCTCTCTAACACCTGCTTTCGCGGAACAGTTCCTCCATCCTTGGGAAACCTTTCAAGCTTGTACTATCTTGATCTTAGCTCCTATTGGTTTCATTGTGAGCGAAAGTTAAAGGTAGACAATCTTCATTGGCTCTCGGGGCTCTCTTCTTTGAAGTACCTTAACATGTCATTGGTAGATCTCAGTACGGCATCAGCACATTGGCTACCACATGTCAATATGCTTCCTTCCTTGTTGGAGTTGAATTATGAAGGTTGTGAACTATCCTCTCTTCCCGACTCCTTTCCTTTTGCCAATTTTACATCGTTGTCAGTCCTCAATCTGTATTCCAACAACATTGATTCTTCAATACCACAATGGCTATTCAATCTTACTAAACTTGCAATCCTTGATCTCTCCTGGAACACTCTCCAGGGTCCCATCCCTGACACCTTCACATATATGATTTCTCTTCGAGAAATCTCTCTGACAGGCAACCAAGGCATCACTGGAAACCTGCCTAGATCATTAGGTACACTTTGCCAACTAGAGTCACTACACCTATCATTCAACAGTATTAGAGGAGAACTGAGTGAATTTCTACACGGTGTATCAATGTGTTCTATGAACAACTTAAGGTCTCTTAACCTTGGAAGCAATCGAATGAGTGGTCCTATTCCAAAAAGCCTGGGTAAACTTTCCGAATTGGTCGAATTGGATGTAGGGATGAATTTGTGGGAGGGTGTCATATCAGAAGCTCATTTCGTAAGTCTTACAAAATTAGAGTATTTAGCACTCAGATCAACATCTTTGAGTTCCTTGAAGTTGGATGTGACCACCAACTGGATTCCTCCATTCAATGCACTCGATTTTGTTGATTTTGCCAACTGTCAAGTAGGCCCTCTCTTTCCATCATGGCTCCGGACTCAAAAGGATCTTGCTGTTCTAATTCTTAGGAACACAGGGATTTCAGATTTTCTACCTGATTGGGTAAAACATTCGAGAACAATATCTTCCTTGGTTCTTACTAATAACCAAATTAGGGGCAGGTTTCCATTACCACAACAAAATCAGATCTCTCCAATGGTGCACTTATTTCTAGGGAATAATTTATTTTCAGGAACAATCCCATCAAAGATTGGTGAAATAATGCCGCATTTGGCTTATGTAGATCTGTCTGGAAATTTCCTGAGTGGTAAAATCCCATCATCAATGTGTAAACTTGAAGATTTGCAAATGCTTGCCCTTTCAACCAATCTTCTTTCCGGAAAACTCCCAAAATGTTCTTGGAAGCATTTGGGCTACTTGGATCTAGGAGGAAACAGTCTAACGGGTAATATTCCCAATGAAATAGGGTTTTCACCTTCTCTTCAACATTTGAAGTTGAGCAACAATGACTTCTATGGACAAATCCCTCCCTCTTTTCGATACCTAAAAAACATCATCTCTCTTGATCTTGGAGAGAATTGTTTCTCCGGAGACATACCATTTTGGATGGGAAAATACATGTTATCCTTGAAAATCTTACGATTACGATCAAATTCGTTTAAAGGTTACATCCCTCAACAACTGTGTCATCTTTCTTCTCTTCAATACTTGGATGTTGGTCATAACAAACTGTCAGGTACCATCCCACCATGTGTTGGAAATTTAACTGCAATGGCTATAGTTAGGGCGGACAAAACCCAAATTGGTGTTACGTTCAACGGCTATTCCTATGTACAAGTAGATATGAATGTCTCGGTTGTTAAAGGAATAGAGCTTAACTACGGCAATAATCTCAAGCTCTTGAAAAGCATAGACCTTTCATGCAATTACCTCTCAGGTGAGATACCTCAAGAACTAACATGGCTTCTTGGACTGCGTATCTTGAATCTTTCCATGAATCAATTGGAACGATGTATTCCACCACAAATTGGGGATTTGAAACAATTGGAATCCCTTGACCTCTCTGGAAACCATCTTTCTGGAACAATTCCTGTCTCCATCTCCGATTTGACCTTTTTGAATAATTTCAATCTGTCCAACAACAATTTGTCTGGGAGAATTCCATCTGGGTACCAACTTCAGACTCTCAATGATTCATCTATTTATCAAGGTAATCCTCAATTGTGTGGTCCTCCACTTACCAACAAATGCCCAAGTGATGAAGTACGCCTAGGTCCAAAGCCATGGTCTGCTGCTGGTGAAGATGGGAGCAATGAAGAGATATTGTGGTTCTATATTGGCATGGGATCAGGCTTTGTTGTTGGTCTTATGGGAGCTTGTGGTAGTTTGCTTTTGAGCCAATCTTGGAGGCATGCGTATTTTCAGATTATTGATGAGATGAAAGATTGCATATATATGCTTTTCGTAACAAGGGTAGCTCGTGTGCGCAGAACCTTTGTTGAGAGTCTGTGATTTGTCATCAATAAGAATAATTTATCAATGTTTCTCAGTTATCACTTATGCAATAAAATGCCAATCTTTCAGTTAAAGTTCTTTGTAACGGGATTTTATTTGTGTTTGATATCTTTTACATGTTTAAGAAAAAAAAAATTAGGCACTTATAGGAAAGGCATATGCTGAAACTCAATGATTCTTTGTTGGAGTAATGTATGTTTCTTGATTCTTTGTAATGACTCTTTGAATGGGTTTACATTTGCATTTGATATTAAACATTTTGTTATGAGTGGAAACTGTGGGTTGTGGCTGCACATAGATAGCATTGGCATATTGTATGAAGCTCGAGTTTCCCGCAAAATCATTTTATTTTCCACCCTAAAAATTGCTTCAACACAATCTCTCGCCTTTCCTATCTCTCCGAATCCAACAGACAACAACCACCATCACTACAATCAATATTCATTGAGGTTCAACAGTTGGAATGTGTTTACATGGTTATATTCTTGATTGGTCTGAGTTCTTGGTCAGTTTTTATTTCAGTGAAGGGTGTTTGAACAATAAATATTTGATATTTTTTTCTACTTCCAATTAGCAATGAACATGAAATTTTTGTCGGGGTAAGCTTACATGCATTCTCGTGTAACATGCATGCATGGACTATGTTTTTGGACCCATCAATTATTTTACTCAAATCAATCAAGAGCATTATGCAATTCACATCACCAATCACTTTTAGAAAAGAATTATAACTTTACTCTGAGTGCAAGGTAGGCCTGGTGACTCTTTTTGACCATACCAAATCAAAGCTTGTAATCACTAGTTAAATTAATTTATATTGTCTTCACAATCAAACACACATGCTAATGGAGAAAGTCTTTGATCTTGAAAATGGCAGGCATGTATGAATTCAAAGAGTCCAAGTCGATGGTTTTATGTCTTGAGAAAAATATATATAATATGACCAAAATTTCTCCGCCAAAAGGGATTATGTAACTTTCTGATAAGACTTATCATCCCAGGCATGGGCATCAGCTAATGACTTTTCACTTTTGCCTAATTTCTTCTCTCCCCTGCACTCCTTTCACTACTTTTAAGCAAAGTAGACAGGCTCAATACATGAGTCCAGGGAGGGACATACTTCAATATGGAAACCAAGTCATTTGCATCATGTGTGTGCACCATGTTCCTCTTTTCCTTTTCATCTTGAGCAAATAAAAATCACTGCCATAGTCACATTGCTGGTCCCAAGTTTGCAGCACCTATATTTGACCATATGGTAATCAGTGAGGAAGTACAATGTCCAGACCATCTAGAATTCAGCCAAAGAGGCTTATAATATACTCAATGAACTGTGCGGTCATTGATGAATTCAGCCAAACAACGGAAATCTGCATAGCAAGGAAAATAAAATCCATTTCCCAAGAAAAATGGTCAGCCATGAAGTTTCAAGGCAAAACATCACATGATTATCACGTGTTTATGTTATTTTAGGAAGAAAAAAAATTCCATCTTGATGTGTGAACATGCTGCAATAGTGTTCTAAAGGTTAATTTGGTGATGCATAAAATATATTGGTTAATTGCCATATAAAGACTCACTTTCGCTATGACTCCACTTCCCTTAACAAAGCCACCGCCTATGAGTCACTGGCTCATTCTTCAACAAGCACACGATCACAACCCAGTCTTTTCCCACTACTTGGGGCTTACTAAATTGTAGCCTCGCCAATGTATTTTATACATCACCAAATTAACCTTTAGAACATTGTTGTAGCATGCTCAAGTCTCACATCAAAATGTGATATTTTATTTATTTTTATAAAATAACATAAGCACTAGGGTGGGCATCCCATCCAATTTAATAAGGACCAAGGAGATGCTTAGCACTTAGTCTTGACCACTAAGTGAGTAGTGTTTCCTTAATGTCTGGCTCACGGTTTCCCTAAAAACAAAACCACTTTGATTTTCTTTCTGCCCTAAAAATATATAAAGAAAAATTGGTTCAGCATTCACTGCATTGATCGTGAATTTTTTTTTCTTCAATGAAGGGATTTTGCCCTAAGTTGATGGATGGTGAAGCTTCAACAGTTGGAAAGCAATTGACTCCAAGTAAACTTCTTCACGTTGGTTACATTCTTGATTGATCAGATTTATTTTAGGTTTTCTTCTGTGTTATTTGATCTCTGCTGCATGAATCTTGTTGTTCAAAGTGCTTATTTCAATTGAAATCTATAGTTTTGTTTGATATCTGATTATTTCATATGAAATTTCACTGATTTAAGGGGAAAAATAACTTCATAGAAAAATTGAGTATTTTTTTTACCCTAAACCCTCCCCATCCCATGCCGCCAGTCAGGTTCAAACCCGTGATGTGTGATACCACCATCTGGCAAAAAATTTGAGTACACCTTTGGCACAAAAAAATTGAGTGGGCTGTTTCATTAAAATAAAAATAAATAAAAAAAAATAAATTAAAAAAAAAAAAAAAAGGTTCATGTACCTTTTTAATATGGTGGATTCTGACTCTTCCTGCATTGGTGTTTCCTGTTGTGGCAGGATAACATTTAGTACTTAAATTTTTAGCTTTAAGAATTTGAGACACAAATGAATGGATGGAATATAGTCGGTACAACCATAGAAAAATTTTTCTGAAGTTGTCTCTTTTATAATGATTAATGTTTTGAATTACTAGGTTTAGTTGGTAGGACAAGGGAGGCAGTTTCAAATTGATCACCATTGTGAAACATGTATTACATCTGCCACAGTCAAGGCTTGGTGCTAGTTGGGACTGGTCCTGTCAAGTGGTTCGTGAATAGGCCATTTTTGTTACAGATGGAAAGCTGAGATGTGTGGCTGAAACCTTTAGAAGTTAGAAAATGTGATTCTTTATGCAGTTGGAGGAAGTGTGCATGCATCACACTTGACAAATCACCATTCATGGATAGCTATTATGTTAAATTTCATAAATGAGCGCACAGTTCATCGAGTATATTGTAAGCCTCTTTGGCTGAATTCTAGATGATCTGGACATTGTATTTGCTCACTGATTACCATATGGTAAAATTTAGGAGCTGTGAACTTGGTACCAGCAATGTTACTCTGGCAGTGATTTTTATATGGTTCAAGATGAAAAAGAAAAGAGGAATAGGGTGCACACACATCATGCAAATGACATGGTTCCCATATTGAGGTAAGTCCCTCCCTGGACTCATGTATTCACCTATCTACTTTGCTTAAAAATAGTGAAAGGAACATTGCTTAACAATAGTGAAAGGAACACAGGGGAGAGGAGATTAGGCAAAAAAGGGAAAGTCATTAACTGATGCCCATGCCTGCAATCATAACTTATCAGAAAGTTATGTAATCCCTTTGACGGAGAAGTTTTGGTCATATTATATATATTTTTTCTACATTAATGTGTGTTTGATTGTGAATTGTGAAGACAATATAAAGACTATGGTGGATGCAAAAAGCAGGGGAGAAAGATTTTAAGGATGGGGATGTTTGTACTAAATATTTTTTTGCCGCGGTATCTAAACAAAAAAGAAGATCTATCTCCTCAATCACCTTGCAGTGTGGCAGGGAGACATCTGATTCTGGAGAAATTATCCGAAAAGCCAATGGTTTTTTCCATTGACTTTTTTCTTCTTAGGCAGCTCATGTAGTTGATAGTGACTTGTTGGAATGTTTTCCCTTGGTTATCTCAGGTTTGGAGTGTGACCGAATAGTTAAATGTTCGTCCTTGGAGGAAGTAAAAAATGCAACTTTTGACATTCCAAGGAACAGCGCGCTGGGTCCGGATGGGTTTATAGCGGGTTTCATTCAGTCATGTTGGGATATTGTTGGTATTGATATTTGGAAAGCGGCTATTCAATTCTTTGAAGGTGCGGCTTTGCCTTCGGCTTTCACGACAAATCTTATCACACTGCTGTCTAAGGTGGATTCGCCAGGTTCTTTATCTGATTTCCGCCCTATTAGTCTTTGCAATGTTATTTATAAAATTTTCAGTAAAATTCTTTGCAATAGATTGACTTTATTGCTTCTAAGAATGATAAGCCAAGAACAAGGGGTCTTTGTTAGGGGAAGGTCTATTGTGGAAAATATTGGTTTGACCCAGGAAATGTGCGTGACATTCATAAAAAGGTCACAAACGGTAATATCATTCTTAAAATTGATATGGATAAAACATATGACAAAGTAGAGTGGCTTTTCCTTTTATCAGAATTCAAAAGATTTGGGTTTTCGATCATAGTCTGTCATCTTGTCTCTAATTGTATTGTTCATTGTGATTTTTCGGTATTGTTGCAAGGAGCCTATAATGGCTATTTTATGTCTTCCAAGGTTGAGACAGGGGGACCCTCTCTCCCCGTTGTTATTTGTTATAGCCTCGGAGGTTCTCAGTCAAGGTTTATTGGGTGTTTTTGTAAGAGGTGACATATGTTTCTATTACACGCCTAGACATTGTCGGCCTATCACGCATCTTTTATATGCAGATGACACTTTTATTTTTCTAAATGAGAGAAAATCTTCCGTTACAGGGTGTATCAAGTTTTTGGAAAAATATGCTCGTATTTCAGGACAAAAAATTAACGCAGAGAAAAGTTCCTTCATGGTTGTGGAAAATTCAGCAGTGGAACGTGTGGTGGACATTAAGACCTATACAGATTTCCAATATACATGATCTCCTATGAAGTATATGGGAGTTCCTATCTATCAGGGAAGATGCAAGATTATCTTTTTTGATGTGTTGGTTACTAAAGTTACGAGGAAGAAAAGTTATGGCACGTCTATCATGCAACCACTTTAGTAGCAGAACACTTTATAAGGTTACTCCCTAACTTAGAGACGGTGAAGCTAAAACTACTTAGGTTCTTTGTTGAAACTTTGAAGCAAGTTTATTGTTTTGTAGATGATGAAACGAGTGAACGTATGAGAGCTTGTAAACTTTTTCATCAATTTTTTTCTATTAATATAAGGTTCGGGGATCCTAAAAACCCCAGCTCACTTTCCAAAAAAAAAAAATTCATAAGCAAATCAGTGGGTGGAAGGCAAAACTATTGTCCCCGGATGGGAAATTGACTTTGATTAAGCATGTCTTGAGCTCTATTCCAGTTTATACGTTAAGCGCCATATGTGCTCAACAAGTAATTTCTAGGATTCACAAAATATTGGCAGATTTCTTTTGGGGCAACTATGAGCAAATCGAAAAAGAAATGGATCTCTTGGGTTAAAATTTGTTTCCCTAAGGGAAAAGGTGGCCTGGGAGTTAGGAACCTTGTCACTGTCACTAAGGCTTTTCGTATGAAAGCCCTTTGAAATATGGTAAATTCTGATTTGATGTGGGCAAATTACATGAGATGTAAATACTGGAAGGACATAGTCCCAGTTTTCTATCAGTTAGAGAAAAATAACGTTTCGCCTTTTATGAAGGAGATCATTAAATATAAAGGAGTTTTTGTTGGTAACAGTTTTTGGCGAATTGGTTATGGGAATTCGATTTTTTTTGCTTCTAACTGGAACTCTTCGACAGTTTTCTTGAGAATGGATGATTTGGAGGCTCAAGGGATTTGGGCCATAATAGCAGAGATTCGAAGTGGGAATTTTGAGCTTGTTAGTTCTGAGGTGAGATTGCTTGCGAAATCATTATTTGATGATAGAATCCAGGGGAGAGAATAGGATAAGGACTCATGCATCTTGATCCCGGATCCGGATGGCCTTTTTAGTACACGTTCGGCGTATGAGTTGCTCCGTGACAAGAAAGGTAAAAATATGTTGTTTGACAAGATCTGGTTGTCCTTTTTACCTTCTAGGATCTCAGTCTTCGTTTGGAAGCTGCTATTAAGAGGCGTTCCAGTTGATGGAGAATTCCACAGATGTGGAATCAGCCTTGCTTCGAGATGTTGTTGTTGTGAATCACCGAGTGTGGAAACTCTGAATCATTTGTTCCTTGAAGGTGGGCTGGCTAGTGGGGTCTAGAGTCATTTTGAAGCTATTTTTGATATCCATATTAGGAGGCCGACAGAAATTCCACTATCTTGAAAGTTTGGTTTGGGAGATCGAACAAGAAATCCCAAGTCTGATTACTTTATTTCTTAACACCCATGTTCATCATTTGGGAAATTCGGAAATAGGGGTTGTGAGACCCTAGAGTGGGCAGACCTGAGGGTGAGGGTTGGAGCTCAATAGGCCCAACATGCCTGTGGATCCCAAGAGGTGTTGGACGAGCTACCAAAGGGAGATCATAGTCCCACATCGCCTGGGTGCAGGATGGTGATGAGCTATATATGTACGAGGTTGGCTCTACATGATACAACACGTTTTAAAGTCGTGCGGGCCGGTTGGGCCCAAAGCAGACAATATTGTGTCATGTGGATCGGGTCGTTACAACGGTGTTGGAGTGTTTTTGATAATGGTAAGCCAAATTTGGTGACAATAATTTTGCTTGTAGATGGAGTATTCGTTTGACGGATTCCTTTTTTTCTCCCAAGCGGGTTAGTGGGAACAGGAAAGCGCTTTTAGCCCTTGGATTGACATTATCTATAGTTAGTATGAATGGCAATAGAGTGGTTTATTGGAAAGCCCCACCGGAGGACTCGGTGACACTTAATGTTGATGGGTCGTCGAGGCATAACAGTGCGACAGCTGGCATCATCATCAGAAACAGTTTGGGTGAGTGTCTGGTGGCAAAACAAGTTATCCTTGGCGAAGGATAATAAAAGTGCGGAGGTTCGAGCAGTTTTGTAGGGGCCCCTTTTGTGCCGCAGTTTGGAGTTCTCAAAGGTTTGCATTCAAACAGACTCTAAAATGGTTAGCAGTTGGTTTTATGAGAACTTTAAAATTCTGTGGCACATGGAAAATTATTGGCGGGAGATAAAGAGACTGGCATCTCATATGGAAGTGAGTTGTATTCATATTTTCAGGGAGGCTAATGCGGTTGCAGACGCTTTGGCGGATAGAGCACAGAAAGAGGGAGTAAGTCGCGAATTCAGTGCCTTAAATCTTCCATCAAGGATTGCGGGTTTGGTCCGGTTAGACAAGCTTCATACTGCGTGTTGGGACAAATACGAATAAAACAATACAAAGAAAATAATCTAAAGCAATAATAAATAAGACACCAAGATTTACGTGAAAAAACCTTCAATGTGAAGGGAAAAACCATGGGACAAATTCGAGAGAATCCACTAATCAAATAAAAAAAAGTACAATAACTTCTCAAGCTTTTTGCCTAAAGCTTGAGTAATACAAGGAGTAAATAACACGAGTTACGGGTCACCTCACAGCAAATTAACCCAAAAGCTCCTTCAACTTCTTTTACCAAATCAATAGACAAAACTGAGTCGATATCGCAGCCACACGTCACACTTGTCGCACAAAATCGCGCCCAAAGAATCAGACACAAAGTCACCGTCCATGCGCACACAGCCGCACCAATCACCAAAGAGAATACTATGTTCTCTGTTGCTTATTCACGCAACAGCTTCTCTGAAAACTCAATGAATAAAACTATGTTTTATGCACCTATTTATACTTGTTTTCAGCCGCCCCAAATAAAACCTTGTTTTTATTTAATTAACCAGCTGCCAAATAGAACTTTGTTTCTATTTAATTAACACCGCCTCAAATAGAACTTTGTTTCTATTTATTTCTATTTTTGTTTCTTATTGAAAATATTTTTTCCTTATTCCACCAAACTTGAAATTATGTTTGATTACTTACCAAAATTAGATCCACCCTAATGGGCTGGACCTCAACACTGCGTATATTCGTGTTCCTCAATGAGGTGTCTTTGGAAAGGAGCATTGCTCGTGTGATTGTGTTCCACAAGAGGCTGCGGGTTTTTCAGTTATGTAGAGTTATTTTTATCAATGCAGGGCTGTTGGAGTGGAGGTGCTCAGCTCTTTCAGCGCTTGGGTGTGGTCCCTATTGCGGGATTCCGTTTGGTGCTATGCTGTTGATGTTTAATGACGTGCTATATTTGGCTGGCAGCAATATTTAGAATGGTGTCCTGGCAGCAGAGAACCTGGCTAATATGTTGCGCACAATATTTTGGCGGATAATATTGAAGTCTTGGCGGATAACGAGCAAAATTTCATGGCGGTTATGAACTCATTCGTTGCGGATAATATTAATGCCTGGCGGATAATATTAAGTTACAGGCGGATACAAGTGTTGCCATTTTGGAGTCCTGGCGTTTATAAATTTGTACCCGACGTATTTATGTTTTGTCCGTTCTGAAGTCTTGGCGTTTAACAATTTGTAGCCGGTGTATTTATGTGTCGCCTATTTTAAAGTCCCGGCGTTTAACAATTTGTAGCCGGCGTATGTATATGTCGCCCAATCAATTACTTTGTCAAATATAAGTGCCACGAAAAAATTGTAATGTCATTTATATCTGCCACTATGTTATGCTGGCGGATACTTTTTTTTGCTTTTTTTAATTCAAAATTACTCCCGGCGGATTAAGGGACTTATCCGCCGGGATAATTTTTCCCGGTGCCACTTTTGCCGGCGGATATTATATCCGCCATTGCAACATTTGCATGACGGATATAGTATTTTTTGCGACGGGAATATGCCTTTAGTGTCATATATTTATCTGTCAGAATTGCCCATTTTTGTAGTAGCTAGTGAGTGAACTGACTATAGTTGGTGGAGTCTCTTATGTTTTGGATAGTGGTTCATTCCGTTTCAGTAGCCTTAATTTCATTCAGGAAGTGAATGTGATAGTTTCAAGTGAATGGTAAGAATTAATCTTAAGCATGCAGGAATTTTAACACTGGAAGAAACAAACTTATTAACACAGGTTTCTAGGCCAAAATGACTACATCTCAAATGTATGAAAAGCATACATCCAAGTATCACAGCGGGGGAAGACAACTCCAATTATCATCAACATAACACTATAGACGAAATATATGACACAGTGGTGGCAAACTGGTGATGGTTGTGCTTGAGAAATTTTAAGTGGATGCAGCTAGCAGCTGCTCTCGATAGCCCTTTAGCAGTTCTAGTACTTCAGCTCGAGGTGGCAACCTTTCTTTTATGATTTCTTCCTCAAGAAAATTATGGGCCCATGCAGCTATTAGGGGCATGTTTTCTTCATCTAACAGATTGATACCAAGAATTTCTTCAATCATGTAAACCCAGTACGGAATCCACCCTGCAGCGATGTCCACAAACCCAATCTTATCACCTCCAAAGAACTTACCTGCCGTAAACCCTTTCTCAAAAATTTACAGACATTCTCTAGCTTCTTTCACAGATTTCTCTAGGTCCTCCCCTGCCTTTGAAAATACACTAAAAGTAGCTTCTCTCAACTGCAAAGATAAATGACACAAGGTGATTAAGGACACTTGAAGAAGTACGTACCTAAATAAATAAAATTATGAGACAAAATGAACTACAAGTTGCATACCTTGTCGTTAGCGAATTTAGCCCAGAAATGAGCAGTGGCTCGTTCGTATGGATCTTCCGGTAAGAGTGGATTTTGTTTCCATGCCTCATCAATGTATTCAAGAATCACAAGGGACTCTGCCAATGGTTTGCCATTGTGCAGTAGCACCGGAACCTTCTTATAAACAGGATTATATTGCAGCAGCATGGGGTCTTTGTTGGCGAGATCTTGTTCGATGTACTCGTATTCTATCCCCTTCAGTCTGAGAGCCCATTCGGATATAAGAGAAAAAGGGCCTCGCCTGAACCCAAGTATCTTCACTTCATCAGCTTTACCCATTGGAGTAGTTTTCTTTGCTCAATCTACCTTAGTTATTAACCCAACATCTCCCTCCATATATACAGGATGGATTTGTACAAATGTAGGCTTCCTAAGATGACTGAGTTACTGATATCATTTCTGTGACCGACTATATTGACTATAGAAATTATGTATTTCCTGGTGTCTTCACTATGGTCCTGTTCTCTGCTGGGATGGTGACATGATATTTATATATATATATATGTGAAAGACTTGACTTCGAGTATTAAGGTTTCCAACACGCAAGCAAATTTTAATTTATTATACATTTAGATTTATTTGTGAACATAGCTTCCAGTGATAAGATATTTTATTGGATGAGGTTTTTTTTTTTTCAATACACATTATTGGACTTACTAAAAGTGATTGCTTTGTGATTCTTAATAATAAGGCAAGTAAGTCCAAAGACTTGTAAAGTCTATGAAATGAATGGTAGACAAATGTACCTGAGCGTGTTTGATGTTGAGTCATTGATAATGAGAGACATTATCAGCTTTTAGATCTAGTCCAAATTAACGATATAGATAATTAAGTTTTCACCAATCCCACCTTGGAAAACGTATTATATATAGAGATTGAGTATTGAATCATCTAAGTAGAAAAACTTGACTCAGTTGTCAAAG
This sequence comes from Berberis vulgaris, assembly GCA_963556465.1. Lineage (NCBI taxonomy): Eukaryota > Viridiplantae > Streptophyta > Magnoliopsida > Ranunculales > Berberidaceae > Berberis > Berberis vulgaris. The sequence continues at coordinate 5,282,299 of OY747132.1, read as the reverse complement.
CCACAATTTAATAAGCGCTACGTACTGTTACCATGAGAACCTCGGTTCAACTTCAACTTCATTTCCTTTTTATCTTTCTGGTGTGTTGGGGTTTTCCTTAAATATCATTAGATTCTCTTCTTGTGATACAACGCATGATACTGTATTTTGAGTTGTCTGGGAGGTACAGTGAGGAAGAGGTCTTTGAGAAGAAGAGTTTTTTTTTCCTTGAGATTTGTATATCTAAATTATTGAACGTAGATCACATACCGGGTGCAGAGTTTTCAACATTTCGAGTCAGACCTCCACTTAGTTTCACCTAAGTTTCATCCATCGTCATGGATGAATCACCCAGGTTCGGATCCATAACAAAGTCATTGTATATGAGCCAAGACTCCTCCCACTACTTGGGAGCTTACTAAAGAAATTAATTGTAATCTCGCCATTGTATTTTATGCGTCACCAAATTAACCATTAGAGCACTGCTGTAGTATGCTTAAGGAGGTTTTGGTACTGTAAAAACCCGAGAATTTCGGAGAGGGCGATTTGGAGGCGATTTCGGGCGATTTTCCTGGGTATTTCGGTCCTTGACCGAAATCTAATCTCCACCGTCCTTCCTCTGTAAGATTGCATCCCAGCCATCGCTAGTGGCGGCTAGGGTAACCACTGCGACAACCCTAGGCGGCTCAGCCATCTTTTGCCGGCATATCTCGGGTCGCGACACGCGATTCAGGCCGATACTGGCCGATATTGGTCGCTTCTGGATGTTTTCAAGGTCTCTCGTCACTGAATCTGCCAGTTCCATCGCTCTCTGTTTTCGTCTTGGTCGCGATTCAGATCTGTTTATCCAGTTTCGGTTGCAGTGATCATTGTCACAGCCGCCGATACGGTTCCGATTTGTGCACCGTTACGGCACAGAGACAGGTTTGCTCCGTGAATCTGCTGGTTTGGATTTTTCGACCCTGGCACTGTTCTGGAGGTGATGTCGGCGCCTCCCGCCGCCATCCCCCCCCCACATGATGGGGAAATCTGCTAATGGGGGCACCGTCGACGGAGCGGCTAAGCCTTCTTTCGCACAAATTTTGGGAAAAATTCTAGTGGCCGACGTTATGGAGACTCCGGTTGAAGGCACTAGATTCCGTAAAGAGGGCGCTCCAGCCATTGGCATTACGGCAACAGATGAAGTCCGAGGAGAGGCGTTTATGGAAAAACATGTGATCGTCTTAAAATTCTCTAGCTATCGCCCCACATTGGAGGATATTCGAGATTCGATTCACAGAACCTGGGGCATTATGGGTGATTTTTCGTTGGGATTACTCAACCAGCGGCATGTGTTAGTTCGGTTACAATCGGAGGAGGAAGCAAAAAAAGTATTGTCGCGGGATTCCTTTTTGATTCGTGGTGTTCGGTTTAAAGCCTTCCGTTGGCATGATGGTTTCAGCCTGAAGGAGGACCCGATTTCGGTGCCATTATGGGTAGAGTTGCCTAACTTACCTTTACATCTTTTTCATCCCCCTATTTTAAAAGCAATTGTCAATTCTTTTGGTGTTTTTTTGAGAATGGATGACCATACTAGATGTTTATCGCGCCCGGGCTTTGCCCGCGTGTGTGTTGAGATGACTTTGGCGGACAAATTACCAAACAGAGTATGGATTGATAGGGCCAATAATAGAGGTTTCTGGCAGAAGATTGAGTACCCAGGTTTCAAATATTGTGACTTTTGTTCCTTGCTCGGGCATCAGGAAAGTGTTTGTCGCAAGAAGCTAGGCATTAAGGGCGGTGGCCGGGTTTCGGAACTAGGTAATGTTGAGAAGGTAGCCAAATCAAATACCGAAAGTAACAATACCAGACAACAATATGTTCCAGTGATCAGAAAAGGAAATTCTTCGAACTCGGAAGTGGGTGTGAGTGGTACAAAAAATAGCAAAGGCGAGGAGATTTCGGAGGGAGTCGGGGATAGAAAGCCGGTGGCCATTGATCCGGTAAAGGTGGGTTTGTCCAACACATTTGAGGCATTGATGGAGAATATTGAGGAAGATGAAGGTCCTCCAGCGGAATTACAAATAGCGGGTCACAAATTAGAGCATGCTAAAACCGGGGTCCAGCATGAGTCTACGGAGGAATGCCTACTAGAGGCGGGGTATACAACTTCAGAAATTGATAATGTTCTTGGACAACAAAAAAAGTTATCCCCACACGAAGATGAGATAAATCCGGAAACAAAGAACAATCCTTCTATTCAAAGTGCAGCGTCGCAAATTGTGACGAATGATTTCACATGTGAAACTCAGATTGGGCAGACTGTTTCAGGGTCGCAGCAGCCAGTGCTCTACCCTTCAAGAGGGGCCGTGATTTCTCCTCAGCCAGCGATCTGCCTCAAGCCAGAGGCCATGGTCTCGCCCAAGCCAGCGCCATGCACCAAGGCTGTGGACGTGGCCTGCGCCATTGCCGCGCCATGCACCACACCAGAGAACAGAGTCTCGCCTCAGCCAACGCCCCACACCAAGGCAGTGGAAGTGGCCTCGCCCCAGCCTACGCTTTGTACCAAGACAGGGGTCGAGGCTTCGCCTCAGCCAGCGCCCTGCAACCCATTTATCGGTGCTACTAGCACAGAATTAGGGGATGCTATACAGGGTCAGCAAGTGCAGGTATTCTCGGATGATGATTTGCAGTCTCTGCTCAGGTTAAAGAGACATTTTGACAAATATGCTATCAAAACTTCCCCGGATTATAAAAGAGTCGGAGACAATTTGAATCAGGCTATATCTTTGTTCAGAGAAAATAGGTTACTTCGACCGCCGACATTTGACCTCAGTACACTCGAAATTCCTAGTGATGATAGTGATGACGTCAACTCAGAACCTGAGCTTGATCCACAGGTAGCGAACAGTGATTTGGCTTTAGGGGCTATGTCAGACGGAAAGATGAATAAGAGGCGTCACACCAACGATATCCGAAAATCCAATAGAACTAGGACAGAAACCAAAAGGTACAAAGATTGACTTTGTCTAGGCTAGTATTGGTGCATCCTATCTTTTGTTAGGCTTTGTTTCGGCTTTTTAGTTAACCCTATTGGGTCAGTCATGTAGCCTTCGGGCGTGGATTTTTTTTATGAATAAAATGGAAGTTTAAAAAAAAAAAAAAAAAAAAAAAAAAAAAAAAAAAAATAGTATGCTTAAGTCTCACATCAAGATGAGATCTTTTATTTAATTTTATAAAATAACATAAACACGTGATGGTCTGCCCCGAAACTTAGGTGATGTTTTTTTTATTTGATCATAACTTTGGTTTTGATTAAGAAGTGGTCCACTTTAACCAAGTATTTGTTTTTACTTTTTATTTCTAACTAGAATCAGAAGTTCTTAATAGGTTCTGAATTCAGAACAATTTAATAACCACCAGGGAGGTGCTTAACAATGAGTGATTAGTGTTGAGTGTTGAAAGAAAACAAACACTCCCTTAAAGATTTGAGACACAAATGAAAGGATGAAGCATAGTCGGTACAGCTAGAGAAAATTCTTTCCGAAGTGGACTCTTTTATAATAGTAAGAGTGAGGCTAGGAAATCAGGTTTTGTAACCGATTCTACAACTAGATTGATGTGACATCATCAGAGGATTTCTTACAGCCTCGAGATACACATAAACACTTTAGAGATTTCATCATTCTTTCAAGATCACACCATGTCATCCTGGTTGCAAAATCCTGATTTTCTAATATTTTCATAATAATAAATGTTTTAACCTAGTAGTTTTAGCTGCTAGGACAAGGGAGGCTGTTTCAAATTGAGCGTTGAGAAATGCGAATACTTTATGCATCACACTTGATGAATCACAATCCATGGATAGCTATTATGTTAAATTTCGTCAATGACTGCACAATTCATTGAGTATATTATAAGCCTCTTTGGCTGAATTCTAGATGATCTGGACATTATATTTGCTCACTGATTACCATATGGTCAAATATAGGTGTTGCGAACTTGGTACCTGCAATGTGACTGGCAGTGATTTTTATTTGGTTCAAAATGGAAAAGAAAATAGGAACAGGGTGCACACACATCATGCAAATGAAATGGTTCCCATATTGAAGTAAGTCTCTCCATGGACTCATGTATTGAGCCTGTGTGTACTTTGCTTAAAAATAGTGAATGGGGAGCAAGGGAGAAAAAAAATTAGGCAAAAGGGAAAGTCATTAGCCGATGCCCATGCCTGCAATCATAACTTATCAAAAAGTTATGTAATCCCTGTATATATTTTTCTCAAGACTTATAAAAGCATCGACTTTAACTCTTTGAATTCCCCGACATGCCTGCAATTTTCAAGACCAAATACTAGGGCTGAAAACGGAACCGTCGGTTCCGTTTTTCACCTAAACCGTGAACCGAATCGACTTAGGTCGGTTTTAAAATTTTCAAACCGAAACCGAACCGATTCTAATTTATGCAAACCGTAACCGAACTGAACCGACTAAAATCGAACCAAAACCGAAATAAAACCGAACTGACCGACTATTTTAAACATATTATATTATTTATAAATAAAATATATATTATTTATTATATATATTCGGTCGGTTCGGTTAAAATCACATAGAAACCGAAAACCGAACCGACTACTTCGGTTTTGAATTTTCTAAAACCGAAACCGATCCAAACCAAATTTAAACCGAACCAATCGGTTTGGTTTTGATCAGTTTGATCGGTTTTTTGTTCATCCCTACCAAAGACTTCCAAAGGCTAGAAACTCCATTAACGCGTGTTTGATTGTAAAGACAATATAAAAATTATGGCGTGTCATCCACAAGACGCACGTGATTTTGAAGTTACAAATTTTCAATATTAAAAATAATTCATCAGATATATTTAAAAAATAAAATAAATTTGCAGTGTTTAGTATTCAAGCATTGCAGTTGATCAGGCCGGGTTGGGTCTGAGGTCAAGGCATTCTTTACTCACATGCTGAGTTCTAAACTTCTAGTTGGATATGGAACCTTTCATGTTGTCCCTACTGGTAGTCTATAATAATAGTGATCCCTCATTGCATGCGTTCTTTTTTTTTTTCGCTTTTTTATTCACGGGAGGAGCAAGAAATGTGATTTTTTGAAATATGTCAAAATTTCACGAAATATTTCCTATTTTTGAAGTTTTCCAAATCTCTTTCGAAATCCAAAATATATCGCAATTTTTCTGAAAAAAGAAATAAATATTTTAATCTTCGTGTATTTTAACATGCGATAATGTTATTTTAGTATCAAAAGTTGTTATGTGAGTAATTCTTATTAATATGTAGTTTGTATGACACTACGAGTCATGTCTGACTTTTTATGTAGTATTTTAAGAGTCTAAAATGCACAACTTATATTGTTAAATTTGAAATCACAACCGAAATTTTCACATTTTTTCTATTCAAAAAACAAAATATTTCATGGAATATTTCTTAAAATCGCGGGACCGAAATTAACTCGAAAAACAAAATCACAATCCTTAGGGAGGAGGAGACCTGTTTTTTTTTTTTTTGTAACATGCTTATCTAGAATTAGTCTCAAGATGATTTTCTCAACATGAAGTTTCCATGTCATTAAGGTAACTAGTGCTTCAGTGTACATGCATCAATAACTATATGATAGAAAAAAATGTGTTTCTTTCTTTCTTTCCCATTTTTCATTTTTGTAAAATTTCTTTGAATGGATAAAAGTTATGGACTTTTAGCCACTAAAACTGGCCTGAAACCTCTAATTACCATATCCCTCCCTTGGCAATGGATTATACATAGAGTCCAATATTCAACTTTGTTAAGAGTGAGTTATTGTGATTTCATTTTCCCAGTTAATTTTGATCTCCGATTTTAAGATTTTGGTGTGTAAAGAAAAAACAAAAAATTCGAGTCTACATGGAATATATATAATGAATTTCGATGGTAATATGAAATATGTGAAAAAATAATATGTAAGTAAATAAATAATATATATAGAAGAAATGCTATCAAAGGGGTGGTTTTCAAAAATATAATAATAATATATATTATTGGACTCAATAATATATATAGAAGAAATGCTATGAAAGTCAGGGGTGGTTTAAAAAATTAATATATATAGAAGAAATGCTATCAAATGGGTGGTTTTCAAAAATAAAATAAAAATATATATTATTGGACTCAATAATATATATAGAAGAAATGCTATGAAAGTCAGGGGTGGTTTAAAAAATTAATATATATAGAAGAAATGCTATCAAAGGGATGGTTTTCAAAAATCAATAAACAATTAGAAGAAATGGTAATTAGAAAATTAAAAAAAAAAAAAAAAAACCCAACATTTATGAAAAACCCCGGAAAATTTTCAAATAAACCCTCGAAAATGTAATTTTTGGTAGCAGATTTTTTTTAATTAAGTTTACGAAAAATCTCTAAATCTTTTGACAAAAAAACCCTCAAAAAATATAATTTTTTCTTTCGCCCTTTTATTTTCGTAATTTAAAAAAATGAAAATTTCAACAAAATTTCGGAAAAACACAATCCTTGGTTCAAAATATTCTCAGTTGTACAATGCATCCATTACATCTTAAGAGCATGAATAGTGACAGAGGTAACGTCCTTGTCTCCATCAGAACTCCCATTCAAAGCCAACTTCAATTTGCACTTGTCTTTGTAGTGTTAGGTTTACATTACCTTGATACCATTAAGCTCTCTTGTGGTAGTACACCTGCGAATGTTCTTTGCAACATTTAGATTCGAACCTCCACTAAGTTTCACCCAAGGTTCATTCAGGTCATGGATAGATCACTCGGGTTTGGGTTCATAACCAATAACAATTGCATGAATACTCACTTTAGCTATGGCTTCGATGGGTTCCCTTAACCAAGCAACTGCCTATGAGTCGCGAGCTCATTCTTCAACAAGCACACGGTCAGAGCCCATGCTCCTCTCACTACTTGGGAGGTTATTTAAGAAATCAATTGTAGTCTCGCCAATATATTTTATGCAGCACCAAATTAACCTTTACATAGACTTACGTTGGGAGTAGAACAAAGCATGATCTCTTGGCATCTAGATGACTAACTATGTGTGGTACATTTTCATTCGATTTTTCTTTCATAGACAGCGAAAGTTTATGGGATGTTGAATTGAATGAATGATTGCAACTCCTGCAAGACCTCAAGTCATTCAAAGGATAAGTATTCACCTTGATCCATCCTAAATCTTGGGCTGTTGCTGGAAACGAATCCTAATGATTCATTACTTCTTTTTTTTTTCTTCTTAAAATTGGGTTATAAGGGAGAAGTTATGTTTTCTTAGAGTGGGAACAAGGAATGATTTGTCAAAATAATATGTTCATCAAGTAGACAAACTTTTTCTTGCACTCCCTCATATCTCTTCTTTAGTGGTTTTCCGGCCCTAAGTGTGTGTGGCTTGAAACGAACAGAACATGCCCTCAATCGTCATTGTTCCTCCCCATTTAACCATAGATGCATGTGAAAATATCAGCATATTTTGTAAAATGTAATTTCCAACAACAAAGCCCATTTGAAACACATGTAAATATGTAATATTAGAGCACATTGTCAAACAGTGTAAATAATTTTATTTTATTTTTTAATGTGTAAACGAAAACACCAACAATTGAGTACATAGCACAGAAAAAATAACATCCTTAAATAACAACAATGGATTCTTGGCACATGTAATGCATCAAATGCAAACTAAATCATGTTACATTAATGTTTTCTTAATGGAACATAGACAAATATCATTAAAGATAAATCATGGAGTCTCGGCAAAGGCTCTCTGAAAACGTGCTACCCGGATTGGAATAACAACATGTATACGATTTTTCAATCACGATCCATGGATAGCTATTATGTTAAATTTCATCAATGACCTCACAGTTCAGGGGAGGGAAGAAATTAGGCAAAGGGAGAAAGCCATTAGCTGATACCCATGCCTGCAGTCATAATTTATTGTATAATCCCTTTGGTGGAGAAGTTTGGTCATATTATATATATTTTCCTCAAGACACGTAAAAGCATCGACTTTGATTCTTTGAATTCACTGACATGCCTGCCATTTTCAAGACCAAAGAATTCCAAAATCTAGGAACTCCATTAACGTGAGTGTTGGATTGTGAAGACAGTATAAAGACTATGGTGTGTCATCAACAATACGCACAAGACTTTGAAGTTACAGATTTATCATTGCACGCGGTTTTATTTTTTGTCTTCTTTTTCACAGGGAAGAGACTTGCTTTTTTCCTCAATATGCTTATCTAGATTTAGTCTCAAGATTATTTTCTCAACATGAAGTTTCCATGTCATTAAGATAACCAGTGCTTCACACTGTACATGCATAGATAAATGTATGATAGAAAACAATTGTTTCTTTGTTGCTTTCCCCTTTTTCGTTAGTGCGAGTCTTAGCTAGCACAAACTAATCTAAAACCAACTTGAACGAAGTTGGCAAAAGGAAACTGATGGGCACTAACTACAGTGACATCCACCCTACACATTACACACATGAAGTAAGTCTAGCTAGCCTTGTTGGCTTTTTTACACTTTTTGTCTCTCCTCTTTAAAACACAATCACAAACACTTTTTATAAAAGGGATAGAAAGGTAAAAAAAAGCCAACAAGGCTGACAAATTAGGCCAGCAAACAAGGCTGGCTAGAATTTTTGTACACACATGATCTCTCTATCTAATCTTTGTAATTAAAAAAAATATAAAAATAAAAAATAAAAAATATATATTTGTAACACTTCGAGTTGTTGCTAATATTTGAATGTTGTAACATGCTACAGTGTCAATAACAACATTGGATAACTGTTACAAATTTTGAAAGTTGTAACACGTTGAGGTGTTACTAATATTTGTAATGTCATGATTTGCAAGATTTTTGTGATGTTACAAATTTTTTTAGTAACAAAGCTAATGTGTTACAAATTATCATTTATGATCTAGTGGTTCACAACTTTCAAAATTCAACTCTAACAAAGAAGGAAGCATGTTGACATTTTGCTCCCATTGCTTGGTTGCCTTACTGAGGTCCACGACAGACATGTTAAAATATTTCAAAGCAGAGAGACGTGAGAGCCCGATGAAGGTCATCACATCAAGACCCAGTAAAAGAAAGATTGAGAAAGTACAAGCTTGAAAGGATCAGTTGGGCCTTCTTTAAACTTTAGCAAGGCTTGTCTCTCACTCTTTATGCAAACAACATGTTCTTCTGGTGTCTTGTTACAAGAAGACAATCGAATGGTTTCAAAGCAAGGAAAACACAACACCAACAGAAAGAAAAGTGAAAAATGAAATGAGGTTCTCATGGCAACATACAGTTGTATATAGCTTAGTATTACGATATTATTGTAGGAGATATCTTTGTGCATATCTTTTGAGGAATATTTTTCTCAAAAGATAGTATTTGTATTTTAGGTAAATATATTTTTGTGATTAGGAGGATTTTTAGGAGATCATACTTTGTGATTAGGAGGATTTTTGGGAGAATTTTTTGGGAGATCAACCGAGCCTTGGAGAGCAAGGTTCTTGGTAATATTTTGTACTATATATATGTAATTATTGTGAATGAGAAAAGCAAGAAAATTGGGTGAAGAATTTGTCATGGTATAAGAGCTCATGGTTGGCGGAGAGGGAGAAAAGAAAGGAGATGGTGACAAGAAGGTGGATAGCCTCCACGAGAGATCATGGCAGGCAGGGAACTCGCAGGGGCTGGCGGGTGCGACCGAAGCAGCGGGTCTTGCGAGTGTTTCAGCGATGCAGCTGCAGCAACTTCTTGATTTTTTGAACTTGGCCAAAACAAAAGATCGACTGTATGGTAAGAACAGTAATTTTAGTTGGATTATCGACACAGGAGCGTCGAACCATGTGACGTGTGACATATATATTTTGAGAAATGTGAGAAAGGTGAAACACTGCCCGGTGGCATTGCCGGATGGGAACACGACAGAAGCAAACCACGAGGGGAGTGTCGTGTTGCCAGGAGGATTGAAGCTTGATAATGTGCTTTATGTCCCACAATTAACATGCAATTTAATTTCTGTGACTCAATTAATCGATGAATCAAATTGCGTTGTCCAATTCACTAATAATATTTGTGTTATACAGGACCAACTGACGAGGCAGGTGATTGGTGAGGGTGAAAGATTGGATGGACTTTATTTTTTCCGTGGTGTTCCTCAAGTGAAGGTCTTGACAGTGGATGGTGATTCGTCGTTCGAGTTATGGCATCAACGAATGGGGCATCCGTCGGAGAAAATATTGAAGATGATACCGGCTGTGAGCCATTCTTGTAGGAAACATAATAAAGCTTGTGAGGTATGTCCGCATGCAAAGCAACCTCGGTCTAGTTTTCCCATTAGTACGAATAAAGCTGGTAGGATTTTTGAACTTGTTCATTTGGATTTGTGGGGGTCTTACAAGGCTCGTTCTTCTTGTGGGGCTACCTATTTTTTGACAATAGTAGATGATTTTTCAAGAGGAGTTTGGGTATATTTGTTATGCAATAAAATGGAAGTTGAATCTATGTTTCTTAATTTGGTTGCCATGGTTGAACGACAATTTGAACAAGTAATAAAACGTGTGAGAAGTGACAATGGGACCGAGTTTAATTATTTGCATGCTTATTTTCAAAGTAATGGAATTATTTTTTAGACTTCTTGTGTTGGGACTCCACAACAAAATGGGAGGGTTGAGAGAAAACACCAACATATTTTAAATGTGGCTAGAGCATTAAGATTTCAAGGAAACTTACCAATCAAATTTTGGGGAGAATGTGTGTTGGCAGCATGTCACTTGATTAATAGAACACCCTCTACTTTACTTAAGACTAAATCGCCATATGAACTGTTGTTTGGGAAAGTGCCTTCTTATGATGCTATTCGTGTATTTGGGTGCCTTTGCTATGCTCATAATCAACGACACAACGGTGATAAATTTGCAAGTAGGAGTCGTAACATTATCTTTGTTGGCTATCCATTTGGGAAGAAAGGTTGGAAATTGTATGATTTAGAAACACATGAGTTCTTTGTATCGAGGGATGTGAAGTTCTTTGAGAACGAATTTCCTTTTGCGAATAACCAACCACGGACTGTGGTGACTCCTATGCTGGCGAACAATGAGGATGGGGCATGGAGTGAGGATGAGGGTGCTGATGAGTGTGATGTGTGTGTTGAGGGGGGATTGGCGGTCGCGTCCACCCTCGAGGGGGAGTCGGGTGCTGTGGTGCAGCCTGTGCAACAGCCTGCACAGGAGGACGTGCGTGATGAGGGGCTGGAGAATACGGTGGGGGAGCAAGGTGTGCAAGTTGACGGTGAACTAGGGCGAGGAAAACGAGCCAAAACTCCTTCAACACGGTATCGTGATTTTGTTACTCATACTATACGGAAAATAAGTCCATCTGAGAATTCCTCTACTCCTTCATCTTCCTCAGGTACGCCCTATCCTATAACATATTTTGTGAATTGTGAACGTTTTTCTGTGAGACAAAGAAATTTCTTGCAGCAGTGACAGTGGGACATGAGCCAAAGCATTTTAAAGAAGCCATGAAAGACTCGGGATGGCGAGATGCGATGGGTAAGGAGATACGAGCCCTTGAAGACAATGAGACTTGGGTAATGGAGACTCTTCCACCCGGAAAGAAAGCACTAGGGAGCCAGTGGATATATAAAATTAAGTATAAGTCTGATGGCAGCATAGAGCGACTCAAAGCAAGACTTGTGATCTATGGCAATCATCAGGTGGAAGGAATTGACTATAACGAGACATTTGCTCCTGTGGCAAAAATGGTGACGGTTAGTATTTTTCTTGCAATTGCTGCTATTAAAAATTGGGAGGTACATCAAATGGATGTGCATAATGCTTTCCTTCACGGTGACTTAAGTGAGGAGGATTATATGAAAGTTCCTCCAGGTTTCAAGAATACAAATCCTAACATGGTTTGCAGGTTGAAAAAATCATTGTATGGTCTGAAACAAGCTCCCCGATGTTTGTTTGCAAAACTGTCAACAGCGTTGAAGAATTATGGATTTGTGCAATCCTATTCCAATTATTCATTATTTGGGTTGTGCAGGGGAAGAACTCAGATCAACGTGTTAGTTTATGTTGATGACTTGATTATTGCAGGGAATGATAAGGTTGCATTGACAACTTTTAAAGATTACCTTGGCAGGTGCTTTCATATGAAGGATTTGGGAGTTTTGAAATATTTCTTAAGGCTAGAGGTAGCCCGTAATCCAGAAGGAATCTTTCTTTGCCAAAGAAAATACACACTCGAGATAATTTCTGAAACGGGTTTATTGGGAGCAAAACCTGCAGCATTCCCTATGGAACAAAATCACAATTTGGCCCTTGCAAAGGGTGAATTTCTTGTGGATCCGGCGTCGTATAGGCGACTTGTAGGAAGATTGATTTACTTGTCTGTGACGAGACCTGATCTTGCATATTCGGTTCATATTTTGTCACAATTTATGCAACAACCTCGTGACGCTCATTGGGAGGCGGCTCTCAGGGTCGTGAGATATTTGAAGCAGAGTCCGGGGCAAGGGATTTTGCTTCGTGTTGACAGTGACCTAAGTCTAGAAGGGTGGTGTGACTCAGATTGGGCTAGTTGTCCACTTACGCGGCGTTCCTTGATAGGATGGTTCGTGTTACTTGGTTTTTCTTCATTGTCGTGGAAGACCAAGAAGCAACAAACAGTGTCTAGATCGTCTGCGGAGGCTGAGTATAGATCAATGGCGGCAACAGTGTTTGAGTTAAAGTGGCTTAAACAACTTTTGGGTGACTTGGGTGTGCGACATCCTAAGGGTATGAAGTTGTATTGTGATAGTCAATCGGCGTTGTACATTGCTCAAAATCCAGTTTTTCACGAAAGAACAAAGCATATAGAGGCAGACTGTCATTTTGTTTGAGATACAGTGACTGAAGGGATGATTTGTCCATCTTATGTTTCCACTAGTGTTCAATTGGCAGACATATTTACAAAAGCGTTGGGGAAAGCGAAATTTGAGTTTTTACTTCGCAAGTTCGGCGTTCGAGATCTACACGGTCCAACTTGAGGGGGGGGGGTATTAATATATTATTGTAGGAGATATCTTTGTGCATATCTTTTGAGGAATATTTTTCTCAAAAGATATTATTTGTATATTAGGTAAATATATTTTTGTGATTAGGAGGATTTTTAGGAGATCATATCTTTGTGATTGGGAGGATTTTTGGGAGATCAACCGAGCCTTGGAGAGCAAGGTTCTTGGTAATATTTTGTACTATATATATGTAATTATTGTGAATGAGAAAAGCAAGAAAATTGGGTGAAGAATTTTTCACTTAGACAACTGGAAAAAAAAAGTTCTCTACTCACACTCTGATGATTAAAGATGAATGTTGGACTCTATATTATATGACAACAATGTTAGGCAACCATGGCTCCTAGCCACTTTTGGGTTAGAGTAGGGGTTTTTTATACTTTTATCCCTTCTATAGATTATGTTTGTGGTTGTGTTTTAAAGATAAAGAGTCCTACCCTAATCCAAAAGTGGATAGGAGCACCGGCTGCCAAGAATTGTCCATTATATAATGGACTTGGGGAAGTGAGGAAATCATAATCTGGACATTAGCAAAGCTGATAATGTCTCTGGTGTCACCATCAAACGCGCTCATCTGAAATACTTCACGCCAGCAGGGGTGAATGAACGCACCTAAATGCATAAACAATAAATGCACGTTGAGAGATCAACATTTGACAGTAAGTGGTGTCGTAGTGAAAGGAAGCAATGAAAAATTGCAGAATGCTAATCTAGTGGGATGCAGTTGCCATACCCATTGACCATGAGTGTTTGATAAAGTCACAAGACTTCAGAAGGACCAATAGAAAAAATGAGAAATAGCCTATAGACTTGACGAACCATATATGTGTGTGTGTGTGAACTTCCACCCTGGCTGAGGTGCAGTGAATTGGGGATCTTCAAATCATTCATTTTTTTCCTCACCATTCAAAACGACAATGGTTTCTCCCTCTCCCATTTGAAATCTCTTTCAAATCTCTCCTCGCTCAAATCTCTTGTAAATTTCCTCCCTTGAAAACTCTCAAAATCCCCTCAAAGTCGAAACCCTTAAATCCAAACTCAATAAATATGCATAACTTAACATAACAAGAGAAATCCAAACTCAAAACGAAAAAAACGTAAAACATGGTAACTTTCGACCAATTTAAACCCTCAATTGAGACTGATTTTCAACCTCATCAAAACACAAATATTATAGTATTCTTAGTTATCTAATAAACACAACTTGAATCACTTGAAAATATTTTTAAATGAGCAAGTTATGCAAATCTGTCTCACAATGAAAACGGGACAGTGTTCCTGAATTTCAGCCAACTTATGTCATCGATCGAGACCGGTTCTCAAGTTGATCAAAACACAAATATTGTAGTACTCTTAGTTATCTAATAAAAACAACTTAAATCACTTGAAAATGTTTTGAAATAATAAACAATTGATCATTCAGTGAACCACTCGTACTCACGGACTCATATCGTTTACTCTAAGAGTAATACACATCTCAGGGTTGAATTAATGGTGTAGATTAAAAACAAAAACTCATCATCTTCTTCTTCCCTGAATCCATTTTCTGATCTTCTTGTTACCTACTACGAAATGATTTTGATTCAATGATTATAGGTTTAGGCTCCATTGCAATCTTTATTTAGATCACAGGCGATGTCTCCAGGAATATTAAATGTTAAGAGTTTGATGATAAATGTATGAGACCAAAATCCAGATTGCCTTCTCTTAACTATCAATTATCTGGTTCTAGAAATTGGCTGAATTACAGGAACTTTCGTGCCTACTCTAAATAGTGTGTATATTCAGATTGGGATCAAACATGCCCAAAATAGTTGTTTAATAAGTGATGCATTCTCTCTCTCCATGCGTTGAACATGCCCTGCTCTAAATAGTGTGTTTGTTCAAACCAGGATCATACATGCCCTGATAGTCCTTTAATAAATAATGCAATCTTCCTCCCTCTGTGTATTGAACATTGTCTACATGTTGGCGAATTCGAGTGTCTTCCAATCTTCAATGTGTAATATACCCAATGCAAACATAAGCCCATTCGAAAAGTAAAAATATGTACACCGAAAGTACTAACAATTTTTTGACATGTAAACAATATCAAACACTAACAAAATATGCAAATATTTTATGGCATACATTTTAGAGAAACCTAGACAAATTGACAACATTAATGACAAATTGTGGAGACTTAGCACATATAATGCATCAAATGCAAATAAAAGCACATTACAAAGAATACTAAATGGTGACATTCGCAAATCATCACCGAGTATCAGAAAAAGTTCTTTGCAGACGAGCAATCCTGATTGCAATAACCACATAAATACGATCTTTCATCTCATCAATGAATTGAAAATAAGCACGCCTCCAAGGCTTACTCCAGATCAAGCTGACACAAACTCCCAAAAAACCAACAACAAAGCCAGATCCCACCCCAATGTAGAACCACACCATCTCATCAGCATTCCCATCTTCACTAGCAACGGAGGATGGATTCGGACCTAGGCTTACATCATCACCTGGGCATGTTCTGGTAAGTGGAGGCCCACATAGTTTAGGATTACCCTCATATATGGATGAATTATCATTTAGGGTCTGCAGTTGGTTCCCTGACGGAATTCTCCCAGACAAATTATTGTTTGACAAATTGAAATGATTCAAAAATGTCAAATCAGTTATGCTGAGAGGAATCATACCAGAAAGTTGGTTTCCTGAGAGGTCAAGAGATTCCAATTGCTTCAACTTCCCAATTAGTTTGGGTATCGTTCCTGTCAAGTGATTCATGGAAAGATTCAAGATACTCAATCCACTAAGCCTTGTTAACTTCTGGGGTATGTCACCTGAGAGATCATTATGTGAAAGGTCTATGCTGTTCAGGAACCTTAAATTCCTACTGTAGTCAAGTTCTTGACCTTTCACGACTATCACACTTGGTTCTTGATCGAATTCAAGGTTATCAAAAATCCATCGAGAATGAAGTATATAAGAAGTGACTCCGCCAACTATAGTCATCTCACTTAAATTTTCGACACATGGTGGAATGGTACCTGATAGTTTGTTATGTCCAAGATCTAAAAATTGCAAAGAAGAGAGATGACACAATTGTGAAGGGATGTGACCTTTGAACAAATTCGACCTTAAGCGTAAAACTCTCAAGTCTAAAAGGTATCCCATCCAAATTGGTATTTCGCCTGAGAGACTATTCTTTCCAAGATCAAGAAAGATGATGGCTTTGAGTTGTCTAAAAGATTGAGGAATTTGTCCATAAAGTTTATTGTTGCTCAGCTTCAAAACGCTAAGAGAAGATGAAAACCCCATTTCATTGGGAATTTTACCTGTTAGATTGTTGCTTCCTAGATCCAAAAGCTCCAAATATTTAAAAGAACATTTGGGGAGTTCTCCAGAAAAAAAATTGGTTGAGAGGGAGAGGAGTTGCAAGATTTCAATTTTACATATTGATGGTGGGATTTCACCACTCATGAGATTCCCGGAAAGGTCTAGGTTCAATATACCTGACATGACATCACCGACGTTGGAGGGGATTACTCCTGAAAACAAATTGTTCCTTAGATTTAAGAAGAAACCAAGCAATGGTGGTTTCTTTTCAAACCAATCAATTGGAAAACCACCCCTGATTCGATTATTGGAAAGATCCAAAAAATCGAACTTGGATGAATTTGTAACCAAATCAGGTAGATAATCTGAAATTCTCGTATTTCTCAAAACTAGAAAATCGAGATACTTTTGATAGGGAAGAATCCATGATGGAAATAGAGGGCCTACTTGACAGTTAGCCAAATTGACATGAGAAAGTCGATTGAATGAAGGAATCCACTTGGAATCTATATCCAACTTCAACGAAGTCGAAGATTTGGTGAGAGTCCTAGGTTCAGGACCTCTAATTCTGTAAGACTTGCGAAATGAGCTTCAGATATGACACCCTCCCAAAAATTATTCTCTAGTTCCAGTTCGACCAATTTGGAAAGTTTACCCAGGCTCTTTGGAATGGTCCCATTGAGATGATTGTTGAAAAGATAAAGCCTCCACAAATTGCTTTCCACAGAACATGTTGACAAACCATCCAGAAATTCATTTATCCCTCCTGAAATATTGTTGAGAGATAGGTCTAGTTCCTCTAGCTTGCAAAGAGTGCTCAACGATCTGGGCATCTTACCATTGATGAATTGGTTGTTTGCAAGATTAAAGGATCGAAGAGAAGTCATATTTGAGAAGTTGTCAGGGATGGGACCTTGGAGTTGGTTTCCATAGAGATCAAGGGTTTCAAGGTTGGTTAGATTGAACAACCACTGTGGTATTGATGAACTGATATTGTTGCCAATGAGTATGAGGACTTTCAAGGAAGTAAAATTGGCAAAAGGAAGGAAGTCAGGGATAGAGGAAAGTCGACAAATTTTCAATTTCAACTCTAACAAAGAAGGAAGCATGTTGACATTTTGTGCCCATTTGGTTGCCTTACTGAGGTCCACGCCAGACATATCAAGGTATTTCAAAGCAGAGAGACCTGAGAACCAATGAAGGTCGTCACATCGAGACCCAGTAGTGGAAAGATCAAGATAGTACAAGCATGAAAGGTTTCCCAATGATGGAGGAACTGATCCTCCAAAGGGGGTGAAAGAGAGGTCCAGATATTTTAATTTGTGTAGCGAACCGATGAATGCTGGAATTGAATGTCCGTTGAAATTGTTCCAGCTCAAGTCCAAGTATTGCAAGTGTTTCAATTGAAGCAGAGAAGGATTTAGCTCACCTCCTAATGCTGATGAGAAGTCCTTTCTTCCAAGATCAAGTTTGATGACATGTCGTGTCTCATTGCTGCAGCTTATTCCTGTCCAAGTGCAGCAGTCTTCACCAACCCAAGAAGAGAGGGTATTGGAAGGATCAGTTAGGTCTTCTTTAAACTTTTGCAAGGCCTGTCTCTCACTCTCTATGCAAACAACATGTTCTTCTGGTGTCGCATTACAAGAAGATAATCTAATGGTTTCAAAGTAGGGAAAACACAACACCAACAGAAAGAAAAGTGGAAAATGAAATGAGGTTCTCATGGCTAGCTTAGACAACTGAGGAAAAGTTTGTTCTACTTACTCTCTGATTATTAAAGATGAATACTGGACTCTATATATAATGCATTTCTGAGGGAGTGATGAGGACTTATCTCTACTCTTAATCTGGACATTAGCAAAAGCTGATAATGTCTCTCGTTGTTTGGAATTGATGACTACCACTTATTTCATTGATGACTTACCACTTGGTGAAGTCATTAGTCTATCTTTGGAATTGAATGTGTGGCGGCAATTCTTTTCAAGTCATTCTAAAATATGAGTCCACACATCATGAGGTGTTTGAAAATAGTCCTAAAACAGGAATAATAGACTGGCAAATAGGAAAAATGAGAAACAGTGTCAATGGGCAGGAGATGAACAAGGGGAATGATGCTCTCAAGGGAACTCAAATGAATGTCTAAACGCTCATCAATAACCTTCACTTCATAATAGACTCATTACTAACCTTCACTTCATAATAGAATTCTATGGACTTACCATATATATCTAATGGCTTATGCTTGGAGTAGAACAATGTATAATCTCTTGGCATCTAGATGACTAACTATGTGTGGTACATTTTCGTTTGGATTTTTCTTTCATAGACTTGGTGAAAGTCTATGGGATATGGAATTGAACGAGTGGTTGCAACTCCGGCAAGACCTCAAGTCATTCAAAAGACAAGTCTTTGACTCGATCTATCGTAAAGCTTGGGCTATTAGTGAAAACGAATCCAAATAATCCATTTCTTCCTTTCTTAATTGGATATGACATTATATGTTCAAGCTTAAAGATGTGTTTCTTAGAGTGGGAACTAAGAATAATTTGTCAAAATACTATGTTCATCAATGGGAACGGAACATACGCCTTATCAATGTTCCTCAGTAGAACAAAGGATAGACTTTTTTATGACTAATCTTAACCAAGATATGTCTTTGCCTCATCACAATGGAAATAGATAGGTACGAATGATGGTTTTTCATCCATTCAAAGAGAATAAATAAGGTATTTTATAATGTTGCTTTAAAATATCTTAACCAGGGTGCGAGTACCTTAAGCTCTACAATATTTTCACCTTTGATATCTGTAATATTTCAGTAAAAACAGTTATGTAAATTCTTTTTTTTTTAATGGTCAAACCATGATGTTAATCAAGTCTGTTCTCTTGGCCATTTCATTGGTTATTTTCCTTAGATAACCATCTAAAAAGGGACAGTAACATAACGAATTCACAGTAACATATTGAGGCAAATTCATAATTGAATAAGACTAAAACCGCACCCGTGTAACAAAGACAAAGATCACAGGTGCACAACACATCGGTTATGTGTTAGCCAACTACAGGGATGATGTTCCCTGTTGTTTTCACCAATGCAGTCAAGTATCAAAAAAACACTTGTCTTCACTAAATTCTTAAAAAAGAACATTTGGGGAGTTCTCCTGAAAAAAATTGGTTGAGAGGGAGAGGACTTCCAAGCTTTCAATTTTACATATTGATGATGACTTTTCACCACTCAAGAAATTCCCGGAAAGCTCTAGGTAATTACCCTATGTGGTGAAGTTCTTCAAAAGATCAGTCTTCAACATGTAATGGACCCTAATGTAGAAATTCAACATATTGAAAAATGATACACGCGTGTTTGGTAGAATATAGGCTCCACTGAGGAATTTCACACACCATGTCGCATGTTTGGTAGAATATAGGCTCCACTGAGGAATTTCACACACCATGTCGTATAGAGAGTTGAACAAAGTATAATGTCTTTGATGACTAATATTGTGTGGCAGACCTCAAGTCATTTAAAAAGATAAGTCTTCACATCATCACAACGGAAAAGGATGGGATACAAATTATTCACTGTACAAATACATGGCCTGGGATGAGCCTTCAGACCACCCTGAACCATCCCTAGAGCTTTTTACACGTGGCAATTGGTCAAGCAGAGATATCTATACTCGGGAACTACAATTAATAAGCAACTGAAACTATCGATTGAAAAATGTTTTTGTTTGCTAAAACAGTATCAAAGGTATTGGTGGCCTCTTGCAGTTGGCATGTATGACCAGGGCCAAATGAACTTTTAAAATGGACAATCCAAGGTCACTGATACTGGTAAACCAAAACAAAGTGTTGAGTGGTTTGAGTCATCTTGTGTGATTTCACCTAAACCGTGTACTGAACCGACTTAGGCCGGTTTTAAATTTTTCAAACCGAAACCGAATCGACCATTAACAAAACCGAACCGATTCTAATTTATGCAAATCGTAACTGAACCGACTAAAATCGAACCAAAACCGAAATAAAACCGAACTGACCGACTATTTTAAACATATTATATTATTTATATATAAAATATATATCATTTATTATATATATTCGGTTTGGTCAGTTAAAAATCACATAGAAATCGAAAACCGAACCGACTACTTCGGTTTTGAATTTTCTAAAACCGAAACCGATCCAAACCGAATTTAAACGGAACCAATCGGTTTGGTTTTGATCGGTTTTTTGTTCAGCCCTACCAAAAACTTCCAAAGTCTAAGAACTCCATTAACGCGTGTTTGATTGTAAAGACAATATAAAAATCATAGCGTGTCATCCATAAGACGCACATGATTTTGAAGTCACAAATTTTCAATATTAAAAATAATTCATCAGATATCTTTAAAAAATAAAATAAATTTGCGGTGTTTAGTATTCAAGCATTGCAGTTGATCAGGCCGGGTTGGGTCTGAGGTCAAGGCATTCTTTACTCACAAACTGAGTTCTTAACTTCTAGTTGGATATAGAACCTTTCATGTTGTCTCTGTTGGTAGTCTATAATAATAGTGATCCCTCATTGCACGCGTTCTTTTTTTTTTTCTCTTTTTTATTCACGGGAGGAGCAAGAAATGTGATTTTTTGAAATATGTCAAAATTTCACGAAATATTTCCTATTTTTGAAGTTATCGAAATCCAAAATATCGCAATTTTCCTGAAAAAAAAAAGAAATAAATATTTTAATCTTCGTGTATTTTAGCATGCTATAATGTTATTTTAGTATCAAAAGTTTGTTAAGTGAGTAATTCTTATTAATATGTAGTTTGTATGACACTACGAGTCATGTCTGACTTTTTATATAGTATTTTAAGAGTTTAAATTGCACAACTTATATTGTTAAATTCGAAATCACAACCGAAATTTTCACATTTTTTCTATACAAAACAAAATATTTTATGGAATATTTCTTAAAATCGCGGGACCGAAATTAACTCGAAAAACAAAATCACTATCCTTAGGGAGGAGGAGACCTGTTTTTTTTTTTTTGTAACATGCTTATCTAGAATTAGTCTCAAGATGATTTTCTCAACATGAAGTTTCCATGTCATTAAGGTAACTAGTGCTTCAGTGTACATGCATCAATAACTATATGATAGAAAAAATTTGTTTCTTTCTTTCTTTCCCGTTTTTCATTTTTGTAAAATTTCTTCGAATGGATAACAGTTATGGACTTTTAGGCACTAAAACTGGGCTGAAACCTCTAATTACCATATCCCTCCCTTGGCAATGGATTATACATAGAGTTCAATATTCAGCTTTGTTAAGAGTGAGTTTTTGTGATTTCATTTTCCTAGTTAATTTTGATCTCTGATTTTAAGATTTTGGTGTGTAAAGAAAAAACATAAAATTTGAGTATACATGGAATATATATAATGAATTTCGATGATAATATGAAATATGTGATAAAATAATATGTAAGTAAATAAATATATTAAACACATTAAATGAATCCTAGATACCAAAAAATGAAATTAATATATAATTAGAAAGTCAGGGGTGGTTTAAAAAATTAATATATATATATATATATAGAAGAAATGCTATCAAAGGGGTGGTTTTCAAAAATCAATAAACAATTAGAAGAAATGGTAATTAGAAAAAAAAAATTAAAAAAAAAACCCAACATTTATGAAAAACCCCTGAAAATTTTCAAATAAACCCTCGAAAATGTAATTTTTGGTAGCTGATTTTTTTTAATTAAGTTTACGAAAAATCTTGAAATCTTTTGACAAAAAACCCTCAAAAAATATAATTTTTTCTTTCGCCCTTTTATTTTCGTAATTTAAAAAATTGAAAATTTCAACAAAATTTCGGAAAAACACAATCCTTGGTTCAAAATATTCTCAGTTGTACAATGCATCCATTACATCTTAAGAGCATGAATAGTGACAGAGGTAACGTCCTTGTCTCCATCAGAACTCCCATTCAAAGCCAACTTCAATTTGCACTTGTCTTTGTAGTGTTAGGTTTACATTACCTTGATACCATTAAGCTCTCTTGTGGTAGTACACCTGCGAATGTTCTTTGCAACATTTAGATTCGAACCTCCACTAAGTTTCACCCAAGGTTCATTCAGGTCATGGATAGATCACTCGGGTTTGGGTTCATAACCAATAACAATTGCATGAATACTCACTTTAGCTATGGCTTCGATGGGTTCCCTTAACCAAGCAACTGCCTATGAGTCGCGAGCTCATTCTTCAACAAGCACACGGTCAGAGCCCAGGCTCCTCTCACTACTTGGGAGGTTATTAAAGAAATCAATTGTAGTCTCGCCAATATATTTTATGCAGCACCAAATTAACCTTTACATAGACTTACGTTGGGAGCAGAACAAAGCATGATCTCTTGGCATCTAGATGAAGTGGTCATAGTTTGTTATTCATTAGCCCGATTCTTCAGGGTAGTTGTTGCTTCTTATTAGGTCTCAGTTGTTACCACGTTTCTAGGCTATAATGTGGCTTGTTAATTTGTTTCTGTTATGATCTGTAAGGCTCTATAAAATCCAGTTAAAATCTCAATAAAGAGCATGCCATTCCCAGAACTGTTTTGCTTCTTATAGTGTTTCTGTGTTCAAGTTAACATCTGGTATCAGAGCTCCTATTATAAGGACCTGATTGATAGTTAGGTTTGAGTATAAACACGAGAGAAAGTGAGGAAACATAAAGGGTGGAGATGGCAGCAGAGAAGGATTCTATGTTGAGTATTCCTAAACTCGACAGTGATTATGAGCATTGGGCTATGCTCATGGAGAATTTGCTTCGCTCGAAGGAATGGTGGTCATTGGTGGAGACAGGAGTCATAGAACCAGCCAGAGGAGAGGTTCTTAATGGCACACAGAGAGCAGCTCTTGCAGAGATGAAGCTGAAAGATCTGAAGGTAAAGAATTACCTTTTCCAGGCCATAGACAAGACTACCTTGAAAACCATTCTTCAGAAGGACACAGCCAAGCAGATTTGGGATTCAATGAAAACAAGATATCAAGGGAATGAGAGAGTCAGAAATGCGCAGCTGCAAACACTCAGAAGAGATTTCGAGGTGCTTGAGATGAAGTTAGGGGAATCAGTCAATGATTACTTCTCAAGAGTGATGATTGTTGCCAACAATATGCGAAATTTGGGAGAAGATATGCAGGATGCAAAGATTGTTGAAAAGGTATTGCGCTCTCTGTCTGAGAAATACAATTATATTGTATGTTCAATTGAAGAGTCCAAGGATATCAAGAGCTTGTCAATAGATGAATTGCAAAGCTCTTTGTTAGTTCATGAGCAGAAATTTCGGAGGCATTCCAGTGGGGAAGAACAGGCACTCAAAGTCACTCATGCAGAAGGGTATCATGCAAGAGGGCGTGGAAGAACAATTTCTCGAGGAGGTAGGGGCAGAGGAAGAGGCTTGCAGTCCTATGACAAAGCTGCAGTTGAGTGTTACAAGTGTCACAAGCTTGGACACTATCAATATGATTGTCCAATGTGGGAAAAGAAGGCTAACTATGTGGAGTTTGATGAGTCAGAGGAACTGCTGCTTATGGCACATGTGGAGATGAATGAAGGTAATCAAAAAAAATTATGGTTTCTTGATTCTGGTTGTAGTAACCATATGTGCGGTGATCGCTCTCTGTTTTGTGATTTGGATGAGAGTTTCACACAAATGGTGAGGCTCGGAAATAATATGAGGATGAATGTGGTTGGAAAAGGGAATGTGAGATTGTTTTTGGAGGGCACTAGTCATGTTGTCACAGAGGTCTTCTACGTGCCTGAGGTAAAAAATAATCTTCTTAGTATTGGTCAGTTGCAGGAGAAAGGACTAGTTGTGCTGTTTAAATCCAACAAATGTCGAATTTACCATTCCTCAAGAGGCTTGATCATCCAAACCAACATGACTGCGAATAGAATGTTCGTATTGCTATCCAAGTCACAACCAGCTGAG
The DNA here is from genome assembly GCA_963556465.1 of Berberis vulgaris. NCBI lineage: Eukaryota > Viridiplantae > Streptophyta > Magnoliopsida > Ranunculales > Berberidaceae > Berberis > Berberis vulgaris. The sequence continues at coordinate 5,257,935 of OY747132.1, read as the reverse complement.
AAGCAAGTGAAGAAGGAGGCATGTTTGCAAGCAACAACTCAAGACGTGACTGATCTTTGGCACCGGAGGTACGGTCACCTTGGTTACAAAAATCTCAAAACACTGCAGCGCAAAGGAATGGTGAAGGGATTGCCTAAGATCAGTGACACCGGAGCTGTGTGTATTGATTGCTTAAAAGGCAAGCAACACCGAGATTTTTTTCCTAAGAAGAGTACATGGAGAGCTTCCCAGAAACTCGAACTCATTCATGCCGATATATGTGGACCTGTTACTCCCATTTCAAACAGCCACAAGAGGTACCTAATCTGCTTTATTGATGACTATAGTAGAAAAGCTTGGGTTTATTTTCTAATTGATAAATCAGATGCATTTGCTTCTTTCAAGTTATTTAAGAGCTGTGTAGAGAAAGAAACAGGTCTTGCTATTAAGTGTTTAAGAACAGACCGAGGAGGGGAATTTACTTCGGATGAGTTTAAGAGTTTCTGTAAAGAGAATGGAATTAAGAGGCAATTGACTGCAGCATACACGCCGCAGCAGAATGGCGTCGCAGAAAGAAAAAATCGAACAGTGATGAACATGGTGAGGAGTTTGTTATCTGAGAAAGGTGTCCCCAAGAACTTTTGGCCGGAGGCGGTCAACTGGAGCTTCTATGTACTAAACAGGTGCCCCACTTTATCAGTCAAAGACATGACACCGGAAGAGGCGTGGAGCGGGGTTAAACCTTCAGTAGCTCATTTCAGGGTGTTCGGAAGTGTTGCACACGCTCATGTTCCGGATGCACGAAGAACGAAGCTGGAAGACAAAAGTCGGAGTTGTGTTTTGTTGGGAATGAGTGAAGAATCGAAGGCCTACCGACTTTATGATCCAGTTTTGAAGAAGGTAGTAATTAGCCGGGATGTTGTCTTTGAGGAAGACAAGAAATGGAACTGGGATGCAAGTTTTGAAGAGGAGATTGTTCTTGATTTGGAGTGGGGTGATGATGAGGAGCTGAATAATTCGAATGAGTCAGAAGACGAGAATGCTGGAAGCAATGAAGATGAAGAAGCTGCACCAAACCTTGTGAACCCAGAAGCTCCTGGAACTTCGAGTGTGAGATCGAGCTCAAGGGTCAAAAGAACCCCTGTATGGATGGAAGAATATGTCTCAGGGGAAGAGCTTTATGATGAAGATGCTGAGGCTAACTGGGCTCTTCTTGTCAATACTGATCCAACTAGTTATGAGGAAGCAGCAGCTGATGCAAGATGGAGAGAGGCTATGGATTCAGAGATAAAAGCCATTAAGAAAAATAATACATGGTACTTGACAGAGCTGCCAGCAGGAGCTAAAATGATTGGGGTTAAATGGGTTTACAAGACGAAGGTAAATGAGCACGGTGAGGTAGAAAGATACAAAGCCCGCTTGGTTGCCAAGGGCTACGCACAGAAGTATGGGGTTGACTATGAAGAAGTGTATGCACCTGTATCACGTATGGATACTGTTCGGATGTTTCTTGCTTTGGCTGCACAAAGAGGCTGGTATGTTTATCAACTCGATGTTAAATCAGCCTTTCTCCATGGAAACTTGACAGAAGATGTTTATGTCGATCAACCAAGAGGCTATGAGGTGAAAGCTGAAATACACAAGGTCTATAAGCTCAATAAAGCATTGTATGGGCTCAAGCAGGCGCCGAGGGCATGGTTTAGCCGCATTGAAGCTTATTTTTTGAAAGAAGGGTTTGAGAAGTGCGAAAGTGAACAAACACTCTTCACCAAAGTCAACAAACAAGGTAAACTTTTGGTTATTAGCCTTTATGTTGATGATTTGATTTATGCTGGAGATGATGAGAATATGGTCTTTGAGTTTAAGAGATCAATGATGAATGAATTTGAAATGTCAGACCTTGGTAAGATGAGGTTCTTTCTTGGGTTAGAAGTCTCGCAACTTAGTGAAGGAATTTTTATTAATCAAAAGAAATATGTGCTGGAAGTTCTAAAAAGGTTTGGAATGGAACAATGCAACTCTGTTCAGAATCCAATCATCCCAGGTTTCAAGATTTTCCGAGATGATAATGGAGTGGAGGTAGATGGCTCTTATTACAGGCAATTGGTGGGTAGCATGATGTATATGACAGCCACAAGGCCGGATATTATGTATGCAGTCAGTTTGATCAGTAGATACATGTCGAAACCAACAGAGCTTCATCTCTGTGCTGCCAAAAGAATTCTACGTTATCTACAAGGAACTTCTGGTTTTGGACTGTTCTATAGGAAGGATGGGAATAAGGAGCTGATTGGGTTCACTGACAGTGATTATGCTGGTGATGTGGAAGATAGGAAAAGCACCTCAGGCTATGCTTTTATCTTAAGCTCAGCTGCAGTAGCTTGGTCCTCACGCAAGCAGCCGATCGTTGCCTTAAGCACAACCGAAGCAGAGTACGTGGCTGCTGCTGCATGTTCAACTCAAGCAGTATGGATGAAGAGGGTGCTGGAGAAGCTGGGGTATGAAGGAAATGAGAGCACTGTCATTTTTTGTGACAATAGTTCAACCATTAAGCTAGCCAAGAATCCTGTCTTACATGGCAGAAGCAAACATATTCAGGTGCGATTTCACTTCCTACGTAATCTTGCAAATGATGGAGTTGTGCATTTGAGACACTGTGGTACACATGATCAAGTGGCAGATGTGTTTACCAAGCCACTGAAAGTAGAGTCTTTTCAAAGAATGAGAAAGCTGCTTGGAGTTTGTGATGCACCTGGGATAAACTAGTTTTTTTTTAGACAGTCTAGTTTAGGGGAGGGAATGAAGTGGTCATAGTTTGTTATTCATTAGCCCGATTCTTCAGGGTAGTTGTTGCTTCTTATTAGGTCTCAGTTGTTACCACGTTTCTAGGCTATAATGTGGCTTGTTAATTTGTTTCTGTTATGATCTGTAAGGCTCTATAAAAGCCAGTTAAAATCTCAATAAAGAGCATGCCATTCCCAGAACTGTTTTGCTTCTTATAGTGTTTCTGTGTTCAAGTTAACACTAGATGACTAATTATGTGTGGTACATTTTCATTCGATTTTTCTTTCATAGACAGCGAAAGTTTATGGGATGTCGAATTGAATGAATGATTGCAACTCCTGCAAGACCTCAAGTCATTCAAAGGATAAGTATTCACCTTGATCCATCCTAAAGCTTGGGCTGTTGCTGGAAACGAATCCTAATGATTCATTACTTTTTTTTTTCTTCTTAAAACTGGGTTATAAGGGAGAAGTTATGTTTTCTTAGAGTGGGAACAAGGAATAATTTGTCAAAATAATATGTTCATCAAGTAGACAAACTTTTTTCTTGCACTCTCTCATATCTCTTCTTTAGTGGTTTTCCGGCCCTAAGTGTGTGTGGCTTGAAACGAACAGAACATGCGCTCGATCGTCATTGTTCCTCCCCATTTAATCATAGATGCATGTGAAAATATCAGCATATTTTGTAAAATGTAATTTCCAACAACAAAGCCCATTTGAAACACATGTAAATATGTAATATTAGAGCACATTGTCAAACAGTGTAACTAACTTTTTTTTTTTTTTTTAATGTGTAAACGAAAACACCAACAAATTGAGTACATAGCACAGAAAAAATAACATCCTTAAATAACAACAATGGATTCTTGGCACATGTAATGCATCAAATGCAAACTAAATCATGTTACATTAATGTTTTCTTAATGGAACATAGACAGATATCATTAATGATAAATCATGGAGTCCTCGGCAAAGTCTCTCTGAAAACATGCTACCCGGATTGCAATAACAACATGTATACGATTTTTCAATCACGATCCATGGATAGCTATTATGTTAAATTTCATCAATGACCTCACAGTTCAGGGGAGGGAAGAAATTAGGCAAAGGGGAAAAGCCATTAGTTGATACCCATGCCTGCAGTCATAATTTATTGTATAATCCCTTTGGTGGAGAAGTTTTGGTCATATTATATATATTTTCCTCAAGACACGTAAAAGCATCGACTTTGATTCTTTGAATTCACCGACATGCCTGCCATTTTCAAGACCAAAGAATTCCAAAATCTAGGAACTCCTTTAACGTGAGTGTTGGATGTGAGTGTTGGATTGTGAAGACAATATAAAGACTATGGTGTGTCATCAACAACACGCACAAGACTTTGAAGTTACAGATTTATCATTGCACGCGGTTTTGTTTTTTGTCTTCTTTTTCACAGGGAAGAGACTTGCTTTTTTCCTCAATATGCTTATCTAAATTTAGTCTCAAGATGATTTTCTCAACATGAAGTTTCCATGTCATTAAGATAACCAGTGCTTCACACTGTACATGCATCGATAAATGTATGATAGAAAACAATTGTTTCTTTGTTGCTTTCCCCTTTTTCGTTTTTGGAAAATTTCTTCGAATAGATAAAAATTATGGACTTTTAGGCACTAAAACTGGCCTGACACCTCTAATTACCACTCCATTGGCAACGGATTATATATATCCAATATTCACTTTTGATAAGAGTAAGTTCAAAACCTTTCTCAGTTTTGTAATGAATACAAGTTGTAAATGTATGAATAGGATGCACAATAGCTGATTTCTAAAATACAATAGTCACCTTTCATCCAATCATCCAATGTCGATGTTGAAATACATGGATCTAGATTTACATAATGCAATGGTTTAGAGTCTTTTTTACCGTAGAAGAATGAGATCAGAGATCCTACGTTTTCACTCACGTAGTAAGAGGACCTATTTTACCATGCTAAACAAATATCTACGGCTTAGAATATCTTGGGTCATTAGGCATATTCACAGTACAAATACATGGCGTGGCCTGGGATGAGTCTTCACACCATCATAAACCATCTTTAGAGCTTTTTATGTTGGGATAGTGTTGGTTTGAATAGACTCATATCAATTAAGGTTGAGTTGTCACTGAGGTTTATAAGGAAATAGTCCACTCTCTAATAGCAACTAGGATTTTTGGAGAAAATCCCACACTAACTATCCATTGCTATGTATAGTAGACCAAGGGGTACGCGCAAGTGCACGTTGCTATCCATTCACTTTCACCAACTAGATCCAGGACTTGTGTTGGAATTATTTGCATTAGCAGCAATTTTAAAACTTGGCAGAAGGGTAAGGGCGTAGTGAATGTTGTTAGCACATGCATTGATGGCAAAATCTTATGACCATTTGTATGACAGTTGGATGTTGGATACAATATGTGTCTCGTAAGGGAATGGTTCAGCACTTATCGTGAGGTTAAGGGTAGTTCAATTAAAATGGGAGACTCTCAACCTTACAAGACAATGAGTGTTGGTACATTCAAATTTCAGTTGGTAGATAGGTCATGTAGACAACTTACCGAGGTACGTCATGTTCCAGCTCTTTCAAAGGGGCTGATTTATCTCAAGACTACAAGTATATTGGTGAGAATGGGTATTGCGGTGTTTATTTTGGTGACACGTTGCTTATAACAGCTGTTAGGCATGCCAATTTGTATTTCCTCCAAGGAAGCAGTATAGTTGAAGGTGGAGATATGATTTCTACAGTTGTTGATGAGAAAAGTTTGATGCGCACACAATTATGGCATATGGGATTAGGGCATGTAGGACAGAATTGACTAACTTTAAGCAAACGAGACTTGCTTAGCAATGATAAAACGACAAAGCTAGATTTATGTGAACATTGCATCTATGGGAGCTATGATTTCTACAATTGTTGATGAGAAAAGTTTGATGCGTACACAGTTATGGCACATGGGATTAGGGCATGTAGGTGAGAATTGACTAACTTTAAGCAAGCGGGGCTTGCGTAGCGGTGATAAAACGACAAAGCTATATTTCTATGAACATTGCATCTATGGGAAGCAGTGCATAGTCATCAGTTTTAGTGATGCTACTCATAGCACCGCGGGGATTGTAGATTGAATCCACACTGATGTTTGGAACCCTCTAGAGTTGCATCCAAGGGCTTCCAGGTATTTTGTGTCTTTTATCGATAACTTCAGCCAGAGAGTATGGGTGTATATTATGAAACATAAAAATGAAGTCACTGATATCTTCAAGAAGTGGAAAGCTATGATTAATTAAGAAACAAACTGGAAGGGTGATTAAAGTAGTGAGATCTGACAATGACGGTGACTATATCGAAAATCTCTTAAAGCGGTTTTGTTTGGAACATGGCATTAGAAGACACTTCACAGTGAAGTCGATACCACAATAGAACGGGGTAGCAGAGCGAATGAATCGTATCTTGTTGGAGATAGCACGGTGCATGTTGTCCAATGCAGGTTTGGACAAAATATGATGGCTAAAGCAGTAAACACGGCGTGCTACCTCATTAACCGTTCTCCTTCATCAACTATTGAGTCTCAGATTCCTATGGAGGTATGGTCTAGTATTTTTTCAGATTATTCTAATTTGAAAGTATTTGGTTGTCCAACATATTTTCATATGAGGGAGGATAAAATTGGAGTAAGGACTAGAAAAGCTATTTTTCTCAGTTATCTAGATAGATTCAGGGAGGTTAAGTGATGTTGAATTCAAGTTCTAGATCTGGATCTGGAAACAACTTGAGCAGTTGAACTTAACATGCTTGATGGATTACAACACGTTTTTAGGAAGAAAATTGAGTTTTTAACGAAAATTTGGAGAAGAAGAACAAATGCTTGGTCTGAAGAAGTAATCTAGGGAAATCTAAGTGTAATATGGTGGGAATTGGATGAAAATGAGAGGTTATGGTTAGTTGTATGGACTAGTAAATCTATGGTTTATAGGAATGTTAAGTATATGGGTTGGGAAGGAAGGACTAAGATTTTGATTAAAAATTTTGCAAAGATATGGGTTAGGGAGTTTGGATGTTAGCAACTTGAACTCTGGGGTTCTTCTCTCCCAATTAATAAATTTGACTTGATTTCCAGTTCTTATGTAAAAACTATAGTTCTTCTCTCCCAATGAATAAATGTTATTCTCTCTTGATTATTTGCCTAAGCAAGCATAGTTCTGGATCTCTTCTTAAATTATAGTGTGTTACTTATTCTCCACAAAGTATTTTGTGTCATGCATATGAATCTTCTTAGTTTATATAAATAAGAGTATCAGATTGAACTAGCATACAAGCTTCACTAAATATATCAGTATACTTTATTACTTTAATATATATTAGCGCATCTCTTTTCGCAGCAACAGAGTCGAACATGGTTGATGATGAAGATTATGAGTGGACTGCTGTGGAAAAGGTTGTCTCCCAGACTGAACAACAAGCTCAACTAAAGACTACATCTGGAGCGAAGTAATAAAATAAGTTATGAAGAATTGCTTCTTGCTGCCAAAGAGCCTTTGGAGAAGTAAGCCTATGGATGTCAACCACCTCTGTATTTTGCAGCTGACGATCTCGAGTACCAGGTCAACCTAATTCAATAATTGTGAGAAGCACTAAGTACTTAATTGAAGAAGGTCCATGGTTTTAACTATCTGATCTCTTACTATCTTGGGGTTATCAAAAGAAATATGACTAAAGCTCAGATGAAAATCTATGAATTTCATGGCCAACGATTTCATACTTGGGGCACAATCAGCCAAATGGACCCTTCTGATGATGACCCAAACCTAGAGAATGTGTGCAAATATTTGATGATTTCAGCCTAGAAGAAGCTTAACAGATATTTCTTTTGTTTCTCTATGATTATTTCCCCCAGCTAGCTAATGATGTTTCTGAAGTGCTCCAAATGTTTATGATATGATTTCCTTGTTATATGGCGATGCTTAATTTATTTGTGAAAGTTCAGATGATTCTAATCAAGTGTCCACTAAAGGCAGGTTGCACTTCAATCATTTGGTATGGTTGCATTCAGAACTGTTTATGATTATGATCTTAATTGATTACGTGGTTGAAATAAATGGGATGGATGGATACAAATGGAATCAATCTCTTATATGTTTGTGGTTGTCGTAATAAAATCTGAAAGAAACAAACAAGACCAAGATCCCCATTCCGATCTCAGCTCCAGATGCAAAAAAATGTAAAAACAATGAGAGAGAGAGGTTAGTGCGAGTCTTAGCTAGCACGCCACAAACTAATCTAAAACTAACTTGAACGAAGTTGGCAAAAGGAAACAGATGGACACTAACTACAATGACATCCACCCTACAAATTACACACATGAAGTAAGTCTAGCCAGCCTTGTTGGTTTTTTTACACTTTTTGTCCCTCCTCTTTAAAACACAATCACAAACAATTTTTATAGAAGGGTAAAAAAACCAACAAGGTTGACAAATTAGGCCAGCAAACAAGACTGGCTAGAATTTTTGAACACACATGATCTCTCTATCTAATCTTTGTAATTAAAAAAAATATTTGTAACACTTCAAGTTGTTGCTAATATTTGAACATTGTAACATGCTACAGTGTCATTGACAACATTGGATAACTGTTGCAAATTTTGAAGATTGTAACACGTTGAGGTGTTACTAATATTTGTAATATCATAATTTGCAAGATTTTTGTGATGTTACAAAATTTTTTAGTAACAAAGCTAATGTGTGACAAATGATCTAGTGGTTCACAACTTTCAAAATTCAACTCCAACAAAGAAGGAAGCATGTTGACATTTTGTTCCCATTGCTTGGTTGCCTTACTGAGGTCCACGACAGACATGTTAAAGTATTTCAAAGCAGAGAGACGTGAGAGCCTGATGAAGGTCATCACATCAAGACCCAGTAAAAAAAAAATTGAGAAAGTACAAGCTTGAAACTTGAAAGGATCAGTTGGGCCTTCTTTGAACTTTAGCAATGCTTGTCTCTCACTCTTTATGCAAACAACATGTTCTTCTGGTGTCTTGTTACAAGAAGACAATCGAATGGTTTCAAAGCAAGGAAAACACAACACCAACATAAAGAAAAGTGAAAAATGAAATGACATACAGTTGTATATAGCTTAGACAACTGAAAAAAAAAAAAAAAAAATTTGTCTACTCACTCTCTGATGATTAAAGATGAATGTTGGACTCTATATTATATAACAACAATGTTAGGCAGCCAGGACTCCTAGCTACTTTTGGGTTAGAGTAGTGTTTTTTTTATACTTTGATCCCTTCTATAGATTATGTTTGTGGTTGTGTTTTAAAGATAAAGAATCATACCCTAATCCAAAAGTGGATAAGAGCTTTGACTACCAAGAATTGTCAATTATATAATGGACTTGGGGAAGTGAGGAAATCATAATCTGGACATTAGCAAAGCTGATAATGTCTCTGGTGTCACCATCAAGCGCGCTCATCTGAACTACTTCAAAGCTGATAATGTCTCTGGTGTCACCATCAAGCGCGCTCATCTGAACTACTTCACGCCAGCAGGGGTGAATGAACGCACCTAAATGCATAAACAATAAATGCACGTTGAGAGATCAACATTTGACAGTAAGTGGTGTTGTAGTGAACAGAAATTCTAAATGGCGAGGAAACCAGCGAGGGGGGAGGGTGTGACCGCTCATCCCCCTCGAGATGTGCAGCTGTCTCTTCGAAATACGCAGCAGCACAAATCTCGAGGAAGATGAGTGGTGACACCCTCCCCCTCGCTGGTTTCCTTGCCCCTTTCCTCAACAGTTAGACAAGTTCCATAGTGAAAGGAAGCAATGAAAAATTGCAGAATGCTAGTCTAGTGGGATGCAGTTGCCATACCCATTGACCATGAGTGTTTGATAAAGTCACAAGACTTTCAGAAGGGCCAATAGAAAAAATGAGAAATAGCCTATAGATTTGACGAAGTCTATGGACTTACACACCATATATGTGTGTGTGTGAACTTCCACCTTGGCTGAGGTGCAGTGAATTGGGGGATCTTCAAATCATTCATTTTTTTCCTCACCATTCAAAACGACAATGGTTTCTTCCTCTCCCATTCGAAATCTCTTGCAAATCTCTCCTCGCTCAAATCTCTTGTAAATCTCCTCCCTTGAAAACTCTCGAAATCCCCTCAAAGTCGAAACCCTTAAATCCAAACTCAATAAATATGCATAACTTAACATAACAAGAGAAATCCAAACTCAAAACGAAAAAAATGTAAAACAGGGTAACTTTCGACCAATTTAAACCCTTAATTGAGACTGATTTTTAACCTCATCAAAACACAAATATTGTAGTATTCTTAGTTATCTAATAAACACAAATTGAATCACTTGAAATTATTATTAAATGAGCAAATTATGGTCATTTTAATAAAGTCATGCAAATCTGTCTCACAATGAAAATGGGATAGTGTTCCTGAATTTCAGTCAACTTATGTCATCAATCGAGACCGTTCTCAAGTTGATCAAAACACAAATATTGTAGTACTCTTAGTTATCTAATAAATCTCATCATCTTCTTCTTCCCTGAATCCATTTTCTGATCTTCTTGTTACCTACTACGAAATGATTTTGATTCAATGATTATAGGTTTAGGTTTCCCATTGGAGACACCAATGGGAAACAGATAATCCTACGTGGATTTTGAGATTTTCGTTTTCTTCGAAAATCGGGGCGTGACAGTTTGGTATCAGAGCATTTGGTTAGTTTAGGCTGGGGTAGAGTCTAGGTGATCCTCGAAATGTGGATATGGGAGAGTAATAGTGTAAATGTCTAGAGATAAAGTGACAAGGGTGAACCTTGAACTTTTAGTATTGTTTCTTTTTCTTCGTAAATCTCATGATGAGATTCCTTTTACCTATGTATTCGGGACTAATCATAACTTATTTTAATGTCAGTAGTGGGTGACATTATTCCGTGTAGTTTTCTTGTAGCGGTTTGTTAGTTTGAATCTTTAGTTAACCCTTTTTGCGAATCTCGGGATGAGATTCTTTTGAGTTCGGGACGAGATTCTTTTGAGTTGTATATATTGTAACACCCCTACTTTTTCAATGGCAATAAAAATTTATGCAACTAAAATTCAATTGAAAATTTTATTTTAAAATCTTCTTTCGTTTGGCAATAAAAATTTATGCAACTAAAATTATTTCTTTTCTTACGAATCTCGGGACGAGATTCTTTTGAGTTGTATATATTGTAATACCTGCCTAATTAAATAAATATAAAATTTTCTTATTTATTAATTATGGCATATGTTGTAATCTCAATTATTGGGAAAAAGATTTGTTTTGTTTGTCATTGCTAAATAGAATAAGGTGTGTGTGTGTGTGTGTTTAGCCAAAATTTGAAAACCCAAAAAAAAAAAAAAAAAAAAAATAGAGTTACTTTTAAATTGAATTGAAATTTCAAAATTCTAGGGTTTTAATTTTGTGAAGTTAAAGGGCGGGTACTCTCAGAATTTTAATGGGGGCGAATAGCCACCCACGCTATATAAAGAAAAAAAACACTTCCTTCTTTTCTTCTCTTGTGCAACAGGAAGAGTTGTTCTTCCTCTTTTTCTTTCTTCGATGGCGTCTTACAGTGAGAGGGAGAAAGAGAATTCGAAGGGGAAAGCAGCCACGTGAAGGGCAACAATGGATCGGCGAGAGAGGATTTTTCTGCGTGAGTGTTTTTCTCTACGTGGTGGTGATGTTGTGTCTGTGCGAGGGCAGTGGGATGTTGCGATGAGATAATCAGCAGATAGGGGTTGTTGGAGGTGTTGTTTGCAGTGGGTTTTGAAGGGTTGTTGCAGTGGTTTTGAGTGCGTGGAAGGGCTGCGTTACAGGTTGTTCCAGGGTTGATTGTTGGGTGTTCAAGGACTATTCCAGGGAGTGAAAGAAGAGTTGTTACAGGCTGTTTAAAGGGCTGAGTGCAGGTTGTTTACTGTTTCGATTGCAAGGTGGTTGTTTTCTACTACCGGTTGGCTGTGTGTGTGGAAGGGGGGTTTGTTAATGGCGAATCAGTTGAGAGAGACATTGTGAAATGAGGTTAGTTAGGAAGAAGATGATGATTAAGACGTTGATTTAAATGCCCTATTTCCATATTCTTCAAGGATCATCTAGGAGGCGTTTGGAAGCTTGTTGGCCATTAAAGAAAAAGAAAAAAAAAACAATAGAAGGTGAGTTTTCTTATTCCCAGTATCTTGCATCTCTCTGCCCTATATTTTTACTGTCATGGATTCGGATTGGTTTAGTATGTTTTTAGTGATTAAATGAAGCTAGGGTTTATGTCTATTGCTTGTGAAGCAATAGTTTCTCCACATTAAAAGTCTATTAGGGCGGCCTTCTACAATTGTTTTTTTTTATTTTGTGTACCAAACTATTTTAACATCTGAAACTATGGTTTGGGGATTCTTGTGAGATTTTGGAAGTAAAAGCTTCTTTTTTTAAAAACCCATCTTTCTCACTTGCAAGTTATTGTCATTTGGTTTGTTTTGATGCTGTAATGTGTTTCTGAGACAATGGCAGACCTATTTTTAATTTTTCAAACTGGGTTTCTAGTTTTGAATCAAATTTAATTTGAGGATCTCAAGACACAGTTTTGGTAGATGATAGGTATGAGGAGTCCTCTCAAAAGAAGGGGTTAAGTTTCCCATTGGAGACACCAAGCCTATTTGCAAGCCACATGATGCAAATTGTCACTATGAAATAACTAGGTTTTGATACATTATTTAGGGATTGTATTGTGAATTTGGGATCTTAAATGGGTTCAGGCCTACCGAAAGGATGATGTTTACCTTAAATTGTGCATTTATAACGGGTTCCTTTCATACTTGACAAACTTAGACAGCATCAAGTTGGTTATGCGCGGTCCTTTATTTAGACCAATGTTCTATTCTACGGAAAGGAGAATTTTTTTTTTTGGAGTGTTGGTTCAAACTATTTGGGTTTTTTTTTTTTTTTTTCTCTAGTGTAATGTTTACTGATCTTCCGTGACGGCAATACTGAGATTCACAATTTGTATGCGAACCTGGAAAGTTGTGATCTCCATACACGTGTGCTTAGCTACTGACTGATTAAGCAGTTATATTAGATGCATACAATTTTTTTGACTTTTCATTTTTACACAAGAAAATACCTTGGTATGCATGTTTTTATTGAGATTGACATTCCCAAGTTTTATGCTATGGATTTTTAATAGACTCCAATATGCCATGATTACCTCGATTTGGAAAGAGCGAAATCAACAAATATTTCATGACACATACAAATTGGTTTCTCAACTGGTGTGTTGTACTGGGATTTGGATGGTTGCTTTGGTGTAAGTTAGTGGTCACCCATGATTGTCATGCACTTTCATGTTTGTGTTGAAATTGTCTTTTCGGAGATTGCATGTAGTGGCTTTATTGGATTAAGTTTTTGAGATACTTTCTGCCAAACTAGGATACATGTGTTTATCCCTAAAATCACATTCATATGGAGAGTACTATGTGTAGTAGTGTTTGATTTTGCACTATGGCTTGTTTTGTTTTGATGTCTCGTTGATTCTATTGATGTAGGACCATTTAAGATTAATGGTGTTCCTCTGTATGTATGCATCTTGAAATGGTTATGTTCTCCCAAAGGAAGGGGTGGATTTCATTATGAATGACAAAAATGTCACTTGATCACCGTGTTATTATAAAGCATGATTTATGAATATGTTATGTTTCCCCAAAGATACCGTGGTTGATTTACTTATGGTTGACAAAGTGTCACCATAAAAGAGTTTTGAGTTTTAGTTGATATTTTTATGCTCTTTTCCACAACTCCGAAGAAAAAAAAATGTGAAAAGAAAAGAAATTTTTGTATACAGACTTGCTTGTATACGTGTGATATTATTATGGGTATGCAAACTTGCTTGCATATCGGTGCACCGTTCTATGTGAATTCGGTTGTACGTGTAGATTTAGGAAGAATATTTGCCATTGATCGAACTTCGGGTGAGATGACATGACACTCGAGGTGGCACCCCACTTGGGTCATGTACGCTCCGAGTGGCTTCGATGGCAAGGGAGGCACACTTGGGTGAGGTGTGTTCGGCACAAGGAGGATGGTGCGATTGTGTAAAAGAAGTGAGATTTCTTTTTTTTGTATGTGCATGATTACCTTAAAGGAAGAAACTAAATGCTCATTCAACCATTGAATGAGAACTACATGTCTTCCTAAAGGTAGAAAATGTGTTTTGTTAATGTTTTAATAATAGTCTGATATGACTATGATTTGTATCGTAGTTTGAAAATAAATTACATTTATGAGGATTTATAACTTAGAAATATTATTCGGTTGTTTCTAACCTTTTTATGCAGGATGGCAAATCCACTCATATTTCTGCAGGTCAAACTTGCCATAGTCAATTTCTATAGTTAGGATGATAACACATTTGCCTCATTGAGAAACTACCTGATGGTGTGGTTGTTTATTTTGATGTTGTCATGTACGGATTTATTGATTTTGGGATGAAGATTTCTCACACCAGCTTTATTGCTGACCCAAGTGAGCTTTTGCTTCTTGGGTACATTCCTTTTGGAATGTAGCCGATTAGTTTTTCAGGTTTAGAGACTTTTGAGCAGCGTTTCTGGAGTTCGCTAGTGGGCTAGCAACGCCAGAGTCTTTTCGGGTTAAAGTTTTAATTGTTTCAAAAATTTCATCATGTTTAGTTGTTGTTGCTATTTGTTTATGTTGTTATTGAATTTTCACGTCCCGAGTTTTGGGGGAAACGGATAATCCTACGTGGATTTTGGGATTTTCGTTTTCTTCGAAAATCGGGGCGTGACACGATGTCTCTAGGAATATTAAATGTTAAGAGTTTGATGATAAATGTATGAGACCCAAATCCAGATTGCCTTCTCTTAACTATCAATTATCTGGTTCTAGAAATTGGCTGAATTACAGGAACTTTCGTGCCTACTCTAAATAGTGTGTATATTCAGATTGGGATCAAATATGCCCAAAATAATCGTTTAATATAAGTGATGCATTTTCTCTCTCCATGCGTTGAACATGCCCTGCTCTAAATAGTGTGTTTGTTCAAACCAGGATCATACATGCCCTGATAGTCCTTTAATAAGTAATGCAATCTTCCTCCCTCTGTGTATTGAACATTGTTTACATGTTGGCGAATTCGAGTGTCTTCCAATCTTCAATGTGTAAGATACCCAATGCAAACATAAGCCCATTCGAAAAGTAAAAATATGTACACCAAAAGTACTAACAATTTTTTGACATGTAAACAATATCAAACACTAACAAAATATGCAAATATTTTATGGCATACATTTTAGAGAAACCTAGACAAATTGACAACATTAATGACAAATTGTGGAGACTTAGCACATATAATGCATCAAATGCAAATAAAAGCACGTTACAAAGAATACTAAATGGTGACATTCGCAAATCATCACCGAGTATCAGAAAAAGTTCTTTGCAGACGAGCAATCCTGATTGCAACAACCACATAAATGTGATCTTTCATCTCATCAATGAATTGAAAATAAGCACGCCTCCAAGGCATACTCCAGATCAAGCTGACACAAACTCCCAAAAAACCAACAACAAAGCCAGATCCCACCCCAATGTAGAACCACACCATCTCATCAGCATTCCCATCTTCACTAGCAACGGAGGATGGATTCGAACCTAGGCTTACATCATCACCTGGGCATGTTCTGGTAAGTGGAGGCCCACATAGTTTAGGATTACCCTCATAAATGGATGAATCATCATTGAGGGTCTGCAGTTGGTTCCCTGACGGAATTCTCCCAGACAAATTATTGTTTGACAAATTGAAATGATTCAAAAATGTCAAATCAGATATGCTGAGAGGAATCATACCAGAAAGTTGGTTTCCTGAGAGGTCAAGAGATTCCAATTGCTTCAACTTCCCAATTAGTTTGGGTATCGTTCCTGTCAAGTGATTCATGGAAAGATTCAAGATACTCAATCCACTAAGCCTTGTTAACTTCTGGGGTATGTCACCTGAGAGATCATTATGTGAAAGGTCTATGATGTTCAGGAACCTTAAATTCCTATTGTAGTCAAGTTCTTGACCTTTCACAACTATCACACTTGGTTCTTGATCGAATTCAAGGTGATCAAAAATCCATTGAGAACGAAGTAAATAAGAAGTGACTCCGCCAACTATAGTCATTTCACTTAAATTTCCGACACATGGTGGAATGGTACCTGATAGTTTGTTATGTCCAAGATCTAAAAATTGCAAAGAAGAGAGATGACACAATTGTGAAGGGATGTGACCTTTGAACAAATTCGACCTTAAGCGTAAAACTCTCAAGTCTAAAAGGTATCCCATCCAAATTGGTATTTCGCCTGAGAGACTATTCTTTCCAAGATCAAGAAAGACGATGGCTTTGAGTTGTCTAAAAGATTGAGGAATTTGTCCATAAAGTTTATTGTTGCTAAGCTTCAAAACACTAAGAGAAGATGAAAACCCCATTTCATTGGGAATTTTGCCTGTAAGATTGTTGCTTCCTAGATCCAAAAGCTCCAAATATTTAAAAGAACATTTGGGGAGTTCTCCAGAAAAAAAATTGGTTGAGAGGGAGAGGAGTTTCAAGATTTCAATTTTACATATTGATGGTGGGATTTCACCACTCATGAGATTCCCGGAAAGATCTAGGTTCAATATACGTGACATGACATCACCGACATTGGAGGGGATTACTCCTGAAAACAAATTATTCCTTAGATTTAAGAAGAAACCAAGCAATGGTGGTTTCTTTTCAAACCAATCAATTGGAAACCCACCCCTGATTAGGGGTGGGCAAACGGGTCGAGGATCCGCGGGTTCAAACCGAACCGGACCGTTTTGCTCTAAACGGTCCGGATTTTATATATGAATTTTTTGGTACGGTTCGGATCGGTCCGGATCCGTTATAAAACGGTCCGGTCCCGGTTCCAATTTTTTAAAATGAAACGGTCCGGGTTGGACCCGTTTCAAATTACATTTTTTTTTTCTTTACATTTACTAAAACCAAAACCCCTCACTCTCTCTCTCTCTCTGACTCTCTGTAAAAGAAAAGGAAATCAAAACAAAACAAAACGGTCCCAAGTACCAACCTCTCCCTACTCACTTCTCCCTTCTCCTGTACTCGCCTCTCCCTCTCCCTCTGCTACTCCCTTCTCATCTGCTACTCGCCACCTCTGCTACTCGCCTCGCTGCTCGCTCGATTCTCCTCTGCTACTCGCTCGATTCTCCTCTGCTACTCGCTCGATCTCCTCTGCTACTCGCTCGATTCTCCTCTGCTACTCGCCTTCTCCTCTGCTACTCGGCTCTCTTTCTGCTACTCGCCGCCTCTCCTTCTGCTGCTCGCCTCTCTCTTCCTTTGTATGTGATTGCACTCGCCTCTCTAATTGCTCTATGCTCGCCTCACTCTTGCTCTCTCTGCTGAATTCGATTCCTAGGGTAGAGGTTTCCTCTGATTTGTATGGTTTCGATTTCTTGGGGGTATTTACACTGATTTTACGGCTTCTTTTCAGATCTTTGTTTGGTTTTCTTTAGTTGGAAAATCATTCTCTGAGATATTTTTTTCTCTTGGCAGAAGAAGCAGATCAGCGAGAAGAGGCAGATCAGCGAGATCAGCGAGGAAGGAGTGGAGAGATCGATGATTTCTGGATCGATGATTTCTGGATCTTCTGTTGATGGATGATTTCTGGATGTTGATCGATTTTGTATGAATATGATGGATCGAACCAAATTTATTTTTCTGTTTTTTTTTTTTTGAATGCAAATTTTTTCTGTTCTTGGATCTCTTATTGTATATTTGTATGAATATGATCGATTTTCTGTTTATTGCATGAATATGATCGATTTCTGGAAGTTTGGAACCGTTTGGAACCGTGGAACCGAACCGTTCTAAACGGTTCGAGTTAGGTTCGGTTCCTATTATCAAAATGAAGGGATCCGGACCGGACCGATCCGTTCAAATGTAAACGGTTCGAGTTAGGTTCCTTCAAATTTGGAACCGATCCGGACCGTGCCCACCCCTACCCCTGATTCGATTATTGGAAAGATCCAAAAAATCGAACTTCGATGAATTTGTAACCAAATCAGGTAGATAATCTGAAATTCTCGTATTTCTCAAAACTAGAAAATCGAGATACTTTTGATAGGGAAGAATCCATGATGGAAATAGAGGGCCTACTTGACAGTTAGCCAAATTGACATGAGAAAGTCGATTGAATGAAGGAATCCACTTGGAATCTATATCCAACTTCAACGAAGTCGAAGATTTTGGTGAGAGTCCTAGGTTCAGAACCTCTAATTCTGTAAGACTTGCGAAATGAGCTTCAGATATGACACCCTCCCAAAAATTATTCTCTAGATCCAGTGCGACCAATTTGGAAAGTTTACCCAGACTCTTTGGAATGGTCCCATTGAGATGATTGTTGAAAAGATAAAGCTTCCACAAATTGCTTTCCACAGAACATGTTGACAAACCATCCAGAAATTCATTTATCCCTCCTGAAATATTGTTTCGAGATAGGTCTAGTTCCTCTAGCTTGCAAAGAGTGCTCAACGATCTAGGCATCTTACCATTGATGAATTGGTTGTTTGCAAGATTAAAGGATCGAAGAGAAGTCATATTTGAGAAGTTGTCAGGGATGGGACCTTGGAGTTGGTTTCCATAGAGATCAAGGGTTTCAAGGTTGGTAAGATTGAACAACCACTGTGGTATTGATGAAAAATTGTTGCCAATGAGTATGAGGACTTTCAAGGAAGTAAAATTGGCAAAAGGAAGGAAGTCAGGGATAGAGGAAAGTCGACAAATTTTCAATTGCAACTCTAACAAAGAAGGAAGCATGTTGACATTTTGTGCCCAATTGCTTGCCTTACTGAGGTCCACGCCAGACATATCAAGGTATTTCAAAGCAGAAAGACCTGAGAACCAATGAAGGTCGTCACATCGAGACCCAATAGCGGAAAGATCAAGATAGTACAAGCATGAAAGGTTTCCCAATGATGGAGGAACTGATCCTCCAAAGGGGGTGCAAGAGAGGTCCAGATATTTTAATTTGTGTAGCGAACCGATGAATGCTGGAATTGAATGTCCGTTGAAATTGTTCCAGCTCAAGTCCAAGTATTGCAAGTGTTTCAATTGAAGCAGAGAAGGATTTAGCTCACCTCCTAATGCTGATGAGAAGTCCTTTCTTCCAAGATCAAGTTTGATGACATGTCGTGTCTCATTGCTGCAGCTTATTCCTGTCCAAGTGCAGCAATCTTCACCAACCCAAGAAGAGAGGGTATTGGAAGGATCAGTTAGGTCTTCTTTAAACTTTTGCAAGGCCTGTCTCTCACTCTCTATGCAAACAACATGTTCTTCTGGTGTCGCATTACAAGAAGATAATCTAATGGTTTCAAAGTAGGGAAAACACAACACCAACAGAAAGAAAAGTGGAAAATGAAATGAGGTTCTCATGGCTAGCTTAGACAACTGAGGAAAAGTTTGTTCTACTTACTCTCTGATTATTAAAGATGAATACTGGACTCTACATATAATGCATTTCTGAGGGACTGATGAGAACTTATCTCTACTCTTAACGTGGACATTAGCAAAAGCTGATAATGTCTTTCGTTGTTTGGAATTGATGACTACCACTTATTTCATTGATGACTTACCACTTGGTGAAGTCATTAGTCTATCTTTGGAATTGAATGTGTGGCGGCAATTCTTGTCAAGTCATTCTAAAATATGAGCCACACATCATGAGGTGTTTGAAAATAGTCCTAAAACAGGAATAATAGACTGGCAAATAGGAAAAATGAGAAACAGTGTCAATGGGCAGGAGATGAACAAGGGGAATGATGCTCTCAAGGGAACTCAAATGAATGTCTAAACGCTCATCACTAACCTTCACTTCATAATAGAATTCTATGGACTTACCATATATATCTAATGGCTTATGCTTGGAGTAGAACAATGTATAATCTCTTGGCATCTAGATGACTAACTATGTGTGGTACATTTTCGTTTGCATTTTTCTTTCATAGACTAGGTGAAAGTCTATGGGATATGGAATTGAACGAGTGGTTGCAACTCCGGCAAGACCACAAGTCATTCAAAAGACAAGTCTTTGACTCGATCTATCGTAAAGCTTGGGCTATTAGTGAAAACGAATCCAAATAATCCATTTCTTCTTTTCTTAATTGGATATGACATTATATGTTCAAGCTTAAAGATGTGCTAGAAGGGAGAAGTTGTATTATCTTAGAGTGGGAACTAAGAATAATTTGTCAAAATACTATGTTCATCAATGGGAACGGAACATACGCCTTATCATTGTTCCTCAGTAGAACAAAGGATCGACGTTTTTCATGACTAATCTTAACCAAGATATGTCTTTGCCTCGTCACAATGGAAATAGATAGGTACAAATGATGGTTTTTCATCCATTCAAAGTGAATAAATAAGGTATTTTATAATGTTGCTTTAAAATATCTTAACCAGGGTGCGAGTACCTTAAGCTCTACAATATTTTCACCTTTGATATCTGTAATATTTCAGTAAAAACAGTTATGTAAATTCTTTTTTTTAATGGTCAAACCATGATGTTAATCAAGTCTGTTCTCTTGGCCATTTCATTGGTTATTTTCCTTAGATAACCATCTAAAAAGGGACAGTAACATAACGAATTCACAGTAACATATTGAGGCAAATTCATAATTGAATAAGACTAAAACCGCACCCGTGTAACAAAGACAAAGATCACAGGTGCACAACACATCGGTTATGTGTTAGCCAACTACAGGGTTGATGTTCCCTGTTGTTTTCACCAATGCAGTCAAGTATTTTATTTGAGCCATTATTTTTCCAAATCAATTCGAGACCAAAGAATTAGACTAGATAACCTCAACAATGAGCATAAAATTCATTCTTATCAAAATCACAACCACCGATAAGAATAGCTACTGTAACGACTTAGGTTCCCAAATTAATACACATGCACCTAACACGTGGACCACGTAAGGCATTCAACATAGGTGGCACATTCAGTTTTACACCACCAAGAAACAGTGAGATGAATTGCATATTGCATTACTGACTGTTATACCCCAAAAAGGCCCATCGTCATGTTTTAGCGTAACAGTATGTTATGATCAATGGCTACACCACAAACAAGCATTGTTCTCTTGTATCAAAGTTGTATTGTTTTAGATAACATAATATTTAGACCCACTGTAATCCTAAAACCATTTGAGGCCACATATGAAAATCATAGGGAAACAAAATAAGTCAACAATAACCTATGAAAACCACATATGAAAACCACCCATCACTTTTGAAAACCACATATCAAGACGACATATCACTTTTGAAAACCACGTATGAAAACCACCCATCACTTCTGAAAACCACGTATCATGGACACTATATATAATGCATTTCTGAGGGAGTGATGAGGACTTATCTCTACTCTTAATGTGGACATTAGCAAAAGCTGATAATGTCTCTCGTTGTTTGGAATTGATGACTACCACATGACCATCAAATCACAGTAGATGTAGATGTAGACTAAAAACTGTAGATCAAAGAAAGCAAACTGCGAATTTAATAAAGCATTTAATAAAGAAAATAAAGAAAACTGTGAATTTAACTTAGCAAACTGACACTGCGAATTTAAAAAAGAAAAGTGAAAACTGCGAAATTTTATTACTGCGAATCAAATAAAGCAAACGGCGAATTTAATAAAGAAAAGTGAAAACTGACAATGTAGATGTCAATCAAATAAAGAAAACTAAAACTGTAGCCCATACACAGAAAGAAAATTAAAACATGTCAGATGTCGGTTCGCCAAAAACTGAAACCCATACACACAAAAAAGAAAATTGAAAACATGAAAGGAAACCCCTCTCCCATCCTTTATCTCTTCCAGACGTCACCTCATACACAATAAGCCTAATCAATCATAATACCAAAAACTTAACAAGGATAGAGTTGTACTCACTAATTTTTGGCAAGAATCCAAGGTTCCTCTTTCCAAGCGCCTCCCACTTTTTTTTTTGATAATTTTTTATGGTTTTTCATCCATTCAAAGTGAATAAATAAGGTATTTTATAATGTTGCTTTAAAATATCTTAACCAGGGTGCGAGTACCTTAAGCTCTACAATATTTTCACCTTTGATATATGTAATATTTCAGTAAAAACAGTTATGTAAATTCTTTTTTTTAATGGTCAAACCATGATGTTAATCAAGTCTGTTCTCTTGGCCATTTCATTGGTTATTTTCCTTAGATAACCATCAAAAAGGGACAGTAACATAACGAATTCACAGTAACATATTGAGCCAAATTCATAATTGATTAAGACTAAAACCGCACCCGTGTAACAAAGACAAAGATCACAGGTGCACAACACATCGGTTATGTGTTAGCCAACTACAGGGTTGATGTTCCCTGTTGTTTCCACCAATCCAGTCAAGTATCAAAAAAACACTTGTCTTCACTAAGTTCTTAAAAGAACATTTGGGGAGTTCTCCTGAAAAATAAAAAATTGGTTGAGAGGGAGAGGACTTCCAAGCTTTCAATTTTACATATTGATGATGACTTTTCACCACTCAAGAAATTCCCGGAAAGCTCTAGGTAATTACCCTAAGTGGTGAAGTTCTTCAAAAGATCAGTCTTCAACATCTAATGGACCCTAATAGTTAGAAATGTATGAACTAAATGAATCTCTGCTTTGCTTAACCAAGCAACACAGAGTGTTCTTTCCTCTATTTATAATAAAGCATCAGATTACATATTGAGTTCAAGTGACAGATTACAGTTCATACTGACAAACTACAGCTCATCATCACAATGCATTAACAAACTACAGCACATACTAACAAACTAGAGCACATACTAACAAACTAGTTTTGAGGTTGAGGGTGGATATACTCTGAAAAAGTAATTATCCATGAATATAGGGTCAAAATATTCATTTCAGTTAGGCACGCATGTAGTCATACGTGTGCACAACTATTTAGTGTGTCTAGCTCTGCCCAAATTGTCCCAGTCCATACACTCTTTTGGCACTGGTTTGGGATGTAAGCTCAAACCCTTTGAACTTTGGACTTCCCATTGGAGCATGAAAAATTGAAAATTCACCTTAACAAGCAAGTCTGTATACAAAAAATTTCTTTTCTTTTCACATTTTTTTTTCGGAGTTGTGGAAAAAGAACATTTACCAAGTATTTTATTTAAGCCATTATTTTTCCAAATCAATTCGAGACCAAAGAATTAGACTAGATAACCTCAACAATGAGCATAAAATTCATTCTTATCAAAATCACAACCACTGATAAGAATAGCTACTGTAATGACTTAGGTTCCAAAATTAATACACCTGCACCTAACACGTGGACCACGTAAGGCATTCAACATAGGTGGCACATTCAGTTTTACACCACCAAGAAACAGTGAGATGAATTGCATATTGCATTACTGACTGTTATACCCCAAAAAGGCCCCTCGTCATGTTTTAGCATAACAGTATGTTATGATCAATGGCTACACCACAAACAAGCATTGTTCTCTTGTATCAAAGTTGTATTGTTTTAGATAACATAATATTTAGACCCACTGTAATCCTAAAACCATTTGAGGCCACATATGAAAACCATAGGGAAACAAAATAAGTCAACAATAACCTATGAAAACTACATATGAAAACCACCCATCACTTTTGAAAACCACATATCAAGACGACATATCACTTTTGAAAACCACGTATGAAAACCACCCATCACTTCTGAAAACCACGTATCAAGACCACATATCACTTTTGAAAACCACATGACCCCTTTTTCCACATGACAATCAATAACTGTAGATGTCAACCACATAACCACCAAATCACTGTAGATGTAGATGTAGACTAAAAACTGTAGACCAAAGAAAGCAAACTGCGAATTTAATAAAACATTTAATAAAGCAAATAAAGAAAACTGTGAATTTAACTTAGCAAACTGACACTGCGAATTTAATAAAGAAAAGTGAAAACTACGAATTTTTATTACTACGAATCAAATAGAGCAAACGGCGAATTTAATAAAGAAAAGTGAAAACTGACACTGTAGATGTCAATCAAATAAAGAAAACTAAAACTGTAGCCCATACATAGAAAGAAAATTAAAACATGTCAGACGTCGGTTTGCCAAAAACTGAAACCCATACACACAAAAAAAAGAAAATTGAAAACCTGAAAGGAAACCCCTCTCCCATCCTTTCTCTCTTCCAGACGTCACCTCATACACAATAAGCCTAATCAATCATAATACCAAAAACTTAACAAGGATAGAGTTGTACTCACTGATTTTTGGTAAGAATCCAAGGTTCCTCTTTCCAAGCGCCTCCCACTTTTTTTTTCAACGTAAGTTTTTCTTTTCTTCTGTGTGTATTCAGAGAGATAAAGGAGGCTAGGGCTTAAATGAGTTTTTAATTAGGGTTTATTTGGCTAAACACAACTATCACTCATCTCTTATTCTTTTAACCTTTATTTCCCTCTAACCAATACCCTAACCATTACTTTCATGAAAGCCCAAACTCAAGCCCAAGAAAATTGAATAAAACCCATCAAGATTGGGGTTTACAAATTTTTGGCGAAATACACACACACACACCTTATTTTATTTAGTAATGACAAACAAAAATCTTTTTCCCAATAAATGAGATTACAATATACGCCACAATTAATAAATAAGAAATTTTTATATTTATTTAATTAGGCGAGTATTATAATATATACAACTCAAAAGAATCTCGTCCCGAGATTCGCGAAAAGGGTTAACTAAAGATTCAAGATAACAAACCGCTACAAGAAAACGACACGGAATAATGTCATCCACTATTGACATTAAAATAAGTTAGTCACAGAAATCTCATCCTGAGATTCACGAAGAAAAAAGAAACAATAATAAAAGTTCAAGGTTCACCCTTGTCACTTTGTCTCTAGACATTCACACTACTACTCTCCCATATCCACATTTCGAGGATCACATAGACTCTACCCCAGCCTAGGCTAACCAAATGCTCTGATACCAAAATGTCACGCCCCGATTTTTGAACAACATAAATAAATAGATTGTCCAAAAATCAAGGCATGACAAGAACACATTAAATGGTACAGTCATAAGGCAGAAAACAACTAATACACTTCCTCAATATTCTTCCTCTAAAAATGAGGTCCACAACGAAAAATTTCAATAATAAATTCCCCAAATAAATATCTGACAAAACTGAGCATTTATATCTAAACCCTACATCTGATTACCTAGGAATAATAATAAAGATTTAAAAAGAATAAAACGTGTCGACTCCTCAGCTATCGCCATGCAGCTCCTATCCTTCCTTACGCTCCAATTAACCCTGATGGTTCTCTGGGGCTACGCTCATTAAGAACGTACCCAAATTTGTAAAACAATACAAAATCTGGGTCAGTATAATCATACTGGTGTGAGCAAACTTACAAATCAAGACAATTAAATATAAAAGGACAAAATACAAATTTCACCTTAAGGAAGACAGGTAGTTCTTATTCGAGATTCGAATGAGCTGTTAGTTTCTTCCCTCAAGGCTAACCTAGTACAAGCTAAAATAATCTATACACAATTTCATGGCATGCTCAATTCAATGGTTTTATTTAATTATTTATTTTTGTTTTCTAATTTTTGGCTTATTTTCCACAATCGCACTCTCCTCCTGTGCCGAACACACCTCACTCAAGTGTGTCTCCCTTGCCATCGAAGCCACTCGGAGCGTACATGACCCAAGTGGGGTGCCACCTCGAGTGTCATGTCATCTCACCCGAAGTTCGATCACTGGCAAGTATTCTTCCTAAATCTACACGTACAACCGAACTCACATGGAACGGTGCACCGATATGCAATCAAGTCAGCATACCCATAATTCTATCACACGTATACAAGCAAGTCTGTATACAAAAAAATTCTTTTCTTTTCACATTTTTTTTTCAGAGTTGTGGAAAACGAACATTTACCAAGTATTTTATTTGAGCCATTATTTTTCCAAATCAATTCGAGACCAAAGAATTAGACTAGATAACCTCAACAATGAGCATAAAATTCATTCTTATCAAAATCACAACCATTGATAAGAATAGCTACTGTAACGACTTAGGTTCCCAAATTAATACACATGCACCTAACACGTGGACCACGTAAGACATTCAACATAGGTGGCACATTCAGTTTTACACCACCAAGAAACAGTGAGATGAATTGCATATTGCATTACTGACTGTTATACCCCAAAAAGGCCCATCGTCATGTTTTAGCATAACAGTATGTTATGATCAATGGCTACACCACAAACAAGCATTGTTCTCTTGTATCAAGGTTGTATTGTTTTAGATAACATAATATTTAGAACCACTGTAATCCTAAAACCATTTGAGGCCACATATGAAAACCATAGGGAAACAAAATAAGTCAACAATAACCTATGAAAACCACATATGAAAACCACCCATCACTTTTGAAAACCACATATCAAGACGACATATCACTTTTGAAAACCACGTATGAAAACCACCCATCACTTCTGAAAACCACATATCATGGACACTATATATAATGCATTTCTGAGGGAGTGATGAGGACTTATCTCTACTCTTAATGTGGACATTAGCAAAAGCTGATAATGTCTCTCGTTGTTTGGAATTGATGACTACCACATGACCATCAAATCACAGTAGATGTAGA
Organism: Berberis vulgaris; assembly: GCA_963556465.1. Taxonomy (NCBI): domain Eukaryota; kingdom Viridiplantae; phylum Streptophyta; class Magnoliopsida; order Ranunculales; family Berberidaceae; genus Berberis; species Berberis vulgaris. The sequence goes on along the minus strand of OY747132.1, from coordinate 5,231,370 downwards.
TGTAGACTAAAAACTGTAGATCAAAGAAAGCAAATTGCGAATTTAATAAAGCAAATAAAGAAAACTGCGAATTTAACTTAGCAAACTGACACTGCGAATTTAATAAAGAAAAGTGAAAACTGCAAATTTTTATTACTGCGAATCAAATAAAGCAAACGGCGAATTTAATAAAGAAAAGTGAAAACTGACAATGTAGATGTCAATCAAATAAAGAAAACTAAAACTGTAGCCCATACACAGAAAGAAAATTAAAACATGTCAGATGTCGGTTCGCCAAAAACTGAAACCCATACACACAAAAAAGAAAATTGAAAACATGAAAGGAAACCCCTCTCCCATCCTTTCTCTCTTCCTGACGTCACCTCATACACAATAAGCCTAATCAATCATAATACCAAAAACTTAACAAGGATAGAGTTGTACTCACTGATTTTTGGCAAGAATCCAAGGTTCCTCTTTCCAAGCGCCTCCCACTTTTTTTTTTTAATAATTTTTTATGGTTTTTCATCCATTCAAAGTGAATAAATAAGGTATTTTATAATGTTGCTTTAAAATATCTTAACCAGGGTGCGAGTACCTTAAGCTCTACAATATTTTCACCTTTGATATATGTAATATTTCAGTAAAAACAGTTATGTAAATTCTTTTTTTTAATGGTCAAACCATGATGTTAATCAAGTCTGTTCTCTTGGCCATTTCATTGGTTATTTTCCTTAGATAACCATCAAAAAGGGACAGTAACATAACGAATTCACAGTAACATATTGAGCCAAATTCATAATTGATTAAGACTAAAACCGCACCCGTGTAACAAAGACAAAGATCACAGGTGCACAACACATCGGTTATGTGTTAGCCAACTACAGGGTTGATGTTCCCTGTTGTTTCCACCAATCCAGTCAAGTATCAAAAAAACACTTGTCTTCACTAAGTTCTTAAAAGAACATTTGGGGAGTTCTCCTGAAAAATAAAAAATTGGTTGAGAGGGAGAGGACTTCCAAGCTTTCAATTTTACATATTGATGATGACTTTTCACCACTCAAGAAATTCCCGGAAAGCTCTAGGTAATTACCCTAAGTGGTGAAGTTCTTCAAAAGATCAGTCTTCAACATCTAATGGACCCTAATGTAGAAATTCAACATACTGAAAAATGATAGACGCATGTTTGGTAGAATATAGGCTCCACTGAGGAATTTCACACACCATGTCGTATAGAGAGTAGAACAAAGCATAATGTCTTTGATATTGTGTGGCAGACCTCGAGTCATTTAAAAAAGATAAGTCTTCACATCGTCACAACGGAAAAGAATGGGATACAAATTATTCACAGTACAAATACATGGCCTGGGATGAGCCTTCAGACCACCCTGAACCATCCCTAGAGCTTTTTACTTGTGGCAATTGGTCAAGCAGAGATATCTATACTCGGGAACTACAATTAATAAGCAACTGAAACTATCGATTGAAAAATGTTTTTGTTTGCTAAAACAGTATCAAAGGTATTGGTGGCCTCTTGCAGTTGGCATGTATGACCAGGGCCAAATGAACTTTTAAAATGGGCAATCCAAGGTCACTGATACTGGTAAACCAAAACAAAGTGTTGAGTGGTTTGAGTCATCTTGTGTGATTTCCTGACAGCTTCAATTAACTTCTGCAGAGCCTATTTTGCTGGTTTTCATTTTTCACTAGTTTAGCGGAATCATTTGCACAGAGGTGAGATTACAATTATTGTAACATTTACATATCAACATCATCGTCATCTATGCTCATTTCTGGTCATCATACCTGTCCAGTGTGGGAAGTGAAAAAAACACTGGGAGATCCACAAATTGTGCTGAATTATACCTGAAAACAAAAGCTGTATCAAGGTTCTAGCAAAACTCTCCGGAAATATGAAATGTTAGTCATTATACCAGATGACATACATCCTTTTTTCAGGCAGAAAACAACATACCGGATGACTATTAGCTTGTTCCGGAGCGAGATACTTGGACACTTCATCCAAAATCAGTTGAACTGTCGTCGTCATCGTCATCATCAAGATCATCAAGTTCATCAATTATCGACTGGTTTATCCGCTTACGGGATTGCCTCCTATGCTTCTTAAGCTCAAGGCGTGGCTCTGCTTGTTTAACACCCATGTCTCCCATCTTGTACCTAAATATTATCAAATTATGGATTAACATCCATATATCTTCATAAAAAAGATTATAGACTTCAGCAGTATCAGAATAATCGCACATGCTTTTGAGCGAAGTCTGTCAACATCACACACTTAATTGCAATGTAAGTCCGGTGCACACTACTTACTACCTTTCCGCAACGACTTGCCTCTACTGCTCCACTTAAGTGCCTTGGATGTGGTTAACTTGGCTATTTTCAAAGTAATTTTCAAAAAGGAAAGTTTGTCCTTCAACTAATGAGCTAGATGAACAAGAAGACATGGAACAAGGTGTACCTCCGACTGATGATGAACGCGAGCTAATCTCTTTGGTTGGTGAGGGCACGACATACACCCTTAAAGCTTGTGGACAAGTTTCTTCAAGCCGAGGAGGGTGATGTAAATCCTAGATTTAAATTTATTTAATTAAGATTTATTAGTTGAATAGGTGTTTGTTTTAAGCCCAAAGTAGTAGTTAGGGCACTAGCTATATTGGGGTTGGGTTAGGTGGGTTGCTTGCCAAACCAGCCAGTAGGCTCTATAAAATGGCATGAAGTTAAGTTTGTAGTTGGCTTTTTGATGAAACATTAAAATTAAATTATTTCGTTTATCTTCTCTTTCATAGATTTAGTTCTAGTTCAAGTTAGAGTACTTTAAAAATAAAAATTAAAAAATTAAAAAAATACTAAAAGAAACTTGTAAATATACAAGCCATGTGAAATATCCACAAAAAAAATAAAAATAAAATTCTGTGTTGGTCAAAAGGACATATCATGATAACGATAATAACAAAAGGTCACAAGCAGGTTAAAAATAGAGAGGTGCGGCGACTGTCCCCTACTTAGGATAACAGCCCATAGCTAATCCCACAACAGTCTGTCAAAGCGAAGCATCAAAGTTAAGTATATACCTTACGTCACTTTCTCGTTTGGTTCCAAAGGTTCTCAGTTGAAATTCTTCTCTGATCCTAATCTCATCTAGCAGTTGAAGATAGTAGGGATATCTTTCCCAGTCCTCCTTCACTACACATCCTGGTTCACCAAGATGTAAGCAGTCATTGAATGCGCATTTTGCAGGCTCACTAGCAGCAAGCATTTTCCTGACCTGTATGAAGAAAAGAAGGTGGACAATGCACCGGTAATTTTAAGTCAGGAGGGAAGGAAAAACTTCAGGCAATAACATCTTTAACTAATAGAAAGCAGTTTAGCAGCACAAACCTCAGGAAACATTTGTGCAAGAGATTTCTTAGTAACTTTTATCAGACTAGGCTGGTTGAACCCCGGAGTATCAGCAAGATATCCCCCTCCAGAGATGGGGAGCAGTGAAACATGGCGTGTAGTATGTTTTCCTCTCCCACTTCTCATTGACACCTCGCCAACTCGCTGATCTTCAAACCATTTGCTTCCCTCCATCTGAGTTTAACAAATAAGAAACATGTAGGCATGCAATTTTAAACTGAACTATAATACCACAGGCCAAGGGCCACTGCTATCGACAACGAGAAAAAGAGAGAGAAAATTTTAAGGAGAGCTGCAAAGAGAACAAGGAATATAGGAAACTCACATGTGCAGACCAGTTGTCCTCTTCCAAAGCATCAGAAATGTGCCTGGTGTTTCTCAAAGCATTTATCAAACTGGACTTTCCAACCCCACTTGGACCGACAATCACAGATGTTTGTCCTCTCAATATAAACTTAAGAGAATCCAGTCCAACTCCAGATTCAACACTGCAAAAGAGTGGTTCGTAGCCCCAACCACGAAGCTTTGTCTTCCATGACAATTGTTCCTACATCATCAAAAACCTTATTTCACAAGAGATAATAATGAGAAAGATACTTCTGTAGCAAAATAATTAGCAACACTCTTAAGCGTGAGAAAAGTTTGGGTATCGAGCCCAGTCAATAAATACGTGTAGCATACAGCAATCTACATGCCTGGGAGAGAAATCTATTAAAGACTGTAACTAGTCAATAATTACTTCGCATGTATTAATAACAGAGTTAGCTTAAAAGGTGCAAGACAGAATAGGCAATTCTTTTAGAGCATCTCCAATGGAGAGCACAACCTTAAGTTCAAAAAGTGGGGCATTTTGAGGTTGAGGGTGGATATACTCTGAAAAATTAATTATTCATGCATATAGGGTCAAAATATTCATTTCAACTGGGCACACATGTAGTCATACGTGTGCACAACTATTTAGTGTGTCTAGCTCTGCCCAAATCGTCCCAGTCCATACACTCTTTTGGCACTGGTTTGGGATGTAAGCTCAAACCCTTTGAACTTTGGACTTCCCATTGGAGCATGAAAATTCACCTTGAAAGCTCACACAATTGTTATATTTGGCTTTTGAGCTTGCCCATTGGAGATGCTCTTAGCAATAGTGCATGGTACTCACAATTTTAGAAAATATGAATGGATCATACAATTAAATATAACAAAATACCAGTGTATAACTTTCCATGACTTTCATTGTCATAACAATCAAATATTACTTGTCCATGTCTCGACTTTCCAAAGTTTTTTCATACTCTACAAACTATGCACTCAACAGTAATTAGTTATTATCTAGCAGCTAAAAAACCTTTAGCGTGCAACATGAGAATCATAACCTTTTTGCTCGTTTTGAACCTTAAACGAAGTGGCTCTGGCTCCATGAGAGAATGTGGGGGGGTGTATATGTTGCAAGTAGGTGATATGGCATATGATATGATCTCACATTCTCACGTACTTACTAGTAGGTGATATGGCATATGATATTATATCTGGGAGCTTACAATGGTGTCCTGGACACTTTGCTATTTTGTTCAAACCTAAATCTTCAGACATTCCACTTACTTTGTAAAAACCCGATCCCAAAATGTAATCAAGTCGAATATACTAATTCAATTACCAAATAAAATGCAAGTAAATTCAACATCTAACCTCCTCATCAACTAGTTCAATCTTGTTCAAAGCAAGAGTAAGAGGAATCATATTAGACTCGGCTTCAACCAAGAACCTGCCTCGAGCTTCGGCTGATCAAACGAGAACATAACCAACAAATGGTCAATATTCGCAATCGGAGGATCACTAATCTTTGAACTCCTCCGGAAAACATTCTCAATCATCCCTCTCTTATCAACCCAATCAATCGACCCAACCAACACCTTATCCCCCACCAGAACCCTCCTCTTGATCTTCTTCAACACCGCCTTCACCACACACAACAACTCCACCCCAATTCTCTCCCCGCCAACAACATCTTGGGCGGATTTTGGATTGGTGGATTCAACAATAACTCGCATGAAATTGGCTTGGGCAAAGAGAGTTGCTTGATGTTGTGACAGGCTTTTAAGAGGTTCTTGCTCGGTTGGGGCTTTCAATAAGAGGAACTGTTAAGGTTTTGACGGCGGAAATTGTGATGAAGGTGAGGTGGGAAGAGACATCGTGGAGGAAATTGAGAGATGTTGGTGGTGTCGTTCGTGTGCAAAAGATTGAAATGAAGGAAATCAACATCGATGGAGTTGTTGAGGGGCTTCAATAGTAGAAATTTTTTAAGAAATTTTTTTTGGTGAAAAAAGTTGCAGAGAGAGTGAGAGAGGGGTTAGTAAAGGTTAGTTCAGGATAATAAGAGATGTTTCGAGTGAGAACAGACACCTCATACATGATACAACCAATTCTTTTAGAGCATCTCCAATGGAGAGCTCAACCTCAAGCTTAAGAAGGTGGGTCATTTTGAGGTTGAGAGTGGATATGCTACTATGAACCATTCAACCAAATATCAAAAAATATGACTGAAAAAGTAATTACCCTTGAATATATGGTCAAAATATTTGTTTGAGCTAGGCACACATGTAAGGATGGCAGTGGGGCGGATTTTCACGGATATCCGCCCCACCCAATCCGTTTGGGGCGGTTTTGGATATGCCTAAACAGATTTTGGGGCGGATACGGATATCTAAAAAACATCCGTTAAATATTCGGGGCGGATACGGATTTGGCCGTATCCGCCCCGCGGATATCCGTTTATCCGTTTATTAGGTAACATTACAATAATACCCTTCCCCTTTATAAAGGGATTAAACCCTTTCCCTCATTCCCTCCCTCACACACACGCCCGCCTCTCCCTCTCCCTCAGACCCTCTCTGCCTCGAACAGACGAACACTTCATTCCATTCCCTCCCTCACACACCCACCTCTCTCAGTCGCTCTCCCTCTCTGCCTCTCACACTCACACACAGCACAGGGGCCGAGCGATTCGAGAGTGAAGGCTGCGAAGCCGCCGAAGGCCTCTCCCTCTCTACCACAGCGAAGGCGGAGGTCGTCCGCCTCTTCTTCTCTCCCACAGCGAAGGCTCAAGGCGAAGCTCGTCCGCCTCTTCTTCTCTGATCTCTCTCACAGGCTCACAGGGAAGGCGTCGTCTACCGGTCGTCGCCCCTTCTCCTTCTCTGATCTTAATCCAGATCTGGATCTAAGATCTGATCAAATTTGATCTGATCTCAGATCTGATCTCAGATCTCGATCTCAGATCTCGATCTCAGATCTGATCTCTCAATCTCGATCTCTGATCTGATCTAAGATCTCATCAGATCTCGATCTCAGAACTCATCAGATCTGGATCTCAGATCTGGATCTCGATCTCAGATCTGATCTCATCAGATTTGAACTAATTTCAGATCTCATCAGATCTGATCTCGGATCCAGAGGCAGATCCAGATCCAGATCTCAGATCTCAGATACAGAGGCAGATCTCAGATCCAGAGGCAGAGATTGATTTTGTTTTTGTATTTTTTAAATTTTTTTATATGAATTATTTGTAAATTTTAATTCAGAATTTTTTGTATTTTTTTTTGTACGAATTCAGATATTTTGTAATAATTCAGAGAATTTTTTAATTTTTTGTTATAATTTTGTGCGGATTGGCGGGGCGGGGCGGATATCAGCCCATCCGCACGGGCGGTTATGGATTTAGATCAAAATTTTAAACGGATTTGCGGGGCGGATCGGGGATCGGTTATTACTGACGGATTGGGGATGGATTTGCTCAAATCCGCCCCGTTGCCATCCCTACACACATGTAGTCCTACGTGCCAAAAACTATTTAGTGCATCTAGCTTTGCCCAAATCGTCCCAGTCCATACCCTCTTTTGGCAATGGTTTGAACTCAAACCCATTGAGCTTTGGACTTCCCATTGGAACATGAAAATTCACCCTCAAAGCTCACACATTGTCATATTTGGCTTTTGAGCTTGCCCATTGGAGATGCTATTAGCATTTAGCAACAGTGCATGGTACTCCCAATTCTAGAAAATATGAATGGTTCGTCCAATAAAATTTTAGGAAATACTGGTGTACAACTTTCCATGATTTTCATTGTCATGACAATCAAATATTACATGTCCATCTCTCGACTTTCCAAAGTTTTTACATACTCTACCAACTAACTATGCACTCAACAGTAACTAGTTATTATCTAGCAGCTAAGGAACCTTTTTTTGTGTGCAACATGAGAATCATAACCTTTTATCCTCTTTTCAAACCTTAAAAGCGAAAGGAAGTAGCTCCATGAGAAAATGTGAGGCTTATATGTTGCTAGTAGGTGATATGGCATATGATATGATCTCCTTAAAAGAGAAAGGAAGTGGCTCCATGAGAAAATGTGGGGCGTATATGTTGCTAGTAGGTGATATGGCATATGATATGATCTCACATTCTCACGTACTCACTATAGAGACCGTTACGCTTAATGCTGATGGCATCGTTGGCATGTTGCCCGTAAATAAGCTCCCAACATCTAGAGACCATTAAGCTTAATGCTGATGGCATTGTTGGCATGTTGCCCGTAGATAAGCTCCCAACATCTATTATATTTGGGAGCTTACAATGGTATCCTGTAAACTTTGCTATTTTGTTCAAACCTAAATCCTAGTATATTCCTCTTAGTAAAAACCCGATCCTAAAATGTACTCAAGTGGAATAACAAATTCAATTACTAAATAAAATGCAAGTAAATCCAATATCTAACCTCCTCATCAACAAGTTCAATCTTGTTCAAAGCAAGTGTTAGAGGAATTTTGGTAGACTCCGCCTCAACCAAGAACCTGGTAAGCGAAAACGCCTCGAGCTTCGGCTGGTCAAACGAGAACAAAACCAACAAATGATCAACATTCGCGACAGGAGGATCACTAATCTCCGAACTCCTCAGAAAAACATTCTCAATCATCCCTCTCTTATCAACCCAATCAATCGATCCAACCAACACCTTATCCCCCACAAGAACCCTCCTCTTGATCTTCTTCAACACCGCCTTCACCACGCACAACAACTCCACCCCAATTCTCTCATCCTCCCCACCACCAACATCATCTTGGACGGACTTTGAATTGGTGGATTCGACGATGACTCGCATGAAATTGGCTTGGGCGGAGGCGACCATGCCGATGGCTTGATCTTGGGAGAGAGGGATGTGGTCGTCGGGAGAGAGAATTGAGGAGAGGGAGGAGAGATGTTTGATGTTGTGACGGGCTTTTAAGAGGTTCTTGCTCGGTTGGGGCTTTCGAGAGGAGCTGTTAGGGTTTTGACGGGCGGAGACTGTGATGAAGGTGAGGTTCTTGGTGAGACGGGAAGAGACATTGTGGAGGAAATTGAGAGATGGTGGTGGTATGGTTCGTGTGCGTAGGATTGAAATGAAGGAAATCGGCATCGATGGATTTGTGGAGAGGCTTCAATGGTGGAAGCTTTTTTAGCGCTTTTGGGGGAGAGGAGTTGCAGAGAGAGTGAGAGAGTGAAGAGGGGTTAGTGAAGGTTAGTTCTGGACAATAAGAGAGGCTTCGAGTGAGAACAGGTGGCAGTCGAGTAGGGGATGCAACTTGGGGCGGGTTTCGCCTGACTAACCCGAGATACAGACGGGTTTGGGTTTGGGTTTGGGTTTGGGTTTGTGAAATGGAGAAAGTTTGGATTGGTCATGGGTATGGGATTGTCGTTTGAAAGGGGCTGTTAATGGTAGACTCTATCATGATTTTAGCAGATTTCTGCTATCTTCGTGTTCTCCATTAAACTCTCCTTATTCTACATATTTTTCTTCTTCTTCTACCTATCGATGCGTCTAAATTCGTCTATATTGATTTTGACCTGCAAAGAGGAACAATGGTTAACTAGAAATCATCGTTATGACGGCAAAAGGCACTCCGATGGTATAGACTGATAAAATTAGGAGTACATGTGTGTACATTTATCCTCTGTTTTGTTCACTTTATATTGCGAGTGTTTAACTCATTTATTAACTCTACCGTAAGGGCGTCATGGAGGGAAGAGATTTCACTTAGAATCTTACTCGTCCATGACTAAGGTGGTGTTTGTTTTTTTTAAATGCTTAAAAAGCTAACTTCTAACTAAAGTTAGAAGTTCTGAGCGAGCTTCTGAATGAACTGTTTGTTTCGCTTCTGAATGGGTTGTTGATTAGAAACTGTAATATCAAAATATGTTTGTTTTAGGTGTTGAATGAGAACTGTTTGACAATTTTGCCCCACTAAGCTGAATAAAATTATGATATAAATATTGTGCTTAAAATCATATCCAATAAACCCCATTCTCGACTCTTTTCAAATAGGAACTGTTTGACAATTTTGCCGGACTGAGGAGACACATATAGGAATGGAGAGATGGTCAGTTGGAAACCCGACATCATACGGTGGTGATTAATTTGTCAAAGCTTTCAAAACTACATGTTATATAATGAAAACTACATGCTACATAAAGAAAACTTGAAAATATACATGAGAAAGAGAGTTGGAAAGATGAAAGGAATACTTGAAAAGTACAGAGAAAGAAGTACAAATAAGAATGAGATAAACGATGTAAGTTTATTACGATGGAAAGTCATTGTGAAAGTAGGTAGAAAGACAATGCTTGGTGAAGAGAATGAAGGTGTGTCGTCAAAATTTATCTCCACTTGGTTTTAAGAAGATTGGGCAACAATTGTCATTACATAATTATTTAAAGGTTATTATTGGAATATTTTTTTAGTCAGCCTTCAATGTTAAGTTATCAGCACCACCCTGTTGCTTACTCGAATCAAAAGTTCAATTTTTGATCAGAACTAAAAACAAAAACTATAAACAAGGTGGTACACTTCTTATTAAGACTTTTGACTCTATTCAGAAGCAAAAAAAAACACCTTCTAAGTCTTTTTTGGCACTTGGCTCTCTTTGGGACCCAATACCTGATTGGACCAAAATCTGCGCAAATGAACATTGGATCTGCTATAGTCCAGAGGCATGTATTCGGGCCTTATTGTCCAAGGCCAGACTTCAAGATTCGCCCCATATTGGGTTCGCATAATTTAGGCTTGGACACCTAACTTATGGGTGGAATAGTAATTAGCGTGGGCCTAATTTGTTTTGACCTTTTCGTTAGAGCCGATTTGTGCCGCGTCTTCGGTTGTCATCGGATGACTGTTTAATGTCTTATCACCCACTATCTTCATTTCCTCCATTAAACCCTACACATTCTTTCTTACTCCAAACTTTATCTTTTATCTTCTCTTCACTTCATTCATTTTATCCACTAAACCCCACTCTTGACTCTTTTCAAATAGGGATGGCAACGGGGCGGATTTGAGCAAATCCATCCCCAATCCGTTAGGAATAACGGATCCTCAAATCCGCCCCTCCAATCCGTTTATAAATTTATTTAAAAACCACCTCCGCCCCGCCCAAATATCCGTTAAAAAAAATTTCATTCTCCACATCAGTTGTGAGATATCTCAATTCAATCCTAAAAGCAAGTTATTCATCTAACTACAGTAAAATATACTTCATTTATTAGATCAGTAACACAAAATTATAACAAAAAATTACAAAGAATCCATACAAAAAAATTACAAAAAACTAGGCTTGGGCAAGTCCGGGTAACCGGCTCGAAAACCTAAAACCGAAGCCCGGACCGAATTTTTTAAAATTGAAATTTGAAAACCGAAACCAGATCGAATAAAGCCGGTTAACTGGATCTCGGTTCGGGTCGGGCCGGTCTCGGTCCAATCAACCAGATATTTTTTTTTTCTCTTTTTTTCTCTCCCCTCTCCCTTCTCCCCCCTTTCCATCAGACAAGAAAAAAAAATCCCCTCTCCCTTCTCCTGTTGATTTCTTCATTCAAACGGAGAAGATGGCGAATTCAGAATTCGAAGCACTGATCGCTAGTGCTAACTGAACCTAAAATTCCTCCTCCGAAGAGATATAATCAGACTGAAGATTCACACCACTATTAGCAGCGATGGCGGTGGTGGAAGGAGGAGTCGCTGGAGAGTGGTTGCGGGGGTGATCGGAAGCAGCAGTAGAAGTGATTTTTTTTTCTCTCCCCTCTCCCTTCTCCTGTTGATTTATTCATTCTCTGTTTGTAAAAGAGAGGGATCAGCCAGAAGGAAAAAAGAAAAGGGAGAACATAAAAGAAATTGATCGCATCGAACTGATTGTTGCAATGCAATTTTTTGTCTGGTGTGATTGTTTGTTGAAGAACAGAAAAGAAGAAGAAAAAAGAAAGGGGAGTGTGATTGTTTGTTAAAGAACAAAAAAGAAGAGAAAAGAAAGGGGAGCCGATCGTCTATTGGGTTCTGTTGCGATCGATCGCATCTAGGTTGCGATCGTTCGTTGAAGAAAAGGGAAGAAGAAGAAAGAAGAAGAAGAAGAGGAGACAAAGAGAAGAAGGATGGGTGAACTGTTGCAATCGCACAATCTGTGTGCGATCTGCATATGCGATCAATTGTTGCTCAGTAAGTGACCTACTGCTCTGTAAGCTCTCATTTACTCTCATATGAATTCAATTTGTTATAACTTATAAGTACTTTATTTTGTATTCAATCCATTGAGTCTTCTATAGAAGTCTATTACCAAATCTTCCAGTCTTCAGTCATTATTTTGAGAGGAAGGGTTTCGTTGTTGGATCGATTGGAGGAGGAGTCGTGATTCAATCAACTCGTTTCGGTTGCACAGAAGAAGAAAATGCAAAAGCAAGGCACACGTGGCAGTGTTGCATAGGGAGTCGAGGAGTCGGGCCGGGCCGGGCCGGTTACCCAACAGGCTTCAGAAATGGAAATCGAGGCCCGAACCAGAAGCTTCGGGGCGGGCCGGGCTTTTACAACTGAAACATTTATAATTAATAAAAACCGATCCGATCCGAACCGACCCGATCGGTCCGGTTGTCGGCTCGGTCCGGGCTTTCAATCCTAAATGCTCACCCCTACAAAAAAACCATTAAAAAAATCGATCTAAAGAATCTCCTGAGATCTGAAATCTTAGATCTTTCTTGCAGCTAGGGAAAGGCGGGGAAGGGAGGGGAGAGGGAGGTGGCCGAGATGGGTGTCCTTCTTTCGAAGCAGAGAGATGGAGAGGAGACAGATGACCACGATGGCCATGGCACGACTGTGAGAGCTTCGAGACTGGAGACGACCCCTTCGAGTGTCCCCTTCGTTGTGACTTCGAGTGTCCCCTTCGCTGTGAGAAGGAGACCGAGAGAGAAGACTCGAGTGTCCCCTTTGCTGTGAGAAGGAGACCGAGGCTGGACTAGAGACGACCCTTCGAGAATCGAGTATGCTCTTCGGACTTGGAGTGACAATAAGGGCCTAAGGGGAGAATGTGAGATGACAGTGAAATATGATAGGTTTGTTCCCTTTATATAGTCTAAGGGTATTTTTGTAATTTCACAGACTAAACGGATATCCATGGGGCGGATATGGCCGAATCCGTATCCGCCCCGATTAATAAACGGATACAGATTGGGAATCCGTATCCGCCCCAAGATCCAGGGACCATTTACCAAATTCGCCCCAAACGAGGCGAGTGGGGCGGATATCCGTGAAAATCCGCCCCACTGCCATCCCCATTTTCAAATTGATTACTTAAAGGGAAACTTAGTTTAAGTTCATTGCAATCTCTAGATCATAGTTGATGTCTCCAGAGTTTGAAGACTCTTTGGAAATTGGAGTGCTATGATAAATTATACGAGTCTGATGTTTCAAGGTTCCCTTTTGGATTGGCCAAATTGGTGGTCTCAAGCTAATCCGTTTCGGCGCGCGAAGTGGTTATGGTGTAGGATTCCTCACGTGCTCATGTGGTGTGTGCGGAAAGAGAGAAATATGAGAATTTTTTAAGGACTCAACCGATCGAAACATTTTATCTTTATCGAGATTATGGAATTGTTGTGGCGGATGAGTTCGGCCTGTAATCTATTTAAAGACTTGTTTTTTGACACCTTCATGGTGTCTTGGCATTTCTTGCTATAGGATGTTTTTCCTTGTATCTTGTTTCCTTTCTTATCTTCAATAAAAATCTTTGTGTTTTGTAAAAAAAAAAATAATAATAATAATAATAATAATAATAATAATAATGATGGAAGCTTACACTTGAAATTGGTTAAATGGGATGACTACCCTAATTGTTTATTTATTTTTGCACAGAGTTTGTGCCAAATTCTCTATATATCAATCATCAACCATTCTATTTACATGGCAAAGTTCATAGAACTAGCGTGTTCCATTATATGAATACAAATTAAGAATTACTGTGACCATACTTTATGTATATACAGGTCGACGGAAAATACAAATATATCTAATCAAGATCTTTTGGAATTTGAAGAGCCTGAATCAATGAAAGCAATCAAATAAAATCAAGCAGGATAAGTGAATAAAATTGTATAATTGTCATTGAACATTTCAAGCTTGATTGTTTGACAATTTGTGTGTCAATCATTGTGTCCAAGAGAATATGACTTGCTTTTAAGTTGGCATACAAATCGTTTGGTTCCCCTTAAATTAAAGAACACTAGCAAATAATATTCGAACTTCTCAAGCACTTTGTAAGCATCAGAGTCTCTTAAACAACATCTAATGGTGTGGACTTCTTGTTGAAAAGGCTATATAATACATGATCAAAGCTATAGGTGTGCTTTGCCAAACAGGTTTCACCCTTTGGAATATATAGTTGTGGTTGTGGTGGTGTCAATGGTGTGGAGCAAATCGCTACCATACTGTGTTTTGGTCATCCCGGAGATTTGCATCAGTTATTTACTTGAACACACCACCAGTGGTATGATGATAAGAACCATGGATCGACAAAATTTGTATTGGTTTGATCACTATACTAAGTAAAACTTCAGTCTACTTATAATTTCCTTGAGATTGGCACTTAAAAAAAAACCATCAACATGCATGCTTGGTTGCAAGAGATCGATGGTAGTCAAGCTCTTTGCGTTGGAGGTTAACAGGTCCGGATCAAATTGCTAACCCCCTAGATGTGGTCTAAATTAAGTTATAGGTAAATAAAAACAAGTTCATCACAATCGATATGTTCTAGATTTATAAGTAAAGTAAGTAGCTATATTGTGCAAGCCATACATCAAATGGAATAAACATCAATTTCTTGTCAACTTCAAATGGGACTCCATCACCATTGTATGTAGCAGTCAACTTCAACCACATGCCACAACACCCTCCACCAACAGTAAAAAGGGTTCAGTTAGCTTGAATTTATATTTAATTTCTTTTCTATATACCTAGATAATCTTTAAGTAGTTTGATGCTCTATGAACCATGAATCAAAAATAGAAAAGAAGAAGCGATTTTATACCATTTAGGATTATGTCACGATCAAGTGGTTCCTGGCAACAATTTCAATGAGATCAAGTTGAAAACAATCGAGTCCACATGCTTGCTTGGTGGGATAATGAAAATGACCGAGAAGAACCTATCACTTGATATCACACTATTGCGTCGTTGTTTCCAAATTGGACTATGGAATCCATTCATGGACCAATTTCCAAATTAGGAGTGAGAACAGGTGGCAGTCGAATAGGGGATGCAACTTGGGGCGGGTTTAGCCTGTTTAACCCGAGATACAAGTTTGGATTGGTAATGTTATGTGTATAGGATTGTCGTTAAAAAGGGGCTGTTAATGGCAGACTCTATTTTAATTTTAGCAGATTTCTGCTATCTTCATGTTTTCCATTAAACTCTTCCTATTCTTTCTAACTCCCAAATGTATTGATCTTCTATGTTGATTTTTGACATGTGAAGACGAATAATGATGAATTAAAGACCACCGTTGTGACGGTTAAAGGTACTACGATGGTATGGTCAGGTGTTTGAACAGAGATGGAGATAGTTTGATAAAATTTAGCGAGGCTAAGGAACTAAATTCTGCAACTGGGATGATGTGGAATCATCATAGGAGGTTGTTTACAACCTCGAGATACACTTAAATACTTTGGGATTTTCATTGTTATTTCAAGATCATGCCACGACACCATGGTTATAAAACCTGGTTGCAAAAATCTGATTTCCTAGTACTTTCGAATAAAATTAGGAGTGCATGTGTGTACCTTTCTCCTCCTTTTTGTTCACTTTATATAGTGAGTGTTTTACTCCTTTAATGATTCTACCGTTGAGGGAGGAGATCTCATTTAGAATATTACCCGTCCATGACAGACTAAGTCTTCTTTAGCACTTGGCTCTCTTTGGGATCCAATACTTGACTGGACCAAGAGCTGCTCAAATGAACCTTGGAATTGCTATAATTCAGAGACATGTATCCGAACCTTATTGTCCTAGGGTAAACTCCAAAATTTACACCATGTTGTGCTCACATAAACTGAGCTTCGGTGCTTGACTTACGGGCTGAATAGTAATTAGCATGATCATGGGTTGGACTTGGCTTGGGTATGATCTGACCTTTTTCTTTAAAATTTATTTGTGCCGCGGCTTTGATGGGATGATTATTTTATATCTTATCACTAAACCATACACATTCTTTCTAATTCTAAAATTTAGCTTTTATATACTCCCCACTTCATTCATCTCTCCATTAAACCCCAACTCCCTTTCTTCCACATATTTTACCTCTTCTCCCTATTCTTTTCAATTGATTCCTCACAAGGGAAACCTAGTTTGAGTTTCCTCACTGCAATTTCTCTAGATTATAGTTGATGTCACCAGAGTTTGAAGACTTTGAAAATTGGACTGCTATGATAAATTATATGACACTCAAGTTGCGTATTGACTTACAAATATCATGTCTTCTCTCAACCATCAATTGTGGGTTTTGGCCATAAATTAGACAGATATAAGCTAACAAATATTTGGTCTAGCAGTTAGCTGAATTATAGGAATTTTCATGCCTGCTCTAAATGGTGGGTTTATATCGTTTAATAAGCGATGCATTTTCCCTCCGTTTGTTTATTGAACATTGTCCGCATGTTGGAAAATTCAATAACATCGTATATTTGAAGTACACACCTCATTTCAAAATGATAAATTTTTCCGCTGAAGTTGTAGAAACTACACTTTTTACCTTGTTTTTCTAACTTTTGATTACATTTCTGACTCTAATATATTTAATACTGTCCACTAGAAAATACAAATATATATGCCAACCCAGATCTTTTTGGAATTTGAAAAGCCCGAATCAATGAACGCAATCAACTAAAAATCAAGCAAGATAAGTTAATATAATTGTATAATTGTCAATGAACCTCTCAAGCAAGCTTGATTGTATAACAATTTGTGTGTCAATCATTGTGTCCAAAAGAATATAACTTGCTTTTAAGTTGGCATACAAATCGTTTGGTTCCCCTTAAATTAAAGAACAACCAGCAAATAATATTCGAACTTCTCAAGCACTTTGTAAGCACCAGAGTCTCTTAAGCAACATCTAATGGTGTGGACTTCTTGTTGAAAAGGCTATAATAGATGATCAAAAGCTATAGTCCAGCTAGGTGTGCTTTGCCAAACAGGTTTCACCCTTTGGAATATATAGTTGTGGTTGTGGTGGTGTCAATGGTGTGGAGCAAATCGCTATAATTACTGTGTTTTGGTCATCCCGGAGATTTGCATCAGTTATTTACTTGAACATACCACCAGTGGTTTGATGATAAGAACCATGGATCGACAAAATTTGTATTGGTTTGATCACTATACTAGGTAAAACTTCACTCGACTTATAATTTCCTTGAGATTGGCATCAAATGGAATAAACATCAATTTCTTGTCAACTTCAAATGGGTACTCCATCACCCCAACCCAACTCAATTCAACTAATTAATCCCTTCCTCACCATTGTATGTAGCAGTCAACTTAAACCACACGCCAGAATATCCGTAGACCAAAAAAGATGAATGGTATGACCTAACTTATTGTCCTAAATAAGCCTTGTGTCCACACATACCTACTCCACCAATATTGCCAAAATCCATTTTTCCCATATCTGAGGATTAACATTTTTTTTTTTTTGTTAAAGCTTTAAGCGTATATATAGATTAAGTTTGATTACGTACACTACACCATATTGGCATTTTTGTAACACCCTCCAAAACAGTATCACTTTTGAAGTGTAACAATTCACCTAACAACTTTACACATTTTTACAAACAAAATGATACAACAATAGTACCATGACGAGTATGATTATAAAAGTGATACAATTCATGGTGATCCAACTTATTGTATCATTTTTTTTGTGTTACTGTTTTTCATTTTTTTGACTAAATTTAGTTTTAATTTGAAATTGTTTGATGAATTGTAACATCTAAAAAATGATATTGTTTTGAGAGATGTTACAAAAGTGTCAATTTGATGTAGTGGTACATAGCATTCTGCCAGCAATAATGGCCAATTCATGAGCCTCTATATTTGAAGTCTCTACATATGGAAGAACATTTTGTTTGGTTGGTTTGACCATATGCTTCACATTTAGGAGATTCTAATGCATCTTAAGTTGGGCAGACTATTTATCATTGCATGTAAATAAACAAAAAAAAAAAAATGTGACCTTATTTTGAATAATATATTACACTGATCAGATAACACTCACAATTAAACTTTAGGTAAATGTACCTAAAACGGGTTCAATTAGCTTGAAGTTATATTTAATCCATATGGTCTTGAGCTTATTCGGGCCATAAATTTTGCTTAATCATGCGCAAATAGACATACATCGTTGGTTTAATTTCTTTTCTGTATACCTAGATAATCTCTAAGTAGTTTGATGCCCTATGAACCATGAATTAGAAATAGAAAATAAGAAGCGCTTTTAAATCATTTAGGACTATGTAACGATTCCTGGCAACAATTTCAATGAGATCAAGTTGAAAACATTCGAGTCCACATGCTTGGTGGGATAATGAAAATGACCGAGAAGAACCTATCACTTGATATCACACTACTGCGTCATTGTCTCCAAATTGGACTATGGAATCCATTCATGGACCAATTCCCAAATTAATCGAACATCACAATTTTTCGGTGATGCTACATTGATATTTCGAAAATGCTTGGAAATCATATTTTTGCAATTATGTTTTGTAATCATGATGATGTGACGTGATCTTGAAAGAATGATGAGATCTTCAAAGTGTTTATGTGTATTTCGAGGTTGTAAAAAAACTCCTCTAATTAATGATGCTACATCATCCTGGTTGCAAAATCTAATTCCCTAACCTCATTCTTGATATTTTTATGCACATTAATTACTCCACTTCCAACAAACGAGAAATTTCTTTATTTCATGTGTTATCTAGTAATATAAAGCTTCAAATCTCCGAACCAACCAAAAGAGACGAAGAGGGAGGTCGGTGGAGAAACCAAATCCAACCTAAGGTAGGTTGGCCTATCTCAAAGTAAAAAATGTGTTAAAAAAAAATAAAAAAAAAAAATCTGACTCAAAAGGGACTCCCAAACTCAGCTCTCTATATCTGCTCTCATTTTTATGGATTGGGGAGATCCTATGCACATTTTTCAATCGTCGGATCTGATTTGACGGCTCAAATCGATGGATTTCAAAAGTTGTTTGTTTTGACAGGATTGAATCTCATTTGAAATCCATCAATCTGAGTCGCAGGAACCCTCAAATCCCATTTTTATTTCCCTCATTTCAGAGATAGCCAGGCCGACAGTGTCAGGCGCACCAGCCATCTCTAAGATGATGGATGGTGATGGCACGCCCTAGCGTGTCGGCCTGCTCTCTAGCAAGGCTCGTAATAGGTTGTCACTGTCACTGTCCAAATATGAGACCAGAGTACTTAGAAGTCAGAACAAGATAAACTAGATCCTGGATCTGGGATCCTACAAACTTATGTCTCCTTCACACATCATCGTTGCTGTAATTTTCCGGATTTAGGAAAGTAAACATTATCCGAATTTACCATATTTTTCAGGTTCTCTTATCCAACGTTGTCCTGTCCTGACTCATGACGATCTGTCACTTCTATCTCTTCTTCTTTTTTTCCAACTTTAAAAAGCCCATCTCGTGCTCTTTATTCCATCAGTCATTCATTCATTCATTTGTTCATTCAAACCTCAATCTTCATTAACATACTGTGAAGGAGCTCCCATAAAACTTGTTCTTCTGGTATTTTTTCTTCTACCCCATCTCTTAATTAAGCTCAATTTTCTTTGTTATTGTAACATATGTAGTAGTTTCTAGCTGAACATGTGAAGGTTTTTAAGTCTTATCTGGTGTTGTTAAGTTTGAAATCAAATGAATCTTTGAGTGAAGAAGCCCTTTTGGGATATGGGTTTTTAGTTTGGTTTTTGATCTGTTTGGATTAGTTTATCTGCATTGGTTTCTGACTAGAAACTCAACAGGTTATATTATGTTTAAAAGCTTCAGTTTTGATTTGTCTGCCTTCATTTCAATTGATCAGTTTGTGTGTTATCATTTGGATCTGGTGGTATGTAACAACACTTTTTTTTAGTATCTATTGAAAATTTTAGTTCTTATGCTTCATTTCAGTTTAAAGTTTGCAACTTTGTTGGTTTTATCTGTTGGATCTGGATTCTTGAGCTTGTTATTTGTGGTATGGTGTATAGTGTTAGGGTTTTGATTATGGCTATTGGGTTGGTTTAGCTGTTGTAAGTTTGTCCCCTTGAAGCAAAAAAATCGGCAGATATGGTGGAGGGTTTATTTGTTTGTTGTTGAAGGTTTGCTACCTTTTATTAAAGGTGTGTGTGATTGATTGTTGAGATGTTTTTCTTGAACTCAAAAGAAGTTATCTTTGGTCTAAAGCTATGTTGATATGTCTTGTATGTCACAAGGGCGGGTGACCCATTACATGAACAGTTTGTTATTCCTGGAATTTGGTTTAGATTGCTTGTGGTTCCTTATTTTGGGGCTTCGTTTGATCATGGGGATTGAATGAACAATGACCTTTATGTGCAAACCTTGAGGGAGAATTGAGAAAGGAAGGTACTACAAAATTGCAGTCAATTTCATTCAGATATAGCCTATATATTGCCTAAGGAGCCATAATTTCTAATCAACTTCAATGAGATATAGCTTAAAATTGGAAAAATCGCGAATTGCCCAAGGAGAAGAGTAATTTTAGGGTTCTTGCTGTGCATTAGCAAAGGTCTACATCAATTATCACAACTTAACTAATAAGAAAGTTGGAGAACTTTTGCATCCAATATCTCGACGGTCTCATTTTGCTTCCTAGCAGGCCAGCTCTGCTTGGTTATTTTAAGAAGTGTTTTTATAAGAAGTGTTCACCAGAAAGGTGTCAGCTACAAGTGAGAGATCTGTGTTTTTTTAAGAGGTGTTCACTAGAAAAGTGTCAGCTGCAAGTGAGAGATCTGTGTTTTTTTAAGAAGTCTTCTTGTGTAAAACTATCACAAACTATCACTAGGAAAGGAAAAGTCATGAATTCTACAAATCGTCAATCTTGGCGCAAAATTCAAATTTCACAGTTCTCGTGTCGTGTCTTTACCTGTCAAATATTTTGTGAGAGAATACAGTTATTCTGCCTTTCAGTCTTATAAAAATCTCTTAGCATGTTGTTTCTTGCTTTGTTTCCTATTGGACCCAGCAGCAGGATTTCGTTGTAGCTACCTAGCAGTTTGGGACTAGTGCTAAAATAACCCGTTGTTTTCCCACGATTTGTAATGTTAACTTTTGTGTTTCTTTGATTTGCTATAGGTGATTATAGATATTATTTCGATGGATACCACAGGGGGCTAAACCTTGTGAAGTTCTATGGCCTTGAGCAGTAAGACTTTCTCTCCATTCTCAATTCATACAACACATTATTCCCCTTGCTTTTTGAATATCTTTAAACTTGGAATTTTGTCTCGATGATTTACCTTTTTCCCCTTCTCTCAGATATTGAGGCAATGGTTGCGGGAAATAACTGGTCTTACATCAACAAAGGTGATTTCAATAATCGCAAATCAGTTGGTAGGAGCTTTACAAAGAGAAAAATGAGTTTCGATGTGGCCTTTTTAGCAGAGTGGACTGAAGCCAGAAATTCCTTGTCATACACAACTCAAGTTTTCCGTTCTATGACATCTTTCATGCCCTGGTCCTGTAATATTCCTATTGGTGAAGGATACCGTGAATTTCTTTAATCGCTTCTCTTCTATTTAAGAACCTTGATTTGCTTTTCCATTTGAGGGGCATATTATTTTTTTTTTAGAAAATTTCTTTATTAGTTTTTCCAGCTTCCTTACTTGGAAAATAAAACAAAAAATGCCATATTTTGTGAGTGAAAAGAAACACTTGACAAAGTCAGAAATGTGTTTCTCCACTTCAGTTCCGAAAGATTCACATTCTCATCTGAAAACCGAAATAAGCCCTCTGGCAGATGATGAGTTTTACACTCCCCTTTTACCTGGGCTACCTGATGATGTAGCTAAGTGCTGCCTGGCACTTGTCCCACGCTCCAATTTTCCTGTTATGGGAGCTGTGAGCAAGCAATGGAGATCGTTTATCCAAAGCAAGGAATTCATTGCAGTGAGAAAGCAGGATGGAAGGCTTGAAGAATGGCTTTATGTACTAACTACAGACGTAGAAGGAAAGAGTAGCCACTGGGAGATTGTGGATTCTCTAAAAAATGAGCATCAGATCCTTCCACTGATGCCTGGTCCAGTGAAAGCTGGATTTGGTGTGGTTGTTCTGGATGGTAAACTTATTGTTATAGCCGGATATTTTGTGGTTGAAGGAACTATAAGCGTCTCTGCTGATGTCTACCAGTATGAGTCATGCCTCAATAGGTCAGCTTCTGTCACCCCTACCCTCTTCACTAATTATGATTGTTATTATTGTGACTCGTCTAAATTCTCAATATTGCCTGCATAAATCTGTGATTCTCGTTCACCTCAATTTTGAGCCATATGCTAATTCAAGGAATTCAACTCTTGCCAACTTCCATTAAAGTCAACTCTTTAAATGTTTTCGAAAAGAAAAGTCGGTTAGTTGAATTGACCAAATGTATTTGTTCTCCTTACTATACCACTATGTAATTGCATATCTAGCAAATGTCCATTAATATTGTTGTTGAGGATATACAACATGACAGTAAAAGTTTGTTTGTCATCTATCATCATCACCATTGTAACGACCCGATCCGCACAGTAAGATATTGTCTGCTTTGGGCCCAACCGGCCCGCACGGCTTTAAAAGGCCTCTTTCAGAGTATGCACAGCGGACACTGGGCCCCTCTCTGGCCCTACTCATCAAGATATTGTCCTCTTTGGCCTATTGGGCAGCATTCCGCACCTCCCTCACCTCAAGGATTTGTTGCTTCCACCCACCTACTGGGGCTCCACAGGCCTCTTACTATGAGGATCCAACCTCGCACATATATAGCACATAACCATCCCGCACCCAGGCGATGTGGGACTATGATCCCCCTTGGTAGCTAGCCCAACCCCTCTTGGGATCCACGGGCCTGTTGGGCCTATTGGGCTCCAACCCTCACCCTCACCCTCCCCCTCAGGTCCGCCCACACAAGGGTCTCACAGTCCACCCCCCTTAAGGCCCAACGTCCTCGTTGGCCACACAGGCACAACGTCCACGTTGCCCGAGGGCCCACCTCCATGTGGCACACTTCCGGCTGGGTCAGGCTCTGATACCATTCTGTAACGACCCGATCCGCACAGTAAGATATTGTCCGCTTTGGGCCCAACCGGCCCGCACGGCTTTAAAAGGCCTCTTTCAGAGTATGCACAGCGGACACTGGGCCCCTCTCTGGCCCTACTCATCAAGATATTGTCCTCTTTGGCCTATTGGGCAGCATTCCGCACCTCCCTCACCTCAAGGATTTGTTGCTTCCACCCACCTACTGGGGCTCCACAGGCCTCTTACTATGAGGATCCAACCTCGCACATATATAGCACATAACCATCCCGCACCCAGGCGATGTGGGACTATGATCCCCCTTGGTAGCTAGCCCAACCCCTCTTGGGATCCACGGGCCTGTTGGGCCTATTGGGCTCCAACCCTCACCCTCACCCTCCCCCTCAGGTCCGCCCACACAAGGGTCTCACAACCATAGTCAACCAAAGAAAAAAAAACATTTATTATCGTAATTATAAAATGAATAATAACAATTATGCTCATATAGATCATTAAATTATTCCTATATCAAACAATAGTAAATGAAGAGAGCATAGATCGGAGCTTGAAGTTAAGTGAAATTTTAATAACTTATAAGTTGTCTGATAATGATTGGAAGTTCATATGGACCGTCTACCCATCTAAATGCATTTTAGTTGGTAATCAGCTGGCCACAAAATTTTACAACTGCCATAAAAATTTTCCATTGCATTGCCGATTTAAAAAATAAGATATCTGGTTTAGTATGAGCAGATCATAGTGAAACAAAGATATATAATGTTCATGGCAAGCGTGTGAATTAACTTCTGTGTTTTGTGCTGTTCTGTGACCACAGGTGGAGCACAATAGCTACGTTGAATGTAGCTCGCTATGACTTTGCATGTGCAGAAGTTAATGGCATGCTCTATGCAGTAGGGGGGTATGGTGCCAATGGAGAGAGCCTTTCAAGTGTGGAGGTTTATGATCCTTGCTGTAACAAGTGGACCCTCATAGAGAGTCTCCGCTGCCCAAGGTGGGGATGCTTTGCTTGTGGAATTGAAGGGAAGCTCTATGTAATGGGAGGCAGGTCTAGCTTCAGTATTGGAAACTCAAGGTTTGTTGATGTCTACGACACAGATTGCCACACATGGGGTGAGATGAAGAATGGGTGTGTCATGGTGACTGCACATGCTGTACTGGATAATAAACTCTTTTGTATGGAATGGAAGAACCAGAGAAAGCTGGCGATATTCAACCCTGAAGACAACTCCTGGAAGATGGTCCCAGTTCCCCTGACAGGGAGTTCAAGGGTTGGGTTTCGGTTTGGCATACTTAATAACAAGCTTCTCCTCTTCTCCTTGGAGGAAGAACCAGGGTATAACACCCTAATTTATGATCCAAATGCAGCGCCAGGCTCAGAGTGGCAGACCTCCACAATTAAACCATCTGGTTTGTGTTTGTGCAGTGTTACAATCAAAGCCTGAAGAAGATATTCCTTGCAGAATTTACTTCTTTGGTTTGAACTTTGAAGGTACCATTTGATTCTAGAAACCAGACTTATAAATTTGCTGAGACCATGACTGGGATGGATTATTGGATATCTATGAATTACCATAACTGGTTGGTGTTGTTTAACGCGTCTGAGAAGAATAACTTGTTTAAGATCAATCTTGAGTATCTGTTATTGTAGGTTCAGCTTTTGTGTTATCGATTCCTAGTTCTTTATCTACACTGACATATTAATTAGGTTGCGCTATGTTACTAATTGATGCAACCACTATGGTGTGATATTCCAACCTGCCAATGTGGCAGGAAATTGGCGGAGACCATCAGCTGAGCCAGGTTGCCCTGCTGATGTAAGTGAAGATTTCCTCTTCTAATCTGTACCAAGAATTCAAGAGGCTGAGCAAAAGCATGTTCTGATAATGCATAGATGTTTGAGATCTGAGTGTGGATGCAGAAGTCTTCTTTAAGCTCTACCACCATCTAATGTTCCGAAGCTTGAATGTCAGGACTGATATTTGTGAGGTCCTGGATCCTCTTTGGTGCTTTGGTGACTCAACCTTTTGTTCGGAAAAATCTATTCGAAAATCTTCATTTTTCTTAAAATTTTAAGAGATGGTAAAAATCCCATGTCTTCCCAACGTTGATTGACCTCGGAAATGCATTGACATTGCTATTCATTGGATGGGTTGGAGAAGATTTTTTGGAGATCAAAAGTTGAATAGCGCACTGACGACTTTGGTGGTCCGGTACTCCATATCCTATATTAGGAAGGCTCTTTTATTTCATCGATTCATAACTTTCGCGGTCCCGTACTCTATATGCCATTCTTGGAAGCCTCTTTCATCAACTGGAGCTAACATTAGGAAATTTAAGGATGTGGTCCTTGGCAAAATCTTTCCTGTAATGCTCTGGATCTTGTTTGGAATTAGGGTGTGATTTGAGTTTTGAGCATTTTCCCCTTGAACTAGGATAACATTGTAAATACCATCATAGTACTTTTCAAAGCTAGTTATGCATGGCATTTGTATTACCTCAGTATATATATCAAATACAATTCTATGTTAATCGTAAATCTGTAAATAGACAATGGTCTGATCTTCATCCACCTGATTAACACTATTCTAAAATTTGACAATCTCCTTCCAAATTGAGCTAATGTCATGCTTTAGCAATCCCACACTAGGCCATCCATACTACATTGAAGACCTAGCAACGAGTGTGATACCATCTTCTACGATCCCAACACCACCACACCACCGTCTACTTCATTTCCAACTAATATATATAGATGAGGTAGATGAGATAAAACCTGAAGAAGAGTATTGTAGTGTTCAGTCATCTGAGGAAGATTTGGAATCAAGAGATGAGTGTGCTAATTTTATTGAAAGAAGTTCTAGTCTTTATGATGATATTGATTTAAATTAACCACCACAAGAGAAATTGAGGTTGGAGCCCTTAGTTTATGGAATGCAGGGGGACAGTGTCAGCAGTTGTAGGAACTACTTGAGAAAGTGGGTCATATTCAACAGGTTTGTCATTTTGATTAGAAAAAACTAAAAGTGACAAGAGTTATAGCTTTATGTAAGGATACGAGTTGTCCTTGGTTGTGCTATGTTAGGGTAGACAACAATGATGCATACACTTTTAGGGTGGTGACTTTCAATGGGGAGCACACTTGCACACATGACAGTAACTTTTAATGCTAGTGTAAACCAAGGCTTTGGTGGAAACCAAGGGATTGATAGGGAACTATGCATGTTTAGCAGATCACCATTTAGACCTCTTTGGCAGAGCATTTGTGAGTGATGCGGATGGTAAGAGTGGTTGTGAGTTTGTTTTGAATGTCAAACTCATCTAATTGAAGTATTTTCTAAAGCTTTAAACAATCATGTGATGTATGCTTTTGCAAGGTAGTGATGTAATGTAACCTTTTGCAGTGATGTAATGTAAGCTTTAAACATGATGGTTTATGAAAACTTTTGCAGATGTTTTGTAACTTGCAATGTCATAAACAAGTATACTTCGTTACATAGACATTTTAATATTGCTTTCATTTTTCATTAACATTTATGACTTTCATCTCATTACAAAAGTCTTTCAATATCATTTTAAATGTAAGTGTAACATTACATTTGTCACTCACAACAATAGCATTTTTCATTGCAGCACTTAACCACTCAAAATGTCTACATGTAAAACACTTTAGGTATTTTCTCCCTTTGTTGTGGACTTATTGTGATTCCATGACATCCGTGAATAATGCATGGACTATCATGCCATAGACAAGTCTTCATTCAATGACCATAATACCCACACTTAAAACATGAGCCTGAACTTGATGCATTGGCTGCTCCAATTGCATCATCAAGTCATATGAAACTCTTGCATTATCTTATTGGCAAGATATAAACTTTCTTTTTGAATTCTTCTTGGTTGAAAGGTGAGACACATGCAAATACCATTGAAATTGCTATTATGACACCTACTGTAAATTCAAGGACACTCGCCAGCAAGGCGGTTTTCTTGGGAACACATTTGGCAAGGAACATGTGAATATGCATATAATATATTAATTTGACATACCCCCTATTGTTAATCATAAATTAGACATACCGCCCCCTGCGATAACAGGTCAAACCTTGGTGTAGAAGAAGATCGTGGTCACACCATTTGAAGCCCAAACAACCTCCCATAAGTGAAAAAAATTGGCATAAAACATGCAAAACAGTAAAAGCTTACCTTCATTATGCTCTAAATCCTTCGAAAGAGGTAGAAATCATTCAGTTGGGATTACAAAATTTATTCAAAACTTAACTCAATAAACACACTAGGGGTGGGCATGGGACGAGATAAACCTCACCCCTATCCCATTTCGTTTATTCGGGATCGGGACGGGATATACCTTATCCCAACCTCCTCTCATTCCAAACGGGTTCAGGACGTGACGAGATTAGCATGTTTTAAGTTGTAAGTAGAGAAAAATACAAAATACTACTCAAAACTAACGTGTGGGAGGAAAACGATATGCCCATATGCGTACGAACAATGACAAATTCCTCAGGTTGATGTCAAGTCTGTAATATAAGTTAAACAAATTTGATGTGAGTATTAATAAATATCAATTTTACAAATTCAAGACAAAAGATGAATAATTAACTCTGTTTAGAGTAGTTTCAGTGGTTGGACATTGAGCACACCAAAAAATCTAGAGAGTCAGGCCCGCACTAGGCCAGCCCAATACCATCCATCATCCTAGAGATTGGGCCATTTTCAGCATCTCTGGGATGATGGTTGGTATTGGGCTAGCCTGGCGTAGGCCTAACTCTCTAGAAAGATTCTTGAGCACACATAAAGAAACAAGGGGATCAAATGATGAACCAATTTAAAATGCTTTCAGAGCCTTGATACACCTTTTTGTTTGGGTTCATAGTATAAGACTAAATTCTAATGAAATTCTAAATGTTTTAGTAGAATGTATGTATGTTTGAGACACAAAAGATACACGCACTGGAAAATTGCAGGGAAGGGCGGGATTGAAAATCTTCATCCCGATCGCATCCCACTCTAGATCGATATGAGATTGATCAATCCCAATAAGACCCAAAAAAATCGGGATGGGATCCGGATTGTGTGATGGGATGCCCACCCTAAAACAAACACTGCAAACTTCTTCCCCGACTCTCAGACAAGTATGCATTTTTCTTCTTCAACTCTATTTAAAGAAGTGAAATTCACAACGGATAAATTTTAGATTGATTGATATCAGATTCCAAAAAATGCCCAAGTTTCACTTCTCACAACTAACAGATAGATTTTAGATTGAATCTGACCCTATGATGAGCTTCAAACATAGTACTAACTGGATGTTCATCATTCATGTGATTTGCATGCGCGTACTTATGTAAAAAATGGTCAAGGGGCAAAATGGAAAAAAGAAATCACTCCGGTGAGGATTCAGACAATCTGGGGGTAAATCTAATTTTGAATCTTTGAGGGTGTTTTACTAATTAAGAATTATGATTGGGGGTATGCCTAAAAACTTCGAAATAAAATGAAGCAAATAGGTAAAGGCAGCTACTACTCCACACCACCATTGAGTTTTTTTTTTTTACTTACCGACACCACCAATAAATATGCATAACTTAACATAACAGAGAAACCCAAACTCAAAACGAAAAAAATGCAAAATATGGTAACTTTCAACCAATTTAAATCCTCAATTGAGACCTATTTTCAAGCTCATCAAAACACTAAAGTTGTAGTACTATGAGTTATCTAATAAACGCAACTAGAATCACTTGAAAATGTTTTGAAATGAGAAAGTTATGGTCATTTTACTAAAGTCGCACAAATCTATCTCACAATGAAAACGAGATAGTATTTCTGACTTTAGGCCAACTTATGTACTCGATCGAGACCGATTCTAAAGTAAATAAAAACATAAATATTGTAGTACTCTTAGTTATATAATAAACACAACTTGAATCACTTGAAAATGTTTTGAAATGAGCAAGTTATGGTCATTTTAGTAAAGCCGCGCAAATCTGTCTCGTAATAAAAACGGGATAGTGTTTCTTACTTTCGGCCAACTTGTGTTCTCGATCGAGACCGATTCTCAAGTTAATCACACAAAATTTGTAGTACTCTGAGTTATCTAATAAACACAACTTGAATTACTTGAAAATATTTTAAAATGAGTAAGTTATGGTTATTTTACTAAAGTCGCGCAAATCTGTCCGAAAAAATATCTGTTTGCAGAGTTCACTGCGGGGTTTTTGAGATACCCTGCATTGTTCTCTGCGTTTCGCACGGGACACTACAGGGTTTTTGAGATACTCTGCATTCTTCGCTGTGAACATAATTTTTTTTATTTCACAGCGGGTTTTTTGAGATACTCCGCATTGTTCCCTGTGAACATAATTTTTTTTTTTAAAAACCCCGCACTGTTCTCTGCGGCTCGCATTGGACCATGCGAAGTTTTGCATAAACCCCGCATTGTTCTCTGCGAACAGAACAAAATGCTGCAATTTTTTTTCTTCTGAAGTTTGGCTTTCTGATATTTTGTTTCTAAATTTTTTTTTACTGACCTTATTTATATTGTCCCATCATGTTCTTATAATGAGAACTTATGTCATCATCAAACCTAAACTTATGTCATTATATAGATATAATAAAAACTTTTTTTTTTTTTTAAATGTCAAGGCATAACAAACATCGAACCTAAATTTTCTAAGTTTTTTTTAGCTAAGCTAGTTCTTCTTTGACCAATTATTACTAAATTAAGTATTCATAAAAGGAGAAAAAGGGCAAACGAGAGAAATGCAAACAACATATAAAATATGGCAAAAGCATATCCAAATATTTTCTTGGATCACCAAACTCTTCAGAATATTAATAGCCCATCTCAAAATTTTTATTAAGAGAATTATAATTTTATGTTTGATTTCACACTTTTTTTTTTTTTTGGAAATTGAGCGGGGGTTAAAGCGGACCCCAAATCATTGAACGCGACACGAACACGACGCAAATTTATAAGATGACTATAAATGAGTAGGGTTTGGATTTGATATCTCAACCATGTTGCATTTCAGTCAACCAAAAGAACCGATGCGAACATTATTTCCACTCCACATGACATTTTTAATACGTTTTCAATCAAATCTGATCGGTTCGACATACATTACTTGGCGCTTCGACAATGTTCCAACGCTGAAAATGCTCAACATGTTAACGAGCTCGGGAGCGAGGGGGCTCACTGCAATTTAATTTAAAGTAATACTACAGTGCACTGGTAAAGTGCCTGGTAACTTGCCTACACTTATCTCGATGCAATCCTACGGTAACCACCAGACACTTGAGAAAAACTGTTTAATTTAAGGAAAATTCTAAATGGCAAGAAAACGGGTGAGGGAGTGAGTGTGACCGCTCATCGCCTCAAAATGCACAACTTTCCAAATCTCATAGGAGATGAGTGGTAATACCCACCCCTCGCCCCTTTCTTCGACGGCTAGAAGGGCTGTTAATTTAAACCAACTCTTAAGCAACATTCCTGATCATTGACCTCAGTGATTTCATCGAGGAACAACAAAAGGCGATCATCGCGCCACGTCGAAGATGGACTGATCTGTTTGTTTGGATGTTTAATGTGTGGGCCCAAAAGCCCATGTCGAAGTTTTTGGGCCTCAATTATTCAATCCTAATCTTCTCCTCCCAAATTATTAATGCTGACATCAACAAGGAAGGATTGATTCTTCGTGTGCTACTGGATAAGGTGACTCTTCAAAATCTCCAAGGATTGTTTTTTTCTCGAGACAATATACCATTTTTTTTTTAATAATAATCTTTTTATTTTTAAAATACCTGTGTTTGTGCTTATCTCTCATTAAGGGATTATTTTATTGCAAATGTATGATTAAGTTGGCAATGATTTGGATGAACTCAACTGGAAAATGCTTTAGTTAAGCTATCCTGTTTGAACCTTGCTTGGGGAGAAGGCATTGATTATTTTAGTGCTCGAGGGGTAGAGTTGATATTCACGTGTTGAACACCCTCCTAAAACACTAACAAAAACAAGGACCAGGCTTAGTAGAAATATCATTCTTGTTTTGACTAACCTGTATAAACCAGGTAGTGCACCTAAACATTATGAAGACCGATAAAATTAGAGTCATTACATGAAAGAATTATGTTTTTTTTTTTTTTTTTTTTCCTTTAAATGGGAGGTTTTAAGTGAGATTTTAACTAAACTACTAATTTTAAAATATGAAATATTAGAAATCAATCAATACTTCTAGGTACTCTCAACTTCATCGTGAAATGCATAATCTTCACCTAATTATTGAGAAGGTGCCTTTTATATAGATCGGATGCATTTGAGATATAACAATCATTAAATCATAAATATATTTAAAAAAAAAAATTGTCGTCTATACCAAATTACCAATATACCCTTTGATAGCCACTTGGCATCCAGTTGGAATGATGGGGGCCATGTTAGTCATTAAAAAAATCCATTGGATATGTTAAAGAATTTGGTTCTTCACATTTATAAAATTCAAGAAAACAGCCATTGGATTGGTTAAAGCTTTTTTTTTTTGTCTCTCCCACTTCTGCAACTTTTTGCTCATCAATGGAACAGGATTTGACCAATCATGAAGAAACAATAGCAAGAAGTCATAAAATGGAAGGACAAGAAGAGGCAGTGGAAGAAAGAGACCCAGAGAGCAACTCTCTGCAGCAACCACTCCTCAAGAGAGACAGAACACTTTCTTCGATCTCTTTAGCCATAATTGGAACTAAGGTTTCACATATAGAGAGCTTGGATTATGAGTAAGAAACGACGTCATTTCAATCTAGTCATGTAGATCTTAGGAAGAAATGAATGCTCATCAAATGGGTTGTTTGGAATTGTTTTTTTGTTGATGCAGGATCAATGAGAATGATCTCTTCAAGCATGATTGGCGTCGCAGATCAAGAGTTGAAGTGTTGCAGTATGTGTTCTTGAAATGGACATTGGCCTTTCTTGTTGGACTTCTAACTGGGGTCATTGCCACATTCATCAATTTGGCCATCGAAAATATTGCTGGATACAAGCTTCTCACAATAGCCCGCTTTGTAGAGAAGAAAAGGTGATGCATCTCTATAATTCTATTCACCCCTACTGATCAAGCTATATACTGTAGTATGTATATTTAAGACCAATTTCAAATCCTTCATTTGATCTTGTTTTCAATGATAAAGATAATGGCTGATGCAGGTATGCAGTGGGGTTCCTATACTTTGCTGGAGCTAATCTGGCTCTTACGCTGGTTGCTACAGTTCTCTGTGTGATGTTTGCCCCCACTGCAGCAGGGCCGGGTATACCTGAGATCAAAGCTTACCTTAATGGGGTTGACACGCCTAACATGTTCGGTGCTAGCACATTGATAGTTAAGGTGAGCTTACTTCTAGATTGAATTATCAAGAACACAGGGACTAATGTGCGTTCAATCAGAAAACAGTGTTCTGGATTTACTCTGATCTATGATAATAAGTGCAGTTTCTAGTTAGAATATATGTCTCATTTTGAATTACGCGAGCGTTCTTATTTCTGACAAGGTTCTGATCACACTGTATCTCAGTATAATGTCTGACTAGTTGGATTAGCAGTTTTCAAAAGCCAAAAAAAGTTATCTGTAAACACATAAATAGTAGTTCTTCTAATAGAGCAATTTAACCACGAAAACAGATTGCTTTCTTCGAAATTGAATTCCCCAAATGGAAGCAATGGTCCATTATGTAAATTCATAGGATCCAAGATAAGAATTTGGTGGAAGTGGAATTTCATTTTCATTATTTACAAGTTTCTGGAGAAGTAAAATTACTAGGGAAAAGAAGCAGTTTGAGCTTTGTTGTTAAGTTGAAAGCCTGGGAGTCTGAGGTTGGGGCCTCTGTGAACACTGCTTGGCAGGTCAACTTAATAGTTGTATAATATTATTAGTTTTTCCTTAGGACTATTGTTTTCCGTAATGGTCGAGAGCATAGTGGAATACATGGTGATCAAGTCTCAACACAATAGTGTTCATGCATAAAGAAATCGTAACGTCAAGAGTCATTAAACCTCACTTTTTCCATCATTTCAGATTATTGGAAGCATTGGAGCAGTCTCTGCAGGTCTAGATCTAGGAAAAGAAGGGCCAATGGTGCACATTGGTGCCTGCATTGCTTCCTTGCTAGGCCAAGGTGGACCAGACAATTATCGCCTGAAATGGCATTGGATGCGTTACTTCAACAATGACAGGGACCGTAGGGATCTCATTACGTGTGGTGCAGCTTCAGGTGTATGTGCTGCTTTCAAAGCTCCAGTAGGAGGCGTCCTCTTTGCTCTTGAAGAGGTAGCAACATGGTGGAGGAGTGCCCTACTCTGGAGAAGTTTCTTCAGCACCGCTGTTGTAGTGGTGGTGCTCAGAGCATTCATGGAATACTGCAAATCCGGAAACTGTGGACTGTTTGGAAGCGGTGGGCTTATCATGTTCGACGTAGGCAATGTCACTGTGAGGTACCATGTAGTTGATCTTATACCCGTTGTGGTAATTGGAGTTATTGGTGGACTGTTGGGGAGCCTCTACAACTATATTCTTCACAAGATCCTCAGACTATATAATCTCATAAACGAGTAAGCATACTACTACCCCCTGGTTACAACCTCTATTATTTGCTCATCGTACAATTCCAACCAACCACTTATCTATCTCTTTTTTTGCAGGAAAGGAAGAGTGTACAAGGTCCTCCTCAGTCTCGCCATCTCCCTCTTCACCTCCGCATGCCTTTACTGCTTGCCTTTCCTTGCAGGCTGCTCACCTTGTGATCCTTCACTTCCGGCTTCCACATGTCCTACCACTGGACGAACTGGGAACTTCAAGCAATTCAACTGCCCCTCTGGCTACTATAATGACCTTGCCAGTCTCCTTCACTCCACCAATGATGATGCTGTCCGCAACATCTTCTCCACCTCTACCCCAACTGAATTTTTTCCAATGTCACTTGTCATCTATTTTAGCGTCTATTGGGTTCTAGGCCTCTTCACATTTGGCATTGCTGTCCCCTCCGGGCTCTTTTTGCCCATCATTCTCATGGGTGCAGCCTATGGTCGCTTGCTTGGCCTTGTAATGTCTCCCTACACGAAGATTGACCAAGGGCTTTTTGCAGTCCTAGGTGCTGCATCCCTCATGGCCGGGTCCATGAGAATGACTGTCTCTCTTTGTGTCATCTTCCTTGAGCTCACTAACAACCTTCTCCTCCTCCCCATAACGATGCTTGTCCTATTAATTGCCAAAACTGTTGGAGACTGCTTCAACCCAAGCATTTATGAAATAATCTTGGACCTCAAAGGCCTGCCTTTCTTGGAGGCACATCCAGAACCATGGATGAGGAGCCTTACAGTCGGTGAACTTGCTGATGCTAAATCAGCTGTTGTCACCCTCCAAGGTGTGGAGAAAGTGTCTAGAATTGTTGAAGTCCTGCGAAACACTGAGCATAATGGTTTCCCAGTTGTTGACAAATGGATAGTTCCACCAGTAAGGCTGCCCAATGGGGCAATAGAACTGCATGGACTAGTTCTCAGAGCACATCTAGTTGCAGCACTGAGGAAGAAATGGTTTCTGACCGAGCAGAGGAGAACTGAGGAATGGGAAGTGAGGCAGAAATTTACCTCTGTTGATCTGGCAGAGAGGGAGTTAACAATTGAGGAGCTTGAAGTGACAAAGGATGAGATGGAAATGTATGTAGACTTGCAACCTCTCACCAATGCCACACCATACACAGTGATGGAGAACATGTCAGTAGCAAAGGCTTTGGTGCTCTTCCGGGAGGTTGGGCTTCGGCATTTGCTGATTGTACCCAGATATCAAGCAGCTGGGGTGAGTTTTATTACCAGAATTTCTCATGCACAGATGCACTTCGCATCCATGCCTGCAGTAAAAGTTTCATTCCATTTTCTTCTTTATGCTGCTTTTAAGTTCAAAATTTTCCAATGATGGCTTTCATCAGCTAAATATCATCTTAAAGGAACCAAGTATGATTCTTTTTTCACTGACATATTTGCGCGTTGGATTTTGTAGATCTGTCCCGTTGTAGGAATCTTAACGAGGCAAGATTTGAGGGCGCACAACATTTTGCGTGCATTCCCCCATTTAGATAAGACTAAGGGTAGAGAAAAGACTGGATGAACCACTCTCAACGATGGATGAAAACCTTTCATCTGACGGAGCAATACAATATCTTCTTGTGATTTTTGCATCAATATCACATTCATTATCATCAATGAAAAAGATGAATTAGGCTCATATGCAAAACTTTCTACTTTTTTAGCCATTCTCTTACATTTTATCAGCTAAGAATTAAAAATAAATAAAATTCTTATTCTGTTTGAAATATATTCCTAATGTTGTTTTTTACATTCTTCTTCATCTTCTTCTTTTTTCCTGTTTTTCTTGAGACTGACTTTGGGTCCCCATTTGAACATGGCTAAAACTTCAATGCTGCATTCACAGTGATGTAAACTAGGTTCGACAAAATTGTACTTGAACTAGTATACAAGGGTAATTGTTTACGTGGCGAGGAAATGAGCGAGGAAACCAGCGAGGGAAGTGAGGTGGAGGGGGGTGAACCATTCACTCCCCTCGGGATGCGGGCTGTTACTTTTTGTGCACGCATCCCGAGGGGGGTTGAATGGTTCAACCCCCCTCCACCTCACTTTCCTCGCTGGTTTCCTCACTCATTTCCTCGACATTTAGAATTTTGCTTGTTTGCAACTCAGGCTCCACTAGTAAACAACAAATTCTCCAGTTGTTTTCTTTACATGGAAATTCCATTGATTTTACTTGTTTTCACAAAGAATAACTTGATTTGGCAAGTTTGTGGTTGAGCTGTTCGAAAATTAACCCAATTTGTACAGGTGAGTTAAATCATAAGTTCTAACTTAAAGCAAATGGGTTGTTTCCTATTTCATTTTTGTGTGGATTTTTCAAGTTTGACAATATTGGTATTTCGTATTTGAAATAGGGGGAATTCTAAATGTCGAGGAAATGAGCGAGGAAACCAGCGAGGGGAGTGAGGTGGAGGGAGGGGAACCATTCCCTCCCCTCGGGACGCGTGCAAGAAAATTCAACGCGCGCATCTCGAGGGGAGGGAATGGTTCCCCTCCCTCCACCTCACTCCCCTCTCTGGTTTCCTCGCTCATTTCCTCGCCATCTAGCATCTCTCTTGAAATAGTGTTGTTGTTTGTGGGCAAGGAATGTGATTTCTCGAAATATGTTGAAATTTTTCGAAATATTTTCTATTTCGAAGATACCGAAATCTCTTTTGAAACCTGAAATATGTGGAAATTGTTTTGGAGAAAATAATAAATATTTTAATCAAAAGTATGTTATGTGAGTAATTCTTATGTAATATGTAGTCTATATGAGACTATTAGTCACGTGGGACTTTTAATGTAGTACTTATAACATTTCTAATGGATACTCTAAATTAGCAAAAAAACTATTTTAGGAGTCTCACAGGAGAAAATTCGTGCTTCAATCAATCCCCTTAACCATTCGCTAAAATAACTTAACATCCAACTTCCCCCCTTAAATTTAAGGATAATCAAACCATCCCCTAAATATAAAATAACAATAAAATATTTCAAATCTTCCATTCTCTCTTCTCCAATCAAATAAATTTAAATATAAAATTTCAAAAATTAGTGAAATATATATTTAAATAATGATGAAAAAGTTAAAATAAGGGATATGGTTGGATTGATGAAGAAATAATGGACCCCTAAATTTAGCTTTTAGTTAAAATGAGGATGATTGATCCCCATTTTAACTTTTAAAAAACTTTTAAAGATGTTCTTAATAGTTTAAATGCATAACTTATATTGTTAAATTCAAAATCACAGTTTTTTACACAAAACAAAATATTTCTTAAAACCAGACCGAAATTAACTCTGAAAACAAAATCACAATCCTTGCTTGTGGGTGATTTTTTTTTTTTTTTGAAGTATCGAGGAAATGAAATAGAGCAACAATAAATATTAAGTTTTTTTTTTAATAAAAAATTAGTATGTAGGTGCTACTAGGGCTGGGCAAGTACGGTTAACCGGCCCAAAAGATTAAAACCGAAAACCGGCCCGAGTTTCTCGGGCCAGTGTTTATGAGAACCGAAATCGGACCGAGTTGACTGGATAATCGAGGTCCCGGTTAACCGAATTACGGGCCGATTTCGGGCCGGTCTCGGTCCTAAAAGCAAAAAAATACATCTACAGTTAAAAAAAAAAATTCATTCATCGTAATTACAAAAATTATATCAAAAAATTACAAAAATAAAACCAAACAGCAAATTACAAAAAAAAAAAAAAATCGGTCTGAAAAGATCTAATCAAGATCAAGATCAAGATCTGATCGAGAAGATATGATCTGATCATCAACATCTGAGAGAGAAGATATGATCATCAAGATCTGAGAGAGAAGATCTGATCACTGGTTCAACTTCAACCACTGCGAGAGAAGATCGGATCACTGTGAGAAGATCACTGAGAGAGAAGATCTCGTTCAACCACTGGTTCCCAGACACCGGCCTCCATCGAAAACAGCCTCCAGTTCACTTCGATGGCGGTCGATGCTTCGCTGTGAGAGGGAGAGGAGAGGGAGGCGACAGTCGATGGCGGTCGATGGTGGTCGATGCTTCGATGTGAGAGGGAGAGGAAAGGGAGGCGACGGTCGATGGAGGTCGATGCTTCGCTGTGAGAGGGAGAGGAGAGGGTGCTTCGCTGTGAGAGGACAAGGAGAGGGAGGCGGCAGTCGATGGAGGTCGAAGAGGGTGCTTCGCTGTGACTTGTGAGAGTGAGAGGTCGCTGTGAGAGTGAGAGGAGAGGTCGCTGTGAGAGTTTTAAGTTTACTATTTAAATTGGGCCGGGCCGGTTACCCGACGGGCTTCAGAAATGGAAACCGAGGCCCGGACCAGAAACTTCGGTCCGGGCCGGGCTTTTACAACTGAAATTTTTTTAATAAATAAAAACCGGTCCGAACCGACCTGATTGGTCCGGTTGTCGGTTCGGTCCGAGTTTTCGGTCCTAAATGCCCACCCCTAGGTGCTACATGTTTTATGATGGTGCCACGAGCCAAATAGTAAGGGTGTTACTGTGTTTACTTGTCAATTAAGCGAAGAAGACGAAGAAGAAGATGACTCAAGATCTCAACACTGAACCAACTCATCACTAAGAACTCACTCCAAAACCAATCAACAATGGCGGATCTCCTTGTACAACCTCAGCGATCCACCACGGACATCTTCGGCGACCCAATTGACTCACAACCGCTATGGTTCAAGAAGAACGCGTTCCTCCAAGAAAACTTCGACTCCGAAACCTACATAGCAGATCTCAGATCATTCGTCCCCTTCGACAATCTCAGATCCGAACTCCAATCTCACCTCGCCTCGCTGAAGCACGAGCTCGTCGAACTCATCAATCGCGATTATGGCGACTTCGTCAATCTCAGCACGAAGCTTGTTGATGTCGATGGCGCGATCTTGCGGATGCGCGCGCCGCTTACGGAGTTGCGCGAGAAGATCTCGCAGTTTAGGGTTAGTGTTGAGTCGTCTCTCGCTGCTTTGCAGAACCGGCTAAGGCAGCGGGCTGAGGCTTCCTCTGCTCGCGAGGTTTTGGAGCTCCTGCTTGATACCTTTCATGTCGTCTCCAAGGTGAACGCTTAAACCCCAATTTCGTTATTTTATTTTTGTAAAATTGGACTAATTGTGCACTGCAAAACCTAATTTTGAAGAATTTGATCTTGATACTGTAATGCTGAGTGAAATTTAGTAAATTACGAATATGAATTTTCCCATTTGTGTGTTTTAAGAGTGAATTTGGTGGTGGTTTCGGATAGGTTGAGAAGCTTATTAAAGAATTACCAAGTGTTCCGGAGGATTGGTCGAATGGAGATGTAACTTCGGCAGAAAAAGGAGGTCTGAGCAATGGATCTTCGCCACAACATGCTGAGAATGGGACGAGTCTCAGAGAGACACAAAGCATGCTATTAGAGCGTATTGCAAGCGAGATGAATAGGCTAAAGTTCTACATTGCTAATGCACAGGTCTCTTTGCTGTCTCTTTTGAATTATTGGTACAATTAATTGCTTTTATGTTCATTTTGATTTGTTCGTTGAAAATGTTGCTAGAATCTAAATTGATTTCAGATAGGAGAGAGAGAGGAACAGGGAAAGATCAATTCCTAACATCTTACCAACAAAAAAAAAAATCCTGACAACTCATATGCTAACCATTTGGAAAGAATGGAATACTCAGGTCTTAACAATTCCTTCATTTCTAGAGACCGAGTTATGGTTATTATGCGTTCTCTGTGGTATTTTTGTTCATTTTGTTTGGATTTTAGGGGCATCTCCTCTAATTTTCATTAAGAGTGGGAGGAGTTCACGAGTATCCCTTGATGGCATGGATCAGTCCATGCGGCTGGGGTTTTCCCCTTTGTATTCCTGTATGCTTGATTTTTTTTTTTTGTTCCTCAATAAATTTTTATCTGTCTTAGATACTTATTCAAAGTAGATAAATCAGTTAGGGTTTCTGCTGTAGAACTCATATGGTTGATAAATTCGGCAAATGGGGTCGTTAAATGAGGAATCTAGGGTTTGGGGGAACATAGTGTAATCCAGTGTGTGAGGGTGTAGAAGTGGGGTTGTGAATGTTTGAGTTGGGAGAGGGGTTTCTTCGATTGATAAGAGAAAAGGTTTTGTTTTATGTAAGGGCAATCTGGGGATTTTAGTAAATGGTGGGGCACTTTTATATTTAGAAAAATGTCAATGAGGATGCAATCGCTGTTCTTCCGGCATTCAAAATTTAAGTAGTAGAGATGATCATGGGTTCTCAACATTTGGATCACGAATGACAAATTTTCCACAAGTCATAAACTTGGAAAATCAAAGTAGGCACTTGCTTCTAAGTTTCCTGGGAGGCGGTTCCTGAGCCACTTGTTCAATGTGATTTGATGTACAAAAAGACAAGATGCAGAGGTGGATGTATATAAGATAAAGGTCTCCTATGTGGAACTTGACATAGCGTTGATCTTCCAATCGTTTCATACGAACTTGCACAAATTACAATTTCTGTTTTGATAGCTACTGTGTATAGTTAAGGATTCCCCTGTTAAACTTGTTGACTGTTGAGTAGGTGTCAATGTAATTGTTATTCCACCATATGGAATTTGAGTTACAATTGGAGGTTAAATGTTAACATCGGAGGCTTTGGCTATTAGCAAATCGCCAATATCAAATAGAAATGCACGCACGAAAAGAAAAGTTTTTCATTCCCATCGAGTCATTAATATATGAACATTGGAAGCTAGCCAATTTGAGAAAACAGTATAGCTTAATTGGAAAGTGATCCTAACTAGCCTCAGAGAATAAAAAAGATCAAGCACTAACATCTTACTAGGAAAAAAATATCCTGAACAACAAATATGCAAAAAATCTTATTCAAAATGTAAACTCCTGTTACAGAATCATCTTAGAAAGCTAGTTATGAGTGTGATTATCATGCCACCTAATTTGCCATGTTAAGAATATGATCATGGGTTTTGAACACTGGGTCACTAACGACAATTTTTCTGCAAGACATAAACTTGGGACATCAAAGAAGTCAAACTTTGGAAAATTAGCCACATGTTTCTTGCTAATCTTCTGGGCAGGGGGGGGGGGGGGGGGTGCATTTCCTGAGCCACTTGCTCAATGTGTTAAAGGATACAAAATGGTCCACTGCATTAGGGATTCAATGTGTGAAAAGGCTAGTGGCTGAGGTGGATGGTCGAATTTGTACAAGATAAAGGTCTACTGTGTGGAATTCGCACCGACATACAAATTTTTTTTGATGGCTGCCATTGATTTTGGATTGATCTACTGTTACACTGAAGGAATTCCTTTTAAACTTGTTGAGTTAGGTCTCACTGTAATTGTGATTCCACCATGCGGAACTCGAACAAGAGATGTTTGAGTAACAATTGGAGGTCAAATGTACGTTGGAAGCTCTAGTTAGCAAATCATCAGTATCAAAGGAGCAAAATTATTCCCTTCAACTGCCATCGTAAAAAATAAGTATTTTTTCCAAAGATTTCTTCGTCAACACGATATATGTCCACCAGGTAAGTCACCCGTTTACTCACTGATGGCTATCCATAACTATCTCATTGATTACCCAGAACAATCCAGTGGATAGTACGGCTTTTCAAAGTTCAATGGCGAACATGTACTTGATTAGTTTGAAAGATAGGATACATGCCAGATTGCCAGAGCAACAAATCTGAAGAGGTTTCTCGACCACCCTCTTGAAGCTTAATTTTTTGTTGCTTTGCCGGTGGAAGATCCTCCCAAGGAATCACTTACTTTCACAAGTGGCATGGTGGTATAGTACTACACACCAAGCTTTAATGAAAATTATGGCATTCGAGGTTTTAGGAATGTCATCTATTGTCTATTAAGCAATATATAACGGGCATCACATTTCAAGAGGTGAAAAGACAAGAGTGAGCTAATTTTCTTGCTTTTAATTCATCAAACCCATTATAATAAACATATGTTGTAATCCATCTCTAACTTTGTAAAAAAATCTATCAAACTTCAGAATAGATCCTTACAACTATCTTTAGTTCTTTACACTTTGAAGTAATCTAGTCTTTATCTCAGGTCAACTATCTACCACAGAAGGAAACTAACAGCTTTAGTGCAAGCTTATTGTTAGATACTAGCTTGGAACACTGTTTATGGAAACAAATATCATCAATTAAGTCAATTTTTCAATTGTTTATTCTTATCTTTATGTATTATGTAAGTACAGAACCTTCCCTTCATAAAAAACATGGAGAAGAGGATCCAAAGCGCAAGCTCATTGTTAGATGCTAGTTTGGGACGCTGTTTTGTAGATGCCTGGAACATAGAGATGCAAATGCAATATACAATTGCTTACGTGCTTATGCAGCTATAGATAATACCAGCGGTGCGGAGGAGATTTTCCGCACAACTATTGTGTCCCCATCAATTCAGAAAATTATCCCACACAGCTATGCACATGCAGTAGTGGGATCAACAGGAGATGACCTTGAGGAGAATTATCAACAAATAATGAAATTCATCCGAAATGACTGCAATTTTTTACTGGAAATTTCATCATTAGGTATCCTTCTCTTTTAAATATTTTTTCTGAATTCTTCACATATGTTAAGGTAAAGGTATTCCAGATAACTGTATACATACTAATTCTACAACACTTGTGCATTCAAATTCTTGCGATGGTTGGTACGGTATTCAGCAAATTCAGGTCTACATGTATTTGACTTCTTGGCCAATTCGATACTTAAAGAGGTTCTTTCCGCTATCCAAAAAGGAAAACCAGGGGCATTCTCTCCAGGAAGACCTACAGAATTTCTTAAAAATTACAAATCCAGCTTGGGTTTCTTGGCTTATCTTGAAGGTATAGACGAGATTACTGTTGTCATATATTTGATAACAGACTGACATGTTCTAGACCTTATGGCTCTGTAGCTCTTACTTATTTAACAATCGCTATCTGTTATGTATTTAAACCTTTATGTTAATCCTTTTAGTTAAAATGTCCAATTGTCATGCAAGGCTACTGTCCATCCAGATCTGCAGTTTCTAAGTTTCGATCCGAAGCTGTCTATGTAGACTTTATGAAGCAATGGAATGTTGGGGTTTATTTCTCTCTGAGGTACTCAATAGAACCTTCCCATTCTGTTTTAGATTAAACTAACGAACATTTATAATTTAGTATATAAATATCAACATTCTGTTATATCAGGTTTCAGGAAATAGCCAGTGCGTTGGATTCTGCACTTATCTTGACTTCTCTTACTCCAGTTCATAATTCACATTCTAATCAAGAAAGTTCTCGAGAGCTAACTTTAAAGCAAAGTGTTACTCTTTTGG